>CM061361.1:10854342-11509342 GCA_030867105.1 Liasis olivaceus
TAGTTTGGGGAAGAATAATTGAGACAAATTTTTCAGAGGGGGAAAAGAATGCAATTTCTACTTGCCTCTATAGATCATAGAAAAATTGAACTAACACAATCTAAAATCTATTCTTACATGGCTGTGCATATGAAAAAAAAATGGAATTAAGGAAACAGCCAACCGTAAAAAAAAAAAAAAGATATTGCCAGGTTGAAGTCATTTATCTCAAAATGCTTGGGTATAATTCAAAGTTTTACAATACTGGAGTAGACTTCAAAAAATGAACTTTTACTTAGTATAATAAGACTTGAATTCTATTTGTGTCCTCTTAAACTGGAAAAAAAAAGGTAACAGGGGATTCTGTCAAGTTCAGTTTTATATATCATGATAAGCCACACAGTGTTTTAACCGTTGTTGTGGACTAAGTTGCAGTTGGCTAGGTTTACACAAATCATCCATAACTAATGGTTGGGTTCGTTTGACCTCTGGTCTGCAAATTGGTGATGATGACTGCATGTGGCCTGCAGGCCACGGTTGGCCTATATCCCCTAGAACCACATTTGGCCTTTGAGTTTTCAATGAGATAAACAATTTTCTGATATGATGGAAGGGACTACATCCTATTCATCATGAGTTGCTTAGCAGGATTATAAATTGAACTGCTTTAGAATAAATAAGAATTCTTGAAGACTTCTGTTAGACCCAAAATTGGTGCATCCCACAGAGCCCTTTCAAACAAATTGGTTCTTAATGTTACAGAACAGTGTGTGTGTGTGTGTGTGTGTGTGGGTCTGTGGTGTGTGTGTGTGTGATTTAATCAACTTAATTTACTTTCAGTGAAATCTAAATTAATGACCCTTCATATGTCACAACCAGGCAAAGCAGAAAGAGGTTGTGCTGCTCCTTTTGGGGGAAACCAGATCACCCATTTCTCCCTAGGTCCATAAAAACTTCGGTTAACGTAGACTGATTGCCACTGAGATCTGTAGAATTTAAGTAATTAGTGACTAACTTGTCCCATTTGTTTAATTAGAGATTTAGTGCAACTAATTTAATGTACAATTATATGTAGGCCTACTAAGGAGTAAGTCCTCTTGAGATCCATGGTCCTGGATACTGGTGGAGTCTAAAGCTTTATCCCAGGACCACCTCAGTTGGATTTTCATCTAAAATGCAGTGAATCCAAGCTGGGCCTTCCTCATTCAACCCCAGAGAGATGGAAGAGATAAAGAGTTCTGAATCTAGGGGGTGGGGTGGGGGAAACCTCACTGATTTTTTCCCATATCTCTGTGAAAAGTTTTGCATTTGTTCTAGCTACTTAATTAAAATACTGTGCCCACAAAAACAAGCAAAGGCTTCTGTCCATGAGTGACATGATGAAAGGTAGCTTTCCTCCCCTGCATTTTACTCTGATTTGCAGGTGGCACTTTGGCATCTCTGGGATTGTGGTCAGGAGCATATGATAACACCTCTATACTTCCACCTGCTTTGGCAGGCTTCTTATTCTGTGGCTGTGTTTGTTTAAATATCCATCTCAATGGGTAAAGTTCCCCAATGCCTTAAGAAGTTGTATTCCTCTGATTTTTCTTCCTGACAGATTAATTTACAGCTCCAGCTTTGTCTGAACACTTTTGCCTCATCCTTTTAGCATAACACTTCCCTGAGTTTGATCCTTTTGCTTTTTGATCTTCCTTTCCCTTCTCCCTCCCATTAAAAGTGGGGTTTTCTTTCCAGAAGATTACACAAAGCCAGTCCTCAGAATGAGCAGGTTTTCAGATCCATGACATTTACAGGAATCACACTTAAAAAAAAAATTGGGAGGGGGGATTGTAATTGAAGCACAGTGTGTATCAACACCCTTTAGGCTTGTAATTAACCTGAGAACTCTCATTAACCAGCAGGACACAATGGGGAATAATTGTTGCAGTTGATAATTCACACTTGGAGTTTTGTCAGGCAGGCAGCCAATGTCAGACTAACACTGCAGTTTCTAGTTATGATTAGTTTTTATCCCCTTGTGCGTTGTTACTATTACAAAATGAAGCTTGTCACTCTGGAAGTAGAAAGGAAGGTTTTACTTTCTGGCACATGGACAGTCTTGCGAGTTTGAAGAAGCATCTTTAAGGGACAACATCTGGGGCTTTGTCCTATGATTGACCCTCATTTTTTAATTGATACCTGGAAAAGAGTTTGCTTAGACAAGCTAGTTCTTCCTATTCATTCTTGCAAGCTGCAAGATAACATTATCCACTCTAATCCCAGTTAAATAATTAATTCCTACTTTTGTCTTAAATAGGTGCACAACCCCTGCTAGACACTTGACAATGCTAATCCTCACTAACATGTAACCTTCTCTTGCTGATGCCTAAACTAAGCAACTCTGGGGGTGGGGTGGGGGAACAGGTTGAAAGGCTATAAGACATGCCCAAGGAAAACAACCCCTCTGTGAGTCAATTCCATGAAAATCCTTCCTCGTGGCTACCCACACTTGCCACAGTGAATTGGGGAGGATCCCTCTGACACTGCAAGTATTGGGACTTGATGAATAAATGCCCTGGTGTCTTCCCCTGTGTATACCCTCTTCGGTATCCCACCCAAAATGTTAAAGCTGGAAACATGCATGTAATGTATGGAAACAGAGGGAAAACTGCGTAGGTGGCAAGGGGTCACTAAGGTAAATGTGACTTTAGGAAAACTTGGCATTTTATGTAATTTGGATTCCTGTACTGGATAGAAGGTTGAACTAGGTAATCTGCAAGACTCTTTCCAACTCTTACATTCTGTGTCACTATGATTCTAATTATCTTATCATGCTGTTCTTCAACTTACTGCCTTCTGGACTTGTAAAGATGCTAATGTCTAGAATTCCCAACTTGAATTCCGAAGGACCAGGAAAGTTGCCATATCATGTGACTCACCAGCTAATGATGGAAGCAAAATGTTTTTGTTGGAATGAAATGAAATGAAATTAAACACCAACCTAATTTGCAGTTTCCCAACTAAATGCAAACTAACACAGCATTTTCCTTCATTTTCCATAGTATTCCCAATTTTGCACTGAAAATCTCTGTTCAAACAGTATGACAATATGCATGGATGAAAAGCAGTTATGGCAAAATGGAAGCTATTCCAGTCTTTATGTAAAAAATTGCCTGGCCAAACAGTTGGATTTTATATAAAATACAGTATTTCATAGCAGACAGTAACCCTGAAATAAACTATTTAATTGAAAAATTTTGCTTTTTAGCCATTATAGTTTGTTACATCAATGTTAATGCAGTGGGATAAGAAAGCCCTAGGCCTGATAATAGCTAAGTCAAAGGTATTTATTTATATTAATTTATAAATTCACTTTTTCTAGCTGCTCACTTGTATGTACCTCAGGGTGGCTTAGAGAGATTAAAACAAGAGTAGCAATTTAAAACATTGAAATGGCCATGTCAGGTGTATAGAAGGAGCACACGTATTTAATCACAACAGCTCAAAATTCAGGAACTCATATGATGATACTTGAGGGAACAGCCAGATTTCAAGGCTCTTGAAAGATGGTAAGGTCAGGGCTGTATAGATTGTCTAGTTGTAGGGAAATTTTTACCGTCCCTTTATTCTGCTCATTTTGTCTTATTTTTGATCCCCGAGCTTAATAAAAGTTTGATGTTGTCATCGCCTCACAGAACTCAGAAGAAATGATCTTGTGTTGCAAAAAGGGGAATATTATAGAAAGAGAAACAGAGCTGCGGGGAAGAGATGGAAATGATGATGGAATTATACAGAGATTTTGCTCCATATGTAACATGCATTTTAATAGCTTCTATATGTATTAGCCTGATTCTTCTTTCCATGCTGTAGCCCTTTCTTTCAGGTTGTATCTCTACATGACCCGGGGGGTGGCCCTCCGAAGCAAGAAATAGTTCTACCTCCTCTGAGCCTGGATTCTGATGCTGCATGAAAGAAAGCCTGAACAGCTTGTTGTGGGCTCCATGAAACAACTCTCTCAAACCAATTGGATTTGAGACTGACCTTACGTTCATTAGGAACTTGATGTTCCATGGGGTTCTAAAAGATGACTTAGCTGAAAATATGCAAGAATGACCTCTGCACCACAATTTTCCATCCTACTTGCAGTCAAGCCTAAGGGGAGATTTCAGTGAATATTTTTGAGTGGGATGTGAAATATTGTAGAGACAGCTTGGAAGGAGTAAGAAAGCTCATTGGTTTATTAAACAATATTCATGTAATACTGTATTAAGGAATATTCAAACAGGATCTGCAGGCCTGAAATTCTCAAATAGTTTAAACATGAATTTTAAAACTCTGTAAGGCTTCTCTCTTGCTCCCATAGATACACACACACACACACACACACACACACACACACAAATGGCCCAGCAATTTACTTTTCAAATGAATGCTGCACTAAGATCTAAGATTTCTTGCAGTCCTCCTTTGGAGTTCCCAACAAAGGTATCATGTTTCTGAAACACAGAGAGATACTTATATTTAAAAACCCTTACATTAAAGAATGCTATATTATAAAAGCCTGCACTGGGAAAGTATAAATAAAAAGAAATGACATCAGAGACAGAGAGAGAGAGAGGGGAAAAAACATATTGTAGGTTTTATGTTAGAAATGTTGCACGTTTGGGGAAATTTCATACAGAAGCTACGGATGTTAAGAAAAGTTGCAAACAAAAAATGAATGCAGACACTTTTTCAAATCCTGAACAGCAGCAAGAGTACTGCTAGATATATATAATTATCCCAAGACATAGATAACACAAATGAAATGGAAAGGTCTTTCTCATTGCAATCTGGTACCTCTACTGTTAAGCCAGCAGTGTAAACACAAATGGGAAGGCATAGTAAAAGCAAAAGAGACAGATTATTGGCCATTTGAGACTGGGTTTTGACTTAACACACTCTACTAAACCAGGAATTAGTGAATTCAACATAGTATCAGCTACTGCTTTTTTAACCAAAAAAAAAAAAAAGCTGTAATTAATTTATGTTCTTGCTCTACAGATGTAATTCCTTCAAATTTCAAGAACACTTCACCGTAAGCTCTTAAAATAATCCCATTAAAAGAAATAAGCTGGCAGGTCTGGACATTTCAGAAAGATTCCCACTCCCATTCCCCACAATTGGTTTAACCTGGGCCCTGATGCTAAAATGTGTCCCGTAAAGAAAACATCCTCAAGATCTCAGGGTGCTTCGATGGAAAACAACGGGAGCAGATCCCCTCTCAAAAGACAAAACAAACCTAAACAATGAAACCTGGGCATGCATGGAAAATGGTTAATAAAAGGTTCAAGATATCCTCGAGAAGGCAGGTGGGTTTATAATAATTCCTTAGCAACTCTGTTGAAAGAGATTCTATAAGCAATCCCAGAAGAGAAGCAGAGAAACAGATCAATCTATTTCTGGCCCAGGACAGTTTCATATTTTTTATTCATAAGCCTCTTCTGTTTTCTTTCTGTATCAATCGGCTTTTCTTTTCTATTTTTTTTCAAGTGCATTTATTTTCTTTCACATGTACATTTTGGGGTACTGTATGTATTTTGCCTTAAAACATGGATTTTGATGAATCCTTTGTATATATAGTAAACAAAACACAGAGAAATCAGATTGAACAGCATCATCTGAATTATTATTGCAGGGTAGATTTACAACAGTATATTTTGGAATGTTTTTCTTCCCCTGTTATTTAGCATATTTGGTAGAATGTATACACAACAGCACTCCAGCATAGGGAAATGCTAAATAGGCATCAAAAACCAGTGTTGGAAGGTAAGCATAATTCACACACCGAATTTAACTGGAATTTAAATATTTCATTATGGGGGGGACAGCCTGGGAAATGTATTCCCTTTTCCCACTGTAAGCAAAACATGTTGGAACAAGAGAGAGACATTTTTGCAAGATGAGACTGTAATGAAGGAAAATCCTTTGCCTTTTCCACTCTGATGTCTATAAGGCACTTTCAGGATTGATGTCATTGTTAAATTAAACATTCATTGCACTTGTGTGATTCCAATTTTTTTCTGGCAAGCAACTTTAAAAAATTGTCTGTCTGTCTGTCTGTCTGTCTGTCTGTCTATCTATCTATCTATCTATCTATCTATCTATCTATCTATCTATGCTGAAACTGCTTAAGACACAGATGTTTATGCCATAAATGTTCATAGACATAGCTAAAAAAAATATTAAGCCTGTGCATATCAAGATATACCTACCTCAGTGAAGTACCTTACAAAGGCAAGGTGTGAATTGTATAACATCTAGGAAACAATACACCTGGCATATGTGAAAGGGACATTTGATGGATGAAACTAAGTGTCAGAACCACCGCACCTCTTTCTACCATAACAGTTGGAAGGAAGGCACCCTGGCACTAAACTAAGATTATTTCTAGTGGTGGTGGTGATTTATTCTTTAATATGGTGTTGTGGTTAAGGTGTTGAAGTAAGGCTGTGGAGATCCAGGTTCAAGTCCATTCTTAGTAGTGAAGTCTTGTTGGGAGACTTTGGACCTGTTACACTCCTAACCTACCTTAAAGTATTGCTATGGTGGGGATGCAATGAAGGAAGATTCTTATGTAAGCTATCTTGCACTCTTAAAGGTGGGCTAGAACTTTAGCAAATGTATAAATAAGTAAAAAAAAGTAAACTCCCTCTCAAATATCTACACAGTCTTAATGTCTATATGGTCAATGATTAAACGCAATTGACTTTCTTATTTGGATATGAAACATTGCTTGTCTAAACGTTCCTTCAATAAAGACAGAGAAATTGGCTGCAAGTATGGGCTGCCCTTCATTTTATTCCACATCTCCCTTGCAGGAAAACAAGCAATTCAGCCAAGTTTGCTTATTAGATATGAGCAAATTTGTTTCCCTATAAAAGTTAGGCTTATGTTTGTACTGCAAAGACAAAGAAAGTTTGTACTGCAAACTTTCTAAAGACTGGATCAGTAAAGCCATTCTTTGCTCTGTACTTCCTTTAAATGTGTTAGAAATATTAGCTCCTACTCAGTGAGCCCTGGGATCAATGTGACACCCTCGTGTGACTAAACATTTGATGTACCCAAATATCCTCTCTCACAATAGGAACATTAGAGATAAATAATTCATCTATCTACATTATTATACTTTCAGTTAATCCACAATGACCTGCTCCTTTTAAACTGGGTAAGGGGCCAGCCTTCCTTTCAGGTCAATGGGAAATGAAATGAATTGGAATTAGCAAGAGAGGGAGAAGCTAAACTGTTTGCTCAGTCCAGGCTGGTTTGAAAGTTATCCATTCTCTCCACATCATCTGTGTCTTAAGAATAGCCTTTGTTAATCAGAAAAATCAATGATCCATCTAATTCAACAGCCACTTTTATCTTCTGTGGGGAAAATTTACCATAGTTAGGGATGAATTGAAACATTCATTTTGTGTTATTCATGTCAAGGTGATTTTTTTTTTGGATGACTTGGGACCCAAGGACAGCCAGCTAGTTCTCTGATGAATAGAAAGTTTCAGGGCTATCTGCCCCTCCACTCCACTCTTAAAGTTAGTTGCATTTTCTTTTCTTTTTTTTCTTTTTCAAACCTGTTGACAAATATGCAAATCAGAAGGCAAATCTCTAGAACCATCAAAGATAGCCTCAAAAGTAGCATCTTTTCTTCCAAAATAAGCAGCCTATATTTCACACATATGGACACAAGTCCTTCTTTGTCAAACCCCATGTACTGGCAAACTCAAGAGCACACAGATATCAGAAAGGCATCTTTAATGCTAGTCAGGATAAAAATGTAATATTGAAAATTGCAGAGGTAAGTTCCCAGGCAGACTTATGACAAGCCAATGGAAACAGGATCTCTTTGAAACATTACTTCACCACTCCCTACACCTCTGGGCTGGGCTGCCTCTTCTCACACACAACACCCCAATTCCTCCTCAGCTGCCTGGTTCCCATAGCATCTAACATTCTGTAACTTTAATTTGTTGGTTCCTCTCTGCATTTCCCACATTCCTTTTGTGAAGTGGCTTCTCTCTCATTCTTGGGCATGGAGGAATGGGTGAAACCAATAGTTCCTACCCCCTGCCATCAGAGCCATAATTTTTCATTTCAGAATGAGATCACTGGCTGGGTGACTTTGGGCCAGTCGCTCTGTCTCAGCCCAACCCACCTCAAAGGGTTCTTGTGGGGAAAATAGGAGGCAAGAGTATTAGGTACGTTTGCTGCCTTGAGTTGTACTTAAAAAAGGTGGGATAAAATATCATCATCATCATCAACAACATCTTACATCTATTAAGCTGTACCAGTCCTCTATGATCTTGTGTCTTCAAGATTTATTTTATTTTATTTATGTATTATTAAATTTATATGCCACCCATCTCCCGCAGAGATGATGTGTTGGCCAGGAAAGCTGATTTTATTTATTTATTTATTTATTACATTTTTCAACTGCCCATTTCCCCCCAATGGGGGAACTCTGGGCAATTTATAATTCCAGTATAGCTGGGCTACCATATGGGCTACGAAATTCCAAATGACCACTAGTCAGCAGCAAAGAGTTCGTTTTCAATATCACTTCCCTGCCATCTAGTAATCAGTTGGATTTGTTGCAGTCTAGAGTTGATATCCCTACTGAGAGTATTAACTGAAACAAGCTAAGTTTGACAGAGACTTAGAGAAAAGGTCATTTGATAATCTTCTATAGATGGGGGCCCACAACCTTTTGGTAGGTGCATCTGCAATATTGATGGCCTATCATGGGTGCACTCATGGAATTTCTGACAGGGAAGGGGTTTGCCCATTCACAGGTAATCTTTCACAAAGGATATAACCAATCACAAAACACTGATTTATTGAAATGGTCCCTGCCAGCTCCCTAGCTCTCTCTTTCTGGATATTCCATACTCCCCATGCTCAACATCAGCTTTCTTTCCCCACATGTTGGCACATTTGTAAACAAAACTCTGGTTGGTACACCTATACTCTTTTTACTTTCTAAGAAAGTTTAATTTGGTGGTGGGATGTGTGTGGAATTGAGGGCACAGCTATTCTTAGAAACAAAGATCATACAGAAACTCAGCACTTGGGTTGAGCATGTCAACTTCCCTCTTAAACTATAATAACAATAACAACAATAGCAGCAATAAAAAAATAACAATGTGAAATGTAGGAAAAGAAGCATGGTAGTCTTAAGAGAGGTTTTAGGAAAGACACTGCTGCTGTGAGTGATATATTGAGGATCCCAGCTCTGTTGTTGCAGAAGTGTGTGGAGAACATTTAGGACAAGTGATTTAAAAGATTACAATTCTATGTTTCTCTTCTTAGTTGAATCTTGTTGATTTTTCAGGATAAAATAACCCTTGCATTTTGCAAAGAATCTGATACAATGCCTTTACAACTTTATATATAAGGGAATGAAATAGGAGTCTTCGTTCTTCCCTGCCCTGTATGGAATCATTCAATACAATCCACCCACTTCAGGCTTCATGGTTTCAATACAAATACATACAAATATGACTAATGGAATTGGACAATGAAAAACAAGCAGCTTTTATAGCCCTTAACATTGAAACAAAAAGGATGGCAAATTCACAAAATTCAAATGCATATTAATGCCCTTCCTTCAATATTTGAAGCGATGTGGCAGCTTCAGTGCACTTTGTGACTGGGGTATCACTGGCAAAATACCTCTTGTGAAAACTTCAGCCACTGCAGCCATCAGGAAGTTAAATTTTGCCAAATCCTTGGCATAGTTAAATAAAAGGAAGCAGGAGGGGATGAAAAATGCTGGCTGATATTCAAGTTGTTGAGTCTGCATTTTGCATAGAATGTGTGAGACAGTAGAACCTATAAGCTCTACGAGAAGCTATACAAATTTCAGATAGCCCTCAGAGCTGCCCTGAGGATTGCTAGGATAAATAAACACACCATGGTTGATTCAAAGTTTTGAAAATCTAAAATCCTGACATTGTTCAGAATTGTTCACATTTTAGATGAAACACCAAGTAAGAAAAAAGATGGGGCAGCTTTCATATAAACTAACTCTTGAAAGCTTCCCATCCCTAATCTGATTTTATTTTAATGCACAGGCATCATGAAGCATTTGCAAAGCACGGAATATGTTGAGTTGTACACTCATTTAATTAATTAAAAGGAATAAATATTCAACTAATCTGACAATTTTGTTATCCCTTCTTAAATAAAGTGCCACAATTAAAAAGATAGACTGTTCTACTTTATCTTTTTTAATGCATAATAAAAAAAATCCAAGTGAATTAAAACTTGGAAACTGATATTTCAAAAAAAGTGACATGTTTTTATCTAGACAAGGAAAAACTGCAGGTTCTCTAATATACTACTTGTTTCAAACTTTTTATTAATTATTAGATTCAGGTTGGAGATAGCCAAGCCAGAAATATTAAGCTACCAAATCTTTTAACCTTTATTCAGAATATTAATTTCAGAAGTATATGATAACCATATTTTCTAGTAGCAGTAAGATCACTTAAAAATTTTATCTCAGGTGGATTGTACCAAAATGCATGTTCACTAATGCCTATTTCTTTCTGCTTACAATGCTGCATTCAAATAATATTATTTGTGAAAGATAATATTAAAATAATATTACTAAAATAATATTTACTTATTTTAATAATAATAAAAATTAAAGGGAGGAAAGAGAAAATGACTGTGTTTAACTATGTTAATGTGTGTGTGTATTTGTGTGTATCAAACTTAGGAAACATTTGGAACAAAAGCAGGTGTGGATTTTTTTAATGAGATATTTTACAATGATTGAAAATAGTAAATAGCTTGAAATAACATTCTATTTGTGTGAACATAAAAACAAACCACATTTATACTAATCTACTCATTCCTCTTCTGCAACACTGAAAAGGTTTTATCACTCACCTAATGGCCAACTACTGTACATGATGTTAATATATCAGCAAACTTGGTGGTTCTGATCAGGATTCGAACTATGGTGGTAAAAGTGCTTTTTTCTAAGAGTTCTCAAAGCATTCCCCAGAGGCTTCAATTGCTCCAGCACTTCACACTGAAATCTTAGGATGTGGCACTGAGGTGGCCTGCTGCTCCAGAGAGTTATGCCCAACCCACTGCTTTGTTGTGGGAAAGTCCTAGAATGAGGTACCCAGGCTGGCATATGTGATGAAGAACTGCACTTCCTGCTTGCTTGTAGGAACTTGATGCAATGAGGAAGTGGCAATGACTGCTGATGTGATCACCAATGGTGGTCTCCAATTTTGCTGATTGATTATATGCCATCAAGTACTTTTCGACTCCTAGCGACCACATAGTTGATCTATCCCTAACCTGCTCTTTCAGATCTTCCAAAGGTGCAGTCATCACCACAGCAGCTGAGTCCATCCAGCATAAGCTTTTGTGAGCTGCAGCTCACCTCTTCTGCTGTATCAGATTGGTCTCCAATAAAAAAGGGCTGAAAAAGTAAGCTTCTCCAGAAGATCTGGAAGCTCTTAAACTGCCTGCCGGACCAAGGAAGGAGCAAATCATGACATGAAGCTTGTGCTGCCAGTGTTTAGGAGATCCTAGATATTTCTTGAGAATGTAGATCAGGATTTTTTTATTCCCCAGATGGAAGCTTTTGACGCTGGGATGACTGTGGGTTGCCAGGAACACTGTAGAGATTTGACTAGGATATTGACTAACTGGATTAAAAGGCATTGTTGAACAGGGCCTAAGTATCCCTCGTGCAAAAGTTCTCAATACAGAGGCATGAATTTTATGCCTGCTATTCTGGTATCAGCTTTTGAAATTAGAAAATGCAGCCTAGAATGATCCCAACAGCAAATAAATAAAGAAAACATCTGGAGATATTTACACATAGGGAAATTAATTTACAGAATAAGTAGGCAAAGAAGGAAAGAAAAGTCTAGATGCTGAAACCTCAGGAATATTTCTACACTGGTTCTAGAAAAGGAAACCGGGTGCCCCACAACTGGCCAGAGAAGATGGGATTGGCTGTTAAATTCTGCTGCAATTGTCACCATGCAGGAAGGAAAGTTAGTTCAAAGAATGAAAGGCAGCTATTGTAAAATCCAGGCTAATTTGTGCAACGTATCTAGAAAAGGAAGATACGGCACATAGTGGCTCCAAAATTAACCATGTAGAGTTGCGAGGTATAATTTAAAAATATGTGCCCAGTATGAAATAAAAGCTTGAGGAATTATAAGCATGCTGTTCAGGGTATTGCCTAAACCCCACAAAAGTATCAACTTTTTGTAATATTCATAACCCTCTTTTCTAACTGAAGTGACTGCATTCACTTAAAAAAAAAAACACCACACCTTTCTGTAATGCCTTAACCTTCCCAGAGAACTCTGATAATTGGCATAACAAGTAAGTAAAAGTTGTTCATTGTTTCGTGACCCTTTGGGTTGCAACATCTACCTGGAGCATAAGCAAGACTGAATTTAGTAGAGCTTAATTCTGACACATTTATCAGTGGAAAAGCAATACAAGAAATAAAAAGAAATGAGGGAACCATGCTGAAACTCTCAGGACAAGCCACATAAAAAGACCAGGTTCCGGGTATTAAGACTTCAAACTTGGCTGAATAGATGCATAATTCCCTGACAGCAAAACGACAATGGGGAGATATACCATATTTGGGGTACCTTAACTCTATCCTACCTTCCCATAGTGTGTCACTTGCAATGGGTGTGTGTGTGTGTGTGAGGGTTCTACAGATTGGCAAATTGTAATACTTGTATATATACAAGGAGGATGCTTTCTTAATGAGTAGCATAACGCTAGTCTTCTTTTTAACTTTCTCTAAGGTTAGGGTTTGGTGTTACCTGAAAATTGGAATTAAATTTGGATTAAAAAAAAATCAACCCCAAAAGCCTCCCTTTTCTTAAAGAGATGATCAGTTTATAAAAATGAACCTCATGTGATATAATCAGGATGAACTAAAATGGGGTTGGGAGTAGTGAACCATTGTAGGTATAACCTGAGTTTAATTTCAGTTGTTAGCTAAGTTGCCCTCAACCAAACTTTAGAATTTACAACTGTTGTGATAATTACTGATCATATAATGTACTCTTGTGCTTCAACCCTTGGATGAAAAATACACATTTAAAACAGGCTCAGTATTTATATGGTATTTATTGATTTTAGGTCCACATTCGATCTGGTTCCCAGAGCAAGGCTTATGAATGCTACCATGGATAGAGGGTTACTGTTGCTCATGCAAAATCTTTATAAGAATTCTGGAATCCAAGTTCGATTCAGTATGCCAGGCCATCACGCTAATGAGATTCCAATATACTGTACAGCAGAGTGAGGCAGGGATATGTCCCCCCCCCCCCCCCGCCCCGGTTTGAGTACTTTCCTTATTGAGGACAACTACAAATCAATATGGTTCAGGACAATCTCACAAAAACTTCAACATCTCAGCTTTTCCAGGGAGGCATTCCTAATGACAGATTAGGGGTGTGCACTTAACGCATTTAAACTACGTATCAAAGATCTGGAAGCCCAACAGGAGCAGTCTGCTCTACCTAAGAACATTTTTCTGAGCAGTCAAGCCTCTTTTTACCAACCAGCAAGACCCTTACACCACATAACTGTTTCCAAATTCCGAAGACCACCAACTTTAGCACACGTCAATGCTCTCCCCACAGCAGTTTTGGAGGGCCGATACAAAAAAGTCCCCTATGAGCTAAGACTGTGTCCCTGTGGACAAAGGGCTGTTGAAACTGCAGCTCGTGTCCTGCTATACTGTACCCTCTATAACAGTGTTTCTCAACCTTGGCAGCTTTAAGATGTGTGATTTCAACTCCCAGAATTCCCCAGCCAGCATGCTGGCTGGGGAATTCTGGGAGTTGAAGTCCACGCATCTTAGAGTTGCCAAGGTTGAGAAACACTGCTCTATAAGGACTCAAGGGCCTGCCTTATAACTCCTTACCTGGTAAAGCACTTGGGAAATTCTGATCTTTTTTATGTACAGTTGTCGTTATCAGATCAGTAGGATTCAGTCTCCTTGAACATAGCTAAATTTTGTTATACTGCCTGTAAAATTAGCCAGACTTTGATTGTCTACCAATGAACCCACCACCGATTGTAATATTTTATTTTGTTTTTCCTTGATGTTATTTTTAATGTGTTTTTGTCTGCAATTCTGGTCAGTGACCGTAATAAAAATATCCTTCTTCTACTGATCGTATAAAAATTTCCCCTGCTAAGTGACTGCACAACTGATATTTTAAAGATCTGGATTGTTCAGCTGTTCAGAGGTGATCTGTCCCACATGCCTTATGAAGGATCTGTCAGAGTTAATGGGGTTTGCTTACTTATAGTCATTTTCCCATATGTCTATATGTAGGCAGAACATATTGTTATTTCTGCAGACTTCTCCAGCTACCTTATTATACGGATGTGCAATTCAAGCTCTTTAATTCCAATATGGGAGTAACTTGCTTGTGACTGATTTATAATATGCAGATTAGGTAGTAAGAAAAACATTCTGATGCTTATCACTCTTTCTCTGTAGTCTACAATACACTCCGCCGCCTGCCTGTACATAAATTCTGACATTGCTGTCTAAAATTTAGTAGACATGGGCATTTGGTTATTATACCTATTCATCTACCAAATTTTGGAGGATCTGCTTTACTATCCTAAAACTAACAATGTTTGGAAATTCGTTTAGATCCTTTTGGGTTTTTTTTTTAAATGAAATTTGCATCTCATCAAGAGTTTTAAATAATTTGGACACAGGAGGAAGAAAACCTGAATGATTCACTCATCTAAACAGAAGGCTTTTAAAGTTTCACTTTTGAAAGGTTGGAGCTCTGGCAAATGGACTTAACTGGCATAAGTTCATTGCATGTTTTATTTATTCAATTATTTACTACTTTAACTTATGTGCTGCTCAGTTTCCAATGTAGAGGAGCAGAAAGATGACCTTGGAGAACATACGTTAGCAAAACATGAGCTTGGCCTGGGAAAACATGAATGAATGAATGAATGAATGAATGAATGAATCAATCAATCAATCAATCAATCAATCAATCAAATCTTTATTATGGTCCAGCATAAGGAGGGTGGAGTACAGTTAAAAAGAAGCATAAAGGATCTAAAAATATACATCAAGAGTAAAAAAATATCTAAAAACAAATTATAAAGAGCTAGAAGATATAAAAGATATGTAAATTAAAAACTGAAAGCATATATAAAAAGGTGGAATCTAAAAGAAGGGATAGGAGCATTGTATGGGTGAAGGGGAGGATAAAAAATTAGTAGGTGGAAGACTATATCAAGTTACAAAGCAGTCAAATATGGCAAACTCAGTGCTCATTTGATCTGGTTCATAAAGTTTTGGGAAACCGTAAAAGTGTGAGAAAGAAACTTAAAATAGCTGCGCCTTGATTCTGTATTGGATAAGAGAAGGGAAAATGCTGTCAAGCTTCCAAGACACATCTCAATAAGGAAAAGTTTAGTATTTCTTGTGATATTTGTCTCCTGACCTGACCTGACCTTGACGGGCTGATAACACAGACTGAGTGGCTTACAAGGTATCAGTACAATAGGCTTAAAAACAAAAGTCAGTTGCTACTGCTATAATTCAAATTGCCTAACGCATCAACATTTGGAGACAGTGTCATTTTTACTCATTCCTGAATGCCTTTCTGGATAGCCCTGTTTTTATGATTGGGAGTGAGACAATCGCTACTAACAAATTTACCCAGGTCCAAACCTGTCAGGAGTTAGGCCACAAATGAAGGAGCGTTTGCTGGTCCCGTCTGCTATTGACCATTTTAAATTGCCCAAATGTTCTCTCTTCTAGAGGAGAAACTGTGAAACACAGAGAAAATTGAAATAAAATCAATGGTATTCCATTTGCTATTAATGGCAGCTAGATGGGAAGGCAAACACCACCATCAGTTCCAACAAAATTAAATTTTAATAAACCTAATAGGGATGCTATCAAATAAGTCACATCATTTTTTTCCCTTTTATGAATTTTGCTAATTTTCTCTTAGACAACAAACAGCGCTTTGATTCCTTTGAAAGACATGTTGCCCTCCTCCACCTATATCCTATGAAATTTATTTTGGGCATGAGATCCATCTGCAAGTTTCCCCACAAACTTCACCCACTCATCCTGTTTGCTTTGTATCTGTCATAACAAATAATTGCCGAGAAGCAATATAAGCTGGTAGGTGTCTGTGTATGTATTCATGTCACTAACTTTTAATTTCTGTTTTTAGATTTTTCTGACAATCCCAACACATCTACCAATTTGTTCCTCTTGCTTCTAAAGTGTGATCTTTTTATCTCTTTGTGTGTGCAAAGTTGCATGATTATAACCTTTTTTTTAAAAAAAACGTGATAATGAAATAAGACAAAATGATGAATAAGACCAAGAAGGTACAGTATGGCGCAGCAAATAGCAAAGCATTATGACAATCATAGATCAAAGGAGGTATTTCTTCATAGAGTTCATAACTATGCATAACCTTGCAGTTTGAATTAGCTGACCCAATTTAGGTTTTAGGAGATTAGCAAACTCAGGAATCCGTGTTCTAACAACGGCATGCAAATTAATTGGGACATTCATAAACATTTGGCCATCTTTTCATTAGAAAAATGGAGGAATAGCACATTTCTCCCTTACGAATATCACCAATAGTCTCTTCCCCTTTGAAAAAAGATTCAGAAGCAACTTGTACTTGATAAATTTAGTTGGCTCAATGCTCTCTTATATAGTACAACCACAATATATATTTTAAAGACGAATGCTATTGCCCAGGATTGGTTCAGCAAGAGGAATTATGGAAGTAAAGGTGCATATAAATAATAAATGCAAAGGAATCATATAAGAGAAGTAAATTACACTTTTAGCTCCAAACGCCATGATGTGTCATAACAAACTGTACCGTAGCATGAATGGTAGCTCTGAATGGAATTTATTGGCGTCCTTTCTTCTTGGCTAGAAAGGTTCGTAAAATTGTCATGCACCTTTCTTGAATACATGCTAATCAGCATTTGGTTGCAAAAATTGTCCTAAAAACTTCACCCCAGGCTCTATTCAAAGATAATATCTAGATAGGAAATTGCATGGAAAAAAGATACTTTATGGGAAGAGTTACATAAGAAAAAAATAATATATGTAATTTGTATAACAATACATTAATTTTCAAAAGAACATAGTGACAATTTAGTTTTAAAAAATCATATGGAATGGAAATACTGTGAGTCTACATAAATTGTACTAATGACATAACAGAGGTATAGTGATTTCTTTTTTCCATCCAACTCTGTGGTCCAGTTCTTTCAACAAATTTAACTGGAACAATGAGCAGGTTATTATCTGGACAGACCAAGAGAGATTAATTGATCCACCTAAATAACCCACAGAACATTAAATTTAAACCAGAACAGATCCTGTCTTCTTAAATAGGGTTGAACTAACTCCAGCTGGTCAGTTTCAGAGAAAGAGGGGCTGAAATAACAACCCCATTAGAGAACTTTGGCAATTTTTGACCTAGTTAATGTGATTGTATTCTGCTAGATGATTTGACCAGATTAGTGGCTGGGTTTGTTGGTTTGTTTATTAAATGTATATGCCACCCATCTCCCCAGAGGGTGACTCTGGGAGGCTGACAATTAAAGTAAAACCCAAAAACAGTTAAAAATACAAATATCCACATTAATTAGTTAAAAAGTCAGACTGTATAAAAAGATCATATACATAAAAAGACTAAAAACTTTCAAGATGATGGGGGGGGGGGTAGAATCAATTACCCCACAAGCCAATTCCAATGTGTGAGCACCCATCCAGCCCCCAGGCCATCTGGCATAACCAAGATTTCACACGCTTCCTGAAGGCCATGAGAGTGGGGGCATACTACACCTTGGGTGGTAAGTTGTACCACAGAGAGGGGGCACAGCAGAAAAGGCCCTCTTCCTAGACCCCACCAATCAAATTTCCTTGACTGGTGGGGTCTGCAACATGCCCCTTCTGCCAGACTGAGTGGGGCAGGCTGATGTAATGCGGGCGAGACGGCTCCTTGGATAACCTGGTCCGTGCTGTGAAGGGCATTGAAGGTAATAATCAACCCCTTGAATTGGACCTGGAAGCAATTATTTCTTATTTTATTTTAGGTAACCTGGTCCTGTGCTCAGGGTTGTGTTATCTGTGCCAGGGTTAAATGTGTTATGGGAAAACTGCACATTTACATACTTATAAGCAGATCCTGTCTTTGACAGGCTCATACTTCTCAAAGTCATGAATTGTTTAACCATAGTTTCTTTCATAAGCCACCATTGACTGAATTTATATTGCGCTAAGTCATATATCTTAGCTTATAGTGGGCTAAGTGAAACCTAGGAATCCTACCTGGCTTAGTATAATGCTTAAAGCTAGTCATGAGGCCAAACACTGCAAGCTGCTTTATCTTGGGTGAAGGTCTTCTCTAGCCATGTTACCCTATATTATCAAATTTAATGAATTAAAGTAATCTGAAAACTTCTACGACTTGCAAATGTGCCTTTAACAATAGAAGGGTACTTGGCACAGACTTAATCCACAGATGTTGTTCTATTTCTTGGGGGGTGAGATTGAACTATGTGAGTTTTGAACAAAGTATTTGAGGCAAAAGGATTCTTGTTCTGTGTTAGATTCTAATTAATTGGTGTATTGGTTGAAAGACTGTAAAGTCTGCTCCACACCTAGAAGAAGACCTCTGGGAGCAACCCTGCTGCAAATCCATTATGAGATCTGATAACAGGCTTGGTATCTTTATAAAAAAATGAACTTCATCATCTTTTGCTTCAAAAGAATTAAGTTTTGATGAAAAAAGGGAAAATACCTAGAGGGTACTTTGATGAGAATAATCCAGACTATGTCTTTAAAGAGAACAAAGGAAAGAAATGAACATGGAAAGGTCAATTAGAAAGAAAGAAATTAACAGCTTCCCTTGGTCTTCTGTTTCCTATTGTTTGTTGTCAAGATCAAGTTGTGTCAGGATTAGCCCAGGAAACTCCAGGAGACAGTACAGATTTAATCCAGCAAGGTTTAATGGCCTTTCTCCCGTTACAGAAATCTTCTCAGAGTGAGAGCAAATTCCAGGGTCACCCTCCCAACCTCCCTTGCATTCTTTAGGGAGGGTTCAGTCTCATCCTCTTATCAGTTCCTCGTTGCTCTGGCGACGAGAGTAAATTCTTAACCCCCCTGGTCCTGACTCTCACAAGTTGGAACACAGAGGATCTCTATCAGAAATTTACTCTTTATACCAGGGGTAGGCAATTTGATATCCTCTACACAGTTTGGGTTTACCTCTTTTCCAGCAGCGCCAGGGAGTATGACCAACGGCAAGGAGTTCTTACAGTTGCAGTATTTACCACTGTGTGGATCTTACACTAGTGCATTACTACGTATGCCTGTAAGCTTAGCACTATAAATCTTCTAGGTGGGTGATGAGATCCTGAGATCCCATGAAGCATTTTGCTTTTCTTCTCCTGAACTGGAAAACAAAGTTGACTATCTGTAACATTACCTTGCTGGAAGTTGCCAATACTAAATTTGGTGAGATTTCTGTGATCAAAGAATGATCACTTGTTAAACCAGCTCACTGCAACAAGAGTGGATGAAGTGTTACATTTTCTCTCTCTTTTTGTTCTTTCCTCTTCTGGAGATTCTAAAACATATTTTCTTCATCTGTGTGAGACAGAGAATAACTATTTTGTGGGCATAGTTCAACAGCTGAGCTCAAGTGGCAGAACTAGCCAACTTTAGCTAATCTGAGAAAGAAAAGATGCTACAAAGATTGGAATTGGTTAGTTCTTGGGTAGGAAGACACCCCAAAATCCAGGGCTGCTGATTAGGCTGAGAAGTTAAAAAAAAAAAACATCCCAGAAGGTGGCAATGTCAACATCAGATCACAGACAACACAGACGTGTCCACAAAGTCAGTAGAAACCAAACTCTTTTGGGGTGGGGGGTCTTTTTAGTTACATTTCAGAGGCCTAACCCGTGGGGAAGTATAGGAAAATGAAACTCATGCATTTTAATGAGCACATTGGTCCTCAGCAGCAAAAGTTTGGCCCACCAGGACCCTACCCACTTTTTCCACCCAGCTGGTAGGTATGGGAGTTAACTTGAGTGCTAGCTTCATTATGCTATAGATTTACCCAACTACCATGCCCTAACAGCAGCTTCCATTGTTGCTAAATATATATTGCACCTTCACACATAATCCTTTTCGTTACAATTTTATGCACCCCAAACATACAGCAGTTAAGGATGTCCCTATCGTTAGGCAGAATGAGGAACATGGCTCAGAAAAATCTGAGTAAGACACACATCCTGACATGAACACCTTAGGTTAATTTAGTTGCTCTCAAGAAGTTGCATTAATTTGTTGCAGGGCTGGTAGTCATCTTTTAAACCGTTATACTAAATGTGTATCCAACGTATCTAAATATGGAATATGGAGGAAAATTATCAGGGTAAAAAGTACAGTGTCCAGTTGTGTAGCTATATAATACTGGTATTTTATTTATTTTTATTTATTTATTTATTTATTTGGCTTGTATGCCGCCCATCTCTCCCAACGGGTGACTCTGGGCGGCTCACAATAAAAAGAAAAAACACAGTTCTCTCCAAAGATGGCTAAAATCTATAATAGTTAAAAAACATATTAAAAATGCCCTAAAAAACCTCCTCTGATTTTGGCCCTAAAAAAACCCCTGTAAGATGCTGGGGGGGGGGGGGACAACCCATCATCCCACCAGCCATCTCCACAGGTGCGGGCCCCCCTCTGGCCCCCAGGCCTTCTGGCAGAGCCAGGATTTAATACCTTTCCTGAAGGCCATGAGGGAGGGAGCACACCGGACCTCAGGAGGCAGGATGTTCCATAGGGCAGGCGCTACAGCAGAAAAGGCTCTCTGCCTCGACCCCACCAATCGAAATTCCCTGACTGGTGGGGTCTGCAACCTGCCCCTTCTGCTGGACCAAGTGGGACGGGCTGAAGTGACCAGGGCGAGGCGGTTCCTCAGATAACCAATTTTCACACCTTTTTGCCCCCATATACATATTGCTAAGGGCCTTCTGTGTTTGCTGTCGAGTATATTAATCTATAGCATCCTGTGACCAAATAGGATATAAATATCCTTATATCCTTATATAAATACCCTCAGAATATAGAATGAGTGACTGTCCAGGGGTGGGCATGAAATTAGGGCATGAAATGATCTGAAACTAGGGTTGTTGCTCAGCAATAGTGCAAATGCTTTTCATGCAGATGGTCTTTGTTCCTTCTTTTCAGATGTGTTTTCTATAGATCATTTGAAAAAAAAAACAGGGAAAGACTTTTTTCATTAGAGAAGTCCTCTGATGATCCCAACATAATCCATGATGAGATTCTGTTATGCTCCTAAATACAATTGTATATCTTACATCCTCAGAATGTATAAAAAAGTTGATAGCCTATAATTTTCTTCATCCTTCCTTTCACCTGATTCAACCTCTCAAAATGTGCTGGAAAGCTTCCTTTAGGGCATTGACAGTTCTAATATCTAGCTGGATCGAAATCAAATAACAGAGCCATGAAAATGTTGGAAGCAAATGTGCAAGAACATAAAAAGGAATTGCCTTCCATATGTCAATAAAGGGCAATACAATTATATTGGTTGGGGAATATTTTCTTTCACCATCTCAGGGTCAATCTACACATTATCTTTGGTGTTATATACTCATTTTTAAACATTAAGAAACAGATACAAGAGTGCTCCAATCAGGAATAAAACATAAATGGGTCTGGTGTAATCTTTGTTGTAAGTTATGAAGTTTCCATGGACAGTTTCTTTGGAAAGGGGAATGAACTTCGACAGAAATCAGTTGAGTTCTTATCCTTAATTCCAGCAAGGATTATTCCACATATTTGTATTATTTAACTTTTTTTTTTGTCCTGGATTCTTTCCAGATGTTAAGAACTATGGATTTTTTTAGGGATGATAGTGGGTAGAACAATGCTGGAAGGAGCAGTTATTTCTTGATATGTAGTGCTTGTCAACATCCGAATTGGATTTTTTTTCTCAACAAAATGACAAGGAGACTTTGAAGAAACATGGTCAATTTGGGTGGAACTTTTCTGTAATAGTGTAGCTGTCTTGGCCTTTTTAATTTATCAGAGTTATTAATCTAGAAATTACATTATTATTTTTTTACTTAAAAGGAGGCATACCACCATAAAAAACAGGTCATAATATCCTCTCCCCCATTGCCAAAATACATATATTGCTAATAATGATGGATATATTTACACTGTTAAGAAATGATTTTTTTTTTTAAAAAAAGCACACATTTGCACACCAAGTCTTTAACAGAAAACTAACATTGGTATATTCAAGCCTCTTCACTACATGAGTCTTTGATTGTTCTCAACCAGCATATCAATTGGTGCGCTTCCTTCTCATCTCTTCCTCATCCATTCCTTTTGGGAGGGTGACATTGCAGCAAAACTCTCAGCACATTCTTCTCATAATTGAGCAAGGTCGCTGAAATTGGGTTCAACATCATTTCTTAAATAAGTTGACTTGGCTGGGTTCAACTCATCTTGCTAAGTGAAAGCCCACCAAGCTACATTTTGCTTTAACAGGGTATGTGAACACAAGCAGTGGGTGGTCAGTTATCCAGTAGCAGATGAACTTTGTCTCTAGGAAGTCGCTGTGCTGTGGTTTAAAAGGCAATATGGTCATGCTTCAATACATTTTTATGATTATTTGGACTTTTTCTTTTGCGTAGCTAAGTAAGAGCAGTACTCTTGCCTTGAGGTTTTATTTTTTAATTAAAACTATGTAGGGTCAGGACTGGCTAGCATTTGGATAGGAAACCACTGGGAAATGTCAGGGCTGTAGTCTAGGTTGGGAATCAAACCACTTCTGTTTAACTGCCAAGGAAATAATATGGAAGGGAAGGAAGCAATGGGGTTTGGGGTTTTGCTAGCTACCTTGGGTTTATGTAGAAAGGTAGAAATGAAATGATTTTAAGAAATAATAGTGTGTATGGACACTTGAGGCATCTTAGAATTTTACCCCTCTGCAGATTCTTACTCTAGGTAGGAGCTCCTTGCTTTGATGAAGCCCCACAGATTGCTAGAGGGCTACTTTGTGAAGATCAAAGTGAGAACAAAGGATCCCCAAATCTTTCATTTTCACTCAGATCTAACTTCAGACCAGGGAAGGGGGAGCCAAGAATCAATCTTAGCATCAATATGTTGGAAAGTGCAGCCAATACAAGTAATTTCAATTAGCACTAATGGTCATCACCTCTGTAACTTTGTGAAGAATTGATGGAATAATAGACTCTAGGCTGCATTCAACAAAATCTCTTTAACTTTTAATAAAATTGCAGACTGTTTCCCTCCAGATTATACATTTCCTCTGACAGCTCATTCTTTGTTGTGCTTTTCCACTCTTCTTTCTTTTTTTGTTACTGTATAATGCAGTGCGTCTAGAGAGAAATTGTAAATGTTGATGAATTTCATTTACAGGTTACTTCTTTGGTTCGTCTTATCATAGCTTATTATTTATTATCTACATAGTTCTTTTCTTTTAAGCTTCCCTCCAAAACAGTAATAATATTTAGGAATATGCTCTGATAATAGCTTGCAAACATGATCCCAATAAATATCTAATAAACATTAGCAACTTTATAGTAACTAAAATATTTTTCCAGATGCTTTTCCCCCAAAATGTTTCTGAAGCAATGTACACAAGCAAAGTGCCTCATAATAACATTTCAAGGGAAAGAAAGAATTTAATGGAGATGGAACTGTAGAATCCTTAACGTGAAAATTGTATTAGAGAAGGGTAGGGTGACTTATGGCTTGCCATAATGTTGAACTTCTATTTGTATCAGTTCTATGGGCAAATGTTCAAGGTGGTGTGAGTTGTAGTTCAACAACATCCCGATCTTCCCATGTCCCCCATCTCTGTGCTAGAGAATTTATTAAGACAAATGATAAATCTCAGGATCAAAGCAGTGATCATTTCAGAAATATTTAGACTTTAATTTTGAGATGCAATTGAACTATGAATATCTTACCAACTGTATGATTGTAGCACAGAATCACATTGCATCATAAATTAAAATATACTATGTCACTGTTCCCAAACATTTAACATTACCAGCTATTTAAGAAATACTGTGAAACTGTGTGTGCTTTAATGATTAAATCAAGATTTGAAATGTTATTTTGGACAAATTCCAGAACAGTATCTGTTACGTACTGTAGCTCCAGAAGGATTACATAGAGGCATCAACAATTCTCCTGCAGGATCTTAATAACAGCTTATTTATTGTGGTAATGGGCCTGATATGCAAGGAAGCATTTAAAGTCTACATGGAAAATTCTCTGGATCGAACATGGTTAATGGATTTTGCTGGGTTCATCAACCTTGTCAAGTCCACCAAGAAGCAGTGGAGATAAAAAATTGTTTGCTTGGAACTGAGTAGTATGTCCAGAAATCAGTATGTACCATGTGATTAGCTGTAGACCTGTGGATTGATAAATAAGCTTTCAAAATTATTTGGAAAAAGCATTTTGGAGCTCATGTGAGTGAAACATCTCTCTTTAATCCAATCTTTTTAGGCTTCCCTGTAAGCCTCCAAAAACAAACAAACAGCAACAAAAAAAAGAATCTGCCTTAAGGAATCCACTCATTAAAGTTAATGAAGCTTTTTAAGCAGCCACACCCTTTTTGGTTTTTTCCAGGATCATGCAGAAGCCTGAAAAACCTGGGCTTCTTCGATAAATGAATTTCACACATGGTCAAAAGCACTTCTTCCAAAGCATTTTTGAAGCAGGCATCCCACCCACCTTAAGGAGTCTGGGGCTATTAAGAGGCCTTTTCAGCAACAGCCCCTGTATATTGTCATTTAGGAAGGAGGCAAAAACAGTTGTCTTTCACAGGGCCTTTGGAACTGAGGGTCCTAATGGTGGAAATTTGGTGATTCTACCTATTGGTTTTTTAAAAAAGTTTTTAATGTTGTACACCACCTAGAGTCAAATGAATAAGCAGCATACAAGTAGCTGTAATAAATTAGTACTGATGGATCCCTTTGGTAGTGGTGGTGAGCACAATAACTGCAGTCTTTTTACCAAATATTTCAGTACAGTTTCAGCCTGTTTTGTTCTATTTTTTTCATTTTCTGTGACAGTTAATCCATGTTCTTTTTTTTTTGTTTTGCTTTCTCTCTCTTTCTCTGTTACTGTATAATGTATTGGGTATCATCTGGGGACATCATAAACACTGTGAATCTATTTGCAGGAGGAGCACTCTAACAATGCAGAAAGCAGAAATGTGATTGCAAGAGTTTGCAATATTTTTTCCATTGAATTACAGAATGAAAAATGCTACTTAGGCCATCAACTCGATCTCCTTGCACAATGTGGGCATTTGACTTGAATACTGCCTAAATCTATCTAGCCTTTGACAGTAGATGCTAAATAAGAGTTCACCACTCTTCTAGATGGTTAAGATCTACTATCAAACTGCTCTCAATATTAAAAGTAAATTATTTCATAGCATTCAATATTAATTTATAGACAAGTTTCCCTGCTCAATAGGCCCTCTTAGACCCTCTTTTCTGCACTAGAGGGGTGTGTAGGTAATGAAGCTGGTGAGGCAGAAACCAGAAGTTCCCAGGCCAAAGAGAACCATTAAGTTTGATATAATACAAGAATTTGCAATAGGTCTGATTTTCCCAACCCTAACGTACTCCATATGTGTGGCCTGCCCCAGAATTCTCAACAAGGGCCATGCTGAGTAGTGAATTCCGAGAACTGAAATTGATACATCTAGAGGGATGAGCTTACATCAAATCAACTTCAATATAAAAGTTACTTGGTTAGATTATATAATCTGAAAGAATAGCTGGACCTTGAAGCCAAAGCTAAAAAGGGACCCGGACCTTACCAAAAGTTGAACATCCTTCATCATCTTAACCAGTAAGCAATGAACTAAAACTTTACAGAGTTAGATTTTTTTACCACCTTCTTTTAAGAAACTCCTTAAAAGGAGCATGATTCCCATGTATATATTTATAAAACAGAGAACAAGGTTTACCATCCCCACTTCACCAGTTCTATACCGGCAGAGGTGTTGCTGCAATGGAGCATCCTGATATCTATCCATCATTAATGATGTTGTAAAGGCATTAAACTGAGCCTAGTAGAAAAGCACAGTGATATGATATAGTAATAGGCAAAGCTATTTTTAACAAGCCTGAGTACAAATGGTAGAAATTGAACTATCTATTTGTAAATCTGAGTTCCAAAGATGTTTTAGTATGCTTATACCACAATGATATCACAAATCCAGGAGAGACACAGTAGAAGTGGAGATTTTCCTCTGGGTTCTCTTCCATGTCAGCTTTGCCTTTTGAAATTAAAAGGGGCATGTCCCATAATATGAAAACACATCTCAGATGAAAGGGAAAGAAGCAGCCTCAGATCCATACTTCCACTGAAACTGGACTTGTCTTCAAGCATGGAATCAGAATATGCTGCAAGAATAGAACATGGGAATTGAGGCTGAAGTACCTTCAGTTGCCCAAACTCTCTATAGGAGCATATTTAAACAATGTACAGCAGCTGGGAATCATGTTTGCCTTACAGACCTTTCAGACTATTAGGACATAATCATCCCCTGTCAGGCTTCAAACCAGGCTTGGTTGTAAATCTCCACTCTGCAGACACTTAATCTCTTCTTTAAAAATTGGTTTACTTGGCTCTCAGATATAAGTCAGCTAGAAGAGCTGCATTATTGCAAACTAGAATGAAAGCCATATACACATGGAATATGTGCCAGTTGCAGCGCAAAGCACTTATAGAGATGTGTGCTTCAGTATTTAAATTCCAGGCTTTTTCCTCCCTTCTGAGTCAATGGATACTTGTTTGTCCTCCTGATGGCCTTGGGAGGCTCCTGTATTGACTTAATGGTTCTCTTTGGCCTGGGAACTTCTGGTTTCTGCCTTGCCAGCTTCATTACCTACACACCCCTCTAGTGCTGAAAAGAATTGTGAGGGCAACCACACTACTGTAGGCACACCTGGGCAGAAGTTATTTTGAGTGTGACTTCCCCTTGTTAATCCTTGGAAAGCTACCCCGAAGTACATAAAGCAGTATATTCCTTCAGTTATGAAAGAATTGGGTTCTCATCTAATTGCCACCTTATAAGGTTTTCTTCATATTTTTGCAATAAGAACAACTTTGTTTCTGGATAGTTTATACTTAGTTGTTCAGCCTTGCAGTAGATGATTCATGCATTTAGCATTCTTCTCATACCCACCAATGTTATGAAGAAGTAGACGCATTTTCCACACACATTGGGAAGAGCAGTTGGGCAGCACAAGAAGATGGTGACCTGGATCATTAAAGGTAATTAACTGATATTCAGAAGAACTAGTTAAATATACGTTATACTAAAAAATTATACGCAGACTTCTAGAACCAGATGCATTTATCCATGGCTACAGAGCTGGGGATGAAATTATTTTTTTTCTTGCTAGCAGATTCTGACAACTTTATAGAACAGGAACTTATGTGATATGCAATAGCAGTAATGGCAAGGAAGCTAAGAATGGGCAGTTGGGGAGTAAAGTAGGTGGGAGATTGTGTTAATTCTATGCAAAATCTGTGTTAATGAGTGGGTGATGGTATACTGAACTAATTTTGCATTACTGGATACCATAATACAAAATTATGTATGATTGATTTTATGTAATAAAGGTGTGTGAGAATTGCTAAACCACAAGGTTTTAATCTAATGAGTTAATATGAAAATGAAAAAGATACTAAAGGCACCCCTGTTTCACCAGTTTCTGTATGTGTAATGCCTCTGGCAGATGCCATGACTCATTTGCTATATGAGCCATAAGAGTTTTCATATAGCTGTCAAATAGGTTTCTGTCAATTATTTACTATATGTCAATAGTAAATAATTCAAATTTCTTCCAGAGTCCATCTTTGCAAATCTTAGTGAAAGCTGATTTAAAATCTACATTGATTGCAAAAAGGATCCCATGGGAAGGAGAATATTTTTCAGCAACCTGCTACAAAATTATCCCATGATCTAAAATCACTTGATCTTCCCTAAAACTTGCTTATTCTTCAAGCAAGCAAATTCCAGTACAGTCCAACACGAAGCTTACTAATTTCACTTAAGAAAGTGCTTGGTCTGAATATTTTAACATTTAGACTTTGGCTCTGAAATTTTATTTTGAGATTCGCCATCTGTGTTAGTGTTGAAATTTGATACTGAAGTTTGGCTAATTAAATGAAATCAGTGTGCCAGCTACTAAGTAGTAGAATAAGACCATCAAATACTGATTAGTACTGCATGTTTCTCCTCATTTCTTTAGTGTAACTGCATCTCTTACCTGATATGTAAAATCATCACTGCTACCAAATTTGATTATTTATATACATTTTTTAATTTTAAATGATGATTGATTATGTACCATCAACTTGGTGACGAATCTTGGTGATCACTTTTCTCCAGGACAATCTGCCCTCAATCTGGTCCTTCAAATCTTCCAATAGTACACCCATTGCTACTATAATTAAATCCATTCACATTAAAAGCTGGTTGACCTCTTCTCCTCCTTTCTACCATTCCCAGCATTACAGCTTTCTCAAGAGAGCTAGGTCTTTGCATAGTGTGTTCAAAACATGATAATCTGAGTCTGGTCATTTGTGCCTTGAGTGAGAACTCTGGGTTGATTTGTTCTGTGAATTAAAAAGCAAATATTTGCATAATATTATCCTCAATAGACATATAAGTGTAGAACATGAGAAGAATTTCATTATAATTTCAGGTAACAACTTTTACTTTTATTTAGGACAAATTTACAAGATGTTGTTTTCCATACTGTATTTAATATCCTCAGCATTTGAAGATGTAAATTCTGGTTAAAATTCCTTAGAGCAGATTTTGCTTTCCTCAGTGTATTGCAAATGTATTGCTGCAGCTGCAATATGGAATATCTTCATCTGCGGGAAAGGCCAGGATTTGTAGTATGAATTTTTGTCCCAAGTAGTAGTTATTGTTCAATTCCCGCTCACTCTGATTCTCCAGGATAGGTTGGTCTCCTCTTGGGAAATGGGGCATTTGGGATTTTAATTCCAATCAATGATCCTCTGGGTCTAGGGCGAGCAAAGGCTGGAGACATGGGTTGGATATTGACCGTCAAAAAGGATGTGGGGTCTGTTCCCCTCTGTTGAGATGGGGGATGGATAAGAAACTCTTTACTTCCACAAACTATCTGACAAATATCACATGATAGGCATTGGAGTGCCTTATCTGTAGACAGTCAAAATGCCATGTTATTTGAAAGAAAATATAACATCCCAAGAGCAGAGTGGATGTGCTTATGTAGATTAGAAGGAAGAGAAAACAGTACACCAGATACTATTACTCATTCTATACAATACTTCAGAATGATGTAGTACAACTGCTCATTGCTATAAACCCAGATAGGTCAATGACAGAATATGTGAATTTGTTATTGGGTCATCAGTTTCCATATGTAGCAAAGGAGGTTGCAATTTTGTTCTGTCACCATTTATATATGAGAAGAGTTGTTGAAAAGCTCTGAAAAATCCATTCCTGTATGATCTTGTTTTTTCTGTTTATATTAACTATTTCTCTCTTAAAGCACCATTCTTTTCTTCTTCTCTGCATAAATGTGGCTTTTATTTTAAAGTTGATCTGTGAAATTGAATGATATCTAGGCTTTCTTCATACTGAAGCATAAAACCATATGAGCATGTACACCAGTGCATAAATATATATAAAATCATTGTTTGTTGCAATTATTGCAAATGCTTTCGGCCATAGGCAGAATAAGTCTAATCTGACCAGTTATATAACATTGTTCTCCAGCTGGCATCTATATGATTGCTACAACTTTGTTATCTTCAATAGCTAAATGTCTTCAGTCCATGCCATATAGTCTTCAGGCACTTCAACAACCTTGCAGCTCCTTAAAGTTACTAAAATATTACGCAGTATTTATAGTGTGCATATTTATGGTAGAAAAAAAATCTGTAAGATTTCTATGTTTGACAGTAAAACATAAAGCAACCAACATTTTTGTCCACCACTATAGCCAGAATATTTTTAAAATGTACAATTCTGTGATTCAGTGCAACATATGCAGGTAAGGGTAAGAGGTGCTGTTTCTTTAACACTTCATCATTTTCTGACATTTTAATTTCCAAGTGAATATGATTAATAACCCCAGAGAAATAATTTATCATCAGTACTAATTCAGAATAGTAGAGAGTCCCAAAAAAATTTAAAAAATTAAAAAATCAGCTGGCACTAATATTGATATCCTGGTGAAACTTTTGCTTTGCTTTGATAAATTAACATTGTATCTCATTAATAGTAAATTAATTTTTCATTGTACTAGGGAAGTCCTTGGTTTCAAGGAAAAAGAAAGAGTCTCCTACTGCCAAAAGATAATCTTATTATTGCAAGTTGATTTGGGGAAAAAGTCAGTTGAAAATATCACAGTGTGCAAGATATATATCTATATCTCTAGATATATAGCATTACATCAGTGTTGACTCCTGCCTGGCCACATCCCTGCAGTTTTCTTGGCAAGATTTCAGAAGTGGTTTGCCATTTCCCACTTCCCAGTGCTGAGAGAGAGTCACTGGCCCAAGGGCACCCAGTTGGCTTCATGTGTAAGGTAGGACTAAAAACTCATGGTCTCTTGGTTTCTAGCCTTAAACTAGGCTTGGTTTTCTAGTTTGGTTTCTGGCTTGGTATAGCCTTAAACACTATACCAAACAGGCTCTCATATTTATATTTACCACTATAAAATTTGCAATGAAATGCTTACAGTGTAAATTTTTAATAATGTTCATTTATTTATTCAGTTATTTATAAGATTTATAAGGCCATGCAACTCAAATAGTGTGACTCTGTTTGCAATACAAGTATCAGTAATTATTTTATAAAAATTTGGGGTGGAAGAAAAATGAAAATGAGAAGCTGGGCTGACGGGAAAAAAAATACAGGGAGTAAACAGCAAAGGTGTACTGACTGCCGACAATCAATCAGTCTCAAGCAATACTTTTCCAAGAAAATATAGGGGTTATCTGGCTTCTTTATCCCACAGACAAAAGTCAAAGCTAAGATATTTAGAATTTTCTTTAAATATTCTCTACTACAGTGGTACCTCAAGATACGAATTTAATCCGTTCCGTGACTCTGATCGCAAGTCGAATTGGTCGCATCCTGAAGCACGTTTTCCCATAGGGTTCAATGTAAATACGGTTAATCTGTTCCACCCTCTGAATTTGGTCGCATCCTGAAGCAAATTTCCCCATAAGGTTCAATGTAAATACGGCTAATCCACCCTCCGAATTTGGTCGCATCCTGAAGCACATGTCCCCAAGTGGCTAGGAAATTCCCCAGGCGCGCTTTAGTCAGCCCTAGCGCAGAAAAAGGAAGTGCTAATGAAATCTGAGAAAGGCTCCCGCGTGCACAGCCGGGAGCGGGAGCTTCCCCCCCACCCCCCGCGCTGATTCCTCTTAATTCTGCACTCTTTCCTTTGTGCATAGCCCTTGGCGCGCGCAACAAAAGCACAGTGAAAGCAATGGGGGGGAAGGCTTATGTAGTGCGCACAGCGGAGCGGGAGCTTCCCCCCCCACTGATTCCTCCGCGCTGTTTCCTTTCTCCATAGCGACAAAAGCACAGTGAAAGCAATATCAGCGCGCTGGGGGGAAAGGCTTATGTCGCGCACGTGCACAGCCAGGAGCGGGAGCTTCCCCCCCCCCCGGCGTGCTCAGATTTCATTAGCACTTCCTCTTTCTGCATTGCTTTCCTTGGGCTTTTGTCCTCGCGCTCAGATTTCATTAGCACTTCCTCTTGGAAGCCGCGACCACGTGGCAGCAGGGCAAATGGCCGCGGATCCGGTTCGTAGCTTGAGGCGGAGTTCGCATGTTGAGGTAAATTTTTGCGGCCGGAGCTGGTCGCATCTCGAAATTTTCGTAAGGTGGGGCGTTCGTATCTTGAGGTACCACTGTATTTGTATGTGATACCTAGAGACACACGCAACCTACTATCGTCTGTTTTCAGGCCCACAGAACTTCCCCAGAGTTGGTGAAGTCAAAGGATTGGGCCCTTGTTTGCATTTTGGGGTGTTGTAGGATTTTAAAGGGTCAAATGGGTGCCTTAAACCTTGAAGCTACCAGTTTCAATCCTTAAAACTCTGGGAAATGCTTTTAAATGAGTCCTAATTTCACCAAAATTTGGAGTTCAGGCTTCAGTATGCTACCGGAGCTTGGTATGAACCTTAAGGACACTCCTGGTTCACCAGGTATAGATTCTGTTTGATTTTGTAATAGCGCATAGGTTGTAGCAGGTCTTCTGCAAAGCTTGCTGACTGTCCTGTCAAAAAACTAAAACTGCGAAGTACCTGACTATTTTTCTACATCAGGCCATGAAGTGAAAATTGGAGTCCTATCATAGCAGAGATTTAGTGCATAAAGAATTGTAAACACTGCAGAATACAGGCAAATCAAGTTCTGGCACTCATCAAGAGCTGTTCTGACCTTGAGCATAACATTCCTGCCAATTGTTCGATTTTTAAGAGGTGGGCCTTGAACTTTCTTCAATGAAAAAATGTTCTAGAATGTGATTAACAATTGTATGTCTTATAAAAACACTTTATTGTCTAAGGATACCTAACTTCTTCCCCAACAAAGAGACAGCAGTGGTCTTTGTAATATTTCAAATTAATGTTCTCGAGATGATAACATTCTATGGCATTTCCATAAAAACGAATAAGTAAACCAAATAAATTATGCATGCATATACAAAGAGATGTAATTTGAAGTCACTCATAAGTTTTCAGTGAACTACTTGCTTTTATTTCTAATTCCATGGCATTTAAGTGTCCTGTAAGGGAAAGAACTAAAGAACAGGGAAATACGTGCACATTTTAATTTTAATCAAGATTTCCTATAAGGCTCAGTGGGAACATAGCCGGAACTACAGTTTCACGATAAATATGAGAGCAAATACATGGCCAGGTTACTTGAGCAGCCACCTTCTCCCAAGAACATCTGCCTGCCCCACATGGTCCTATGGGAGGGGGGGAGGTCATGCTCCAGGTTCCTTCTTTCAAATCTTGTCATCTTATGGGGCCTAGGATATATGCCTTTTTTGTGGTTGCCCCTGTTTTCTGGAACAATCTCCCCCTGATATAGGTCAGGCCCCAACCCTTCTCACCTTTAGGAATGCCCATAAGACCTGGCTCTTCCCCCAGGCATTGGGGGCTGGTTGAGCAGGAGTCCCCCCTCTGGTTCCTTTGTTGTGTGCTTGTTGCCATTTTGTATTTTCTATTTATATATTGTCTGTTTGTTGCAGATGTTTTTCTTTTTTCCTCTTTCTTTTTGATTTATTGTGTGTCTATGTTGTATGCTGCCCAGAGTCACACTGTCTGAGTTGGGTGGCCTTATAAATCTTGAAATAAAATAAAATATATGTGTGTTAGAAAAAGAGGTCAATTCATTTATGTTTCACTCAAAAGAACTTTTGGATTGTGGGAAAAGCAAGGAAATGTGAGCAGAAAGACTGGAGAGCCATCCATTCCTGTCCATCTCCTGATGCAGTGACATAAAGCTGGTCTGGGAATGGGTATTTGGGGACAAAGAGTGGCAATGTGCACCCTCCACCAAGAACTGGGCCATCATAGTGATCTGATTCAAAATCAAGATTCTGCCTGGGGCAGAAAAGTCATGAAATAATTTGGTTGGTCACTTCAGTCTGGAGGAAAGGGGCCTGTGAACATGCTTAGAAGCTCCTTTTAGTACCCAGATGCAAGAGGGAGCATTTGATTGAAATTTCATAGAATCAAATTATCCCTTTGAAAGCTCTGCACAGCCATAATTTTAAAATGTGAGCTAGGAGGGTATGTAGAATTTTAATGCACAGAAAGCATCCCATGTGTTTTAAATTGTTTTACTACTTTCTTTGAGAATGAGGGAAGAAGAAACATCCTAGGGTATTTGGGAAAATTGCATCTCATTTCCTGATTAACTATGGTCATGGATAATTTATTCTGCAGCCTTATGAAGCCACTAATGTACTATGCTGTACAATATGTGTACAGTACAGAAAATGCTTACATTCCTTTGTCTTGGAAGTGCCTTTGCTATTTTCTGTTATGTATCAAGCGTGGCTTCTCCTGAGGTCAGTTATATTTTGCAAAGATGAAGGTTACTTATTCTGAGATGAATTTCTTTAGGTAAACAAGTCCAGGAGTGAGAGGGCCAAAGTGTCTCCAGGGGCAATGAACTCATAGGGTAGAATCCTCTATCAAGAAGGCCTGGCTTCTAGCTGATGTTCCCCTCACTTGACATGGGAGTGGGATCTTAAACGCCTCTCTAGTTGACCTGACAGGATGGGCAGAACTTTAACAGGAATCCCCACTTAGGGAAGATTTAAACCCCATAAAATAGTGCTTCCAACCTCCAGCCTGATAAGTGGTCCAGTAAGACATCTGTTGATGGCATCAAAGGTTGCTGAGAAGTCTTGTAAAACCAGGAGAAATGCACTACCCACCACTATGAAGGTCATCCAACAAAGTGACCAATGCTGTTATCATTCCATATCCAGTGTGAATCCTGACTGAAAGGGATTCAGATAATCCATTTCTGTAGCTGATTCCCCAACATACTGTGCTCTGAACAATCTTCCCCAAAATAAAGGGATTCAATTCTGGGTGGAAGTTGTGCAATATGGCTGGATCAAGATATGGTCTCTACTGCTACCTTTTTCTGGTGGCATCTCACGCTTCCTCAAAGAGGCATTAGTCTTCTCCCAAATCTAAATATGATATCTGTAGGTCATTGTGAACATCCTTGATCTGCTCTGATGTGGTCTCAGAAAGTGCTTCTTCTGTTCTTATTTGCTTTCCCACTCAAAAGAATAGAGTATGTATATTTGTTAACATGTGCTTTCTCAGGTGGAGGAGTCCAGAGTGACCTGCTGAAAAAAATAATGGATGAGTCCATATAACTTGTAATGCTGAAACAACCATATGATGGTCTAGTCACAAAATAATGATACTCTAGCATGTTGTGGAATCCAGGTTTTGTGTGTTATTGGTTTGCTCATTGTTTTTATCCAATCCACAGCAAGGCTCATTTTGAGAATGTTCACATACACAGAGAATCTCCTCCTTCATAAAATTGAATAGGGAGACAGCCATCACACCAAACCCTTAAACTTTTTTTAGCATAAAGTATGCATTCCTATTTGGAAGAGTCTTTGAGGCTATAAGCCTTGCAATTCATTGAATTGGACTAAAAACTTGCAAAAGTTTGGTCAGTCCCTTTCAGCTAACCAGTCAAAGAACTGGTACAGAAGCCTGCAGTTTCCTATACATATTTCCTGTTTTTTTTTAAAGTTAAAATGCTGATATAAGGGTATGCACACATACATTTGTTTTGAAAATGCTGTTCTCATTGGACCATCTTCCGATAAGCAAGGGTTATTTCAATCATGCATAGATATCCTGCATGTGCACAAAAGTGGTGATAATCAAAACATGATGTGCAATATAATTATCCATTTAATTGGGAAAGGAGATAGCAGTCATGGTCTTTCAAATTCAAGGAGAGCCTGAATCAGATTTCTGTACTGCAATTAAACTAAATAGAGTAAAAGGATATTAACAAAATGAAAACATTTTTACAAAAGGGTTAAAGAATGATTATTCATTCTTTTTAAGTGGGTGAGATCAGTTTTCTGAAATGTCACCACCTCTCTGGCTGATTCTTTCACAGAGGAAGAGTTTGAAAGGGTTCCCTACAGCACAGTCTTCTAGGCTAAAATGGGCTTAACTGTTGGGTTCTATGTTCATCATGCATCTAAATTGTCTTCTGGAGAAAAAAGAAATAGGCAACCCTGCTTTTTGGTTGCTTCTAAGTGAAGTTGTTGGTTAGTTTCCATTTTTTAAGCTTATTCTTTTGATATGTTTTCATGCTAGAAAAGAATTCCTGTCCTATCCTTATTGGTTAGGAGATCATACCTATCTTTTGTTATTATACATACTTGACCACTTTGTTGTGGTTTTGCTATCACCTTCTCACATAACATTTTGGGACAGTTATTAGGTTATATTCCCTTATTGTGTTACAGCTTTTTGCCCATTATAAAGGTGCCACAGGTATTCTTGCTTGTGATGGATAGTCTTTACTTTTCCAGAAGCATTTTTCCAGAAACCTGGTATGGCTGTTGACATTCTCGAACATAATTTTCTCATTCCTCTCTTTTTGGACTATCCTCCAATTCCAGCCTCATTTTTGCCTTGCTTCAGCTTATTTCAAATATTTCTTTCTTGCATTCATAAAATGAAACAGCTACCAGTCACCTCATGTCATAGTTAGTATAATATGTTGTAGGTTAGGGTTAGGTTAAACTAAGTTCACAACTCTAATTGCTAGAACAAGGACTGAATATCAGTACTCTGCACCTCTGATTGTCTCCTACCCCCCCCCCCCAAATCATTGCTTCCTTCCTGATTCTCAGCTTTGACTCTATTCAAAACCCAATTTTCCATACAACTTCACTCAGATACATGCTTCCTTCTGCCTCAGTCTTTGACCCATCCAGCAGCCCTCTTCAATCAGCTAGAACAGTGTCTCTCAGCCTCAGCAACTTTAAGATGTACAGACTTCAACTGGCTAGGGAATTCTGGGAGTTGAAGTCCAGACGCAAGTTGCTGAGGTTGAGAAAGATTGAGCTAGACCATAGATCAGATGTGGCTCTGAATAAAGCAGGACATTTGCATTCTGATATTTTCTGGATATCAAGACAAGCTATTAAAACATTTGCTTTTAGGAGACTTTGGGAAAAGGAATTTCATATAGGTAATAATGAACAGTGTTCCCTCTCTTTTAACATATATCCTAGTAAATGGGATTTGAAATCTTTAATTAAGTCAGTTCACAGACAAATGGACTTGATGACTGTCAGGTGAGTATGCTGTAACCCATAAAGAGGAGGAGGAATTAGAATGAATTTCCAATCATCCTGTTAAGATCTTTTCAAGGTCAAGGCATAGAAGTAATTTGAAAAAGCCCACAGAATGCTGACAAGAATCGGTAATCAGGTTTTGGTCCTGGAGAGAAAAATACAAGGCTACCTTAGTTGTCCCAGCCCATGACACCTCATTCAACACTAATTATTTGCTGGAGCTACCATCACTAATGCAGATGTAATGGGAAGACCACCTCATGAACCACAAACACTGTTGCACTTTCAGGATATAGACTGGACCCAGAACAATGTAAGTATAAATCTTCAATCAACCATGAAATTCATTTGGTGACCTTGCTCTAATTAAAATCTGGGTGTCCTTCAAACAGGCTGGATAATAGCTCCTCTTATATTTCTAGTTTTAGGCCAACTGATTTGAAAGGCATCTCCCTACAACTTGGGTTGGAGCAAAATATTGTGCAGTGGCAATGAAAAGGAAGCACCAACTGACGTTATTGTTTTTAATAATATCTTCCGTTTCTGGCCTTTGGCTGTAGTAAGTTTGTATGTATGGTTTCAAAGGGCACTGGTGTGAGTTCTCACACAGCCCAGGAGAAAGAATCTGATGCCAAGACCAGCAATTCCATAAGCAAGGTGCAGGTGGAAATAGGACCTCTCATTGAAGGGGGGGGGGTCGGGCCTGCCCTTTATGTACACATGGCAGAACACAATGGCTTGAGAGTAGAAGAGTGAATACCATATAGAAAGTTTGCTTTTGGGGAAAAAAGGCATGTACTGAAATCCTTTTGTAACAACTTCATGTTCTTTTCTACAATAAGCTACATATTGCAGTTCCTGGTTCTTTGTATACTTGTCTCTCCACGTCTGCTGGGCAAACTCTGACAACCAGTAGAGAGATCTACAGAGACCTGAATATTCTATAACTATTAACAGATTGTATGCATATGTTTATTAAGGAATTTGGTATGGTGCTCAACAGCAATCTCAGGGTATAGAAAACTTTGCAGAGGAGAGAAAAACCCAACATTAGCTGATTATATACATCAGAATAAGATATCAGTGTTAAAAAGCTCTGATTTCTTTTTTCTTTAAGGGTTGAGTGGATGGTGATAAGAAAATGGTGCAGGGTGTGTGTGTTTGTGTGTGTATGAATTTCCCATCATTTATTGTATAATTGTCAGGATTAGCCCAGGAAACTCCAGGAGACAGTACAGATTCAATCCAGCAAAGTTTAATGGCCTTTCTCCCGTTACAGAAATCTTCTCAGAGTCAGAGCAAATTCCAGGGTCACCCTCCCAACCTCCCTTGCATTCTTTAGGGAGGGTTCAGTCTCATCCTCTTATCTGTTCCTTGTTGCTCTGGTGATGAGAGTAAATTCTTAATCCCTCTTGTCCTGACTCTCACAATAATTGCTTCTTCTGTATCCCACATGGCTTCCTATACTTTCCTTAAATTCCAAAGGATGATTTCAGTTGGGAACTTTTCCATTAGCTTTCTCTTTTACATTGGGAAATGAAGGCAGCCCAGGAGACTTTGGAGTGATGGAAAGATGTATAATGGGGGGGGGGGGCGGGGACCACCCCCACCCCCACCCCCACCAGCAACTTCTACGAACACCAACCAGAAATGCCATCTGGAGAAATTTAAAAAATTCTCAAACTCCCTGAAAATAAGCTAGTAAAGCAGAGATTTCTTTTGTAAGGGGTAGAAAGCTCTTAAGAAATTGTGGGGGGAAAAAATGGAACAGCATTACACCAAACAACCTTTTGAGCCTTCTAGTATCTGTCCTGCCCTTCCTTGTTTTTAGTGCAGGATTTACAGCTGAATAAGAATTTTGGTGATCTAATGGAACAATATCTCTTCTTTTGCCTATTCTATGCTGATGATCATGGGAATAATAATAATAAGGATGGCTCTCTTTGTTAAATATGTAAACTAATCATGGACCCAAAGTAGGGAAGGAAGGTATGCAATAACTTCTTAGGTAAGTATCTTGACACAGCTTCATGTTTAATATCTATGGGATTTCAAGAGATCCCACCACTGAAACAACGCCAGCAAGTCCCATATTTGCCCACTCAGATATGCCATCTCTGAATCCAGATAGAAGTGTAGGTGGTAAAACTTTGCTTCCTTTTTTTTTTTTTTAAGTTGCAAACATTTTCTTGAAGTCTAGTACCTGCTGTTGTTAATATTCCTTTGGAAATTAGTGGGAATTAGCTTCCAAAAGCTCCTTGAACTAACGCTCATTCTTGACAGAGTGCCTAACTGTTACAAACCAGCATTTTCTATTCCCTCAGCTGCAAAGTACTGGCACTCAGCCTAACTATGCTCAAATATTCTAAACAGCTGGGCTTTTCTCACTGTCAGACTGGCATGTTGCACCAAGGACAGCGAGGATCCTCTCCAAGGATGGCTGATAGAAAAGACTCCATATGGGCCAACTGAGAAATGTTACCATCTTAACACCTGGTCTGTATGTCTCTTGACATTTCCATCCAGAAAAAGAAAGGAAACCGTGCCAACTTTATACCACTCATCGTAGAAATGAGAACTTCCCAGTGTCCCATTCATTTTCTAAAAATGTATCATGGTCTGTAATAGCTTGCTCCTTTGAGATAAAAACTAAACTGCAAAGGTAAAATAAGAATATGGTTAAGCTATGCAACTTGGAATAGAGCTATTCTTTGGATTTTGCACTCCTCTGAAGCAGCTCTTGGTTCCAAATAAATTGTGTGTGTGTGTGTGTGTGTGTGTGTGTGTGTGTATCTACACACATTTTATATGGATAAAATACTTTCAGAAGTGCCTTTTTGGTGAGAAAATGCATTAGAAAACACCAAACAAAACTTATGCTTATAACTTTGTCAATATCAAAACCACCTAGCTAGAGTCTCTTGTCTTCCATTACCAAGGGCTCTGAATATCTCTCAAACCACATCATATTGATTTTAATAGCTGGAATGTATATAGAATGCAAAACACTTCCTTGCTATTTCTTCTCAGCAAGCTTTGGGTGAGTTCCTAGGACAACCAGGAACCTGTGCTAATCTTTAAATCTACTACTTTGAAGGCTGCTGCTTCTTCCAGCTAAGAAGGTCATTTGGTTCAGACATGGTTTTAAGATCAGCTATATGCCCCCTTCCCCCACCCCCAAGGTTTTTAATTATATTGCCTGATAAACTGTTCTTGAAAATAGAAAATTCTGTAACTACGTTATAAAATTTCAGCTGGCCCAATAGTGCAGCTTCCCTCTTTGTTTCTAAATGTGCTTAAACAATTATTTTGGCATAACTTTTAATGTGATTAATGGAAGAACAGAAGGGACAGAATAGACTTATAAATGAGCACAGATAATATTTATATGATTTGGACATTTAGAGGAATCTATCCATCCTCCTTTTATATGGCCGAATCTGTTGAAGCAGTGATTCCCAGGATAGAGTAGACTCATGTAAACAAAGCTGAACTGTCCAACCCCACTGTGTAATCTGCAAAGTATCTGCTAACTCACAACAGCAAGAGGAAAAAGGCTAGAGATTAAACTTTGGAGCATAGCCCTATACGAGACTTAGAGTTGATATTGCAGAGGCCAAATCATCTGTGCATGTACGCATATAGTTACATTCTTGTATACCCTAAACAGACTAATCTTGCTAAGTTGAGAGATGTGTCTGCCATGTAAGCCTATCCCTGAATAAGAGATTAAGCATCTGGAGCCAAGATTTATTATCTGCTGGCTAGAGACTTCGGGGAATAAAGAGAGCCCCAAGTTTACATGCCATCTACTGTGATTCTATGGAAATAGAGAACTATAAGGAATAGAAATGTAATCCAGAACCTTGAAGTAATATTGTTGTAAGCCCCTTTGAGGACCTGTTGAGAGAGATAATTAAAGAGAAGCAAGCTGGCCTTGGAAACCTAGAGGCTGATTAGCTGATTAGGAAGATTCTTGTCCTTCAAGAAAATGTTTCTGAATTCCCTTCCTCAAGATGCAGAATATTCTCTCTCTGACTCTGAAGGGGAGGTTGAATCATCACTTGATTGTAGAGAACATAGGTGGCAGAAGATACAGACACAGTCAGTGAACGAAGTTTGAATTCTTTGTGATAAAACAAAAACAAAAACCTACTCTGATTATTTGCATTGAACCTTGTGTGGAGTTTGAGAATTCAGTTTTAAAAGCCCCATTTCAGAAGGATAGCTGCTGGATTGTCCACCAGCTTTCTAGCTCATTTTGGTGCCTTATTTTCTACAGGACCTTATATGCTGAGTCCTGAATTTTGTTAGAATTGATTTTGTTCCTCTGTTGGCTGATCTGATCCAGCTTGCATTTCCCAAACAACCAGCTGAATGCAATGAAATTGCATTCAAAGTAGGGTCTCAAGTGAATTTCACAGTAAGTTCAGAGTCATTCTGCAGTGAAATGGGTGGTGACAAATTTGAAATATAAATAAATAAGCCATCTTAGCACAAAGGAGAAGGCCAACATTTGATTTAATTACCAAACTCTTAGAATCAGTCTATCGAAGTACAGCTTTCTTGAAAGGAGCCAGTTGATGGAAATATTGTAAGAAATAACATGAAGCGTTGACTAAGGTTGCACGGACCTGCAAATACAAGAGCAACTAGTTTTTGTGAATATGCCCATAAAATGTACTTGGGCCCTTAACTGTCAGGATTAGCCCCGGAAACTCCAGGAGACAATACAGATTCAACCCAGCAAGGTTTATTGGCTCAACTCCCGTTACAGAATCTTCTCAGACTGAGAGCAATTCCCAGGGTCACCCCACAAACATCCTCTGCATTCCTTAGGGAGGGGCCAGTCTCATTCTCTTATCTCGTGTTCGTTCTTCTGGGGATGAGAGTCCATGTTTCACACCCTTACTCCACACTCCCACATTAACAGCCACTGTGATTTATTCTTTGTCTGCACAGTGTAGGTTAGCTTTCTGTAATTATGTCATCTCTGGGTTGGCAGTAAGTATTGTTCTCTGTGACAGATTGCATAGCCCTTTACTTTAGTCCCAAATCAGTTGCTTGAAGGCTAGATAGTTCTGGCTGCTTTCTGTTATGACTTTGCCTCTTTATGGCAGCGTCTACGATAGTGACAAGACTCAGAATGATCTCCCACCGAACTAGAAGTCACCCGCTGAGCAAAAAGTAGCCTCCAAAATCAATAACAGAGGCAAAACTTTGTAGCTTCCTAAGGGCAGATTGAAAACATTAGTCACAAATCATGCATCATAGAAGGAAGCAGTAGAAGCTTAGTCTTTTGATATGCCAAAGGAAACCATTTGCTCAAAGCTGTCACATGGGACATTTTAAGCAGAAATTAAAAACATCTCCAGTTCTGTCTGCTTGTATTTTCTGAACTTACTTGAGCAGCATGCCATTCATTCTTCTCTAGAAATTTAGCACAGAAAACTTGTGGTGGATTTTTGGAACAGTTTTCTGGAAAGATTCACTTCCTACTATTATTTATTGCCAAAGGAAACAATATAGTTGTCTTTGTTAGAGCTCAGAAGAACAACACAGCATCACATTTGATCTTTTTTTCTGGCAATATATTCTTCCTTAGCATCATTCATTCTAGCTTCAGAGCACTTCTGATAGGATTAAAGCGCCTATTCTTAAGCTTGTCCTTACCACAGGCCTATTCCAAAGTTCAATTCCCCGCTGGGCAGGGTCACTTTAAAAGTGAATGATTGAGTAAGTGAACTGCAGGTTATGCTCCACCTCCAAGTTGCCAGGATACAGGGATTCCCCCCCCCCCCCCCCGATCGAAAGGTTCCCTGGCTAGGAAATATGAAAAACATGAAGGGACATTTTACCATTCATGGCTGTGAGGTTCAGCCCAAAGAACTCCAAGAGACAATGAAATACAGTTCTGTTGCATTTATTAGCTTCAACCTCAGGACAGAAATCTCCCCAGACTGAACCCTAGTTCCCAAGCCAGCCAGCCACAACACCGTGAATTCCTTAGGGAGGTGCCAGCCTCATCCTCTTGAACTTCCCATGCTCCCGCTGGGGGCTAAGAACACGCTTATCTCCCTGAGCCTGGCCTTCATAAGTCCTTTCCATCACAATGGCAGACTTGTGAAAAAGATATATCTATATAGGGTACAAATACATATGATGATACAAAGAATTTTAAAGTTCAATATTCAGATGAAACCAGAACATTTTTTTAAAAAATTGGGATTTATGGATAGCCAATTAGAAAAGACTCATGGAAGATTGGTTTTGTATATGGTTACTGCAGCAAGACTATTATATGTGTGGCGATGGATAAATACTGAAACACCCACAATGGGGGATTGGATTGTGAAGATGGCAGAATTCGCAGAGATGGCAAAATTGACTTGTTTGATCAGGGATAAAACAATAAGTACTTTCATAAAAGACTGGAAAAATTTTAGGAACTCTTTGCTGAAAATGGGAAAAAAATCAAATGATGATTTCTGGATTTGCTGATTAAAAAGGGTTGAGTATGGGATAGAATGGAACTATGTAATGTAATCTTAAAGGAGGAGGGATCATAAGTTTGTAACTGCTGTAAAGAAGATTTGAAGTTGCTTCTTTAATTACTTTTTTCTTTTTTTATCTGTATTGCTCTTTGCACATTTTATTTTTTCTCTTTCTTCACTTTTCTTTATATATTTTCATGTTTATCTTTTATTTCTGTAAAAATTCTTATAAAAATAATAGATAGATAGATAGATAGATAGATAGATAGATAGATAGATAGATACCTACCTACCTACCTACCTACCTACCTACCTACCTACCTACCCTGGTAGATTACAGCCCTTACTTAATAACAGTGGAGCAGGGCCATCTGCAAAGATGCTGTGCGATTGTTCTGTGGTAATGCTCAGTATTTGTACCCGATCAGCAACATTCAGATTCTTCTTGGGACGTGATAACTGCTGTTCCATCTAGAACAAAAACATTTTTTCCAAGTCTGGGTGTTACCAGTCTTTAAGTTTTTAAAAGTAAGTACAGGAACTCTTACCAATCTAATGACATTCATTTAGTGTTTTGAAGTTACAACATATTTAACGTATTTGCTACTATTGCCTTGAACAGAAAACCTCCTGAGCACTTTCAATCTATTTCTGAATTGGAAAAGACAATGAAAAAGAGAAATGAATATGGAGATAAATTAAAAAGAAATATCCTTTTGCAGCGGAGAAGTTCTTATAGCTTCGGCAAAACCGTGTTTTTAAGCATTGCTGACCTTGAATTCCTAGAACATTCTCCCTAGAACTGCAGACCGCTGCATGTTTTCCAGTTATGTCCTGATGCTTCTGGGCTTTCCTTCTTAAGAAATGTCCTTCCCTGGAAGAGAACAAACAACATGCTGAACATGAGTGCTTGTCTCCTTAGAAATATATTCCATTTGTACAATGCAGATCCAGGGAATGGTTTATAAGATTCAGGGTTCAGTGTGATTTTGTTATGTTTCCAGTATTGTACATTGTCAGAAGAGGAGAAGAGTGAGGGCAGAAATGTCAGCCTTCATTCAGCTTGCTCCCATCACCAATTCAACCTGATGTTGATTAACTGGAATTTTAATTTAGCCAATCAAATGGAGGGGTTGATCGAATATGTGGATAAAGAGGGCCTGTAACCCCACTCCCCTTTACAGGCATTGCCCATTAGCCTCCGGTACTGTCTCTGTGAATAAATCAAGGTATGCTTCAGTGCTATGGTGCTCTGGCCTCTGGTGTAAACGAATCCCAAGGGGAAAATGTTTGCCTACATTTTTTTATTTTTTTTTTTGTCTGCGCTCAGTCATTACTGACCCTGCAGTGCCTGCCTGGACGAATCCTTGCCTGGACAAATCCTGTGCAGTTTTCAAGGCAATTGTTTCGGAAGTGGTTTGCCAGAGCCTCCTTCCTAGAGCAGAGCCCAGCTGGCGAGCACAGGAGGCGGGGTGTCCGTTGCTTCGCGCCCTTTTCGGGCGAGCGCAGTTTCGCGCTTACCGGCAGCTGATCCTGTCTCTCTGTGCAAGGCGCTGCCAGCATTTTTCCTCCCACCAGAGTGAGAGTCCCCATTTATCTACTCACGTAAGTTTTCGAGCTGTTGGGTTGACAGGAGCTGGGGAGGAAACAAGAGCTCACCTTGTTAACGGCGAAGGCTGGACTCGAACCGTCGAAGCCGTCAGCCATTTCTGGCCGGCAACTTTCAGCGTCATTAAGCCACTGCGCCACCACATCCCCTTGCCTACATTACTCATGAGAATAATAAATTTCCCTGAAATTGACTTAGCCCCTTAAAGGAAGACAAAAATAGAAAGCCGCGTCTTTCTCATCAAAGTGAATAAGAACAATAAATAGATGAAGAACAAATTTTCAAACAATGCTGTCCTTTTAACCCAAGCAGTATAGCATATAACCATACTGAAATGGCAATGGCAAGCCTGCCAGTCAGGTAAATATAAAAGATGTCCTTCTCGCTTCGGAGGTTTTCTTTTTTTCCCTTCCTTCCTTCCTTCCTTTTTTCTTTTCTTTTTGCTCATTTGCCTTCTGTTTGAGGTTCAGCCCTTCAATCAGTCTATACATATTTGTTTTTGTGAAATGTGGCAATAGTTTAGGATGATCTTTAGAGACTTCCTGTTGGTTTGCAAAGTACTTTCACATCCGTGCCTCAGGTGACATTTATCATTGTCTGGAACACAGGTGAGATACAGGAATACCCACTGCTGATGTAAATGTAACATTATCTGACTTTTCAGGGAAAAGCTTATGAAATACCTACCATCTCCATCCTTTTTCTATTAAAAAAGCGAAACAGAACAAAGAAGAGTCTTTGGGGGAAGGTGATTCTTTTGTTAAAAGAAAAGCATTTGATTTATTCGAACAAACTTTTCTGGTGCCCCAGGATGGCAATAGGAAGTGACAATGGTCAATTCTCTGTCAGCCCTTTTATTTATGGGATAAGCTATCCCCACTTATTAAAACTTTTGTTGAAAGTCAAAGAAACATCTGACTTGTTCCTTTTGAAACAGGGCTGTGCTGCGAAAGGGGGTTCCCCCTCTCCCCCCTGCTGCCATCACCTCTGCTTCTGAAAAAGCTGGTAAAAGTTCTCAGGAAGGCAGACAAGCTGCATTTTGTTAGGTGCCTGCAGGTGGTTGATAGATATGTATCATACACATACATATATATACATACCTCTGTCTCATATATACAGGCAGGTAAGGCCTATTAGATTGGCCTGACTTATTGTCAGCCTTGCAAGGTAGTCCAGGTATTAAGCAAGCCCAGAAGTACTAGCTCTGTCTTTATTGTAAGGTTACATTAACAGAATCTTGCAATTCTGAAAGTACATCTCTCCCCTGTTGCCTTCACAGTCCAAGAAATTAGGGAGGGTCCCTTCTGACATGTTTGCCATGCCCCCATTCCTTCTGCAGCCTCAGCTACCTCATATCTGACCATTGCCTAGTCTGTGGCTCTTCCTCCTGTCTCCCAAGGTTATTCCCACATACCATTACACTTATGGAACTACCGCGTTCCACAGGGAACTTGGGATTTTCCCCAAGAAACATTTTTGGAGGAAAACAAGGCACAAATCTGGTTGAAGACAAGGAAAAGCCCATATTGGGGATTACATTGTGGTGATAAGGACAGCAAAGGAGTTTTATTTCTCCACACTTATTGCACCCCTGATAGCCATCTGGCAGCTCTGTTCAGGGTGACCCATTTCTTGCTGGGGAAGAATGACTCAGAGGAACATCTACACAGGTGCTGTTGAGTAGTTATCTGGCTGGAAAAGTCATTCAGTTCTACTCAGAGTTGGACTCAAGTCCAGTTGAGGTACCTGGGCCATGGTCCAATGGATTTATCTGGAATGCATTTCAGCTTGTGACTCCTGATGAAGTGGATAGGGTCCTTCACACTGTGAGCTTGCCATCTGTTTGTTAGATCCATGTCCCTCCTGAGTTGTTGAAACTGTCTAGGAGGTGACATGTGGTTGGGTCCATGAGATAGTGTCAGCTTCCTTGAAGGAAGATGTGGTTTCCCAGCAGTGATACAGGTCTTTACAAAGGCTGTTGCTGGACCTAATGATCCTGGGCAATTTTGTTCAGTCTTCAATCTTTCCTTTTTTAGAGAAAGTTGTCAAAAATGTGGTTGGGCAATAGCCTTAGAAGATCTTGGAAGGAACAGATTATCTGGACCTATGGAGATGGCATTGATTATATATATTGATGTCAGGCCTAGCCCAAGGAACTCCAAGAGATAATGCCAATTCAGTCCAGCTATGTTTATTAGCTACAACCTCTAGCAAGAATCTTCCCAGACTAAAACCCCATCTCCCAAAGTCATCCAGCCACAACAGTGTGAATTCCTCAGGGAGGTGCCAGTCTCATCCTCTTGTTCCTCCCATGCTCTTCTGGCGAGCTAAGAAAATGTTTATCTCCCTGAGCCTGGCCTTCATAATTCCATTCCATCACAATTGATGACTTTTAGTGGAGCCAGGATGGCAGTGGTATGTCATCCCGGTGCTCCTTGATTTCTTAGAGCTTTCAGTATTGTCAAGCATGGTATCCTTCTAGGCCCATGATGGGGATTGGGAGCAGAAGACATTATATTGCATTAGTTCTCCTCCTTTCTCTGTGGTCAGTTCCAATCAGTGTTAATTTGGGGGAGAGACTGAACCTGTAGCCCTTCATTTGTGTGGTTCCTCAAGGCTCAACACTTTTGATACTGCTGTTTAACATATACATGAAACCACTGGGTGAGGTCATCCTTGCATCCAGTATCATTGGTATGATAATGATACCCAATTGTACACCCTAATCCCAGGGCATCCAAGTAATGCTATAGATGGCTTGTCCCAGTGTCTGGAAGCTGTATGGGTCTGAATGGAGAGAAATCTGTCTGTTTGCCCACCACTACCACCCGTTCCTGGGGACTTTCCAACTTTTTGTGGATGGCATAGCACTTGTCCACTTGAGACTTGTGGGCAGCGTGGGGATCTTCTTGGACTTACAGCTCCTGCTTGAAGAGCAGATGGCAGCTGTGGCCAAGAGACATTTTACAGAGCCATGTAGTGCTCCAGTTTTGCCCATTAGATTGGGAAACCCTCCAGACAATTACTTGTGCCTCGTCACCTCATGAATGCACTCTCTGTGGACCTACCCTTGAAGAACATTCAAAAGCTACAGCTGGTCCAGAAGGCACTTGGGTGGACAGTACTAGGCATGCCGTGGTATACCCATGAGATACCACTGCTCCATGAGCTTCATGGGTTACCAGTTAACACTAAGGCTTTGTGATGCTGCTGTAAGATCCATAAAACTTTCATTCTAAAATTTCATCAAAATTTTGAATGTACCCATGCTAATTTTGTATGTATGTATGTGTATGTGTAAGTGTGTGTGTGTGTGTGTATCCTGTTGTTAAGCCTTTTCTGTGCCAATTTCCAGTCGTAATAAATGAACTGCAATCTCACTGAGGTAGAAATGAATTTCATTCAGGTGCATCTTCTTTTTAAATAGATTAGCAAATATTACTACCAGGTGCTCAAGGGTGGATGTACTAATGATACAGAAAATAGCATAACAGTCCCACTTGGCCTGGATGTTTAAGTTCAGGATTGTCGGGGCCTATCATTCAAATGACTGACTGGCACTCCAGATGCTAAGAGCAGCAGCAACATCTCTTACTTCCCAATCTTCAGATCACATCTAGCCTACTGACAGAGAGGTTTCCCATTTTTGCTTCTCCAAAGTTTTTAAATTATTTTTAATTCCAAATTCCTTACTAGGAATTATATTTTTGCCACATTCAGTCCTAACTTTTGGTTCAGACTTACATTAAGTTAAATACATAAGTGTGAGCTACTAATACTGACACAGAAAACATAATTTATGTACGTGTTCTGATTGCATGTTATTAGTAGCTATATGGAAAGACAAAATGTTCACAAACGTAGTACATCTTGCAAACAGTGACTTTCCTCAGTATTATTAAGGTCATACTTCACAGATATTTCCAGCCTCTATGTAGAAGCCCAGAAAAAAAACAGACAATGAACATTTTCTCTATATAGTCAATGGTAGAAAATGCAGCAAATGCTACATTTACTTTTTAAAATAAATGTCGACAATAATCAGTCTGTTCCGCTTTGGGAGCTACAGTGAGGAGTTCAAAGGTTTTCTTCAAAATCAGGTTGCTAAAAGCTTACAAGGCTCTAATAATGAACTGCTGCAGGATAGGAAAAAGCCATCTCTTTTTAGAGATGGATTAGGGAAAAATCTATCAGTAAGTAATATACACCACTAATTCTTTTTGACAGCTGTAAAGAATTTAGCAGGGGCATGTGGATCAGCGAAGATCCAATCTGAAATTGAGATTCAAGATTCAAAGGTCTACTGGTTCAATTCAAATTTGTATTTGGAGTTTTGAAGGCAAAAAGTTTTCATTCAAGCTGAGTTGAGAGTCAATTTGGAAAAAAAAATTCAATGACATAATATAATGGGCACGCATTAGATTGCCTGCAGCTTCTTCATGTTTGATTGATTGCTGAATGGGACTGTAGACCATTTAGAGGACATTAGTCCAACAAAGTTTCAGCCAGGTAGCTTCAATCACTTTTTTGAAAATCCCCCATCATCTCTTTCAAGACAGGAGATAGAAGGGATAAAGAAAGTACAGCACAGTAACGCCCAAATTGTCAAAGTATGTATAGAAAAATTGTGCTGAATGAATACAGGACATGTCCTTTTTTTTCAAAAGCTGATTTAGAACTAAGCTCTTATTAGTCCTGATCATTAGCTTTTCTGGACTGTCAGAATTTATGTACTGCTTCTGCAACAATGTTTTAAAAGTCTGAGAACTGTGTAAATTACATTATAATATAAAGGAAGAATCTGTTTAATACAGCAGAAATCTAATTGCCGCCATGTTATTTTAAATTTGCTCAGGCAATGAATATATCTGAACTGGGCTGAACAAACCCTAGCAGATGAGTGAGACACTTAAAAGCATAATTTTCATAGGTGCTTGGAAGGTGATCAAATCCATTCCCTGGTTATTCTTATCAAAAGTAGAAACTCCCATAATATCACTCATAAGCTTTGTTGATGTATAGAAGGAAAGCTGCTACCCTCTGAGAACCCCCAAAATTTGTCACATCTCCAAATTGCCTTCAAATCTCCCTGAAATGGTTCAAAGGTATTTGGTTTGATTCAGTGCCTTGACTCATTCTGAAGATGTAATCCAAAGATTCAGAGGGTTGATTGAATTATTTAGCACATATCTTGTTAAAACTGAAGTCATGGAACATAGCTCAGGCAAAATTGGAACATCATGACCACAATTACAGGTGGATGTGCTCTCTTGCTCTTTCCTATGCATGTGTACATTATTATGTTGTTCTCTTATATTCTAAGATCTCTGGAAAACAGCACATTGGAGAAAGTTTTTATCTTCTAAATAAAACCAGATCTCTAGGTTAAGCCATAATTACGTTTCGTTTCATAATGAAGTTTAGCATTTTATTACCATTTTTACGTTAAGTATCTTCCGTTCTCTGTTCCAAGATCTCTTCCTATAATGATTTTGCAGTGAAGGCTAGTGTTACTGTTCTCCTTTCTGATATCACCTTGAAAGAGTTGAGCATTAGTGATTGGCCTAAGCAAATCCAGTCTTTCCTTATTCATCACCAATTTTCTTAGCCATTATGTTGCACCTGTTCCCATTTAACATATTGCTTTTCCATAGCTTTTCAGAAGAAAATTGCTGAAGTTACCATATATTCAGATTGCTTTGTTTTGCACTGATATGCAGCCTCTGTATTTGGGTTAAGCTCAGCTAGAAAGAAGAGGTGGGCTTTTATTTTGTCTGAGGCATAAGTGGGCACAACAGTGGTTTTAAGTGGGTAGATGGAAGCCATAAGGGTCAACCTGATGATCTGTCCAGAAACAAAGGTTTTATTTTCTTATCATTTTGCTCATAATAAATAGTGTGTGCCCAGTTCTCCCAAGTCTTATAAATATGTGCAAAGACTTAATTCAGTTACTGTTAGCTGTTAGTTTTATAATCATGCAACACTGGAAACTAAAGAATAAATCTGTTTGAATCAGAGATATTGAGAAGAATTTCAGTCAATGGAAAAATGTGCAACATCACAAAAGCTTATGATTAAGTTCGTTGTTTTGTTTCCTTTGTCTGGTCACCATTACTTATCAATAAAATTAATATCATACTTTTATGTGTTCAAATGTCTTCCTGAGTAGAAATGCTGGGCATGGATGCTTTGAATATTTGTATTTCTAGGTTTAGAGATCTATTAATTCCCAAGTTTTTATTTTGCTTCTGTTTGGTTCATTTCTTTGTTCATGTTTTGCTTGTTTCAATAAAAGAGAAAAATAATACACAGCATTGTACCTGTGGGGCATAACTGGGGACTATAAGTGGGCTTATAGCACAGGTTTTCACTTAAGGTGGGGGTAGCAAGCACTTAGTGCACTCTTAAAATAGACTATTATCTTTGAAAAACATGAATCCAGATGGAATGACAGTACATTTATGCGTGCATTATCTTTGCCTGTGTACTCCAATGGAGCATCTGTCTTTAATCTTGCTGAACTCTGACAAGATTCCTCATAAGCATACAAATTGAGCAAGTTCCTGATGCAGACTAATCAAGTTCCTGTTGACAAGCTGAGTGTTTTTTTTTCTATTTTGGGTGCAATGATATATTCATCCTTCCTGATCAAGTCAAGAGTAATGGATATCTTTCATCCTTATTCCCACCCCGAGAATAATCCACCCAGTCTTATGCTTGGTACTACTTGACTTCTTCCAACAGAACCAGAAAAGTCAGCAAAACATATTTAAATATCAATTTTCTGAAAATTGTGAACTTGGCATTGTTTAAGGAAGTACAGTGAAAGATATTTGCATAATAAACCAGATTTTTAATTTTTTTTTAAAGAACTCAACAGTTGCTTATAGTTTGTTGAAAAATCAAGTATTCACTTTCTTTTTTTGAACATGCAATTTACTTAGGTGCAGAAGAGATGAAAATTATGAAGCTATTTACATAATGCAGTGCCTAATGCGTGAATATATTACTGTCCATGGTACTGAAATGTCAGATATGCTGAACACAACCTGCATGCTTTCCAAATGTGCAGGTTCAATTCCCGGAATATTCAGCTATGACTCTGTTTTTAGGGAATCCTGAAAGTGGTTGGAAAAATGCTTACACTTCTGGAGGATACCAAAATCCAGTGTTATGGTATGGATATGCAAAATCTACTCTTTACCAGTTTTTTAGAAAAGAAAAAACAAAGGTGGGAAGATATTTAAGGTATCCTGATCCTTCTTCCAAAATGACAAGATGCAGGAGAATGTTTCTGGGTTAAACTCTGGAAAGATCTCCAACTGTCTTAAAAACTCAGAGGCTATTGATCATACATTATGATTACCTGTCAGCCCTATGAGGGAGACTGGACCAAGAAACATGTGTCAGGTGTCCCTAATAAAAGTACTTTTATTAAGATTGGCTGTTGCGACAGAAACTTGCAACTCTGAATGTGCTTCTTCACTCTCTTTTATCTTCTTGTGAATTTGGTGGATGTCTGCCTGAGATGCTTTCAGGTTTCTCCTCCCTCACCTGGGCTCCTGCAATGGTTATCTGCTCTTTGCCTTGATAGTAGATCTTCCCTCTCTCCATCAAGGTGATCTTCACTCTCTGCATCCCTTCACAAAATGCATCGAATTGTTTGGATTGCCTTTTATATAACATGTATAGTAGATTCATCCTATTATTAGAAAAATCCACAATGCATTAATAAATCTGACTCCTACTTTTCAAAATGCTAATATGGAAAAAAATATATATTTATAGTACTTTGTCAGGGTAACAATGAAGCAGCAAATCAAATACTGTTCTTACCTATAATTTTCTTAGTGGTGTCAAACACTAAGCAATAGCAAGAACATGTAATTATAATTAAATCATAACTGGGAGATTTACTGAATTTTATTTAATTTTTTAAAGAAAGGCTAATTTTACATCTGCTCATCTAGGAATAAACTTCACTGAAATCAAGGGACTTAATTCTAAGTAAACAAATAAAGATTGTGCTGTCATTCTTTAAAAAGGGGAATGAATATATCTCTATTTATATTAGTATATTCCGGTCTAGACCTGTAATAAAGATTCGTTATGAATTGATATCTTTGTATCATTGTTAAATAAAGTTTTTAATTAAGCAAACAAAAGCCAAACAAAATAAACACAGGAAATCTGTAAGTTGAGCAGTTACCTAGTAATCATCTCTTACTTGTTTAAATATTGGAATACCTTAATTATTCTATTTTTTTAATATTGCTGTAAGTTTTATTTCTTTGTGTGCCATTTAGAGTACTTTAATGAATAAGTACTTATGAATGTTTAAAGAAATAAGATATATCCATTCTTTGGCAGGCCTGGGCTAAACATGCATGTCTGATTAGCCATCCAAGTAAGATAAATTTGGGCCAATAGTGATTTATCCTCCCCGCCCCCGCCCTTCTGTGCATGCAAAGAAAGCAGACTTAAATTTGTATCCAGGACTGGCTTATGTATACTTTTTAAAAAAGCATTTATTCACGATAGCTAAAATTGAATGTTGAGAGCTTTACCTCAGGAAGGAAGATGGTGCTGAAATGAACAGTGGGAATCTTTTAATAAACTCTATTTTAGAGTTAAGATGGCCTGAAAGTGCGTGAGTAAAGACCAGGAGAATGTTGTTATCTTGGAAGCACAATTTTTCCAGTTAAGTAATTGCTGAGGAAAAGTCAGTAGGAGGCTTTTGAAACTGGGTTTCAGTAAGACTGAAATCCAATATCAGCCAAGCCCTGCTATTCACTGCAGAGGACATCAGTGCATACTGTAGGATTGTTAATGAAGACTGTTTTAAACAATTAACAAGCAAAATCATAACCTCAGACATTATTGACTGTCTAAACTCACTGAGATTTTGGGAAATAGCTGGGAGTGACATGAGCTGTTACCAAATTTTACCGCAACTAAACTGAATTTGTATTACTCTGGATTGACCATTATGCAAATACCTAGAACAATAAAAAGGAAGTATTGCATTTTGAAGTACGTTCTGAACGTTGTCCCTACCCTCATGTTTAAATTCATACCTCCAAAATGTGGTCATTTTGAGTGCTTTCTTTTCATAGTCTTTCCACACCTCATTTTATTCATTGTGTCCTATCAATGATGTTAAAATGAACCAAGTGAAACCAATTATTTTCCAATTAATAGTGAAAACTAATATAAAAATAGTTTTTATTTAAATTTGTTTTCATAATTTGTTTGGGAAACTTCCATTCATAATGGATTAACCTGGATCTAGATCATTGTGCAGATTTCTTTTATGAAACCAGATAGGATTGCATGAGGGATAAGAAAGGCAGACGTTGCCCTAATGCTGAGCGTAAGGTCTTCATTGGGTGATTTTTTTGTCTACTTTCCCCAAACCTTATTGCATTTGCTGACCCAATCTGACATCACAGGGATCTGTGGAATTTCTCTCCGCATCTGCTTGAGGTTGCTGGAGGCAGGTGCAACATTCACGTGCCTGAAGCACCTTTGAGATTTTAAATCTAAAGCACTGCCCTAGTCTTTTAGATTAAATTCTTAGTTATCTTATTACTGGGCTCACAATCACACTAAGTCATAGGTTATTACTGAAAAAAAATGCAATGTGACGTGTTTACACAAGATACCATGACCGAGCAAACCAACTATTTTATTTTGTTAAAAAGTATTTTATTAAACTATAAAACATTACAATGAAATTTCTTTTAAAACTTAATTATTAGTTTATAATAGTGTATTATATCTATATAGGAATGCAATTATATTTCTATATTACTATTTTATAAAAGACTGTATAGTTAAACCTATTATATAAAAATAAATAAATATTTTTTTTAAAAAAACCCTCCTATTCTAAACTCCCTGAAGAAAGGGGAGAAAAGACACCCCACCAGGGATTTTTTTTTTTAAAGAAAAAAGTACTAAGCAACTAAGCAACCCTGAAAACGCAGGAAACCGTCCGTTCCTAAATTATATATTTTTCAAATGCATATAGGAAAAGCAACATTTAAAGAGGTGGAAAAAATCATGTCACATTATCCAGACTATATAACTTTTTAAACTTAACATTATAATTCAAATTTTAAATAATGAATTAAACCTAGACTATGTGGACTTGTATTGTCCAGTTTTTCTTCTCCATTTGAACAGAGGAAATTCAAAGGGTTGATGAGTTTTACTAGCCAACTTTTAAAGTCAGGGACACAAGTATTTTTCCATGAATCCAGAATAATATTTTTTTACAACAGTCCAAGCTCAATATTTTCAAAGTTCTTCAGAGATGAAAGGTATTAGATTTTTGGAATATTGTTTAATCAAACATTAATAACTTTTAAAAATCAACTGCCTTCCAGAGCCTGGTTCTTCATACAGATAATATCTAACCAATAAGGAATTGCAAATGTCCATTACCTATGTTTCAAAGTTCCTTCAAATGTATGACATAACCTGTCCAACATAGAAAAAAGAAAGCCAATCTTTTAAGAAATATTCTTTGAGGGGTTCATTAGTTCTTAAAGACTTTTTTGGCAAAATAGATTACTTTTTAGATCATATGAAACATATCTAACATTCCTTAAAACCTTAAGCAATTGATTGGGCAATATAGGACAATCTGATTCTCTGTTCCAAATTTCTTGTATGGCATCCTTACTTACTTACTTATTTATTTATTGGTGATAGAAAATTGTTGTTTGGTGTCAGTAAAGGCCTTCTCCAATATGGTCAGTGTCTCTGGTATTTCAGAGGCAGCAAGGTAATCGGAACCAGATAATATGCCTAACAAGTATTTTAGCTGTATCTATCGTAAAATCTCAGATGTTTTAAAAGTATCATTCTTTAGTAGTTGATTATGGGTAATGATCCCATTATGAGCTTATTGCCCCCCCCAAAAAAAATTAAAAGCCACAAACAAACCATCAATGGCTTAGACTAATTTTATTAGTTTTGTTTTATTTATTTAAAAATGTATACGGCCACCTAAACCTAACATGAACAATCTAACAATCCAACTGTAACAATACAGTTACAAAAACAACAAAAAAGAATACTCAATAGGGGCCCAAATTTCTATTACACCCCTTCAAATGGATACCCATCCAATTTTAAAAGAAATTTAACGAATGGGAATTATACAAACGAGAATTACCCAACCATATGTAAAGTATACCTTACTATTTTATCTTCTAACATCTAAAATAAGCTTTTTTTAAAAAAAACATATTAATTATCCCCTCAATTCATTAATTTATATGTTAATATAAATTAGTGAATTATAGAAATGCCTGCAAAGAGGGAAAGATTATTCTTACCAATTAATATACATTTCTTAATTGCAACACTGAATTCTTTGCGGCAAGCTACATCTTTAAATTCTTAATGCTTTCTCCAAATAAGCAGCTTGAAGGTCAAAACAACCAGCAAATTGCAGATGTCTTTTTTTCTGTTTCACAAGAAGTTGTTAAAACATATGGCTGGGATCCAAAGATGAAGTACATTCAGAAATGGGAGACAGCAGAGTGTACATAGAATACATTTGGGGATTAATTGGGAATAAAAAACACCTGCAAATCAGTGTGGCCTAAAGAATCATAGAGTTGGAAGGAGTCACAAGGTCCAACTCTCTGCTCTGTGCAACAATAACATCAAAGTATCATGAACAGATGTCTGCCCAGCCTCTCCTTAATCACAGCCAGCAAATGAAGCTTATCAGTATCCTAGTCATGCATACCACTGTCTGCCTTGTTTTATGGTTAGGAAGATTTTTCTGACGTTGAACCCTTCCTATAACTAGGGCTGAGCTATGCCATGCATAGAATCTTTCTAGCAATGGTATTCTCTGTGACATTCTATGGAAGTGAAAGTTGGATTTTGAAGAAGCAGGATAGGAAGACTATAGAACGCTGATGGAGAAATCTTCTAAGAATACTGTGGATGATCCAATGAATCAACCCAGAATTCTCACTCAAGGCACAAATGACCAGGCTCAAGTGATCCTACTTCAGATGCATTATGCAAAGACCTTGCTCTCAAAAGAAGGCTCTAATGCTGGGAAAGGTGGAAGAAAGGGGAAGAAGAGGATGACCAGCAGCAAGGTGGATGGACTCAGTTATAGTGGTGATGAGTGCAGCATTGAAAGGCCTGAAAGACCAGGTTAGGGACAGATCATCATGGAGAACATCTTTCTATGTGGTTGCTAAGAGTTGATGGTACGTACTCAATGCCATGCATCCGGGTGCCTTTCACATGTGGGACATTCCTTCAGGTTCTTGAAAAGTACTAAGTCCTCCTAAGTCACCCCTTCTGTGCTTAGTTCCTTCAAGATTTTTTTTTCTAATCCCCGTCATTATCCTCCTTATTCTTCTCTGAATGAGTTTCCTATCCTCTGAATCCTCTAGTGTGGTGCTCAAAATGGGGCATAATACTTGATGTGGGATCTGAGCAGCCCAGAACAGAGTTCAAATATTTGTTTTTGGAAACTACATTCTTTTGATACAACTGAAAATTGCACTTGTCTTATTCAATTTAAAGCAGTGACAATTCCATGACTGTAATATTCCAGCATCATGCCAACCGTCTATTTCCTTTGTTGTTTTTTTTTTCTAAATGAGGAACGTTGCAATTATCTGTTAAATTCCATTCTTATATTTTCAACTCATTTCTCTAATCGGGATCATTCTAAATTTTATTTTGTCCTCTAACATATTGGCTCTGTATCTCCTGCAAATTTGCTAGGCATTCCTTTCATCTCATTACCTAAGTTATGAATAAAATTGTTACATACTGATTTCCTGGCACCTCACTCCATATAGCTCTCCCATTTGATGAGGCGTCATTGGAGAGCACTCTGAATGTGATTTTCAAGCCTCCTGATTCTGAACATTAATATGGGGTGGGGGAATAACACTCAGACGACTTATATTTGAACATGTTGGATAGACATGCCTAGGCTGTCTTCTACACATATAGACTGTTATATAAGAGCTATATAAAAGTTTTAACTATTAGGACTGGATCAAGGGGTCTAAATTTTTTAATTATTCATCAGTTTTAGGAATGTTGTCCTAATAGAATTTCCACTGAGGCTTTTGAAGCTGGCATATGTGAAATCACAAGGCATCTTGATTAGGTTGAAAAATTCAGCCAGGAATGGTCCAGGGAAGTCTATTCCACAGCAGAAAGAGGCCAAAAAGACTGAGTCCTTCATTTACAACAATAGTGAGCCAATGCCTTGTCAGGTCCACCATCTCTTTGTCTCATCTTGTCCTTAACATTTCCAGTCTCCTAGCATTCTGGTTTGTGATATCTCCTTCAAGAAAGCTTGATCACTGAGATTGCTCTCTATGAGGAGCGCATTGGGGAAAAAAAAGGGAGGGGGAGTGTAACAAAAGATGAAGACAAAAAAGGGAAGAAGGGTATGCAAGAGAGAGAAGAAAACAGTGGATCAGTGATTTGGCCACTCTTGTAATCAACCTCAGGTACATTACAGAGAAATGAGTGTGCCTCTCAGGCCAAAAAAGTGTTATAACTCTCAAAATTCCTCAAACAATATTTCTTGTGTCTCTGTGAGAGAGAGAGAGAGGGAGAGAGAGGGAGAGAGAAACTGAATATACTTCTTTAGGCATATCTCAGGATTTAGTGGATTTTGTTAATTCACATGACAATCTCTAAACATTCTTCAGGTCTAAATATCTAGGGATTTAGCTTTTCCTTAAGCTTTATGTGGAGCTTGAGTGATGTGTTCTCTGGTTCTGATCCACTTCATGGTCTTTTGGTTTTTATTCATTCATTCATTTAAAAAGGAAAGAGGTTGAATTATTTTTTTTTCGGGACGAAAATATTGTACACCATACAGTCGTGTACAACTTTGCCTTGATGGGTATCCTTTTTCTTTATATAAGAGAGTTGCCCAATCTGGAAACTGGTACAGGTGTGAAGTAGGGAGAATGGGCATGATTAGGGATGAATCTACCCTGGATTTCTTTTAGAGTGAAAAACCATGATTTGCCAAACTGCACTCTGCAATAATGCAATGGCAACAATGGACTGATATTGCTGCTGTCGTTCAAAGCGCTTATGGAAGATTGCACAGGAAAAAAAAATGTTGACTTCATAAAACTGCCAGAAAGAAATATTTCTGTAGAAAAAGCCCTGTATGGAACTAATCTTGGAAGCTATTTTAAAAATGTAGATTGTATATTTAAAATCCAGACAACAGGTGCCTGGATTTTGAGGGTGTCTCCCTTAAACATAAAAGAATTATGTAATTTGGCAGGCTAGAGTGAAATGTGTGCCCAAATGGCAGCTCCATAGAATGAACAGAACTGGGCCTAACGTTCTGGGTGAAGGGTGAATGGCATTTTAATTCTTCCTACCTTGCACATTTTCTCAAATTAGCTTGCTAGCTGCTTTTGGGCCTTGTAAAAGAAAATAAACAGTAGTCATATTTTTACCCCTTTACTGTATAAAATACAACTTCCAGACTGTTTGGAAAGGGGAGACCAGTGAAGAATGTTTTTCTCCATGGAAGCTTGATTTGTTTGACTGCTGCTTTTTCTTTTCTTTTTAAGCTTAGAAGGTGAAACAACTCAAGGTTAACACCTTGATTAGTTTGACCTGAAGAGGTTAGTAGCTATGTTTCTAAACGACAACTTACTTGTGAGTTCTACCAATATGTAGAATTATGGGTTATGGAGATGGGGAGGATGACTTTTGTCCTCTACTATAGTCCTGATCAAAATCCTCCCTTTCAAAATAGCTTCCTAGGAATTTCCCTAATTTCATATTTTTGAAATGTGTTTTTTCTCCATACTTTGTATTAAACAGATGATGGATACATAAGGGAAAGTGCGCATAAAGGTGTTTAAATTGCTTGCCAAAAAATAGATGAGAAATCACATGAAATAAAAGCAGATAATTTCATATTAGAATTTGCAAATTTCTCAAGTGTCACTAGGCAGAGACCTTTTTAGGCAAAAATCCTAAAAAAACAGGCATGGGGTTGCCTTGTTTGTCTATGTGAAAACAGCATTGTATCTCCAGGGGTATGATGCAAACTTCTTTCTTTACCCTGATATTCCTGGACCTTCCTCAAATGCCCAAAGGATTTATTTTTGTTCTTCAAGCAAGAACTATTATGAAGTTTCCATCACCCTCCCTCTCTGCACTTTTGTTGTGTACGGGACAAAGATTTTTAATTTCATACTTCATTTCCAGCTTGCTACAGTCAAGATATCATCTAACTATCATGAAAAGGCAAGTTGGAATCAATCTCAGCTGCAAAGTTGAAGGGGAAAAAATATATATATAAGGAGGAAATCCTTAGTAACATTTCTTATTGTTCCTGGAAGTATAAGCTTTGGCAAGGTAGAGGTAATTCAAACTCTATCCATATTCTTTCCTTTATTGGCAAAGTATAGTATAGTATGGCAGCAAATGAAATGGGTGAAAAGAAATATGTATTTCATTATGGATTTTACTGATACTGATTTTTTTAAAGATCCGTTTTACTAATATTTCAGAAAGAGTGTGAATATTGGCTTGCCGCACAAGGAAATGAGTGAAAGGCAGTTCACTGACCATCTATAAGAATTTAATAACTTACTCTACCAATTTTTTTTTATTTAATTCCGTGTAGGCATGGGTCAACTCCAGACTGACTCTGGATACCTCACGCTATAATAAGTCATAAAAACACAATAGAAAACAAACAAAAAATGAAAACACAGACAAAATTTCTATAACCTTTTAGAAAAACTTGTAAAAACTATTGTACTTTAACTATAGAAAATCTTCTAAAAACTATTGTACTTTAACTATAGAAACTATTACTGGGGCTGGCCTGAAATGTTAATTAATTTTAAATGTGTTTTCTTCATTAACCCCTTCCCCTTTGAAATACCAGCCCCACTCCCATTAGACTATCAGAGAAATCTCCCTCCCCATTTTGCCATGAATTTTGATTGCATCTCTTATGAGGTTTTTATAGATGATCAGGACCATAAGCTTATAACATGATAAGTTTCAGTTCCTAACATCTGTGATTTTAAGGACAGACAAATGAATTATCTTGTTAGACCTACACTATGCTTGATTTCATCCAATATTAATCCTTAGCTTTCTATGTGAATCAGGATATTACAGAATGTGTCTTAAACCACAGTTTGCTGCACATTGGGCAATATCCTGGTTCACATAGAAAGCTAGGCCATAAATCATGGCTAGGTTCATGCAAAATCCAAAGGAACATTATGCCTTGGCATAGGGTATTGTGTAAACCCAGCCAAATGAAAGCGTCTGATATCTTCCACAGGTTGCAGCTACTGGCAAGGCACTGTGGGAATTATAAACCAAACAATTGGCGGTTTCCAATTTGTCTATGTCTGGTATAAATAAAACTAGTTTGTGTGCAGTGTTTGAATTGCAAAGTGGTTTATTTTAAGCTACGTGTGATGGAAATGGACCTGATTGTTTACATCCACCTTTGCAGATTCATACTGCTTTATTTAGCAAATGGTTGTGCATTTCTACTCTCCTTCCCATACATTTTATAAGAAATGAACTTGGGAAAGCTTTCTCAGTGCATCTAAAGATGCTCATTCTGATCTGTAGCTTTACAGGCCCCTTTGTCCTGTTCTAACCAGAGTTTTCTCTTTGAAGTCTGTTCATTTCTCAATTAATTTTGAATCAAAACTAATCAAAACCAATTATTGCACAAGATCTTTAGTTCTTGGGAAAAGGAAACCTGCTCTGTTTCTAGAGATGCACTGCTGGCATGCCAGGAAGAATACTCCTGAGAGAATGGCTAGGAGTAGCCAAGACAGTCTAACGCCTGGCATTTGCACCCCAAAAGTCAAAAGAGAGGAGTGTCTATTCAGTATCCCCTAAGGTTTGGAGGATGTGTGTTAGAGTAACATCAGCTAGAAAAGACATAATATTTAAAAATTGCAAAGGATGTAGGATGTAAAGAGAAAGAAAAATAAACAATTGAAGAAAATTACCAATTATAACATGTTTTCTTCCTTCCTGGCAATCCCACTTGCTGAACTGAATAATGTCCATGGTTTTGTGTCTTGATAACTTAGGCACAATGCCTGTTAGAACAGTAGGGAGAGGAAATCTCAGCTCTGCTGAAATTTGCCTTAATTAAGGTTGTTCCTGGGCACTTAGCTAAGTTACACCATTATCTTGTGTTTTTAAACTATTATTGCCATTTGGAGGTCTCTAAGCCATTCAGAATCAGACCTGACTGGAGTGGCATAAAAGCTTAGTAAAGTAAGAAATAAATAAACAATATTTCTCATTTATTCTTATTCTTATTCTCAGGAACACTTGGAAATGTCTTCAAACTTTTTGACCATACTTAACTGAGATTATGAAGGGTCCTGAAGCGGTTTCTTCTTCCTCTCCTCTTCCTATACATTTCTCCATTCCTGAGAAACTTCCCTTGCTTCCTAGTTTAGAAAATCCAATGGGAAGAATTCCTTGATATTTTTCTTTGGGAGGTATGAAAGCACGGGAGTTTTATTCATTTTAATATCAAATTACAGAGGAAGCAAGACTTGGGGGCTATTAAATGTATGATATTTACCATAAGTCAGGCTCAAATTGATGTTTTTCATCTTCAACCTTATGCAAACAGATATTCATAATGTCATAGGAAATGTGAAAAGGCTAGTGGGTAAAGGAAATTTGATATTCAATCTAGGAGAACATGTGTTTAGTTTATAGTTTAATATTAAAGAGAATTAAAACAGGGAAGGAAAGAATATGTTGTTTTGCTAAAGATAATTAAAGGATGTTGAATCTTAAAATATGGAATCACAGAGATGGGAGAATCCTCAACTGTAGTTTTGTTCAGCATCTCAGTTTCCCAAACATCATTTCATTTCACATCTATTCTGTATTTCTCCTAGCCTAAAGACTTTTTTTTTTTCTTGTGGTTCCCTAATACAATGCATTCCTTGATAATAATGTATTTATTCTAAGATAATGTATTTTTCCCTGCATTCCATGTTGGAGCACATTGAGTTGAAATCTAGACTAAAACAGATTTCGGTAATGACAATTTTTCTGACTTTGGATCATGGCTGGGTACTGAGGTCTGACATGGATCTTATGGAGCCACTAAAGCAGATATTGACTTCACGTATCACATTTAGCTGTAATATAGTGTTTTTATTTTTAACATAATGTCTTTCCAAACCTTGGTTTATATAATAGCATGTTGAATAATCTAGACAGTTGTGGTTTATTCAATAAATTATCATTAAAGTAGTCAAAATGTGAACCAAAACTTAATCCTGATGTTGAAGAGTGAAGCATAGAACACAATAATTGGCATAAAAGTAATCCATTGTGCAGTTCCTACATGGTCAGAAGTTCCTAGTCTCATCTATTCTAGTATTCATTTTTGTATACTTCATTTAGTTTTTTTGTTATCCAGAATTCTTCCACTCCTTCCAGTAATCAGAAGTTGTGCCTCCAATTGATTTTCCAGAAAACATAAGGGTTCATTCATTATTAGCAATCACAGTGTTTCCCAAAACGTTGTGTTAATTTGAAACTTAGCTCTAACTTTGTCTTACTCAGGAGGGAGGCATCAAATCAACCCAGCTTAACTGTAAAACATCAGTGCCAAGATCAGAGTTTTGCAAATAATTTTTTGAACATAAATCAATATTTAGACCCACAAGGCTGGTTTGGCTTCAGAACATTCTCTTCTTTGCCTGTATTAAAATTGCTTTGCTTAAAGGGGAACATATAGTTAGGGAAAAAATAAAACCCTCCACTAAAAAGAGTTCTGTTGCCTTTCATGTCTACTGATTTGCAGTAGGCTTTAAACTTCCTTTCTTTCCAACTTGCAAAAAAAAAAAAAAAAAAAAATCAATCAACGTATTGTTGATTTTGCAGCAAATGTGCTTCTTTCTTGTAACAAGTAACAACATATGCCTCCTCCCAGATCAATAGGCTTGGTCCCACACAGCTGAAAGAAAGAATGAGAAAAGTCTGAATAAGTGAGAGTTGAAAGGTAACAGGGTGGGACCTCCTGATTTTTCAGCAGCCCTGAGTGCTTAGTTCTTTTTAGGAAGGAGTACAAGACCATCTGGATTCTAGTAAGGTATCCAAAATATTAATCTCTTTGAAATTTCTGTGACATCATTTTATGAAGTTTGCAGTTGTAAACATTAGCAGTAATTATGTCCTTGATGCTCTAAGTTTCTTATCAAGGTCCATTGGTTATTCAACACATGTTTATTTAGGTGTTTTACTTTTATTACAGTGACTTCTCAATATTAGGAATTATCTCAAGCTTGAAAACCTAAGTAAATCCAAAAGAATTCATATTCTAGCAAGGAAATAGCCTTACAGGAATCCATCAAATGATGAACAAAATAGGGGGCAGGCTTTTGTGTTCTCCAATAGTCTTGGTAAGCCTGGATGTTAAGCAAAACAGGTGAGGGGACTAGATTGTGAGGTGAAGCCACAAAGTCTGGATTTGATTACTGTCTTCAAATTGGGTTTAACACTGTATCTACATTTGCCTTACAACTTCTCAAAAGTTTACTTACCTCACAGAAGAGGATATTATTTTCTACTTTATCTTTCAGGTGCCTGAGAATTTCCTTTGAATATCTCTTGATAATGTTATGGATTGGCTTTAATATTGGAGGGGGCGAAGGGCGATATTATTGGGGTCTTCCGTGATGCATTTTTCCATCTCTCTGAAGCCTCCTGGTACTTACTTCCCAATCTGAAAAGCCGCCTGTGAGGTATTTCCCTTGGGAATTTAGTGGTACCATGAGAAACCACGAAGACTGCAGACTGCTGAAAATATTATTGTACTATGAAAAGCAGGACATTCTGGTGATCCCTTGGCCACTAAAGAAGTGCAGAACTCTGGGACTTCCAGGGAAGAAATGACAAACTGAAGATGGCTCCACTGAGTGTGGAGCCAATGACTGTGGTGGAATGAAGAGCTGGTGAGTGGATTGGCTCTTTGTGATTCCTCTCCGGACAAGGAGAGGACTTGGGATCACTCACAAGTGCTCCATACAGTTCTTCCCAATGAGGAAGCCACAAGACAGTGGTTTCCGGCAGGTTTAGAGCTCTGGGAGATGAGGGAATGCCACCTTAGCCAAAACCACGGTTGGTGCCTTTATGGACACAGGCTTTGCATACTTCCTTTTCTAATCAGTTTCAGAAATTGCTAGTTAACAGCTTTTCAGCTGTTAGAAATCTTTGGAATGACAAGTTTTATGCACTGGGTGAGTTTCCTTTAATCCTTAGTGAAAGAAGTTCTAAATACAAGTTTAAGGACTTAAAAAAAAATTATTATTATTATTATTATTATTATTATTATTATTATTATTATTATTATTGAATAAACAGCAAAAGGGTGATCAGAATGTTGATTTTGGAAAGCTACAAATGGACTAAGGGTCCAGATGGATTTGAAATAAGATTTTGGAATTAATTATAAGAATCCTTCCCATGGGAAAATGCTGTTGTTTGAATTCTTTTAAAAAAAATGATAAGATGGGACTTTGAAGGTTGGACACTAGATGGAGCCCAAAGAACTAAATATTAGAATTAAAGGAGAAGAATACTTAAATCTGACTTACTAATAAAGAATGGAGCAAAATACTTTAACACGTATTAAAGGATATTTGTGAACAATGGACCCAGAAGTTAATTTTAAGAGTGTCTGCAATTATAGATAGACTGTTTTTAAAAGATGTTATAGAAGAGGAACAAGCTTCTCCAGACAAAACTGAGACTGATCCGAAAGTGGATCTAAAAATCACAGGCTTCAAGAATGATATGGAAAAAGATGCTACACTGGATATACAAATGAAACTGGCTGATGTCTTAATAATTAAAAGGGATATACAAATAACAAACCAAAAGAATGATCTGGGTAATTTTCTTATATTGGATTTACAAAAGAAGATTATTAAAGTTTTGAAGAAATTTATGAGAAGGAACAAAGAAAAAATGAAAAGAAAATCAAGTTCTAGAATATTATTTGAAGGGATTAAGGATCAAGAGTGTTAAAAGGAAGGAATATTAAGTTGGTTTATTTGATCAAGGTTAAAATAGATATGTTGTTATCTCTGGTAACCCTGAATGGACTTTTGCTGATTAGGACTGAACAACAAGGTTTTAAGGATTTGTTTATAGATAAGAGATGAGATATGGGAAGAAGAGATCATTACTTTTGTACTTTACTGTTGTACTTTAAGAGAAGGTGGTAAGTTACTAAAATTGTTTATACTTCTGATGAAGGGGGTGGATATTTCTTTATTAATTTCTTTTCTTTTTCTTTACTACATACTTATTTTTTTTCTTTCCATTTTTCTTTCCATTTTTCCTTATCTGCACTTTCTATTTTTTCTTTTTGCTCTTTTATTTTTTTAGTTTATATTCATTTTTATCTTTTTAATTCCAATGTTAAATAAAATAACTATAAAGAAGTGATTTGACCCTCCTAAGATTTAAACCAAAATTGTCTTCTCCTTTGAAATAAATTGTTTTAAAGTATAAGATACCTTTTATAGATAGCACTAGACAAAAATAGTCGATCCCCCATTTTTTGACCCAGCTCCTTACTTGAATATCTTTTTCAGGCGAGGTATTAAGAAGGCATGCATCAGTTTTCATATCTTTGCTTCATTTCTGAAGGACTCTAGAATCTTAATTCTGTGTTAGTATGGGCTTGTGTCTACATGTACTTTTGAACACATGGACAATTATAATTTATAATTTTGTGGCGTTTAGCTGCCCTTGGCTTTGTGAAGCTTGTGATGGGTTGTGATGGTTAAAACTGATGTTAACCTATGCTCCTGAATCTGTTTCAGGAAGAAAGAAAGCAGAATTATGGGCCATGCATTGCGTTAAGTCTTGGTATTAAAAGAACACCACAAATGTGACCGAAAGCATCTGGTGCGTGCTGTCTCCAATGCCAGCTGACAATTAATCCATTTTGCATTATGATCCACTTTGGAGGTTTTAGACTGTTAAATTGTATCTGCTTCCATTGCAGGTTTGGGAGTTTCTAGTTAAGCCAAATGGAGTAGCTCAGTTTAACCGGCTATATGGCTGTTGGGTTGGGGCTCGCTGGCTTGGAATTGGCTAATGCTGGAGAACTGGATCCAAATGTTATGATAGCATATTGTATTTGTTAGTAGCGCAGAATGGAAATATAAGAAAGGAAGACCGACACAGGTAGAAGGAAGGGGAAGGGAAGGGAAGCAGTCAGAAGCATCCAAAATTTAATTGTCCTTTTCCTAATATACCTCTTGATCAGTGCACATTTTTCTTTCACATGTGGTCTTTTTCAGGTATTCACATATCCACATCTTTTTACTATGCATCATTCCCTAAAACATACATAGGCCAGTTTTTGGTAACTAGGGTTCCTATTTAATCTGGGAAGGCAAGGGATTCTGAATTTTGGGAGTTTGGGGTTTTTTTCTTTCTGTTATAGCTACGTTAATTGTACTTCAGAGTTTATGCTAACATTATTTTTTTCCTACCTCACCACAGTAGAGAATTATGTCACTGACCTACACTGATTTCCAGGAACCGTAAATAAGAAGTGTAAGCTATGTACCCCTGATATAATGTAATTTGTTTAATACAAGCACTTTTGTGAACTGCCTTGGAGGTGTTCAACACGGGTGAGATTTGAGCAGATAGAACTGTTCTGGTTCGTGCATAGTTCAGAAGCTTTGAACCTAGTTTGTAGATGTTCCGTGAAAACAGAATTAATTTTTCGTGACTTGTAGAGGTAAATGGCAAAAGGAGACGTCTTCATCTCTAAACATCCTGCTAATTCTATGGATCATGATTCTATAGTCACTATAAATAATTTTGGCACTGCAAAGCAACAGAGGCATGAGGGCAGTTTTAAAGAGCTGTTTTATAAATGAATGTGAATCATTCTGACTGTATTTGGCCTATATTTCTGTATCAAAAATACCATTCTCTTTTTAGATGCTTGTTTTCCTGAAAGGTTGCCTGAAATTTGCTATAGTCAAGTTGAAGGTAAACCTTGCTTTGTTGCTTCATAATTACGCAATGAATACTATGCTATTCTGTGTTGGCTCTAGATTTTGGAGAACTTTAGTGTAAAAAGATCCTTTTATTTGAGTATCATGGCTGCCTGCTTCCTGTGTCCCTCTTTCTGGACTTTATCTGCACCACTGCCTTGAAAGAGGTGAAGGCATAAGGAAGTTCATGGTTCCTATGCTCTATGCACGGCTCACATCTTTGGAGGGGATATGGGAGCAGGCAGCAATAATGAAAAGAAAGAGTAGAACCTCTAATCAGCAGAAGGCCTCCTCCATGAAGGTGGGACTCAACAAGTACCCAGTGTTGATTTCTGAAGCAAATGTGTTCCAATCCCACTGATCAAGGACATCCATAACAGGATGTGGAAACCACACAAGACACTATTTGAATTCAATTCACTGTTGAGCCACTGATCACTGAATCACTGATTTAATAAAAAGGGTTTGCAGGGATGAATTCCTTCTAGCCATTCTGAAGACACTTGCTTTGATCTACTGCATGAAGTTAATTTCAAAATGAAACTTTGAATTAAAGTTTGGTGCAGCTATGATTCCAAAGAACTTAAATTATTCATGTTCAGAGCATAATGCACAGAATTGCTTAGCAAATTTATAGAGATGGAGGCAAATTGAGGCTGATTTGCAATAGAGAAAATAACCAAACTTTGCCTTGCAGGTATGTATGTATGTATTTACGTATTTATTTATTTAAAAGATTTATATGGCCGCCATCTTAAGCAACTCTAGGCAGCTCACAACCAGATGTATGTGCAGTTGGAATGGAAAACTTCCACTGCTGTATCCAAATATGCAAAATATTACTCCAATAATATCAGGAGATGAGATGAGAAAGTTGCTGCTTTCTCTTGAATTTTGCCTCCATCTAGGTGTGCATCTTCTATCTTCTAGATAGGTACACCTATCACCCTGTGAAAAGTTTTGGAAATTTTGTTTGTTGTATATACTACACTTATCAGTACTGTTAAGTCCATATAATGGTGTAAGTTCAAGACTATATCAGACATGCAAAAAAAGAAGACTGTGCATTCTATTCCATCTCTTTAATACCTGAAAAAAGTCAGAAGAGAAGGTAACTAGTTGTGTTCCTTCTATTAACGTATCCAGTACTTACTGACAAAGTTGTTTCCCCTTACCTCACAACTGTTTTTACTTAGGGGAGGAAGCAATATATCTCTGAATCATTGCCGTTTACTCATTATTGAGTAACAAGACAATTTTAAGTTGTCAACATTTCTTTTTGGCCAACATTTCATTCTTTTTTCTTTCATCTTCATAACTAAGTCAATTCCTTCAGAACACCTGAAATTAGCAGGGAAATTGCTAGCTCCATATTCCAAATTTTGCCCTTGAGGTGAAAGGGGGAGAGCAAAATGACCAGATAAAATGAGAGAACCAGCCTATAATGGCTGATATTTATGAAGCAAGGAATGTGCTGGGATAAATCAGAATTCTTTTCTTGTGATGAATATTTCAGGTCAGTCTCTGTGTAAAAGTCAGTTATTGATTGCCATATTTTCTAATTTGGCTGAGAGGTTTTTGTACAGAATTTCTGTATCTACTGACAGAGATTCTGTGGCAACATCACTTTCCATTCAAAAAGTAACATACAAACCTAGGATGGATTACACCATGCAATTTTAAATCACATCGTGGGAATTTTTGCAAGAGAGATGTTTTCTTATGGTTGTTAAACTGTCACAACATTTGTCTTTGCAAACTACATTGAAATGATATCTATAGCTCTGGTAGCACATCAAGGCCTTATTTAGCAAGTGAGAAATCTGGATTTCAGGAAACAAATTAGAAAAATGTACTTGAAAGAGATAATTACTCGTAATCTAGATTTGAGCTGTAGGAATCACTGCTCTGTTTGCTTGGTGAATGTTAAGACCAACACAGAGTAAATTATTTATGAATGGTGGGTAAATTTAGCACCTGATACAATTCATCTTCCATTCTTATGCCCAGTCATGACTGCCAAGCCCTTGTTTAAATAACTGGGCAACAGGGCTATGAGAAGCTAAACTTTATAAGCTTAGCCTGATTTATGAGATCAGGTACACTCTTCTTTTGTGGGGGGAGGGATTCTGATTTTTCTTGAAAGAAAGAGACAATCTCTTACAGAGAAAAAGGGCTGATGCTTGAATAAGTTTTGATGCTTGACTCCCAACTGGATACATGATTGCAGTGTTCCCCATCATCACAATTTTGGGCACAAACCTGTTGCTCACATCCTAAATAAACGTACTCCAAAATTGAATCCCATTGCATTTAATGAACCTGATAACTTTGTTGAAGATAGCAGGTTGATTACCACTGCATCCTTGTTTACAAATGTTTGAAAACTAATTTAGCTGCATTAAAATGCCTAGATTTTTTTAAAAACAAGAAAACAAAACACAATCAAAGGGGTGCCTTAGGTGAGGGGGAAATGCCGTTAAAACAATGGGAAATTATTTTGTTTTATTCTACTCTGTAAATGCGAGTGGATTTACAGATCTTGTTTTCAGCTGAATGTTTTGATTTGTTTCTTTCAAGAGGCCTTACTCTGCGTTTAATACTAGAAGGCTAAGAAAGCCATGTTTGTAGTACCTGCTTTTCAGTCTTTTGTATTTATCTAAATGCCACAGGTGTGCCTGTCAAGATTTAAATGCTAAGCCTCAACGGATGACATTTTTGGTTTCAAGTGCAAACTTTATTTCATGCTACAAAAGACAGAATTCACCAGCTCTATTTGGGACAATAAACTTTGAGGTATTTCTCCCCCCCTGCAACCTCACTGTTGAACCTTGTCTACATTTTGGCAGAGTGCCTCGATTCTACACCATATCATGTAAAAGGCTTCATAATATGTATTTCATTATTGTACTTCCCCAAATCATGTTGCAGGCAATGTAAACTTGGCTTCTTTCCAACGCAGCTAAGAAAAGCTCACCTTTATAAAAGGTCAGTTTCAAGTCAGTCACGATTTGAACATAAAGAACACAATATATTTTAAAAACATATTTTTGTGTCCAGAAAAGGCTACTAAGACAAGCCAGCTTTCATTCAGAAGATCATACAAGATAACCTCTAAACTCACTATGTCTTTCATAAAGGACAAAATTAAGGGGACCATTTGGAATATTATAGAAGGAAGAACATTACTGGAAAGTACAGACAATCATGTACGCTTAGGAATAGTTCCCTGCTATTATATCTGTACCTATTCCGAAATCTTGCTGAGAAAACACTGACTTGAAGGCACCAAAAATATAATAATGTTAATTACATTAATATTTTAAATTATATTATATAATTTATAATTATACAAACCTATATCATTCCACTCTTTCTCCCTCCCATTGGCCTTTGCAATAGCAGAAATGCTAGGATCAAGCACTGCAGTTCCCAAATTGTGCACAGTGGTACCCCAGGGTGTTGCAGAGAACTCACAGGGGCATTGCAGGTTAATATGCTATTTAATAAATGGAATTATTAGTGAGTTCCCTGTGGCACCCTTGGGCACCATTGCACACACTTTGGGAACTGCTAGGGAACCAAGAAAGTTTGGAAATCTCTGATCTGACAGCAGTTATCTTTCCCCAGACCATAAATCAAGGGATTGAAGAGCAGTTGAAAGGAAGATGGACTATTGAAATTTGCAGGCACACAGCGGTAGGCTTTTTTTCAACCTTATATTGGGATAATTTGTACTTTAAAAGCCTGCATTCAGGGAATCCAAGAAAGAAGGGACTTGCCAAATTTCATAAATTTCTTCATAAATGAGACAGAAAGACCTTAATTTTAAAAAATAGCAGGAGAAAATAACTGACCAACATATCCATTCCTATTTCATCGCTGAATTCCTAAATGCCCTGACCTTTGTATTTTGCCACCTCCAACTTTTTCAGAGTCACTCCTTCATTTCAAAGGAAGAATGAAACAACCCTTTCTGTGACTTTGCGATTGATCAGCTCCTGTCCAAATTAGAATCATTTTCCCTCTCTTTTGCAAGATAGCTCCATTTGCAAAATCCAAGGAAAGTATTTCTGGAATGGGCCAGGACTTGCTTATTTCTGGATAGCGTTTGTTCTAATCCAAAAATATTTCAATATAAATATTTCAATATAATTCCCACAGGTAACTGTGTATTAGACAGCTGCTTCTGAAGCAACCAAAAAGAATTTGCTTTTGTGTATATTCTTATAATAAATTGTTATATGCTTGAAATGCATCCCAACCAATATTAATAAAAGTGCAGTACAAAGAATGTTTTTTATTCATTCATAACTGTTCCTTCCCGGTGGCCTGTGCTATCAAATAGAGCTCTTTATTTTTCCTATTTTTGTGTCACATTTTTAAAATCAATGACCCATTTTTTTTGAGTTCAGAAATGACCAGGATTTCCCCCTTCTATTTTTTCTCTCTGTGTGTGTGTGTGTGTGTGTGTTTGTGTTACTGTGGGTAGGGGGGCATTTATTGCAGATCATAGAATGCTTATAACAACATAATCCTGATATTACTTACAGGCCCCTGCCACCAGCTACATGTTCTACCTGTGCGAGGTGGACCTTGTCTACCTAATATCATACACACCCAGAGCTCTTCCATTCCAGGAACGTCCATCCCATCCTACTGAGGTTGTTCCTCACATGAAAAAGCTCTCTCTCTCTTTTCAGAGTTTCTGCTATTGTTCACAGTCTGTATGCGGCATGATCTCCAGGCAAGTAGATGATAGTAGGCAACAATTCTCTGCTTATTGTAGAGCTTCCTTTGTTGTCAGATGTGAAGCAGCAGTAAAATCCCTGTACTGAACAAATGAGGTACTCAGATATCATCATAAATGCTATTAGTTAAAACAGGCATAATCTGAACTATGTTGCAAAAATGCATCAACACAAGAGCAGCTCTTCAAGGAAGGAGCCTGATCATTTAAGGACATTTAAAGCCTATTAATGCATATCTGTGGCTGGTTTTATGTGATGTTATCTCCCCCTTCTCTTGCAGAATGAGATCATTTCGATGGATATTGCAAGTCCAAACGCTCGGCAAGAACTGGTCCATGTTGCCACTTAAAAAGAACTCTGCTTGAAGCTACAAAGAGCAACGTTGTGGTATGTTCACCTTTTTATGCAATTATGAAAATTGGTAATATACGCTTTGTCTAAAAATATTGTATAGAGAGAAACCTGGAGTTAAAATCTGTTAAAGCTTTTGTTATTATGACTTTTACTGAGAAAGAGGATGACGGCTTTTGCTAAGCAGGAGGAATGCAGCTTTTCAGAAGACTTGGGCCACCTATGGTGTAATTGTAGATTGGCTTAAATGTATCTTCAGATATGATCTTGTATAGTTTCTAAAGCTGAGTTAGAATTCAGCTGTAATTTACATGTTTAATTGTTTGCTTTATGATTTATGTGGTATGGTTATCCTGAAGAAGTTGAGCTTGGTGTGCACATTCCAGTTAAAAGCTGCCCAGGAAATGAAATCTTTATAACTAGAGAACTTGAACAATGATTTATATGGACTATGCTGTGAAGTTTACTATGGTCAGAAATTGGAGAGGAAGGTCCTTCTACCCAAACAATACTGGTGTTTTGTAAGTGAATGGCATTTTGAAACAGAAAGTCAAAACTTATTTTTGTTGTGAACTGAAAGTGTTACTCTCTGTCTGTCTCCTTCCAATCTTCCAGTAACATAATGATAAACTAGGACATATTCTGAAATCTTATGAAAAAGTTGACACCTGGCACATTGGCTTAATCAAGCCGGTCAATAGTTCTTGGTACATTTGGGTGAATTGTTACCACCTCAGATTCAAAAGCTGAACTACAGCCTTCTTGCAAGCCAAGAGCTACCTGCCACACCATTATTTGTGGTGGATATTGCGACCAGCTCAGTCTGCAGTTGCAATTTGTGTGACCTCTGTATGGATAGTGTGCATATGGGCTTACCTGTCTTTCTTCCCACCACCATCTAAGGCTTATGAGAGCAATTTGTGTCATCACCTACATTTAATTTCATTTCATTTACCTTTATACCTATGTAAATTAAGATTATATAAGATTGCTTCCCAGTTATATACTTAAGAACTTCCCTCTCTTGCCTTTTTTGTTTTGTGTGTATGCACTTTTGAGTCAGCCATGACTGTCTGGACAAGTCCATGCAGTTTTCTTGGCAACATTTTCAGAAGGGGTTTGCCCTTGTCTTCTTCCTGGGGCTGAGAGAGAGGGACTAACCCAGTTGCCTTTGTGCCTAATGTGAGATTTCCCAATTTCTGGTCTGATGCCTTGATCACTACACTGCCCTGGCTCTCTTTGTCACATTTCAAATTACAATTTAGCAACAATTTGTGAATGTTACCACAGAGAGAACCTACATCTTTCCTGCCACCTGTCTGTGTTTGATAAATTAGCCTACACAGGTGAAACTCGAAAAATTAGAATATCGTGCAAATGTTCATTTATGTCAGTATGGCAACTCAAAAGGTGAAACCAAGATATGAGATAGACGCATTACATGCAAAGCGAGATATGTCAAGCCTTACTTTGGTATAATTGTGATGATTATGGCGTACAGCTTATGAAAACCCCAAATTCACAATCTCAGAAAATTAGAATAGTGTGAAAAGGTTCGATATTCTAGGCTCAAAGTGTCCCACTCTAATCGGCTAATGAATCCATAACACCTGCAAAGGGTTCCTGAGCCTTTCAATGGTCTCTCAGGCTGGTTCAGTAGGAATCACAAGCATGGGAAAGACTGCTGACCTGACAGTTGTGCAGAAAACCATCATTGACACCCTCCATAAGGAGGGAAAGCCCCAAAAGGTAATTGCAAAAGAAGCTGGATGTTCCCAAAGTGCTGTATCAAAGCACATCAATAGAAGGTTATGTGGAAGGGAAATGTGTGGTAGAAAAAGGTGCACAAGCAGCAGGGATGACCGCAGCCTGGAGAGGATTGTCAGGAAAAGGCCATTCAAAAGTGTTGGGGACTTTCACAAGGAGTGGACTGAGGCTGGAGTTAGTGCATCAAGAGCCATCACACACAGACGGATCCTGGACATGGGCTTCAAATGTCGTATTCCTCTTGTCAAGCCGCTCCTGAACAACCAACAACGTCATAAGCGTCTTACCTGGGCTACAGAAAAAAAGAACTGGTCTGTTGCCCAGTGGTCCAAAGTCCTCTTTTCTGATGAGAGCACCTTTTGCATCTCATTTGGGAACCAAGGACCCAGAGTCTGGAGGAAGAATGGAGAGGCACACAATGCACGATGCTTGAAGTCCAGTGTGAAGTTTCCACAGTCTGTGTTGATTTGGGGAGCCATGTCATCTGCTGGTGTTGGTCCACTGTGCTTCATTAAATCCAGGGTCAATGCAGCCGTCTACCAGGAGATTTTGGAGCACTTCATGCTTCCTTCCGCAGACGAGCTTTATGGGGATGCTGACTTCATTTTCCAGCAGGACTTGGCACCTGCCCACACTGCCAAAAGTACCAAAACCTGGTTCAGTGACCATGGGATTACTGTGCTTGATTGGTCAGCAAACTGGCCTGACCTGAACCCCATAGAGAATCTATGGGGCATTGCCAAGAGAAAGATGAGGGACATGAGACTGAACAATGCAGCGGAGCTGAAGGCCGCTATTGAAGCATCCTGGTCTTCCATAACACCTCAGCAGTGCCACAGGCTGATAGCATCCATGCCACACCGCATTGTGGCAGTCATTGCTGCAAAAGGGGCCCAAACCAAGTACTGAGTACATATGCATGCTTATACTTTGCAGAGGTCCGATATTGTTCTATTTCCAATCCTTGTGTTATTGATGTCATGTAATATTCTAATTTTCTGAGATTGTGAATTTGGGGTTTTCATAAGCTGTACGCCATAATCATCACAATTATACCAAAGTAAGGCTTGACATATCTCGCTTTGCATGTAATGCGTCTATCTCATATCTTGGTTTCACCTTTTGAGTTGCCATACTGACATAAATGAACATTTGCACGATATTCTAATTTTTCGAGTTTCACCTATAGGAGTTGGGGAACAGTATGGTTGTTAACCCCCCTTTAAGCCTAAACAAGTTATGTATGTAGAGTATATATCATACATCCTTATGTGCGTTCTCCGATTCTATACTTAACACCTTTCATTTATTTCATTTCATCTATACTTTCAGTTCTTTCATTTATTTTTAGCACAATGCTATTCTCTAAGAGCAGACTTCACAGATTTTTTCCCCCCTCTATTGTGATGTTTTCTTACATGTAAGTTTCTTTTTCAGCAAATTTAGCTGACAGTTTAGAATGGGAAATCCTACTATAAATTCTTGTAGAATCTTTTTAATATCATTGACATAGACTTCTACTGCATGATGCATTATCCTGAAAGATTTTCCATCCTCTGACCATTTTAATGTCCTCCATGATTTTGTCAGTGTGGAAACTGGATAGGATTTTTGCTTACTGAATCTGATGACTTATGGATTTGGCATTTTCCTATGAAATTCTGCTCAGGAAAGAAAGGACAAGACATCTTCCTTCCTTCCTTCCTTCCTTCCTTCCTTCCTTCCTTCCTTCCTTCCTTCCTTCCTTCCTTCCTTCCTTCCTTCCTTCCTTCCTTCCTTCCTTCCTTCCTTCCTTCCTTCCTTCCTTCCCCTCCAAACCAAAATGGAGAGAGGAAACAGTAATATTTTTTGCAACTAGTTTCAGCACGAAATAAAATTAACCTAAATTTGGAAAAGGCATGATAATCATGGCAAAAAGAATTCTGGTTGGCACACGCATAAGAATCCAGGAGGCTAGAGGTCTGGTGCTGAGCCGGTAACAGCCTTCTCGCCTTTCAGCAGCTTGTCTAGCAGCAGATTGGTTCATTATCAAGCAATGCCATTAATCTCTTTTATTAGCATCTTTAAAATAAACAAACAATGATTCTGCTGTGTTTGACACAAGTGGTGCATTTTAATTTTCTATGCTTGTATTACTGGCTCTCTTTGCAACAATTCAGATTCAAATGCACCACTCCATTCCAACAAATCTGAGTTTGGCATTTGAGATGCCATATGACAGCAACGCTGTGTGCATGTTAAATGAAAGTGTGCTAATTTTGCATCTTGCACATGCGGTAGAGCACTAACCCAGTAATGTTTCCTTTAATTAATGGAGGGGGAGGAATATATGCCTTACACATTGTTTAAAATGAAAGGGAAGACCAAACTATTTTCTTTGCTTTATCTTTATTTTCTGTATTCTTTTTCAGACTTTCTCAGTAATCTTGCTCATTTTGGACTCTGGCTTTGGTCATTTTTGAACTAGGCTTCTCATCAGGACAGTGTGGCCACTGAGTAGACTGAAGTGGGATGTGTGTATGTGTATGTATGGGAGTCTTGGAACAGGTTGGCACTTTACAGTCAGTCTCAAAATAGAGATTATGAACTGTTGTATGTCAGGCTTGGTTATAAATTCAGCTCTTGTGACACTGAATTCCATAGTCCAAAATTGGATTATTCAGCAGAAGACTCACAGACACAACTAGGCAGACAGTCTCTTTACTGCAGACAGGAATAAAACATAAACCATGTACCCAAAGAAGATTGGTCCACTATAGTACTTAGAAGCAAAGTATCTAGGGATACAGGAGACACCAGATCTCTGCTGGTATAACAGTTCTCTCCAGCCCAGGAGCTGCTGGTTCCTGCCTCACAAACTTCATTCCTTACACTGTAAGGGTCACAGTGATTCCAGGATCAAGGAAGAATTATGTCTTCATCATCCTGGAAGGTTAACTTCCAATGTTGGTAGCTAAATTCTACTGTAAAGTAGAATCATGTTTTAAAAATCAAAATGAGACTGCAGTGAAAGCCTGTGAATATGTATATTCCTGGCCAGATTCTATTTTTAAAAAAGAGAAGCCAGAAATGCTGCAATGAATGATGTGTGTATGTATCTATCCAGGCCTGTTTATTGCTGTCCCACCTTCTACTTACCTCTAGATAATCATAGCTGTGAACCTCAGTTCGTGTCCCAACATTAGTGTTCATAATTGCCTGTGAAATGCACTGTTCCAAAATGTGCATTCAGAGATTACAATGCTTGTACAGTTTAGCTATTGCCTCACTCATTCAGTGAAGAATCAAAGCTTTTTCTTCTTAATAGATGTGCAATAGCTTCAACAGCTTCATGAGCAGACCTTGGGAATCACTCCACTTTTTCAGGTGCTTCTACCCTGGGCCAATCAAATAGCTGTTCATTTTTATTTAAGAGTCGCATTCTGGAAGTACCACAGGGACTGCTAAACTAATGGTATAGGTGAAAGTCTTTAGAAATGGGTCGAAGATACAAAATAAATGGATACCACATTTCTGGAAAATTTTTAACAAATAATCAACATGTTGAAACAGTCCTGATAAAATGGTCTGCAGGAATATAAATAGGATATAAACTGTGAGAACAGAAAATAAGTAAGCTTCAGTTGAGGGTTAAAAGCTGTAAGGGAAACTGCAACCACACAGCTGGATAAAGCTCTCCTACCTTTAAAATGCTCATTCCCTTGGTGTTTTCTCCACTTAGACCTGACAATAAACCTTCTCTCTGCTGTCAGTAGCCCAGATGACTTGTCATTGTTACCGAGCAGTAAACAAAGGGATGGATGGATGGATGGATGGATGGATGGATGGATGGATGGATGGATGGACGGACACACACACACACACACACACATGCACCCCAAACAAGGAATAAGCATAAAAGGCAGGGGGAAACTCAAGAGTCATACTCCAGGCTAAAGTAAAGTTAAATGTCCTTAATTCTGTTGAAATTCAAGGGAAGTTTGAATATTTATGATTCTTGCAGCCAGTATTGTCTGTTGGTATGTCCATCTTCTATGGTTAGATGGCAGTACATACATGCATATCCAATCCTTAGAGTTCTGCTTATTAGGATATGAATGGGCAGCTAAAGCAATTGGCAAGCAACTGGAAAAAGGTATTCTGGTGTTACAGTGTGCAGGGAAGTACAAACTCTGGAGGTCCTGCTCTGGTGTAGGCACCAAGAATCCCCATTAAGTTTGCTAAGAAGGATCAGATCTTTAGAGCTCATACATTTCACCAGCAGAAGTCATGAATACAGCTATACCCATTCCTATTGTGTGTGTATGCCTTCAAGTCAGTGTTGACTCCTGGTGACTGCCTAGACAAGTCCCTGCGTTTTTTTGGCAAGATTTCAGAAGTGGTTTGCCATTGTCTCCTTCCTAGGGCTGAGAGGGAGGGACTGGCCCAAGGTCACCCAGCTGGCTTCGTGCCTAAGGTGGGACTAGAACTCACAGTCTCCCAGTTTCTGGCCTGGTGCCTTAACCACAACACCAACCTGGCTCTCCCATTCTTATTATGTATCCTTGTTTTTAATGGCTTTTGTGAGCACGTAACAATATTGGGTGACCCCTTAGGTCTTTAACCTACTGTTCAGTATCTCACTGCAATATTATTACTGTTAGGAAAAAAGGTAGAGGATGAGTTTGGATCTAGATGGGTCCAAAATATCTAGATTTGTGCTGACAAATCGTGCACAAACATTTCAAATGTTATCATACTTGTTGGCTTGCTCTGAAATGCTGCTTCACAGGTTCCTTGCAGCATTTTCTCTGTACTTTGTACTCTGCTCTGAATTCTTGCTCTGTACATAATTCCTGAACGGAAGTTGCTTTGCTTATTGCCTTTGGTGGATACATTTTGTTCATTTTCAGCATAGTTCAACTTAGCCCTGTAAGCACAAAATGCAACAGCGAGAAGCACTAATTCCTAAACATCAAAAAGATTATAATACCCACCAAACTACAAATAAAATAGGAAAAATAAAAGACGCTAAAAAATAAAATGATAAACAGCACAATTTTTTTTGTTTTTTACAATGCACATTAGTAATTACAAGTGGGGAAAAAATCTATTGCCAGTTGATAACATCTCTACATGTGTTCACCCATAAATGCTTTCCACTCCATTTCTGCAATTTTTTAAAAAATGTATTTATTTATTATTTTTTGGTGATTTATAAATATCTGCACCCATATTTAAAAATGGAGATTTTATCTCAATTCATCTTGAAATAGATGTCTGGTATACATGTATATGCGTGTTAACATACAGCTGAACTGTCAAACATGTGGATAGTCACTGCACTTTCATTAGCACCTCTTAAGGCAAAGAAGGAATTTGGGGGGCATCCAGGTGACCTCACAAGCCAAGTTGAGTATTTGTTTGGGGTAGCAGCATCAGATCCCTTGCTAAACCATCCATCCCCAATGAAAATCATCAGGGACAACATTCCCTAATCCCCCAGGAGCCACAGGATGCTTGAATGAAGTTTCCAAATAAAAGTGGTTCTTCTCCTGTCAGTCAATACAGAATTATGATCAATCACATTAGGGAAGATGAGGTTGCAAACTGCAGTTGGTTGCAGACAATGCGGGAAGAACACATTGCTTCCTTCCCAACAGAAGACATAAAATCTCGGATCTGTGGCATATTTATTATCACAGGATCCACTTGAATATTTTGAGCCAAGAAGTCTGCCAGAACACTTGGGAGATGCAAAAGCCAGTGGAGAATTCAATTCTGATCAGCACATTAATCCAGGAGATGTCATTTTCCATCTGAATTCACAGCAGTCAGGTTTCTCTAGCATTCCTATAGTTGCTAACTTTTTCCTTTCTTGTCATTTGTTTCAAGCACCGCATTGATCTTCTTCTATGCCTCCTTTTCTTTATATCCATTTCTTGGCAATGTAAAAAAATATATATTCTGGACACCATATTTTTGTGGCTGCCGAGGGCTAATGATTCTTATTTTTCTCCCCCTCTACCCTGGAAACTATCCAAAGCCAATTCTGTTTAATTTGCCTGCTGCTTCTCTGGAAATGACATCTGTTCAAATTTACCCTCTTTATCATGGCTGACATGTTGTTGTGTGTCTGTTTACCCCAAGCCAAGGTTCCAACTGACTTTAGTAATTTGCAACTTCTTCTTTCATTCTCTGCAGGGTTGCTAGGCAGTACATTGCCACATATGCTTTTATTCTTCACATAATTTCTAAAGAGAGCTGGTGTTTTAACAAACACGGATGGAAATCTAGATACAACATGTCTGGGAGTATTACTACTGATGGAGGCTGTCAGGAATATTATCCATAAAATGGAGACACCTCAAAAGTGTACAGAAATATCCAAAGGTCCAGACATCTCATTAAAAAGATAAGCAAATGTAAATGTAAATCATGGGTCTGCGTAGAGGTACTATGAGAAGAGGTGTGTGTATGGAATTTGTGGATAGAATTGTTCCAGCCCCTAAATTCCATGCGTTCCTGTGCCCATGTGCAAGGCATGGATGAGAGTTCGATTCTGTTGATTTTTCCTAAGAAACTGTCAACAGCCACACTTTTCTTTATAAATGGAAGGAACTTGACAAACTAGATCTGTGCTAAGGGGGCAAGATTGCCTTGATACTCTGCTTCAAAAGTTGGATATGATGCAATCTGCTTCAGGGCTCAAAAGTGAACTGTCAGAGGTGAGACCGGTTTGCGCTGGCCAGCTGCTTCCTTTTTTGAGGCCAGTGGCTTCTGCATACAAGCAGACCACAAAAGGAGCAGGCAAATGGCCAGAGAAGTTTTATTGTAATTCTTCTTGACAAGGTGCTTCAGGTTGCCTCAGAGCTCTTCCAGCAGCTCCAGAAGTCAGAAGAAAGCTTCTCTGCACACCCAGCTATTGGTTGCTTCAGAGGGAGGCCTCAGAAGCAAGGCCAGACAATATGCTCTAAGAAGTTGCTGGGCAACTTCACAGAGCAGCTCTGTGGGGGATGCTTTGCATGAAACCTCACTCAAGCCAAGCATCCTTAGAAGTTTTGCAGATCCCCGCCCCCCTCCTCCTTTTGACCCCATGAAGCTCCATCAGCTTAAGAATGACTCTGAACAAAGAGCCTTAATTAGCTCTCTGCTGTCTCCTAGTTTGAAATCTTTAGGAAAATATTTGTACATTATTCTCTCTCCCTTCCCCCGCCTCCCATCTACCCACTTGGTACACACCTTTTCTCTGTTGGGGTGTTCAGTACAAAACCCTTTGTGCTGTTGATGTTGTCATCTGCTACCTTCTCTCTCTCCCACTGTTTGCAGACACCACACATATTGAATTTACGCATGCCTCACTATAAGTGTTTTTTTTTTCCTTTTTATTGTTGTGAGCCGCCCAGAGTCACCCGTTGGGGGAGATGGGTGGCATACAAGTCTGATAATAAATAAAAAATAAAATAAAATAAAGACATGGTGCATATCTACATATGTATGTCTGTATGTATTTTATTTATTTATTTATTTCATTGGATTTCTCCGCCGCCCATCTCCCCCACAATAGGGGACTCTGGGCGACTCACAAAAACATTAAAACTATAAATATATCCAAAATTTAAAACAATACTAAAGAAAGGAAGATCCAAGCAGATGGAAAATCAGGCTGCGGAGAGCTGGCCACTACGGGGCTAGCCATCCCACTGCTTGAAGTATTCCCTCCCCACCCCAGGCCAAGTGGCAGAACCAGGTCTTCAAAGCCCTTCGGAAGGCCAGGAGTGAGGGGGCCAATCGCACCTCTGGGGGCAGAATGTTCCAAAGAGCGGGGCCACCGCAGAGAAGGCCCGCCTTCTGGACCCCGCTAGATGGAATTCTTTTACTGAGGGGGTCCGGAGCATGCCCTCTCTGTGCGATCGGGTGGGACGGGTTGAAGACATAGGGGAGAGGTGGTCCCTTAGGTAGCCTGGCCCCATGCCATGTAGGGCTCTAAAGGTGATAACCAACACCTTGAATTGGACCCAGAAGCAAACTGGTACCCAATGCAGCTCGCAGAGCAACGGGTATACATGTAGATACACATAAAGTATGTGTATCAACAAGTATACATGTAGATACACATAAAGCCTTGCTATGGACTGCTGATTGAGTTAGCTCTATCTAAAACTCTAGGGAAATATATAGTCCTTTGAAGAAAATGCAGCAATCACTGCACTTTCTGGTTAAAAATGCCCCAATTTGTAGACCCAACAGAATCCAAAGTCTGGCCCAGCTCTGATCGATGCTCCATTCAAAATAAGATTCCACCAGTTCAAGCACAACATAAGATTTGCTTCTGTTTCATAACATGTTTGTCCTATTCAGATTAAAGAAAGTCTTTTTTCATTTTGTCCATCATAGCATAGGAGAAATTGGAACAGGCAGGTTTAATAACTACCTACAGTAGAGGAAGTTGGCATAGGGAAAATATATGTAGAGATATATATTTTTAAAAAGCAATCTAAAATTCAGCACCTAAGAGCCTATCACATGGAAATGACTAAGTAGTTATAGCTCAGTAATAACTTTGGGGGAATGGCACCTTGCACTGGAAAATAAAATCAAATGATGATTTGTAGTCTAGCAATGCTCTTTAGAGGGTCATCTTTTACACTCTAAGTGCACGCAGACTTACATTAAAATAACTGGTTATTTAGCATCTGATCTATGAGAAGTGAGATTAGTAATTAGAACAAGGGGTTTCAACCTCCTCCTTGTTCTTAAGTGCTAGAATCTCCCACATAATTTGGGGGGTCTCCAGTTAGAATTAAAAGGGAAAAAAAGTGCTGCTTTCAAAGACAGCCATATGCAAACATCGTGTATGATGCACATACATAAAAAGCCTGTCAGCACAATCTTGTGCATATTGACTCAGCGACTGCCTGAATGGAGGAGAAAATACCCACCTGCTGCATAACTTGTTAGAAGAATCCCAACTTCAAGAAGATTGCATTGCCTGCTCCTACAAGCAGATATTTGATATGGAGCAATCCAACTTGGTACCCAAGTAGTGTATTTCAAATATCCATATTAAACACATAGAGATACTCAGAATACGTACTCAGGGGTAAAGCTTATCAATTTTTTTGCAAAAGAAAAATGCAACCTGTACCAGTTGTTACAAACACTAGTGAGTCAATTGAGTCAATTGAACTAGCCATCTGACTTGATGTAAGGCAGTTTATTTACATTTACTAGAGTTGTCCAGAATCGTTAAATCGTATGTTGGGTTTGTGAATAAATTCAGCCTTTTTTAATGTGAAAAAGCAGGGTTTTCCTAGGTACTTCAGAAATCAGAATCAAATTGACTTAATGCATCAAGTCAGTCTGGATGTCTGAATTGGATCTTCCAAATCAGATAGGATCAGTCTAATTGGATAGATTTCCTGAATAACTGATTCTAATTGGATCAAGGTTGATTCACAGATGTCTAATATTCCTGCCTAAATTTATCTACTTTATATCCACTGAATACAGTCTTCTGTTTCAAATCTGACTTCTGAAGTGTTCTCAGATTTGATTTTTTAAATCTCTGTTAGACCTGTATTAAAGGCTTCTAAGTTTTTCTTCCTCTTATCTTGATGAAACATATTTTCAAAACATTTTAATGAACTCAAAAACCTAGAGCCTCACAATTTCTCTAGTGGTGTATGTAATGTTAAATCTCTGAGCCAAAGTTCAGGACTTTCAGACTAAGGAGTTGAAGATCCAAATAATCAGAAGTAGCAGATGATGAAAGCAGCAATAAAAGGATGGTTTCAGCAGGAGGAAACAGACTCAAGATGGGTCTCAGATCCAATGTAATTGCAATGTTACTCCTAGCATCTTATTATATTTAAAAGCATTCTTATAGTTAGGGTAAGGGGCTGGGCCTTCAGTTGTATATATGCTCATTTAAATACGTTTTACTATAAATATAATTATTTCCAGTACCATAAAATGGCGCTTATTCTCAGATAATAAACAAGGCTCTCTAAAATTGTTTTAAATCCAAGATTGAAAACTACCAAATTGCACTAAGATATGACTTTCCAATTTGCACAATGGAATCATCTCTATCTTCTCTTGATGGCAAACAAGCAAACAAAAGTTTGGATAATTGTATAGCTTTGAGAGCCAACAGAAATTTACTAGCATCCAATTTGGCTGGTTGTTCAGCACAGTTGATTCAAGTCTGTATTTTTTTCGGGCTGAGATCAGACCAGCTTCATAACAGAAAGTTCAAATTGTGGAATTCTTTGTTTAGCCCTGGAATTAAGACACCTTCAATTTAGTGTCCTCTGTGTTGGACCAACTTCTGTAATTTGCAGCCCGTGTTAGGCTAGGTATTATGAGTTATATGGCCTAAAACTTTTGGAGAATGGCAAGTTTGAAAAGTCACTTTAGATTTAATTAATTCTTCAGGTTTGAGATATGCCTTTTGCTTCTGTTTTTCCTGCACAGCTTTACAAAAAATAAACAAAAAAACCCCTCACATTTTATTTCTGCAAAGTTTCTTTTTATGTCAGCATTTTGCCGTGCTGTGAATTATTTCATCAGGCTGTGAATTAATGATTTTGATCATTAGTCAAAGGCATGAGTTAAAGTTAAAAATTATAACTCAAATCACTTAAGATGATTTACTTGAAATGTTTTTTTTTTAAAAAAACTTGTTTTGATTTTTTTAAAACTACATATAATTTTGAAACATATATCAGGTAAGAGCAATTTAGATGATTCTCCAAAACAACACCCATCGTGAAAACGTCTGATGATGGCACTAGGGAATGGCATATATATCACCATTTCGAATCTTGTCTACGGTGTATATCATTAAATGGAGAAATTTCAATCACTCAGGGACACAGTTGATGTATGCAATACTTCAGAACCTTCTGTATGGCTTGGATGAGCAGGAAGGATGCCAAAGGGCATATGTAACTTTCAGCTAAACCTTGTTGTTTTTATCTGAGAAAGCCATAATATAAGAAGTGACAGGTTTTCCATTCTTGTGAGTCTTCAGAACTTGCTTGTCAAGTTTATCAGTGTGTGGAATTCCTCTTGACAAAGCTGTTCTCTGTCACATAATGAGTTTCTCAGTTTCCACAGCAGTTTTCCAAAGGTGATGCCAATTACGTTGCCGGAGAAAGCTTGACTTTCATAATTGGCTTACCAGGTTATGAACCGACATTATCATAGTGGGCTAAAATTGTCATTATGAGGCTTCAGTGTATTTTTGAACGGTGGCGCATGTACATTTCCAAGGGCACCTTGGGGAAGTTGTTTGTATAATGCAATTTTCACCTTGTATATCATGACATGCTGTGTTACAGGGAAGTATTAGTTTACAGTTAGAGTAGTTCAACCCTTGTTGAGCCAAGAGAAGTAGCACCTCTTCCTCTTGTATTGGTTATTTCAGGATACAGCTCTGGCCTGATTCAAGTGAGTGGTAGACATCCTCTGCTCAGCCTGGTAGCTTTTATCAACAATTAACCTCTGCCCATTTTTTCAGGATTTAGGTGGTGATCACTAATCCCCTTAATATGAATATTTTACCTGGAAGAATTATTTTCAGTCCTGAACAGGAGACAGAGCCTTATCTTTTAAGTTCACATGTATATTCATTCTTTTCCAGGTTCTTTCCAAACAAATTTTATTAACCCTTATTTATTTAGCTGCATGGGACAAGCGAGCGTAATGGCTCTTAGCTTTCCTGATGTTTATGGCCTACAATTCCCCATTTTTTTGTTGTTGCACTGTGGCAATTTGCATTCCTTTTGATACCAAATTACATGAATTAGGCCATATGTTTCCTTCTGTTCACTCTAGTCAAAGCAGAAGGACAGCAATAGCTATTAGAATATAAGTAGTGATGAATAGAATGCTAGGACACACGAATTCTGCTATCACCGTCTTGTTAGATCTTTGTAGAAATGCTTATGAAAGCCTAGGCGTGCAAAAATGAACTAAATGGCACTGAGGCTCTCATTGCTTTTGTGAAAGCAAAGAGCTTTGCTATTTTTAAAGAACAAACTTAAGCATGTGTGCATGTGTCTGTGCCTTTGAGCATGATGTGTAGATCATGTTCAGCATACTTTTCTCTGTTTGCTTCCACTGAAGATTACCTTTCCAGGATTTTTTCTGAACTTGCCTCAAGATAGGAACATTGGGTTTGATGAGCAGACTGTACTTTCACTTCCAGCTCTCTGCCTCCAAGCACTTTTATAGATTTCCAATAAACACCCACTTTTCTTTCTACTGGCAGGGAAAGAAAAAAGGGAAGCCTAGGTAGTTGTTTTGCTGCTAAAAAAACATATTCAAGGGTTATGACCATTTACTGCTTACGGTAATATCCTTTTCCTTCCTTAAAAATTAGAGGAGTTGACCAAAAAAAATTTTTAAAAAAGCTTAACAATTAATAATATCTCTGAACATTTGAGATCATTTCTATGGTTTTCAAAGTCTTGTGTAGCTTAGGCCTAAGCTACTTGTAGACTGTTTACTTTCATACAGTCTCCCCAGTCTCTTAGGTCATTAACAGAACAAACTAATTTTATTTATTTATTTATTTATCAAACTTATCCCTGCCCATCTCCCCCCAATGGGGGACTCTGGGTGGCTTACAACCGATTAAAACAATAAATAAAGATATGGTTAAAATTTATAAGAAAACACATTTACACAGAGTAAAAGGAAGAGGAAAAAATGCTGGACTTTTGACAAGACCCCTTCTTAACACCACTTAGGAGGGGGTTCAAAATAAAATTTCTCAGAAAGGTCTTTGGACTTTTACGTATTTATTTCAGGATTATCTCGGTGCATTATTTGCTGATTTATTGACTTAGGAAGTTTATATGGCCACCCTTCTTACATACACAACCTTGGGTAGCTAACAACATTATTTGAGCATCTTTTGTTAAGCCACTGTCAGGCCAAGGAACTCCCGGAGACCACGCAGATTCAGTTCAGCAATGTTTATTAGCTACAACCTCTAGCAAGAATCTTCCCAGACTCAAACCCCAGTTCCCAAAGTCAGCCAGTCACAACAGTATGAATTCCTCAGGGAGGTGCCAGCCTCATCCTCTTATCCCTCCCTCGCCCCTCAGGAGACGAAAGAGCATGTTTCCCTCCCTGAGTTTGGCCTTCATAATTCCATTCCATCACAGCCACCCAGAATTATTGGGGTTGGGTGGCATGCTAATTTGCTTAAGTAATTAATTAGTCCCCCCATTTGTTAGCATTTACTATGTTAACTTGGGAGTGATTACTGTATTTTTCCGACAATAAGACGCCCCCATGTACAAGATGACCCCCATTTTTCCAACCCAAAATTAATCAATATTTTAAAGATAGTGCAGAACACATTTTTATTTATTAATTAGTTAACATTTACCTGATACACTCGGTGGGAGGAGGTCCAAACCGTCTCTCTGCAGCTCTATTTCCATGCTCTTTTGCATAACTGATTACATTCAAGCACGAGTGAAACTGCCGATAGCTTCCCTCTGCAAACAGACTTCCTCTAATTGGTTTGTTCAGCATCAGCTGACGCCGGTTACATAAGGCTCGTGATTGGAGGAAGTCTGTTTGGGAGACAAGCTATTTCACTCGTGATTGGAGGCTAGCAATAGGAGGAAGCCTCTCTGCAGAAACAAAGTATGGGCAGTTTTGCAACCGTGCGATTCTCTTCTCGGCTGACTTCCTTGAATAAGACGCCCTTCAATTTTTAGCATAAGGATTTTAGAAAAAAGTATCGTCTTATACTCGGAAAAATATGGTACATCCTACATTTGCTGAAGAGCTTCTTGCTTGCTTCATTGTTCTTGTGGAATAGTTTTTCCAGCTGACACCAGGAATATGCTTGGAGTCAGACCATGAGAACTTTTAAAAAGCAATAAAACCACCTATTTTTCCAAAGCAGCTGCGAAGTTGCTAATAATAAATAAACAAATAAATAAATAAATAAATGCCCTGTTACCTTGCATTTATATATTATGTGACAGGTACCTTTAAGTTTAGAAGCTCTTTATTTTTTGCAGTGATGTTATAATTGATTATAGTATCAAATGTTTTATTCTATGTTTGTACTGCACTTAGTTATAAGTGCATAATAAATAAAACTACTACTATCATCTAGAATTAATGAGCATGGGGTTGTTCAAAATAAGAGTGTTCCATCTCTTTCATCTGATTTCCAAATATAGAAGGCAGAAAAATGGAGAATGATTCAGTAGTATATGGGTTTGTTGTAATAACGTATGGATTAGCAACTTCTGGCAGAAGCAGGCAAACTTCAGCCATAAGAAGTACAATTTGTGGAGCTGTAGGGAGCCCTGATCTTTACTTCCCCACTAGCAAATGAATCAATATAATCAGCTGGATGGAGACCAATGGAATATTGGTTTCCATCTGCCATTCATGGCAGGAAACCAAGCATACTGGTCCCTGATTATCTGCTTGGCTGGGATCAAGTCATAGCTTCTACAAGGTTAATAATTGGCAGTGGGTTGATAGGAGACACAGATATTAAAAAGGGAAAGAAATGAGATTTTGTGTGTGAAAAGGTCATGTGCACACCTGTCTGAATGGGTAGAATGCACCAATGGACAGGACTGGGGCAAAAATGGCTGCTTATCTAGTGATAAACAGAAATATGCACAAATCCTGATGAGGCCAGGTAAATCCATCCGCATTTTGCCTATCTTATTTCCAGTCCTTCAAATGAGTCATGCCTTCTCAAACATATATTTGAGAGTTTACTCATTACCACTCATCTCATTGCTGTCTCTTCTGGCTGATGGATTTGAAGGAACAGCTCTGACTTTCCAAATCTCCAGAACATCTAGCCAATATTTAGATGTCACTTGAGTCATTCCAGCAGAGAAGTACATCATAGGAACTGCCTGAAACCGACCAGCATCCTTTGCATGGTCCCAGAACCTTCAGAATGAGTCAGGGCAATATGTGGGAAAGTTAAAGGGCAACATGGGTGCATTAAACCTTGTATTTCACCTCTTAACTCTCTTGATATCCCTTCTGAAATTGGGAGATAGGTCCTCCTACTTTTGAAGTATGGCATGCCACATCAAGCTTGGTGCGGCCCTCAAGCCAACAAAAGTTATGTATTCTTATCCAGCCTTACTTAAGGTCGTTCCAGTTCTTCAGCATTTTTCCTTTTTAAAACACCCCAACTCTCTCTCTCATTCTTCCCTGCTACTCATTTTTCCACCGACTCTAGTGATTTCCCAGCCCATTTGCTGCTTTTAAACTCTTTCATATTCTATGGGCTTGAGACCATGGCAAATCACTTTCACTCACAGTGTTTCAGTCCCGGTGAAAACAGCCTCTTAACTGTTGTTTCCCCCCAGGATAAAAATTGCCTCAGGATGAATGTTCATCACTTTGTAAATCAGTTAATGTCAGCATGTAATAGAAATAACTTTGAAAAAAACTATGAGATTGCAAAGGAGGCAACCATAAAGGTGAAACAAGAGATAGTCATGAAGGAAACCACATAATTTTTAAGACCTATGTCTGGATCTCCTTACATCTTTTTTCTTTACTCAGATTTACATACATACATACATACGTATATACATACATACATACATACATGCATATCATCCTCTCACTGCTAATCACAGCAAATTCAGTTGTAGATATGCTGTTTGGAGGGTGGTTTAAATCTTTCCTTGTGTGTTCTTTTCGCAACATTAACTGTTGGCAAAACATTTGTTGCAGATTAGCAGAAGAGACTTAAAAACAAGCATAGCAGATGATAGGGGCATTCTAAAAAGGGAACGATGGATTAAATTCTATCAGACCATGGTGCAGATTTTTTTTAAAAAGGAAGGGGTAGATGTAATGTGGAGAAATTCATTCTAGAGTTTCCACATTCTGTATACTTCTTCCTAGGGTTCTGAGTTCAGTCTATTTCCCTGGGACTTCCTGATGCTAGAAAATATTGAAGAAATCTAAATGTAGATATATACTCTAACCATCATGTTTCACCTGACTGTTCTCCTTCCCTTCATTGACTATTAATTCAGTTCTTGTATTTTAACAAACAAACAAGAACTATCGGTGCTCCTGGAACATTTAAACTGTATGGCCTAGTATGTTTTTCTAAAAATAATCTTCCCTTCTCCTCTAATGTACCTTGAATGTGATTTTTACAAACATTTCAGCCATACTCATTTCGTTTTTGAAGATATACCTCTTTCTCACAGTCTTTTAACATTCCAGCAGATATTTCTCTTTGTCTGAACAAGCTTTGGGAACTGGCATGCATTTATCTTACTGTACTATTTGGTATGCACCCAACTCCATTCTTAACCTTCTGCATAGATCTGTAATTTGATATTGCCTGGATATGGAGTAAACGATTTTATTTGGAGAGGATGTAAAACATACTAAACATACTAAAACATACTAAAAACATACTAAAAAAAATAAAAAATTCTTGGTAGGCAAATATGCATTGTCAGTTTTTAAGAATTTGATGGTGCAGTTCAAGGCACGTATACTTGGGACTCTGCTTCTGTGGGTCATGTTTCTAAGAAAGTTTGTCTTTATGACTGGTATATCACATTTCTTCCAAGCTGATGCACATAAAACAGTAACCTTAAATTTAATATGTGAACTTTGTATTGCATATTATAATACTGTCATCTTTTTTTTTCTTTTTCTTCTTCTCTTTTTCATTTGGATACTAGCTCTTTCTCTAACATGAATGTTCAGCTGAGAACCACTTAAGATGATGCCTTGTTGCTTTCTCTATTTCTACGTGTCTTCAGCAGAAACTGGCATATCAATGGTTCAAGTCTATGAATTTTCAAGGTTTCCTATGTGGACCTTCGCTAGTGGAGTGGAAAGCTTGGAAAAGCTTATGTCATTGTTCAGATGTGAGTAGAAAACTCCATGCAATCATAAATTAGGATAAAAATCAAACTTCTAGTTGTGACGTCAGCCTTTCGAGTTTGACCAGATCAAGAAACAGGCTTCTCAAGAAGGTTAGAGCTATACTTTATTGCAATAGGCTATTGTAATAAAACCTTGACTGTTCCCTTCTCTCCCTCTTATACCCCAGGGAATCATGGAGGACCCAATGAGTCTTTTCTGATATTTTCTGAGTCTTTTCCCAATACTTTCCCTTTTCCCTAGACACAAAGGATGCTATTGCATATTTTGTTTTTGTAACAGTTTCTGAATGGTTTCTCCAGGGTCATCTTCTTGATGCCCTACCTGTGCAAAGCCTTTTGTATTTACCTTCATTAAGAAAATGAATGTAGATTGACCGTCTTTACATTTTGTGGCCCATGGCCTGAAAGTTAAGAACTGATGGACTAATGTACTTTGGGACTTCTGGAATGAACCTGGCATGCATCCATCGTGTTCAGGCATAAGACTTAAAGAGGGCAGTGTTCTAATGAAGGTAACAGAGTGGGTAAAATCTGTTTGCTTTCCCTATTTACAGCAATCCAGTGCCTGAAGCAGGTTCCTGATTACGGTCACTGTAATAAAAATCTCTTGAAAGCAGTCAAGAAGATTTGACTTGATATCATAAGAGCTTGGGTTTAAAAAAAAGTGACTGAAAATAAGAAGTAGCACAAAGAGACAGCATGAGGGAAGTGATTGTTATATATAAAATAACTGAACACAGAAAAGCAAGCATAGCTAACTCTCATGTATGTTTATTAGGCTGTTCCTGCTTTGTGGCAGGATTTGGGCCCTCTGTGTCTTTTCATGCTAGAGGTGGTTTATCTCCTCTCTACTGCATTTGAACTTGGTAGCAAATGTTCTCTGTGCCGAAGAGATGGACAAATCTGCTTTTGACAAATGGCTATGGGTACTACGCATAGTTAGATTTGCAACCAGAGGTCTATAAACAGCCATTACTTATAATATGGAAACAAAGTCTTTAAGAATGTAGGGATTTCTCTTCCAACTCACTCTTCCCTCTTGATTGTTTTATTCTACTTCTTCACCCATCTTTTCTTTTTAAGAGAAACACAGTCCTGAGAATTCCAGCATATCTCTATTCAGGATAGAACTAAAATCCAGAACAGCTTAAGGATCTCTAGAGAGCAGTGGTAAAAGGGAGCAAACACTTCCTTCCACCACCACCAGCTTTGCAAATGTTCAGTTTTGTCCCCTGGTTTTTATGTATCCGGGGGGGGGGGGGGGGAGGAAACAGACAAACAAACCCTAAATTTTAACAGAACATTTACCCTGGTTTATTTCAGGTTCTATTATAGCAAAGCAAGTAATTGCCACTTGTTTTTCCTGTAATTGCCAATGGAGAGTAAATGGCACCAATGGAGAAATGCTATACAGAGGGGACCGAGCATGTTTTGCTGCGGATAAACTCATTAGGTTGTTTCTAAAATGTATCTGTGGCCCCCACCAGTGAATGAGGGAAGGCATGTGAGTAGTGATGACCAAACATCTGTTGCTCTGTTCCAATATGGCCACTGGGAGCAGAGAAGGGTGAACTGTATTCTTACTTTGTCAGGTTAAATTGAACCAGAGAGACATTTTGTCAGCTCTAGTTCCGTTCTTGCCTCCTGCTGTTTCTTAAAACAAAAATCTTCAGGGGATAGAGTTGCCATCTTCATTTTAAAGCTCTTCTTGTAAATGGATAATTTCCATCTGCTTTATACTGAGCAGGAAAGTGGTTTCTGCTGATTGTCAGAAAAGGCAACTGTCCACATCTATTAAACACACACACAAAGAAAGTGTTTTGCTGCTCCTGTCCTGAAGTAAAGAACAACAATTATTCCACTGGGTTGCATTTGTGGATAAAAGCTTGGTACGTTCTTGGGCTGGTGCCTTCCAACTTGCAGCCCCCTTCATTCCAAGCCAACACTTGGAGAAACTGCCCAGGCTTGTTCAGCAAAGCCAAAGTAATGCAGAAAAATATGAGGCAGGAAGACATATATATTTCAGCCCTTCAAGGTCGGTCAGGTCAGGAAACAGACGCCACAAAGATGATTATAGCTCTACTTCATCACTGCAGTGCATCATGACAGAATCTCCCCCCCCCCCCCCATTTTTATGCCAAATAAATCAAAGTAGGGCAATCTTGGGTTTCTTCCTCACTCCCTCCCCTTTCAGGGCTAAGCTGGTGATTACCTAATGGCTGTTGAGTCCTTTCTTCCTGGCTATCTCCATAATCTTTGGTGGACCCGGTGATCTATCTTACTTTTATTTAATATCAGACTGGAGAAAGAGAGAGAGAGAGGTGTATGGTTTTTTGGAAGCCTTTCAAACCATAGAGTTATCAGCAGTAGAGATACATTTTCATTGTGCCATTTTGTGATAAGAGCTAGAACAGATGTGTTTTACATGAGTAAAATGCAATTACATTTGTTTTCAAAAGAAATTCAGTTCCCAGGTATCTTAAGCCATCCAGGAAGCTCTCTTTTGGTAACACTATGTACTACAATGAGAATTAAATTAAATAATAGGCAATTATCCTCTATATTTTTTAACACCTCAGATGTTTTCTTCAGTGATTGTGCTTAAACATGAGGGGATTGGTTAATGCAAATATAGTTTATATCTAAAAAAAGAAACAAAGATGAGTATAGGGATCACGCGCCATCCTTCCCACATGTGCACTGCTATCTAATAAAAGTGGAATTAAATGTCAAACTAAATATTGGCTCTGTTTGGCAATGATACAAAAGACTGAGAATCTCCTCCACCAAACAATTCACTCATATCTGTGTACTGGCAGAATGCAGTCAGAAATGAGCCACCGAGCTGGAGAATGGCCTTTTTCAAAGCCCTCCCAGCTGCTGCCCCATTGGAAGGAAGAAAAAAAATATATATATATCCATAATGGCCCAGTCAGGTCAATGACATCAAGACCAGAGTTAAGAGGGCCTAATTCACCCCACCCCTTTCTGTCCAGTTTCTATGCCTGGCCACACAGAAGGTAGACTTGTTCATGGGGGAGGGAGAATATAAGGAAACAAACATGGCATTCTTCATTGGCTTATGTTCCCCCACCCATTGATCCAGGTAAGTAACGTGTGAGAAAAGGGCCATGTTGTAGAATATATATCTACTGGCAACATATTACTGGCTAGGTTCCATACTAAACATTTGATGGAAAGAATCTCCTATTGGACAAGTCAATGAAGTGCATGGCGGGCACGCTGCAGGTCCAGTCCCTTAAGTGTTCCCACCTAGTAGGACGAGGAAGTGTGCCTTTTCTGTAGCATCTCCTACCCTGTGGAGCACCCTTCCCACTGGGGTCCAGCAGACTCCCACCCTTTTAGCCTTCCAAAATGTAGTACAGTGTTGGCTTTTCTCCAGGGTCTGGGCTAGAGTAAGGTTGGAGCCTGAGGACTGTATGATCTGATGAACTGGTGACTGTGGGTCAGGGACCTGATTTTCTTGTTCCTGCTTTTATTATTGTTGTGAACCCCCCAGAGTTGTGTTTTACAAGATAGGCAGATGTATAAATCTTTTAAATAATACTGTGATTTCAAGTTGAAATTAATCCGTTAAAGATTCTTTTCATATCTATTGGGCACCATCTGGAATGTTTCGTAAAGGATGGACTAATGAATATTTGTTTTGGTGTTGCAGGAAATTTGAGGGCACCTTAACTCATATGTTATGGTTGTGTTCTTCCTTATACTCCTTTTGGAGTAATGTTATACAATAAGTTGACAAATATATTGGGAAAAGTTTATTTTTAAAGACAAGCATATTGTACTAAATTATACACCAACTATTTAGAATTTAACATGCTCTGAACAAAGATGGGTTTTCATGCTCTAGGAATAGCAAAAAGAATAATCCTTAGTGGATGGGAAAATACTACAACTCTGGATATAAAGGACTGAATTTCAGAGATGTGTGATTTAGCAATTTTTGAGAAAATTATATATTCTGTCAATCAGAAAATGTCATATTATCGCTCCCTTTGGGAAAAAAAATCTTGGACAGACTTGGTGAACATGAAAGCTTAGTTTCTCCTTTTAAAGACTTATAAAATCAGGTGAACTTGGAATATATTTGTAATTATGTATTTTTTTGGTCATTTTAATGTTTTCATTTGTTATGTTATTTTATGTGGTGGATTGTTCATTTTTATTTTATGTGTGCTTATTTAAAAATGGATTATAAAAACTATTTTTTTAAAAAAAAGTCTTTTAAATAATAAATAAATAAATAAAGCAATGTAGGGTGAATTTTGTGGAGATCCCAAGGTTATTTGGGCAGAATTCCCACCCCCCACCCCCAAAATAATATAGCATTTACTTTAAGATGTAAAATATAACTACATCTAACTTCCTCAAGGGAATGTCACCACCAACTTTTAGCAATAGTTGTCAGAGGATTGTAAAAAGGATGTCTGCAAAAAAAAAGGGGGGGAAGCCCCCTGGGAGCTGCAAAAAGTGAAATAAAATAAACGGGGTTGTGTATTCCTGCTTTAAATTAAGCCTGTGGAGCCTTGATAAAGATCAGTAACCCCACATACAGGCAGGTATAATCCCACCCAACCTATTTTCTTGGTTCCCAAAACTCAATCCTCTCCTTGTAAGAAAAAGAATTTCCATTAGATGGGGACTGATATAACAGGATAACTAAGGATTTTGCTCAGCATCCTTCCTGCCTTCATTAGCTTTCACAAAAGGCAGGAGGAGAACAAAGATCTCCACTTGCAGCATGAAGATTTGGATCCCACACCTGCTATTTTGACTTGCTTTGGGAGGAGAGTTTGCAAGTATCTATGGGTGTGAGTGTGTATTTACATGACCAAAGTAATGACAGCATGGTTGAGGAATAGCTGAAGCTATTAAAAATGGATAAAGAAGGTGACTGAAGAAATAAACTGCATCCAACATGAAGGAGAATAGGTTCAAAGTTTCCTTAGGTTTTGTTGTTTTATTAAACTTTATTAATCAATTTCCCATCGCATGTTCCTGTCTTTTCGTGGAGATGGAAATGTATTCCGTTCCATGTATTCACTTTTGAAAGCAGTGCTAGGATGGTGTGAACTCTCTGCAATGGATTCCTTGGCTGTATCCTTTTTCAGAATACTTTACTTTTCAGCTTCATGTATATGAAGCAAAAATTGCACCACTGGGCTGTTAAGTTAATAACTAATATAGATTCCCAGCAGATAATGTGTCTTATGGGATATAACACTTCCTATTTTCTGATTTGAAGGAAAAAATAATACTTCTCTTGGAATAAAAGAAGCTCATTACTGGTTATCATCTTCTCACAGCTGTCATTGCATTGGTGTTCTGGATTTATATTTGCTCACGAAGGCTTTGTGAAAATGCCTCTTCTCCCCATTACTTTACAGAACATATATTTAAGGAGGTAGAGAAATTTGTTCTGCAGCTTGAGGACCACCAACCTAATTTCCCTTCCAAAACAAATATTTGAATTGCAGCACATTCATCCTTCAGGCACACTCTGAACTCTGAATGTTGCAGTGCAGTTGTCATCTAGCAATTGGCATTCTGAAATGTATATGTTTGGGGAAATAGTATTCAAGGATAAAAGTGGAGGGTTATGCTTTTTCAGTAAATAAATGTGATTGAATATGTACAAAATGGGCATATAGGCAGATAGAAATTGGTTTATCTCTGAGTAAATGAGCATGCCAACCCTTTGTATGCACATGATTTCTGAAAAGTCACACACAAATGACTACGACTTTTATTAAACAGGTATCTGCAATGTTAGCAACATCAGTCCACACTATTTTCAAGTTTTTCACTGGATTTCTTCTACTTCGGTGAATTGATTTTTAAAATTTCAGTTCCTGGTTAGTCAAGTATTTGCAAGTTAGTTCTTAAAATAAAAGGTAACTAATAATTTCTGCATTTCTCCATCTGAATCTTCAATTAATATTTTCTTTTAGTGTCTGCTATAGGAGGGCATAGCAGATAGCAGATAACCTCTGCTATAGGAGTGCGTGAGGGGACGCGGTGGCGTGGCGGCTTAATGACGCTGAAAGTTGCCGGCCAGAAATGGCTGACGCTTCGGCGGTTCGAGTCCAGCCTTCGCGTTAACAGGGTGAGCTCCTGTTTCCTCCCCAGCTCCTGTCAACCCAACAGGTCGAAAACTCATGTGAGTAGATAAATGGGGACTCTCACTCCGGTGGGAGGAAAAATGCTGGCAGCGCCTTGCACAGAGAGACAGGACCAGTTGCCGGTAAGCGCGAAACTGCACTCACCCGAAAAGGGTGCGAAGCAACGGAAACCCCGCCTCCTGCGCTCGCCAGCTGGTCTCTGCTCTAGGAAGGAGGCTCTGGCAAACCACTTCCGAAAAACAATTGCCTTGAAAACTGCAAGGATTCGTCCAGGCAGTCACTGCAGGGTCAGTAATGACTGAGCGCAGACAAAAAAAAAAAAAAAATAGGAGTGCATCTCCTGCAGCAGACCAACCTGGAAGGGGGGGATGAACCTGAAAGAGATTAAATAGAAACAGTTAAGAGCTGGTAGTAGAGGGAAGTTGTTGGTTAGAGAAGAGGCTGCTGTTTGTGAGAGCATCGAAATGGTGAGTTGAAGATTGCTGGAAAGAAAAAAGAAAAAGACCAGAAGTCACAAAAATCCATAGAAAGTAAACACCTGAAGTCTCAGAAGATGTTCCAAGCAGGAAGAAAACAAAGTGGTGAGCTTTGGAAGGGACATCACAGATTTATGTGGGCAAGATGAGTGTGGAGAAGCTATAATCCGCAATCCAAATGCTTCAGAACATCCAGGCAAAATCTGACCTGAGAGAGAAGATTGGGTGGGCGGGGGGGAGGGGGGTCAGTTTTCTTGTTTTTCCCCACATTTATTGTAATACGTAGTCCATTAAGAATAGTGAAGGCTACTAGAGAAAGGACGTATGGGAAAGCTGCTGTATTTAATCCATAAGAAGACAAAGAAAATTGGCAAGGGAAGATTCTTGTATTCACTCAGGTAGGTGTTTCCACCAAGACCATTGGAAGAAAGATGAAGGTTGAGCAAGGGAGAAGCTTCAGACCTTTAAGAAGCAGTTCCATTCCACTCTGAGGTATTAGCTTGATTTAGACCATCACAGCATCCAAACTGAAATGCCACCACGTTGCTCTGCATCTACACCTTAATTCAGTAGACTGAATTCATTTGACTGCCTCATCGTGGTAGAAAGGGCCCTTTCCATGTGCAAACGCCCATTTAACATTTGGATCAGAGCAGAGAGGCTGGTTTAAACTGGCACTTCCAACAGAAGCTTTCCTTCCCATCAGATTTTTGTTTTGTGCTCATTCTTCTTTCACAGCTTTAGCAAACCAAAGCTCTCTTTTCCACATAGTTCAGATTTTCAATATTCCAGCAATCTTTAATAGCAAAGGCTTTTTAAGTAATCTATCTGATCAATGTGCCAAGAGATTTCAAGGGCTAACTTTCTGGGCAAATTTAGCCCTCTGTATAGAAATGGATGAATTAAGTCCTTTACAGGAAGACACAAACAAGGAAGCAAGAATTACAAAAAAACATTCATAAAGTGTTTCAATGTCAAAATCCTGGAAACCATGATAGAATTTCCAGCCCTTGTTCATCAATGAGTTTGATAACGTGGTGTCTCTAAGCAATTTAAATCTCTTATTGCAGCCTGGATTGAACTGCCATTCCAATAGAAGAGAATATCTGTAGCTCAGGGTTAAGCTATGGAGTCTGTGGTGCTCTCTGAACTTGGTTATTTGCTTGCAGACATTTCATTACCCAACTAGGCAACATCATCAGTGCGACTGAGTGTGGGGTTTGCTCCCTGTTTATATACAGTAACCTGCCCTGCCGTTGTTGATGGGGGTGAGGTTTTCTCCTTGGCAGTGCCTTGATTAGGGTATTATTTCCTGTCTGATGTTGATCCCTGCTTATCTGGGTGTTGCTGGACAGGACGAGTTCTGATCTTTTTGTTTTCTTCTTAGCTTTTTTATTCTCTCTTTTGAATGGTGTGTAAATGTGGTTTATCTCTATGTAGTTAATAATATTAAAAAGTTAATAATGATAAGCATGATAAACATAGCGATATGTAGTTAATAATGTTAAACAGTTAATAATGATAAACATAGAGATAAATAAACCTGCTGTTCTATATATTTTAAAAAAGGGATTATGATAAAAAAAAACCCAGCCTACCAGGAACCTAAATATTGTCCTATAGTCTGCTAATGGTGGTTCAAATGCAACTTTTACCTGGCCACTTCAAATTAAACTCTGAGAGTTTTCAGTTAAGGGTTATCCAATACCATCAGAAAGGTTGACCATTTCTGTTCAGTCCATCAAGACAACGGTCTGCTAGCAATTTAAAAAAAAACAAACCCTGGAACTTTGTGTGCTGTTCTGAAAAACTGCCTCGCCGTGACCTTTTTCTCCAATTCCATTATTTCAGTGAAACCTCTCAACTAGTCCACAAAGCTATAATACAATGGACCAAGGTGGAAGGATCAGTGTGGAAATTAGAGAGCTAGTAGGATATTTTGGTGTCACAGGCAAAGACACAGGAAGGATGGGGGGGGCGGGGAGAGAGAAATGGGATTTGTCTAACTGCAAATGATGTACAGATTTGCATAACTATTCATTTATTCTAGAAAACCTCTGCTTGAAGTAGGTCTTCCTACAAGAAGCAATCTTGCCGAAAAACTTTCATCATTAAAACTGGGTGCGTTATCTTTGAACTAACTTTGGTTCACAAACCAGAATCAATTGGGTTCCAACAAAATCAAAACACCCATATTATGACCAGAACATCATGTGAGAGTCCAGCCAAAGCACCATGCTCCAACTGAAGGTTTTGAGGATTCTTGCTAAAAAAAAAAGTTCCTGAAAGCAGGAAGTCTCCTTCATACTGCAAAGCATGCAGTGTGAACATTATCCATCTGTTCTGCACCTGTGCAATGGCACGCACGTTAGAATTTTCGAATTCAGTAGCATAATTCAGCTTAATCTGATTTTATGTGCTCTTTTAGTCTATGGGAGGTTTGGAACAGAAGAATATAACACAGTTCATTTTAATTGTACTAGCTGGACTCTTTTCTAACTTCTAAGATCAGAGTTCTTTGTATAATTTGTATGAATGCCTAATTTGCATAATACCTCATTTGTGTGCATGTATGTTTCTTTAAAGAAAGGAAAAAATGAAAACATTATACAGCATCTGATTAAAGTGAACATTTCTTTGATGTTTATATTCACTGAAACTCACGTATGGAAATTATAGTTAGGTTTTAATCTACTTTCTAGAGAATGATGCAAATATTAAAAAGTAATGAACTAACAAGATTGTTTGTTAATGCCACATAAAAGTGCTAATTATGCATAACTTCCTGCCTGCAGCAAAACCCAAGAGACATTTTCTAAGAAACTGTTAAATAAGCTCTGTTGTTGGATATGGGAACAGATGAGATTTGCTCCACAGATTTACATTTAAAGACTTGTGTGTCATGTCATCTTTAGGGAGGGGAGAGAAACATGGTTTTCATTCTTATTCTTCTTGGTTTTCGTTCTTGTTCTATCCAGGCATCTTACTTAGAGTCTTGTAAAAAGACAGTGAAATGCCATTTGTGTGTGTGCATGTGCCTTAGTCGGTGTTGACTCCTGGTGACTGCCTGGACATGTCCCTGCAGTTTTCTTGGCAATGTTTTTCAGAAGTGACTTGCCGTTGCCTGCTTCCTAGGGCTGTGAGAGAGTGACTGGCCCAAGATCACCCAGCAGGCTTCATGTCTAAGGTAGGACTAGAACTCACAGTGTCCTGGTTACTAGCCTGATGCCTTAATCACTACACCAAACTGGCTCTCGGAAATGCTGCTTACTATTGTTGTCAAGTCCTCCCCGTCTGACTCCCAATTCCAAAGTATTCTCATGCAACCAGGCTTGGTTCAGAAAAATACTCTTTATTGAGTGGTACAGGTAGCTTGTAAACAGAACATTGCTAAAACTAAAGCCTTGGTTAAACTTCCCTCTATTTATCCCCCTCCCTTGATTGCCTGGCGTCTTGAGTCTTCTCCACCGGGTGGTGACCTTTTTCCTTCCTCCCCCCTCCTCCCCGAGCCTCTTCCTGGCTCTTTGGGGTCCCAGCTGTCTTGCCGGCAATCAAGCCAGGCGAAATTGCCCATATATGGTTAAGCTGCTTCCCAGCTCCCATTACAACCATTAACAGAACCCCCCCCCCCCCTTTAGTTACTAGTGGCAGAACCAATTCACTCTAACTCCCAATGACTGCAATACAATGGCAAACAACAACAGATGGGTGATGTAGGTTCTGACAATTGTCTTACTAGGGGTAGTGGGTGGGGAATGAGGCATTTGCAAAATCTTGACAGCATCTTGCTAAGGTGCAGAGTGGGAGACTGGAGATGTATAAGAGGGCTTTTTGTAACAACAGGAAATGGGTTAGGTTAACCCTGTTTTTAACCATGTGGCACTACTCTAGAAAATCTGGAAGCATTTAGTGGTACAGAACATCGTTTATTTGGTCAGAGAGACAGAGGGGTCATGGATCATGGAAGGCCCATCTTTAAAAACACAGCAGCCACTGGGACCAGTTGAAAGTGTGGACAATAATGTGTCAGTGTTGTTTTCCCCTTGTGCCAGTTGTCCTATGCACTGAGCAAGAAAACTATGTTTGCATTATCACCTTGAGTGTGGGACCATCTCAGCCCTGGCACCCCAGTTATGGAACTCCCCCCAAAGGGTATGTAATTGGCCTCCATATGGTCTTGACCCCCCCCCCCCCAAATGCCACATTTAGCATAACATCTATCCATAAAATTGAGGGTGAGAGTAGGTTATTCTGGAATCTTCATGTTCATCTACCCCATTCATCAGACAATATTCATCAGGAAAACTAATATGTAAATATTAATGGTGGTTACAAAAAATAAGGCCAGCTCATCTGAGAAATCAGGAAGGGTTCAGTTTGAGGAGTGTAGCTCACAAAAGACTGTCAAAGGACAGCCAGTTTTCATTCATAAGACTGTATTCAAAAAGGAAAAAAAAGCCCATAAAGCAAAGTTTATTCAGGTGAATTACTTTCACATATAATGCCATTATTACTACTGAGCTCCACTAACCATTTTTAAATGCATGGATATCTTTCTCATAGTAAAAGGCTAATTATAAAATTCTACTTCATTCTAATACGAGGAAGGTGAATTTGTTTTTTTCAAAATGCTATTTCTGTGCAGCCTTTAGAAAACTCTGATTTATCCCAGTGTCCTAGGACGACTTATATGCCTTCTGAAATCACAATTTCAGTCAAGGAAAAATAACATAATTGAGTGGCTCTGTAGCTGTACCATGTAAGAAGTCTTTGTGAGACAATCACACTTTGCCCCAACATCAACGTTACAAAAGGATGCTTTAAACTTTGTTGAATATCCCTTCAAAGCTTTGTATAACCCTACAACAAAATTAATTTCTTGGCTACAGAATCTGGTAAGGCTGTCTCTGCTACAATTGACTATAACGTTATGATAGGCCTGGCTTGGACTTCATGACCTACATAGAGTGAAATTTGGGGAGTTAGTAAATGTTTTGGGCCTTTCTTATTCTTTTTTGTTACTGGTTTTATGAATGTATTTTCTAAAGGGCAAACTTGAGTATTTCACTAGCAAATGTAAAAAAAGAAAAATCACCTCTGGAGATGTTTAGTTGTCCCACCCATGAACTACTGCTTTCTGAATTTCTACAGAGATAATGCTAACAAAGGGTTTTCAGTTTGGTTAGTACATAGATTTAAACAATGTGTTCAGGTCATTTTTAGCTGAAAAGCAACAAATAAACCTTGTGAGCAAATAAGCAAATGAATTAGGCATGCATTATTAAAGTGTCATCACAGTTTCCAACCATAAAAGACTTTCTGAATATTTCAGTGATGCAAAGGGAGGTGTGGATAAGGTGAGAGAGATTATTGTGAAACCTTTTGTTCATCCACTTTGTTTATGAAGCAATTATTAATTAAAAGTACTAATATGTATATATTAATGGCGGTTACAAAAAGTGTTCAGTGTTGCTGGGTGTAGGGGAAAATTCCTCAAATCCTTTAGGGAGTAGAGATCACACTCTCAGCTTCAAACCAAATTTTATTGAAACACTTCAAAAGGGGAGAATACAGAGTTCTACCCAACTTCCATCAGGTGGACAATGGGTATCCTTGTTTACATCTTTAAGTCAGCCCCTAACAACCCCAGTACCTGAGCTGGAACCTAGTAATTCGTATTCAACTTATTCTTAGCCTTAAAATTATTATTTTAGCAGGCTTCAGCAGCTTCCAAGTTCTACTTCCCTGTTCCTTTTGCAGTATCCTAGTATTGCTGCTTTTAGCACTTTAGGCAACAGGCACCTTAAGCAATAGGCAACTTCTTAATTAGGCCAGGCCTCCAATCAGGGTAAGAGTTTTCAACAATATTTTTCTCCTTCGTGAATCACCAAATATCCAACTCCTTTGGAAGAGAACCTATCTTTTGTGCAGAGGCTTCCAGCCTGGAAAAGAACTTCTGCTAAAAATTTTGGAGAACCAGCTGGATCAGTGTCCCGATTCAGAACAAGAAGACAGCTGCTGTCATCCTCTTGACAATCCACAGTCAGACTGTGGCATTATGCATAGTGATTGCCTATTGATTGGCCATAAGGATTCTAAATATATGGCTTTTGGTTTGCAAGAAAGGTGATAATGTGTGCTGTGGGAAGAACAATAAACATTTCTTGGCAAGCTAGATGAAAACTATATTGCATGAAATGGGCTGTTGCTTCTTCTGGTCCCCTGAAAGAAAGTATACTACAGGAAGGGAGAAGAGGAAACTGGAAATAATAGCTTAATTTAACAAAGCCACTGGGATGATTTTTCTCCTTTCCTGACTTTGCATATTTTTGCCAGTCCAGCTAAGAATTTTTAGGCAAATGAATATTAAATGTGCCACTCTACTTTTGGGCTGGGAGTATGGAGGAGCAACGTCCTTAGCTATAGTTTTAGAATGTTAGAAAGGTGTTGGGAAAATTTCAGGGAGTCTTGTGGGAGGTTTATAGATTTTTCCTTTATCTTTCCTTTCATTATGTAATGCTCAAAGTTCTTGAAGTGTTTGAATGTAACAATGAATAACATTGGAGTTCAAACTAGAGATGCAATCCATTTTAATACATGATATATGAACAACCCTTACTGCGTTCAGTGAGATTTACTCACAGGAAGCTGAGTATAGACTCCGGACACAATCTGTGAAGTATAAAATTCCTCAGATTGATTTATAACCCACCCTTATTCCAAGAGCAAAACCCTCCCTCCTCCAATTTTTCCTCTTAACCACAAAGCCTGGGAAGTTGATTGAGGTGAGACATAAAGCCTTGCATAAAGAAACTCAGTCAGCTTCCATGGCTGACCATGCTACAACCTGGGACTCCCAGATGTTACTCTATCACCTTAACCACTACAGCATCTCCTTCTTGGATAAAAAAATGGACTTTACTTCCTGAAGGGGATATACAAAGCTATCTTAGACTATTTATTTATATAGCTCATGCTTGTCAGTGATGACTGGTTCTCAGGGTTTCAAGGAGGAATTTTTCCAATGCTGTTTGGAGATTCCAAGGATTGAACTTGTGAAAACCTGCAGAAAGCACATGCTCCACGTCTGAGCTGCAACCTTTTATTCCTGATCCTGAATTCCTCATTCCAGCTCCCACCAGCTTCCGTGGCTCTCCTTTTCCAATACTAGGGAAGTCCTGTTCCAGAATGCCTCGAGTGAAGATACAGTAGATGGACCACTTTGCATCTTCAAAGATCCTGAACACTCCTGGGCATCTGCCATATTTCCAAAATGCAAAGGACAGTTAGATCAGTTCTGTGATGTAATCAACAGCATTAATCTCTCTCACTAAAATATAACAGGCAGTGTATTTCTCCACTCTGAAATAATAAATAAACCAGGAGCGAAATTTCACAGGATGAGTCATAACTAAGTGGCTAAAGTGGATTAAATGAAATGCCAGGTAAAAGCTTTCCAAAATCAGAGAACTATCATGGAAAAGGCTCCCTCCTCATCACTACTGCCCTGTTTCTGACAGTAGGAAAGTCCCAGGAGTGGTGTCTGATAACGAACACCACTATAAGAAACAATTAGGTTCATTCTAGAAAACACAATCCTGTAAAATGCCTGTACTTAAGTCCCTTTACAGTCTGTGGGCAGCAAGACTTAGGTTCACACATCACGCTAAATTAACATGTGTCTTATTTATGGATTAATGTGATATGTGAACCTGCCTATTATGGTCTAGTGTTCACCAGACCATGGTTTTAAAAGGTTCAAACCTTTTTGTGTGAATGCAGTAACCATGTAAGTAAAATATCTTGTAGACCTGCATGAGGCAGCCATACTTCATCTTGACAAGGAGCGTTGCACCACGGAGGCTTCAATGAGGTGTGGCAAGGGCATGATTTACCATTCCTGGGCATGCATGAGCAGAAGCCTCCACCAGCAAGGTCCTCAGAAATAATAGGAAGGGAATCAGTGTGGTAGCTCCAGTTTGCTTTTTAGAAACAGGAGGCTACGTTGCCTAGTGAAACAACTTCAGAAGAGAGCTTTCTCATTATTGAACAAAAGTGCTCCTTCTAAGCTTTGCACAGTCTTAATCTATTGTTCATTATTAGGGTTAAGGAGACAGTGGTAATTTAAAATGCAGTCACATTGCTATTAAATTATAAGGCTAGACTTAGTGAAATAGATCATAGAAATAAAAGCATCAAGTGATTTCTGAAAGCTTTACTCCATTAATGGAATAAATGGATTTCTGACTCTGAAAAGTTTTTATTCTATCGGACAGACTTAATACAGGATTTTGTTTGAAAAAAGCCTTTGTTTATTATCTTAGGTGTCAAGTATTTCAACCTTCTTGAATGATTAACACTCCATAATAGAAATTAACCAACATCATTTAAAAATATGTGTGGCCGTTCTGGATAGTTTTGCATGTATCTTGTATTTTATTGTCATTTATTTAATGTACTTGCTTAGTAACCTTCATTGTAGCAGTCTGATGTACAGACTAAAACTTCTAGCAACTAGCCATCATTTTAAAATCATGATTAAGGTTGTGTAGACTATTTTCAATCTGATCCATAGACATACTGAAGGATTTTATACCTTATTCATTTCTATCAATTTTCTTTTGAATGAAAGGGAGAGAAAACCAAACCTTCAGCAGAATATTAACATTCATAATTGTCCACAGTTTTCTTTAAGTACAGAAATTTGAAAATTTTATATTGATCATGTGCCATCCCACTGGTATCAACTCCTAACAACAGGGAAAAAAAATAGATTTTCTCCAGGACACTCGATCCCCAACCTAGTCTTTAAGATCTTCCAATAATACATCAATCACGACTGTAACTGAGTTCATCTACCTTACTGCTGGATGTTTATTTTTATTTATTTGTTTGTTTATAAATTGAATTTGTCACTGTCCATCTCATTAAATGACTCTGGGTGGTTTAGAAAACAATTAAAATCAATTAACTTTACGGACTCCACACATTTTTCCTAAATATATCGGGGGGGGGGGGGGTTAAGTGCAACTTTTCTCTGGATGCATCCTTCTCAAATATACATTTTTTTGCACAAAAGTTTAAGTGAAGAATTATGCGTAGTCTGCATCAGAATGTCTTCCTTATTGGTAAATTGGAATTCATTGATGACCGTAAAAGATTTCTCTTACATCCTTAATCTTAATTGCAAACCTGACTAAAACTTCCAGGTCTCTTATAGACATATATTTCTTTCTTTCCTGAACTCATGGTTGTCTTAAGCGTGAGAACTGACGGTGAAATAAGGATTACAAATATGGCCTCAGCTCGTGTGCTTCTGAGGAACATCCCACCCATAAAATTATAATGAAATTTGTATGATGAGTGTATTTGTTTGTATTTCTTTGATATTCATGTTGCATTCTTTTGCAGCAGGAATAAAACAGGAGTTTAATGCTAAACTAGGGAGGGAAAGACTATAAACCTAGAGCAGATTTATAAACACAGGACTTTAACCTTTTCAGTACTGTGGATTTTGATTGGTTGTTTCTTACACCTCTTCTTCCCAGGTTACTGAGGCTGTTAAGGGAGAAAGGGGATGAATAATGAATCAAAATATGGAACACTGAAAAGGTCAAAGTATTAGAGTTTACTATTATCTTCATGTAATATATGAGGCATTAAGATTCTCATGCCACAGTCTTCTGACAAAGAATATAATGAGAACTATAAATAATAAACAGCACAACATGAATCTGTTCCCCTGATGATGACTGTGACTAAGCTAAGGGAATAAATCCTTAATCCATTCTTGCTGAACTATGAAAGATGAAGGATTTGTTCATGCTATTCAAAGACTCAAACATGAAAGGCATGTTGTAGGGTTTGATGACTTCTGCAAAATTATAGATGATTTTGTTGTCAATAATACTGTACCCTTCAGGACACAACTAAGCACAATGTTCAGTTTGTTTAAATTCAATTTTTGCTATACTTTTGAAAAAAACCCAAACATCTACATAGCAATCTGTAACAATGCCCTCTGTTTTTAGCATTGTTTCAAACTGCAACTAATGGATAAATTTGAGTATTAAAGGTTATACGGAAAAAAGGGGGAAAAAAGCTAAAATACTCCATTTATGCTGAATCTTTAAAAAAGAAGAAGAAATATGGATTCTGCCTCACCATTTGAAAAAAAGTCAGCTTGTCAACCTGAATTACTTTATTTTAAATGTCAGAATACATCCGTAATATATCCCCCAATGCTCAAAAGAATGTGTTTCCAAATAATGTGATCTTAGTCCTAGATGTAAAAACAGTATTTCTAGAAGAAGCCGTCCAAATTCCTTGCCTTTTTAGCCCAAACATCAGCAAAACATGCATTCATTGCAGAATCCAATGAGGCTATAAGAAAATTAACCCCCTGTAGTAAAGCTCCCAGATGTACACCATTCATTATAGTATTCTTCCTGCCATGTTTTTATCGGGACCCAGTGCTCAAAATAGCCCTGGAGAGATTCCTAAGTATGATAAACATTATGTTGCCCCAACTACCCCCCTCCCATTAACTGATAGTTCAGTTTCAGAATGTGGCCCTTTGCAAGTGCTCATTGGTAGAAGAATTTCAGAAAAGGACCATGAACTTTTTTATTCTAGAGCAGTGCTTCTCAACCCTTATAACTTTAAGATGTATGAGTTTCAACCTCCAGAATTCCCCTGCCAGCATTTATTTTTCCTTCTTCACATCATTGGGACCTGCAATGACAGAGAAAATATTTTAATAAATTCACCCTACAGAATTTTATCTCGTGAAGCTTACAACAAAGAATTGTCCAATGGTGCGTAAACTTCAAGATATGAAAAACTGGATGGGGCAGAAGATGAGAAACCATTTATTTTGATTGATTTAGAATTCTAACCATAGAAGAACCTTAGAGGCAAAGTACAAGCACCCTGTTGTTCTACTTAACAAAGTTAAGGCTTTGCCAGATGTGTTCCCCAGGAGGTGACTGCCACAACTGTGTCTGATTAAGAGAGGATAGTCTCGCATTCTTATCAAGTACTGACAGCAATTGCTCATTATTCTGTGCCAAATTAAAAAAAAAAAACTTGCTTGAACTGGGTTAGACATTTGCAAAAGACAACTCAACTGGAACAATTCCTTGATTAATGCTATAAGCATAACTAATGCCAATTCCATCTTGGTTTCTGACAGGTATTGTAGATGTATCAACCTGTATCTCAGTCTAATTTAGGCATCACTTGTGTGTAACTCAGCAATAATTGTAAAGGAGATGGGGATAATAGAAAGAAAACTTTCAGACTTGCAAGATTCTGTCAATGTAGCTTTACAATAAAGTAGAATTAGCTTATCTGGTCATGTTTCCTATCTGGTTTGCCCCATAAGGCTGACATCAATCTTGCAAGTCTGAAAGTACAATTCTCCCCCTGTCACCTTTACAGCCCGAGAAACTAGGGAGGGTCTCTTCTGAGCCTCTTGCCCCACCCACCATCCAGCTGCGGACTATGCTTTCTCTTATCTGACTGTTCCCTTGGCAGCATCTCCTTGCCCAATCTCCCAAGGCCATTCCCACATACCATTACATAGGATTAGGGTTTAAATCAAATAAATAAATATTTAATTTGAAGCTGATTTCATCGAATTGCTGAATCAAATCAACTTTCCAAATCAAATGGAAAAGTCAAATCTAATTGAACACCTCTGAAAAGTGGATGGCCTTCCCCCAATTGATTAAGAAAATCAAATCAACTTGATTCAGTGCTTCCAACTGAAGTGTGGAATCAAACTGACAGTCCAATCAGATTGATTCAACAATTTGAATGGTATTGAAGCCAATCTACACCCCCCCAATTTAGATTAGTGCATTCAGCTGCAATAATCACAGGTAGGAAAGCCAGTTTGTATTTTCTCACAAGCATCCATCACATCAGGAGTCTGAACAAGATCAAGGAATCAGATCAAATGATAAGGTTCTCTATATCCCAGAGGAGAGAGTGTTGTATATAAGGTCAGCCAGAAAACATTTATTTACCAGAAGCAAAACTGGCGAAGTTGTTCCTTACTATTCGCAATAGCTCCATAGGATGCTTTTCTACCAACCGAGCTCCCCTTCTATTTCCCCCCTGCTCTAGGTGGTTGGTATGCTTCCAAACACCAGCCTACCCTTTTCATATCTGTGTATTTATTTATTTTTATAGATATATATGGCTGCCCATCTAACTAGTGGAACTCTGAGTGGCCATGTAGGGCTTTGAAGTTGACAGCTGGAATCTTGAATGATATCTGGAAGCCTGTTGGGAACCAGTGAGCTCTCATAGCAGTTGTCTTACATAGGTGTACCATAGTGAGCCCAATACTGCATGTGCTGATGCATTCTGGACCAGCTGAAGCTTCAAAATGCTCTTCAAGGGCAGCCCCATGTGGAGCACAATATAGTAGTCCAATCTTCTAAGAACACAGTGGAGCTTATATGGGACCCAGAAGCATTTTTGCAAAGAAGAATGATACTTTGGATAAAAGCATGCCAATGTCCAGATAGAGCAAGGAACCCAGAAGAAGCTCAGAGTGACATCTGCAGACACACTGACTTTGCCATATTGGATAACCTGGAAATAAGCTAAGAGACAGAAACAAAGTGTAAGAAAAGTGTGTGATTGCTCAGGCAAAAGCAATCTTTTGATGCTTTTCTAAGTGGCTAAACCTATTTCAAGACCTGAGAATCAATCCACTACTCAATTTTCTTGCTCTCTGGAAGCTCTTCATCCTAGTCACTATGCTTAGAAACATTGGTTTCTGGTTCTACCTTGGACAGCTAACATTATGTTGCTCCTTTCTCAATTGATCATGTGATTTGTCACATAATAAATTCAGCTTCATATGTTTACAAGAACCCTGTTGCAAATGGGAGATATTCTTTGTGCCATTGAGTTAATATGCAGCATTATTATTATTATTATTATTATTATTATTATTATTATTAATATATGAAAAACAACATGAAAATCCTAGATTGTTTTAATCCTGGTATAAAACTGTACATGGCAAGCATCATGTTTGTAAGGATAGTACCTAAATGTAATCTCCATTAACTTCATCTTTTTGAGATTCAACATAATGATCAACATTTATTTACTGACTCAGCTAGATCTCCTTATTGATGTGAATTGCCTTTTACCTGTCCTTCCATTCCTACAATAGCACTTGAAGGTTAACCTCCAAGGTAGCTGTACACAACTGTATAGAATCAGAAGGGTCACCAATGGGAATGTTGTCATTAAAGCCAGCAACAAATAACTTGTGAGCAGAACAAATAACTCCTCACATTGCTTAGAATCACTAATGAGACTCATTAGTTTCTCATGATTTATTCATAGCTCTTTAATAATTTACTGAATACTGTAGATGCTCATGGATTGTAACTCGCTAAAAGGATAGGGTCCCTGACCTGAGAGGATGTAAAAGGGAAGAAAAGTTAACACAGGCTGTGCTGTGTTTAGATTAAGCAGAAGAATCAGTCGAAACAGAATGGAACCAGATTAGACTATAATATGATGAATAGAATACTCTGGAATGTTTTGTTAAATGCATGTGACCGTGAGCTTATGAAGATATGCAGATCACTCCCTATGCCAAGTCTGCCAAGAAATAATAAGATTTTTTTTTTCATGCATTATGGGGATTCATCCACCAGCATCTTTTTACAGACTACCATTTAGGGACTGGACCCCTGAGGAAGATGATATAAAACAGGAGTGAATACATGCTCATTTAATACAGGAACTATGTTTGTATAACACTGTCAGCTGCAAATTAGCCAACCACATTTTACCTTGGCATGTTGTATGAATCTAGTGTGTTGTTATGTTATGTTATGTTATGTTATGTTATGTTATGTTATGTTATGTTTAGTGAATAGTGTGAAACAACAACACCACATGGGTTTATGGAATACATGAGGGTTCAGTTGGTTTTGGGTAAGAAAGCCCTGCAAACACAAGCAATATAAAATTAAAACATGAATTAAAATATGCAGAGACCTTTGAATCGAAGAAGGATATATTTAATTATTCATTAGAGTTATACCTCTGCCTTTCATTCAGGAGCTACAGGTATGTCCATAGATTCCTTCCTCCTATTTCCCCCCACAGCAATACCCTGTGAGATAGGTTGGGCTAAGAGACGGTGACTGGTCCAAAGCCACCCACAGAGTTACTCAGGCCTGGGTTTCCGCCCTCCTAGGCCAACAGTTTAATCAGTGCACTCTGCTGGTTCTAACAGATGTCCACAGAATCCACTTCAGTCTTGAGCTTGTTCTGATTCCTTTATTTCCTTGTGGCTTAAATGCTAAGATAAACAAGTTCCTTACGCTTGTCCAGGGATAGCATCAGGGACCAGGGATAGACCCAGAACCTCCAATCTCCATTAGTATCTTTGCTTACTCAGTTGCAACTTCAAGCAAGTTATCACTGATGTGCCTTAAACTCAGAGAGACAGAATGAATAAGTGGCCAAGAACAGCAGGTTTATGAAAACGATTCTGCTCAGAGAGAGGGGCTTTGGGGAGATTATGCCCAACACCCCCCTTAAACCTGGAAAGGATAGTGTTTGGGAGGCTTTGGAATTTTAGGTGTCCCATAGTTTTTGAAAGTATTCCTCCAGCATTTAAACAGCGGGAGTCAGAGCAACAACTATGCTGTTCTGCAGATTAGGCTATGTCTCCTAGATACAGAAATTGAGCAGTTGATGGCTTGCAGACTTTTAGGATAAGGTGGGTAACTCCTGTGTCTCATTTATTCCAACATCCATACTGTCTCACAGTTGTAGAATAGAAGTATCCACACTATTTGTTCGTAAGCTATGCTGTGAGTTGAAGCGGTATTGCTGCAGGGTTGCTGTAGCAACAATCTTGTGTGCTTAAGAACTGCACATGAGACATTTTCGCTCTTTTTTTAATATATTACTACCCAAAGTTACCATTGCTAGGGTCAATATGCTATATAACTGTTGAAGATGAAGATGACTGAAGGACTTTGAGATATGTGGAGTCCTTGGGGTTCTCTGAGCTGGGTTCTTTTCTTGCAAACGTTTCATTACCCGGCTACGTAACATCTTCAGGGCTAAAATGGGATGGGGTTTGCTCTCTATTTATATACTGTGGCCTGCCTTGCCAGTGCTGGTAAGGGTGGGGTTTTTGTTTTGCTCCTCTGGTAGTTCTTTGATTAGCATCTGTCGGCTGCTTGATTGTGTGCCTGGTGGTAACCTTTGCTTATCTGGGTGATGATTGCTGGTGATTGATTGCTGGTCCTTTGTCTCTTTTGAATAGTATGTAGATGCTGTTGATCTCTACGTGTCTATGTAGGAGTTACAAGTTTAATTGGTTACAATGTGCTTGTCTTTGGTGTATTTCCTGAGATGGTCTAATTAATTATTCTTTTGAATAGGTGTCTTAAGGCTCTCTTCACCAAAATAATACATGCAAAGGTTATTGTGAGAGTCAGGACCAGAGGAGTTAAGAATTTACTCTCGTCGCCAGAGCAATGAGGAACTGATAAGAGGATGAGACTGAACCCTCCCTAAAGAATGCAAGGGAGGTTGGGAGGGTGACCCTGGAATTTGCTCTCACTCTGAGAAGATTTCTGTAACGGGAAAAAAGCCATTAAACCTTGCTGGATTAAATCTGTACTGTCTCCTGGAGTTTCCTGGGCTAATCCTGACAGTTATTAACAGATTACTTGATAATACCAGCAGCTATATCAAGGCTTTGAGAGCCAGCTTGGTGTAGTGGTGAAGGCACCAGGCTAGAAACTGGGAGACTGTGAGTTCTAGTCCTGCCTTAGGCATGAAGTCAGCTGGGTGACCTTGGGCCAGTCACTCCCTCTCAGCCCTAGGAAGGAGTCAATGGCAAGCCACTTTTGAAATCTTGCCAAGAAAACTTCAGGGACTCATCCAGGCAATTGCCAGGAGTCAACACTGACTCAAAGGCACCAAGAAAGAAAAAAAGACTTCAGCTCTGCCTCTCTGAGGAAGAGTTTTTGATCTCATTAGGGTGGTGCCAATGAAGTTAAATGGCTTCCAATTAAATACTTTAAATTCTTTTGAAGTATTTTGCCAACATAAATAATTTTATTTGTCAATTTATATACTGAACACTCTCAACAGACAGATTGTCTGTGTTAGTTACACACTCAGAATATCTGACCCTCTTACTTATGTTTAATATGGATGGAGAAATGTAGATAGACCATTGTTGTAAAAAATTGGTCTGCTTACCATGGATGGTATGTGTTGTTAGCAGTAGTATTCATGCTAGTATTTGCATTCTACATGGGGCTGTCCATGAAAATCACCTGGAAACTTCAGCTGGTGCAGGATGTAGATCCCTGTGTAATATTGGGGAAAAAATGGATTTTTGTCATATAAAACCAGTATTATGGAGTGGCATTGGCTGCCAATTTGCTTCTGGGTACAGTTCAAGATTCTGATAATAAACTAAGTTATTTATGGCTTAGACCTGGGAATCTGCAAGACCACTTGCTCCAAGTAGAATCTGTCCTCCCTAGACTTGCTGGTAGGGAAGGTAAACCAAGAAGGGTAGCACAAGGGGTCTTAGAAGTGAGTATTCTGTGCCACCACTCCCTTCTTGTGGAATCAGTTGAACCCAGATATAGGAAAACCACTCTTATTAGGTTACATTAGTGAAAAGTTGGCTATTTAAGCAGGCATCTGTGAGTAGAGATATGGAAGATGTATGTAACTAGATGTAGGTAGGCCCTTTTAATAATGATGTTACCATATAGCATAGAGGAGAAGGGAAGGCCTGAGCAATTAACATGTCTTCCACTGATGTTAAAAGCATGGGGAGGGCAACATATATGGTAGAGGAAAGGAAATTCCAGAATATTGTTTGTCAATTTTTTATGATGATGACGACGACTAAGGATATGATGATATTACAAAGCTATAATGGTCAGACATGATGCCCCATCTCCCATTTAACGAAATTAAAGAATAAAAGAAGGAGTTTTCCATTTTCTTTTGGGGAAGAGCAAGCTGTACTCTGCGGCTGTGCCCTGGGTGAGACTCCATGTTTCCTAGCTTTTGCTACTTTACAAGGATGGAGAACATTAAGAGTGATTGACTATGAATTCGAGTGTGACCAGGGTTAAAAACTCATCTCTCCAGAAAGGACTGAAATGGACTCCAACCTGGAGAGCTCTTGCAGGCCAGCACCCAAAGAATGATTAGAAGGATCAGTGGTTTGGCTTGGTAAAAGGCATCTAATTACATTCACATCTATGAACTCATCACCAGAATCAGCATATCATGGCCTCATCTCCAGGCTTAATACGCAGATCAGCTGTGACCATCCATTAAATGGGGAAGGGCAGCTGAGAGCATAGAGCATTGTAGGGTGGGGAGAAGCCACAGCAGTTGCTTAGTGAAGACAGCATGAAGGTTTGCTGTCAGAGAGAGCATTACTAGCAACGGATAATAGAATTGGCAATGCAGTGTGCAAACTGCTGATATTTGTGGCTGGTGCTGATGGGAACCAAGCCATTCATTACATTTGTACTTCCTTAATCATTGCAAGTCAGTTCTTGGAGTGCGAAACTATATGAAATGTACTTAAGATGTTTGTTCTGAGTTACCATGGAATACAGCAGACTTAGAATAGGATGAGAGCATGATAGATCAGAAATAGGTATACTGATTCATCCATTACTAGGGGTCAGAACTGCACCCAGACACTCCCCCCCAAAAGTTAAAATTGCTTTAAATTTAAATGTTAATTGCTGTGGTATTCATGTCAAGGGGTATGGTGTATCAATGGAAGAGAATATGTGTAGCTCAGGGTTGAACTGTGGAGTCCTTGGGGTCCTCTGAGCTTGGTTCTTTTCTTGCAAACGTTTCATTACCCGGTGAGGTAACATCTTCAGTGCTAAAAGGGGATGAGGTTTGCTCTCTATTTATCTGCTGTGGCCTGCTTTGCCAGTGCTGGTGGGGGTGGGGGTTCTGTTTTGCTCTTCTGGTAGTTCATTGATTAGTATCTGTTGACTGCTTGATTGTGTGCCTGGTGGTGACCTTTGCTTATCTGGGTGATGATGGCTGGTGATTGAATGCTGGTGAGGCCATCTTCTGGTCTTTTGTCTCTTTTGAATAGTATGTAGATGCTGTTAATCTCTATGTGTCTGTTAATTGCTGCCTTGTCTGAATACCAGGCTTCCAAGAATTCTCTTGCATGTTCGGATTTGGCTTGGTCTAAAATGCTCATCCCATTTTAGCACTGAAGATGTTACCTAGCCGGGTAATGAAATGTTTGCAAGAAAAGAACCAAGCTCAGAGAACCCCAAGGACTCCACGGTATGGTGTATATGACATTATGCACAATTCTTATTTATGATGCATTTTGATAACCTCTTCCAAGCAACATGTTGTGCATATTCCCAGACACTCTGAGCAAACAATCAAAACCATGGGATTCTCCTTCTCTGAAGGAAAGAAGGTATTCTTCAGAAAGGGGGGGGGCACTTGATGGTTTTGTTCTATTAATCATTTTTTGTCTCTACCACTGACTAATTTCTCTTCATCTCATTCTGATATGGATGAGCAACTTGGCATATAATAAATTTGCCACTTCTATTGCATGACTTAGGACTTTGCTCAGTGGGAAATATACATTTTACTTCTGATGATGTTTTGTGACTTTAGAAATTTCCATCAATAATTGTACTTTTTTTTTTTAATTTATGACAAATGCAATCAATATTTTGTCATTGAGACACTAGTTAAATTGGGTGCATATTTTGTGCAACAACAACAACAACAAAATAGTTCTTGAAGATCTTGAGGTTGGGGGCAGTTGGAAGAGAAGGAACTGTATTATTACTGCTGAAGCTTTATGGAACAATTGGCTGGGTGATTTCTCACATTAAAAAAAATTCACTAATAATTTGTTTCTCCACCACGTCCAAATAAACATCTTGCAAGTTATCACTTTTATGAGCTGACTATAATTCAAGGTGTGTGTGTGTGGGGGGGGGGGGGAAGTGCTGATGAGATCCAAAATTAAAATAATAATAAAATCCTCCCAGAGGGAACATTTCTAATTCCTTGTTAAATTATGTAGCATTACTGCCTTGCCCTTGGCAGGTTGGCTGGCTAAATCTGCTTGTATATTTGGAACCACCAGCAACAAAGAGCTTATCCTTGAACAGAGGCATTTCTTGCCTATCCAACACATCGGATATTGATATCCAGGTTTAGTAATATCAAGTAACCAATATGGCATACAGTAAATGATGCAATGTCTGCTTTGGGTAAAAGAGACCTGTAGTCAAAGCTATATTCAACTGCTTATGAGAAACTCAAAGAAGATGACGCTGTTGTCAGAATAGGGCCACTACATATTTAACCCAATCAAACTCTAATCCTATCCTATCATTTTAGTAATGGCTTTGGCAGCATACAATCCCATTAACTGGGTCAAAAGTCACCACACTGGGAATACAGAGTCCACAACTATTTTCTTCAGTTGAAAGCATTTTGTGAGAACAGAACTGCTGACTAACCCCTTGTTACACAAGGAGGAGACCAAAACAAATTCCAAGTTAGATTGAGGTGTTGCTTTCCTTTCATCTAAAAGTCAGAACTGACAACGATGCATCTTCTGAGAAAAGGAAGGAGGGCTTCTGCCATGTGGTCCCTTGGATTGGCCTTGGGGGCATTACGAGACATGTCAAGTTTAAAATGTTGGTTTTCCTGGGTCAGCTTCAAATTTGAGAACTTAGTTGCCATGGTAGAGTTCATCCTACATGAGGGGGCTTTCTTCTGAGTTCAGCTGGGGGTGCCGTTGAAAGATAGCAGGAATAATATTCCATACAGTTCCCAGCCACTTCATGTGGGGAGTCTGGCAGCTGGCCACTATTTTAATTTCCTGCAGAACCACTCTGTAAAGGGCACTGTGGGAAATTCCCTCTCCAGAGATACATAGCTAGCTCCATCTGTTGTTTTGAAGAGGATTTTAAAAATGAGTTTCTTTTCTTTAAATAGGAGTCTTGTTATTCTTACACAGGCCTCTTTTTGGGGTTATGATTACATGTGCTCCTTTTGCTGGGCAATTGTGATGGACTGTATCTACAAGGAGGAGAGTGATGTGGGAAATCAAGGCTATCAGGAAGGAGAGGTGCATTCCAGGAGGGAGAAGAAGGCAAGAGGCAGCATAGTCTGCAGGGGGAGCATGGGAAGCAAAAGAAGTTCAGGATAGTCACTCCCTAGAATCTCCCAGGGTATATCCACTAGTAGCTGTAGTATAGATTTAGTCTGGCAAGATTCAGTCTATAAGGTGTAAGCTAATAAAGGAACTGGACTGGACCATTTCATCATTCTTGGGCTGGGCCTGACATCAAAGCACTCCTACACAGTTGCGTGGAGGACTTTGACGTCTGAACTTCCAGCCAATTCAATGTCCACTTTTGGATTGCTAAAAAGGCCAGTGCAGAAAATGCAGGGGACTAATGTCATAAACACATACATAAGTGAACAGGTGAGAAAGAATTGTGATCCTGCCTGTTCTTCTAAATATTAAAATATTCATCTAAGGTCGACCTGCCATTTTCAACAAGGAGTGGAAGATCTGAAGCTCCTCACTAGTGTAATGTTTTAATTTGGAAGCCCGTGTGCAAGAGATCTGCCCCTTCCCTGCATTATGCTGTTATGAGAATAGATGACTCCACCAGCTGTGGATTCTGCTCTCGTCCAGCTTCCTCAGAAAGAATACTCTGAAGAAAGTGGCCATTGAGAAAAAGATTACCCATCCCTAGTTTATATGCTCTGTAGGAAGAAGCAGTTCACTTCCCGCCCGCCCCCCCCCCCCAGTGTTCCTGATAAATCACTGGCTCAGGTCCCAGAAGGTGCTAAACGGACCAGTGGGGAATGATTGTGGTTAATATGTTGTGGAAAAACAAAAGAGAGATTAATTGACTTAGTAGACCGAAGGGGTTAATTTAGCCCAAACAAACCCAGTCATGCACTGAGTTAAAGTAACATTTCCCAGTCAGTCATGTCATGAGGACACCCATTCAAAGAGCCTGACTTGCATACTTGGTCTTCTAAGAAAAAGAGCTGGAGAGAAAGCGTAGCCGCAGGAGCAATCCTCATGATTACTGTATATAAAATAATATAGCATGGAATAAACCTCACAAAGCCTGAGTGCAGTGGCCAATCAATGCCTATTACTCCTTTCCTGAACAGTGGGGAAGGAGCTCATGATGTTGCCTTACCAGTAGTCTCCTGGTGCAAAAAGTGAATGAGATACCAGGCATTTTCTGGAAAAAGTGGTCGGGGCTCTAATTCCAAACGGGTGACTTTGAATCCATTTATAACTGTAGGCTATCAGAAGTTTTTGAAGTTTTTAGAATGTACTGCAACAGTTTCCATTCTGTTGGAGTTCAGCTTGTCTCCAAGAGTTTTCTGAAGTTAAGCTTTCAGTGGCAAGTAAATGAATCGACTTCACAACCTGTCATATCACACATAGCAGCTGCTCTGCTATGTTGTGTTGGTGTTCTAATCCAGTTAATGTTCTCCTGGCAAGCAAAATCACAGGAAGAGAGAGTATGGCATATGGAATGAGCCTTTACCAATGTGTAACCATTTCTGCTTGTAGACTTTATGCTAAGCTATAACGTGTTTTGTTTGTTTTGGGTTAAACATGATGTGTGAACTCAGCCATTCTGGCTTAGTATTATGCTCAGACTAGACATTATGCTTAATTACGCAAGATGGTTTAAAAATTTGGCTTGGTGTTATGCGTGAATCACACTCTTTTGTGTATGTGTATAGTAAAGGAGATCCATTTGATATGGAAATAGGGTTGTTTCAAAGAGGGGGGTATCAGTGAAATGTTAGAGAATTTACAGCTCCTAGGCTATGTATCTGCAGGCAAAGTCATTGTTTGGGGAAATGGTTTTATTTCTAGTAATACTACAAGGGGAACCTCTAGAACATATAAATGGAATGGCTTTTTTTTTTTTTTTTTTTTTTTAATATTGTACTAGTAAATGCACATGGCAAAAATCCAGCCCTTTAATTTGCAATCTCCTTTGCTGATGGTGATTGATGAGTCAAAATTTGCTTTGCACTTTCTCTTCAGTTTCTTTCCCCATGAAATAGGATTCTGTTCTTGTACCTTAGGTCTTCTCCACCCATGACATTTGCACTGATCTACAATCACTGCTCCACTGTTGTTTTCCCATGACATTATTCTTGGACAGCCAAGCCAATGGTCTCCCAACTCAGTTTCAGTGCAACTGAAATCTCAAAAATTCTATTTTGCAATTTGCAACGGTGGAGCTCTTAGGGATTTTGGGGAGGCCATTTTCTGAATTGTGGGGACTTCTGCTTGATCTCACCTGAACTTAGAGCTCCCTTGTAGATTTTACAAGCAATCTTATCTGTAAATCCTATCTTAATTTTTCTCGCTTTGGAGCAATTAGGGAACGAATTAGTGCACTTACTGTCTGGGTATTAGAGAATTTATTTTAATTTTTTTTTTTTTTTTAAAGTTGGTGATGTTTTTGAAGTTCCTTTACTGTTGAAGAGTAGAAGGTGATGTTTTCTGTGACATATTGTTCCCATATTCTGACTCTACCCTGGCTGCCCACACTTTGCAATTTAAAAACTCCCCCAGAGGCTACAGCTGTTGGAGAGAAGTCCACAGAGGCCTCTTGGTTATTCGCTTAGGAGTAACCCACCAAAGTTTTATTCTTTTGAAAGAAATATTGATCACAAATTTTCATTCACAAATTTAAATTAAAAATGGTAGAAACAATCAAGGACCTACCTTCCTTCCTTCCTTCCTTCCTTCCTTCCTTCCTTCCTTCCTTCCTTCCTTCCTGTACTTGGTTCCTGCTGGGAATGAATTCAAGGGAAAGAAAGAAATGAATGGGTGTGAAAGGTCTCTCTTTGCTTAAAACTGTTCTTGTTCTTTTCTCTTTTTTTGAAAATATTAACACACTTCTGACCTTGCCAGCAGATTTTCAAGTGTAACAGAAGCAGAATGCTGACCACTAAAACCTCAGAGGTTCAGTGACTGACTTCTATTTCAAAGCTCTTTAGAAAACAACAACACCAACAAACTTCTCCTGCAGTACTTCTCCTGCGGCAGAATTCTTTAAAATATTTTAAAATGTTTCAAGAATAGAAAAGTAAGAAGTATCCTTAACAAATATCGAGGGCATCACAGTGAGATGCTTTTTCACTGCAGTGATTCATACTGATCCCCAGTTTTTATTTCAGTTCAGGGTTGTCTCTAATCTCCCCAAAGGCGCAAATGTATTCAGTGCTTGCATTCTGAGGTAAGATTGGAGTAGTGAGATCAAGAAAAATAGCTAAATATGGATGCCTCCAAAGCCGAAATATTTCTACCAGATGCTATCTTCCCATCTGACATATGGCTTCTTTCTTTTGAAGCTGAATGCATCAGTATAACCACACCTGGATATTAAGTTAATGAGTATGCACAAGGAAATTAATGTTTCTTCTGCAGGATTAGAAAAGGTTCCCCACGCCAACTTTGTTTCTCATGAAACATTAGCTTTTAATTCTCTAAGCCTAAGGATGGAGCATGGGGGAGGGCAGCAAATCCTAATTAAGCACTAATGAAGAATAAGGGTTGGAAAAGAGAAACTCTCTAGTGCTAGGTAGCTTTGATAAAGGGGCTTTGAAATATTTAACATTTGCCATCAAATTTACTATGCGGATTATGACATCTAAACAAACAATAACTTTATGGAGGAAAATCAATTATTTACTCAGGCCCAGTTATGTGCTTTGCTGAGTCTCTGCAAAAGTTTGCAATTGCCAATATAAGTGCTTGATATTCATTATAAAACACTGGCTGTTTGCTCAAGCTAGAGGCAGCATAAAATGTTATTGAGATTTCTAATGAAAAGTACAATGCCATAAAATGCTTGAACATACCAAAGTGTACTTGAAAAAGCAAAGCAGGACAACAAAACCCAAGGAAGTTATATTTGTAATTATTTATTCAGACTAGAGGTCATGTCAAAAAGAACGAAAGAAGGAAAGTAATTAAATTGCATGCCAATTTGTAAATACCATATATTCATTTCTATCACTGTTCTTAAACACAGAGGTGTATGCATATGCTTAAGTTTTATCTGTGTTTATGATTTTATTTTTTTTATGTTGTGAACACCTTTGAACCTCTAAGGAAAGAAGATAAAATATATAAAGGGTAGGGGTTTTTTTCTATTTTTTTTTAATGATCACCCCACCCTCCTCCCAAACCGACCTACTAAAAAAAGCTGATACCAAAGTCAACTCAGGGAAAAGAAAGATAATTAAGCATCCTTGTCCTCCCATCTGTAGTATGATATGAACCAAGACTAGGAAAAAGAGTCACAGTACTATGGTGGGGTGGAGGGGAAGGGAAGGGAAACCTAGGGATTTGCAATAAGGCTTAACACAACAAAAAGAACCTGGTCACTCTGTACAGCTTGCATAACTAATAGCCACCACTGTGGGTCAAGGATAAGACTCCCTTGGTCCCCGCTGCCTTTCATGAAAGCAGAAAAGCATCTCCTCCTTGCTCCAACCCAGTCTGTTGATATCCACCCTGCGTCCCCGCCCCCCCCCCCCCCAGCTGGTCAATATGACATTAGACTTGTACAGACATCTTCTTCCTCAGGTGCTTATCAAAGACACTAACTCTGGGGTGTCTGAATCACCTGCCAGCTGTAACCAAGGATCACAGAAGCTGACTGGAACCAAAGGTGACCCAATTTTAAAAAGTAAAGAATAAAGGGGGAAAGGTGTCTGCAAGCTATTCAACAGACAACCCAAAATTTCCTACTCGGCTGCTAAAACTGGGTATCTGTTCTAATTGTCAGGCTTCAAACGTGACTTGATGGCACATATTCAAAAATCACAAAGTTAGAAAGCCATAAGCAAAGAGTTTCAGTACAAGCCCTAGATACAGAAAATGTTCTCTGTAGGGCTTGCGCAGAACTGAGGTTTGATATTTTGCCATCAGCCATATTGGTGGGCAGGTTCCAGAAAATATCTTATGCAGAAAGGATTCGCCCCTGTCAGTCTGGGAATATTGAATCACTGACCCACATTTTACTCTATTGTAATAGAGAGAGAGAGACTCGTAGCAAGCTGTTAAGATCTCTCATTAAGCCATTCCCTGGGCGACCAGATGATTTTTACGTGAAGCTCCTTTTGGCAGACAAAGACCCCAAATCCGCACTAGCTGCATTTGTAGCTTGTTACAATTCATGCTTTGCTAACATTAAATTAATTTGGGACTGAACTCTGGTTATATTAAGTGGCATATTAGGGTGTTGTCTTCTTATGTCATTTTACTGTAATTCACTAGATTTTATTTCAGTAGGCTTGATGGGTGTGTGACTTGCAATAAAGAATCAAGTAAATCAGAAACAGTCTTGAAACCCTCTTGCATTTCTTCCTTTCTGACCTGTGTGAAGTTCTCCTTGCCCCCTCCCCTTTCCGTGTGGGCTGGCTTGTTTCCATCCATCCTTCATTTCTGCAGAGTCAGATATCCTCTTACCTTGTTTCTCATGGACTGTGAGAGTCAACTCTCCCACGTAATCTTTTACACTAACAAATATGAGTGTGCTGTGTCTGTAAGGAAAGGAACAGACAAGCCTCCATTGAGAAAGATCTCCATATTCTCACTGAGGTCCACCGCGAGTGTTCCTCCTTGAAAATCGGAAGGGCCACATGCCTGTAGCTTAATAAGTGAACAATATTCATGGGAATTGGCCCTATGCAAGAAATCCACGTCCTGACAAATTGGGGTGGGGGTGTCCATGAATCTCTAATGTAGACGTTGCAGTGTTACAGTTCACTGTGGACATTTTAATATTTTACTGTGTATATGTTAATGTTTTACTTGTTTATCATGGACACGTTAATGTTATATTTATTGCAGATGTTTTATTGTTTGTAGTGTTATATGTACCGTGGATGTTTTAACTGCTGCAAGTTGCCACGAGTCAAAGGAAATTGGAGGCCTACAAATTTAGTAAATAAATAGATCAATAAAGACAGTTAATTCTGAAAATGTATTGTTTGCATTAGTTTACCTCATTGGCGTAATGATGTCATTCATCAAGTGGCACAAATTGATGCAAAGGATGTAATGTGCATAATTTGTGTAATGACATCATTACTCAAGGGATGTACACAGCTGCAGATGTTGTAAAATTAAGATAAATTTATTGTAAATTTAGCTGCCTCATCCAGACTACTTGAGGTGCAATGGATTCATTATTGGGGGGGGAAGGGATGTCTGGAAAGAAATGTTGCCCGTTACATCCAAAATACGCTATTTGAGGGTCCACTAAGTTGAGCTTTACTAAAATCCCAACTAAAATGAAGGTCATTTACAACACTGTGAATATTGTGCCACAGGTTTTAGTTAAAAAGTTGAGGAAAAAACTGGAGAGTGACTAGTCATTAAGGATTGGGGAGATGCAAGTTCAATCTAGTCTCAGCTTGGAAGTTCCTATCATCCCCACTAGGTAGACCAGGCCATGAACTCAATTCCCCTGGAAGACTAAACTACCCTTATTAAAACTGACTATAATAACAGAATCTTGCAGTGCTGACTATGATTTACTTCCTTCCCCTCTTACACTCTTGTGAATTAGGGAGTGTCTGTCTGAGATGTTCTGTATACTTTCTATGTGACTTAGGCTTAAGCCATGTTTTTCACCTTGTTGCTTTGCTAACGAATCTCACCTAACTCTGTCAAGGTCATTCTCTTGACTCTCTACAGTTCCATGGATGCTTTTGGGCCAATCACACACTCTCAGCCTGGCCTACATCTCAAAGTTGTTGCTATAGGGCAGTGTTGTCCAAACTTGGCCACTTTAAGATGAGTGGACTTCAACTCCCAGAACTCCCCAGCCAGCCATGCAGTCCACTCATCTTAAAGTGGCCAAGTTTGGACAACACTGCTGTAGGGGAAGATTGGAGGAGAGGGTGTTATATGTATCATCTTGAACTCCTGGAGGAATGGGGAGATATGAATCAACCCAACCAAACAAAATACATTTAAAATGTGAATGTACAAGGTACAGTCTACAGACTAGATTTTTTTTATTTTCACATTTGTCTCTTCAGTTTAGAATTCGGGGTTAAGGACCACCATTTACTGTTGAGTGCTGGAACACACTCCCCCCCCCCCCCCATAAACTAGTAGGTGTAATCAGGATGTGAGAGAAATTTCCTTTCCTTTGATTTATATTTATATGAGTTAACATTACATTCATTAAAATTAACATTATTAATATCTTCTCCATTCATGTATTGAATTATTTTCTCCCTTTTATCATAGTAAAAATTATATACTAACAGTTTTCAGAAACCTATTAAGCTTTCAGAAGCTACATACAAGTCTGGGCCTTCATTTATGTAGTTTTACTTTAGCCCTTGCCTGGTCTAAGGCAAACAAACAAGTTGCCCATCCTAAAAACTACTTATCTATTAAGCTCAATCAATAAAGGACATAGTTTCGAAACGGGGCTTCCATTTACCAAGTCTAAAAAATGTAGATTCTTTAAGATAATTTAGGAGTGCTGTTGTTTATCCCAAATGGGGATTGAAATCTAACATCTTTGACAAAACCAATTCCTTAGCAAGTCCCTTGATGATTTGTCTGTTTTTGTAATTTGTCCAGGGAAGAAACTCTAAGTATGGTATTCATACTTTATATCATGTAAATCTACTAAGTATTTTGAAACTATAACAAGGAATAAAAGAAGCATGCATTTTTTAATATAGAAGAATGTTGTCCTATCTCTGCCCCATGGACCATTCAAGGTTTGCATAGGAGTACTGCAGAGGGGGGAAAAAATGAAAGTATTATAATCCTGAATACTTCTTATTTAATGTCACATTATTTGCCATGTGATTTGTTTCACCAGCCACCCCATCTAATGTAATATTCTCTGTTCTTTTTCATGATGTCCTTATGAGCCAATAGTCTTTATATATTGGCAGTTAGAATATAGGAGTCCAAAATGGACTAGGGGCTTTTGTTCTTGCATCCTCAAGGGAAAATACAATTATTTCCTTCCTTATAACGTGGTCTACAAAAAGGTCCCAAGGACAATGTATTGCTCTGCCTCAAAGAAAAGCTGGAATTGCTGCCCTTTGGATATTATCCAAGCCATTTAGGCTCCCTCCCGCTCTGTGGCAATTGAAACTTCACTTCATCATGATATAAGGAGGACACAGGAAAAACATAATCAGATACTCTTCATATATATCCATCACTGCCTATTTTATAATTAGAATGTGATTCAACTGTCTTATTTCATGGCTCATCAATGTTGTAGGAAGATTCGTACCTGAGAGTTCATTCACACCATTTAAGTCCCCTGGAATATAAAAGCACAGCTATTGTCCAGCTATAAAGATAATGCAGCCTACCTCATCTGATCTTAGTTCTCACACAATTATTTTTCACTTGCCAGTAGGCATTGTTAAAACTTGTGAATATATTCTCCCCACTTCTAAAAATACCACAAGATCTTTAATAAACCAAATCAAAAAATGTTCATGGCACTATATCATTTTACAATAGCAAGTCCTCTCCCATTTTTCGCAAGAAGACATTTAAGATTAGGATGAATCTGAGCTCAGCTAAAACTTCCCTGCCTGCCTGCCTGCCTGCCTGCCTGCCTGCCTGCCTGCCTGCCTGCCTGCCTTCCTCTCTTCCCAAAGCAATTAAGAGAGGGCAGGAGAACATGGCTATGGAGACACTTTTTAAAAAAAAACCTTTTCTCTTGAACATCACCAAAATATAAAAAGGTTTCAAATAAGTTCGTCACATTCCACATGGACCCATGCTGGGTGCAGTAAAAGCAAAGCAACTATAACAGTAATACAGAAACAATAATCCTTAAAATGATTAAGACTTTCCGTAAAGTACTACAACTAATAATAATGTTCGTAATTTGAGGGGTCCAGCTCAGGACTCTGACCTACGGATATTCTTTGAATAAACAGTGTGGCAAACTCAGCTAAAGAGCGATTAGGTGCTATGATTCTCAGCCATGCCAAGTGTAACAATGCGCTAGCAAGTTAAGCGAAAGTGTTAACCACAGAAATGCAAGCTAGTCATAAAGAATTAACAATTAGCACTGCGAACTCAAGGTTTTCAGGTAGCAATGAAGCTAAAATAACAACTTGAGACACCAGTTCTTAGACCCCTTTCTTTAATCCAGAGGATCCATAGTATAAAGGGGGTATTGCCTCATGCTTCATTACACATTCCAGCATGCATATAAATGAACCCAGTCAGTAAGGTTAACCTTATCAATCACATTGACTGCTATGTCCTATCGCGGGACTAATGTTGTCCTGCAGTTTTACTGTAACCTATCAAATAAAGGGATCATTTGCATTAGTCTATAAAAAGGTCTGGTAAACCCAGCCCTCTTTAACCTTCTTTCTCTTCCACCTCTGGTACTGATCCTGTCAATACACCATTTGGGGCTTCAATGCAATTGTGTTCTGGTCTCCAGTTCAAGCATATCCCTAAAAAAATTCTCCTCCAGGATACACTGAGGACAGAGCTTAACTAAATTCTTTTCTGAAGTTATTAAGGTTTTTTTCCCCCCTTAAAGATAGTAATGGGGCCATCTGGATTTCTGATGAAAGGCTAGCCCAAGTAGCAGTACTGAGAAGCAAGATTATCTTACTTTTTAGAGCTCATTAAACTCTCCACTTAACATGGAAGATAATGTTCAGGAGGGGGACATTTCTCCTCTTCTTTTCCAAAACTGGATAGCTTCTGAAAGTTTAATTTTTAATAGTGGTATACCAAAAAATTGGCTTCTTGTGCTTCACTTAAATCCTAGCTTCTCTCGTGGGTATTTTTAGATTTGGGCACATGGGCAACCAGGGAAACTCTCAAGGGACTGCAAGAACAGTAAATGATAAATAACTAGCCAACAGCAACATTCTTCGTCTCCATTATAGCAATGAAGTAACTAAATACATTCCATAAATATCTTAAAAATAAGATAGGCAAACAGTTTTATTTTGTTTTGTTTTTCAAGGGAAAAACAAAATCTTGGGGAACTGGAAGAGAGTTTTCCACACTTATTAGTTCTTAATTTCATACATGTCATTGAAAAATGATTGAATTACAGCTGATAAAATATACCAATGCTTTGTAATCTCCTCACCAAAACAACAACCAATTGGATATCTTACTGTGAAAAGATTATTAGGAGAATTACAAACCCCAGAAAGCTGCCTTGTTCCTACAGCTGCTAAATATATTGTTGTAACGTGGGGAATTTAAAGCTGACGTAGCAATCGCATAAAAATATATGACAATGTGCTTAATCTAAAGTGCATGTTGAGGACGGGGAGGTATATTTTCAAATATTTGCAGTATTTGTTAATAAATAAAGTTAATGTTGTCATTAGTGGCAGCTCTCAGCAAAAATTTTATCTATTTCCCCCCTAGATAAGTACTCCTTTGGGAGATGAATTTTTCTGCAGTCATATTGTACCTTCCGTTAATGAGTTGTGGGTCCTATTTGTTAGAGTTTTATGTTAATGAACCTTGTAATTTACCAACTAACTGGCTTGCTTTCAAATCATACTCTTATTGCTGTGACATTTTTTATTTTCATCTGAAACACTGATGTGCTAATTCGCATCTTGATGGCAGCAGATGCATACCATCATAGAAAAACAAGAAAAATATGAGATAAAGCAGAATACACACACACACACACACACAAATAAAAATTAAAAAGAGGGAGGGAGCAAATGAGATAGTCTATTATCTTTTCTATTATTGAAAGGCTTGACACCAATAATAAAATAATTGGAGCTATAAAATGCTTCTGATGCAAAACTCAGAGTATGTGGGAGCATGAATGGAGTACCCATTTGCCACTTTTTAAGCAGACGTGTCTTTCCTGGGTAGCCGACCTACTCTAGGAAAAGACATGGCTGCTTTAAAGACCTGCAGACAGGTTCTGAATTTGCACTTATGTGTGCTCTGAAGCAACGTTCCAAATTATTCATGAAGGGCTGCACAACCGTTTCTCACAGCACTAAATTATTTCTAGTGAAAAGGGCCTTCTTGAGATCACTTCTCTCTACAAACAACATTTGCAGTATAGGTTGCTAACCCAGAAAGATTCCTTAGATAAGGCCATAATAATGGCATGACTGTGCAAAGCCTTCTCAAGGCATTTTCCTCCTTAAAGCATTAAAATATCCATGTCCTGCAGGCATGGCTATTTTGAAGACTTCCCCTGTTGGTGTGTGTGCAGACGCAGGCACAGCTGCATTGCTGGTGGTCTCAGTCCCAGTGTGATTTCCCCCCCTCTGTATTAAAAACGACACTACTTCTGAGTTCTTGATATGTTATGCTTTGCATTCATTTACTCATGGTATTCCATGGGTTGTTTTTGTTTTTGTTTATTTGCCTTTGAAGCCATGAATACCACGAGGGAACATAAAAAGGCGCCCTGTATTGACTCAGACCATTGATCTCTCCAGCTTAATATTATGTGCGCTAATTGGTAAGCAGCAGGAGTCTTACCCAGCCTTGCATGAAGAAGCCTAGAATTTTTTTCATGCAAATCAGTGAATAAGAGTCCTGATCATTTCAATGCCTAATGGATTATGCATCACTCTTTTTCTTCTTTAGAACCCAAGATAGTTTATGTTGGATTCTTCAAGGGCCTCCTCATCTAGCAGTGGAAAGATGTATCATCAATCCAGAATTTTGGCCCAGGAAGACTAAAACCCTTAGAAAGCTAGAAATCATTGATCCATATTTGTGTGTGTGTGTGTGTGTGTGTGTCCATCCACATTGGTTTCCAGCTGTGACAGTCCTCATGGGATTTTTTAAGACTAGAATTTTTGTAGAAATTTAGAATCGAACGTACATGAACTGTAATTGCTTTCTATTCTAGACATTAAATTAGAATTGAGAAAGAAGCTATAAATCGATGAAGGTGTGGCAGGGAGAATTGCCCTGATGGACTTGGGAAGACGCAATGGTCTCAAGGTTGAAGTTCCCCCCCACCCACCCACCCACCCACCCACAGGCCATAATCAGGCTCAGTGTAACATAGACACTAAGAAGCTTCATGCCTGATTAAAACATGTGAATGCCACCACATCAAGCGATAGAGGATGAGCTTGTTGGGCATTCCTGGAGTTGTTTTTGTATGTCAAGGACTTGTATCACTGTATGTGTCATCAAGGAGGGATTTGCAGCTGGAGACCAGTAAGAGCAAGCAGGATCTGAGAGAAGTCCACTGGTAGAAAGGGCTGCAATTTTTTTTAGAACAGATCAGAAGTCAGTGCGGGACCAAGAGTTGGAATCCAAGAAGCCAAGAAACAAGTTACCTTTCCCTCTTCCTGTTCTCTTCTTTGTGACAGAAGGGAGTCCAGAAGTGAAAGCACAGAAAGATGCTCTGTGAGTGATGGAAGGAGGAACCCAGATAAGACACTGTAAAAAGTTCTATCTGAATTTGAGTGTAAAGAACTGTATATAAATAGTTTGTTAAGCTAAGGCCACTGTATATGTTAAATATCACTTGTAAATATAGAAGAACTATGTGTGTATCTGGAAGGTCCCTTTTTTCCACCCTCCAACAGAAGGTTAGGATTTAAGGCAAGGGTGGACAATCTCCTCCATGCAAATTCTTGGCTTAATCTCAAATCCATCTGTCAAGACCTATCTGTTCTTCTCTGCATCCTCCTGGTCAGAAAGGGAGAGAGAGTGAGTGTATCCGATGTTTGACCTTGGCTCCACATACTGTTGCCCCATTGCCCCAGTATATTATGCCAATTGGAAATGATCCTCTGATTTCCAGAAAGTTTCCGGATACTATTAGAACCTTGGTACCATCTGGAAGAAACTTCCAGGCTGTCTCATTTTATGCTGTATAGATTTTGTAAGTGAGTGAAAAAGAACTCTTGTTCCTCCAGGACAACGGACTTACAATGATCAGGGTTGCCACCCACTCCTAATTTCTTTCTGTTCAAAGTAATGCCATAGGATTAACCACACAGTAATTTGCAGGAGGCTGAAGCTCTTACTTAATTAAAATAAAATAAAGCTGCCTGAGAAAACAACTTATTTGCACAAATTCATCAACCGGAACTGATTCCCAGGCTTAAATTTATTTAAAAGAATCTTTTATTTCTCTACACAATAAAAATGTTCATGTTTCTTTCTTTTTCTTTCTTTTTTTTTTAAAAAAATCCTATTTATAATGCCAGAAGAATGAATTATTTTACCTATTCATTTCTGCATTGCTGGAGAAAAAGATACTAGTTCATGTAACAGCATTTTTTTTTAAAAAAAAAGAACAACCCATATTGCCCTAAACCGTTGCAAAAAGTATGCCTGTGGTGTTTAATTATTTCTTTAATTACAAAAGTCCTAATTATAATTCACATTTGCAAATACACACCAAAACAACCAACCAAAATAAAACAACCACCCCAGAACATAATACAAATCTGTTTCAAAAGAAGTATTGTATAATTAAACTTCCAATTTCTGGTTTATTATTAAAAGTAAAATTATCATTTCTGGGAAGCCAAAAATTATTTCATTTGTCTTCATTCACTTGGTGATCCAAAATCTGCATATTAATTGGCTTCTTTTGAGATGTATGTTGAACGCCTCCACAAAGATGGAATTTGCAAAACATTTGTACATTTTGGGCAGCCCCCTCCAATTCTGCTTCTCCAGCGTCATTGGCTTAATTGCTAAATAGGAACTGCATTCTTAGATAAAAAGCATAAATGTGTGTGAACAGCCCTTTGGGGTGGGCGCAGAGGAAGGACGCCAAGAAGAAGGAATGAGGAGAGACAATAATGCTGAACAACATTTTGTCTATAGTGACAATTCAACCAATTGATATATTTTTAATTATAACACTGCCATGCTTCTCAGAAGTGCTGTTGTTTTTAAGCATGGGAATCTCTGAGGTATGATTTCCTGCTACTTTTGTGTCAGGATGATATAAGTTTGCCCAAGGCATCGCTACTAGCTGAAAACACTTTTGACAGGTTCAGTCCTCAACGTACCTTTTTCCCGCCAGCTGAAGTCCCGTTGAAACAAAAGAAAGATTTTAAACTTGGAGCTAGTTTTGAGGTTCACAAGCCTGCCTAGATTAGCATTAAGACAGATGAACATCACTAAGCTGATGACCATTATCTTTTTAATTCAAGAGCTGATGCTACTGCAATGAATACAACAGAAGATTTTGCCCACAAAAGAAGCTTAGTGACTTTTATGGGGGAACAAAAAGAAATGTGAACATTCTTCACATCAAACTCTAAAGGCAGCAAGAGAATTGTAATATTTATGGGCCAAGAAATTCACATTGTTTATCAGGGCAGTTACTGCACTGATTTTTGCGTGATACCATTTGTTGAAAGAACACAATGCCTTTTTTTTTTTTTTACCATGTTCCTCCTGTTTGACATAAAAAGAAATTGATACCAAAATATTTTTGGAAAGGAGACGGAAATTTCATGGAATTATGGGCAAGGAATGAAAACCTTATAGAATCATAGAATCATAGAATTTTGGAGTTGGAAGGGACCACATGGATCATCTAGTCCAACCCCCTGCAATATGCAGGAAACCAATTAAACCATCCCCGAGAGGTGACTGTCCAGCCTCTTCTTAAAAACCTCCAGAGATGGACAACTCACAACCTCCGTAGGTAGACTGTTCCACTGTTGTACAGATCTAACCGTCAGGAAGTTTTTCCTTATATTTAAGTGAAATCTAGGTAGCTGCACTTTGTACCCATTATTTCTGGTCCTAGTTTCTGTGGCCATGGAAAAGAGTTCCTGACCATCTTCCCTATGGCACCCCTTTATGTACCCTTGTGTTTAACTTTTGTCAGGAGTTAAATGAAGGCATGTGTGCATAGCCAGACCTTCCCTGCACAGACCTGTAACCTCCATGGCTTCCCATTTGGGTATTAAAACCCAAGGTGGGATATGAGATGGTCAGTCAAGGAGGCTGCATAGAGAAATGTGCAACAGAATCCTAATACAGAAGCAAGAGCCATCGTGGCCAATTAAAAAAATAAAATCTGTTCACACCACAAATCAAAACTGTCTAGAAAGCTGCCCTGAAAACTGAGAAGTTAAAATGAAGATTTCAGCACAGTGCAAATGAATACATAGAAAGGAGACAAATACATTTTCCCATCTTGTGAAATGGGGTAGAGTCCATCTATATAATATAGTGTTATTTTATTGTTATGTTATATAGCTTCTGCTGACATAGGATGGCAAAAATTAATTAGTATGAATCATATACAATTGTATTTTATACTGTTTTGTACCCCAAAAGAGAAAAATGACCTCAAATAATAAGGCATGTGAAGTGAATCTGGTCCAGTTTGAGATTGGATTAGATTGGTTTGGTTTAACTCATAAATTTACTCCAATTCTATGACTTGAATTGATTTGGAAAGTTGATTTAATTGAGGAATCCAGTTTGAGTCATTGTTTTTTATCAGAATTATAAATTCTATTTGGAAAGTCAATTTGAATAGGAGATTTCATACCAATCTCTGAATTCACACAGCACCGTTAAGTAACTATCAAGTAACTAACTAACCAAAATGATTTTTCCCATACAGTAAAACCCCAAAAAGGCAGCATGCCAACTTCTTGGGAAAAAAGATCTTAAATTTAACAGTGGTCACAGAAAACGTCCCATCATTCCTCTTCACCAGCTATATTTCCACCATCGTTGGTGCCCTGAACAGGAGTTGTTATATCTCAGGCCTTGAGCAGATTGGCATGGAAGTAGGCAGTCTTTAGAGCAGTGTTGTCCAAACTTGGCCACTTTAAGATGAGTGGACTTCAACTCCCAGAATTCCCCAGCCAGCAACCATGGCTGGCTGGGGAATTCTGGGAGTTGAAGTCCACTCATCTTAAAGTGGCCAAGTTTGGACAACACTGCTTTAGAGGGACCTAAGTCTAATATCAGCAGCCTTTTGGAGAACAGATGCCAAATGAATATGTTACACGGCCAAATGTCTTGAGATTTTCATGGTGGTATCATGAGTTCTTGTATGATTTTGGGATTCTTCTTCCTCTCTCTCTCTCTCTCTCTCTCTCTCTCTCTCTCTCTCTCTCTCTCTCTCTCCATGTAAACTCATACACGCACACAGCTACTATAGGTACCAAGCCAATCTAATCCAAGTTCTACCTTTTATTTATTTATTTACTTTATTACAGTCAATTAGACCAGTACAATATTAAAAGAAGGGAAGGACATAAAATATGTCCACGTTCTACCTAAAATTTGGGATGGGGTGGGGTGGGGTGGGGTGGGGTGGGGGAATCTGAGGCCCTGAACTCTCTAGCTGTGTGCCTTTGTACTGGGGAAGAAAAAAAGAGGTCGGGATGTTTTGTCTTCTTGCTAGCTTTTAAAAATGAGCCCCAATCCTTCAAAAGCCTGAATGGGTACATTTATGTGCGGCCTAAGTCAAAATGTAGCTTGTTTGTTTGGCTTTCTTTCTGGTTTAGTGTGTACTATAAACACAGTCTACAACGTTTTGCTCAACATGGCTTAGAACAATATGTCAGCCTAGCCACATTCTACAAAACTCTCACTCTACTCCTGGTTATATTTCTAAAAAAAACCTTCTAAAAAGGACTCCTGTATATCTATATTACCGCTAGTTATTTACTTAGATATTATATCTGTTGTGTGTGTGTGTGTGTGTGTGTGTATTATATATATATAATATCTAAGTCACTAACTAGAGAGTAGTCCAACTGCTACTTTAAATGACAAAAATCACCATTCTCTGCGTGCTTGCTTTCCTAATGATACCCACATCCAGGGTGAAAAATCAGATCACTCAGAAAATGAATAACTGTGCTTCAAATAAAGCTTGGGAAGATGGTGCTTGAAAATTAACTAGGAGATGAAGGAGTCTTCACTCAGAACAATCTCACCTCTTAGAGATAATGCCTTAACAAATTGCGACAGGCCCGGTAAATTTGCCTTGGAAGGAATATGTATGCTATTATAAATGATGGATTACTGGATCTGAAAAGTAATCAGTTACATATTACTGGTCTGAGAGAAGTTCCAGTCAAAAGATTATTCAGAATTTCTCCAGGTGTCACAGAAGTAACTCGCCAGGTGGCTGAGCTCTCTACATAGCATGTCCCGTTTGATCAAAGGGTTCACAAGAGATAAGAATATTAAAGCTGCTAGGAAACAAGAAACAAATGAAGCACAAATAACTTGGAAATTTGTGGCCTGAAGAAAAGTCTAATGGCTTTATGGGCATCCTTGTATTAAGTAGGCAAGGTTTGCTGCAAAAACGGCATGGCTGAAGTTTATTATTAAATCAACTATAGTCCAGATCTGATTTTTTTTTCCTGAATTCAGGATGCATAACCTCTATTCCTTAAGTAGTTCCCCATCCCACAATGCATAGCCCAGTGATGAATACCACACCAGTACTAAATAGCAGGACCTCAGTGGAAATGTATTGTATTCGGATGGCACAGCTACAGTAATATGCCTACATCAGGCACCTTTGCAAATGGGCACATAAAATGGAAATGTTTTAGCAATAAGGTGTTATGTGATACTTTAAAAAGAAACATCTTACCACTGCAGTAACAACAGTGCATAAAAACAATCCAAAATACATAACCAAAAGCAATTCCTTTCTTAGGCCAACAGAAGCTTTACAAAATAGCTGCAAGCTTCCGAGTTTCCAGGTTCCAGGAATTCAGTACATGGGTAGGTCTGATTGTCTTTGGAGGGAGGTCACTAACTAGAAGCCTACTGATGTTTTGTGGGTTCATCTACAAGAGTAGATGTTGAACATAGTGGAGGCATAACTTAAAAGTCCAGTGTTTTCACATCAAATCCTCAAGGAAACAGCGAGTGCCTTACATTACAAATTCTTTTTGAATACCTTTATTCCAACGGGTTGGGAAGAGGGGATTCCTGACTAAAAAATTCATTCTTTCTTGCCTGATCTTTGTGGTCCAGTTATGGAATGCAATCAGCCTAGCAACTTATACTGTTAACTTTTAAGAAATGTGTGTAGTCATAAGGTAATCACCAGGATTTCCCTATCCAGCAATTTTCACAGCATTATCATATTTTCTAAAAATTGTTCAGCTTTGTTAAGCAGATACTGATATTAGTTGTTCAGTTCTTTTACGAAAATGCCTGTCATATTCTACATACCCTGGCATTTATTTTCCATGTATAATAATGCAGCATGACAGAAAATCTGTAGGCCATTTTTACTGTAATTGACTAGGAATCAACATGCCAAAAGAAGAAGAAGAAAAAAAGGCAAATAATTAAAAGGCAAATAATTCGTCTACCTATATGGAATGATTGGGTGGGTTTATTTCCAGTATTCTTTGAAGGCTAATCCAGCTGGCTGTTTGTTTACCTATCTTGTAAAATATTTGTAGATGAATTCTCATTTTTGTTAATCCCCAAACAGTTTACAGTAGTACACAGTTTAGATATAATTTTTTGGCTTGCTAACGCAGATCCTAGCGGATAAGAATCTGTCAGAGGGGCACTTTGCCTTATCAGCAATTGCACAGAAAGACAGGCACTAGCAGATGGTCTCGAATTGATTATAATTGATACAGGTTTCTAATATAGAGATGAACTCAGCTGGATATTATCAGCTCAATATAAGAACATGGGTATGTGGTTTATAGCAGTCAGATTATGTGTCCATCACTGAGAAGAAATTGGTAATCTGGGTTTTGAGAGGTCTTTTCCAATACTCGCTATCTGATCCTTTTGAAAAGTGAAAATGTGAAAGGGTTGTGCCTAAGGGCATGGCTTGCCTGTTGAACAAGCAAGCCAATAACCAAGTCAGTAATGCAGAACGCCAGTAGCTTACAGCAAGGTCAGAACCCAAGTCAAGTTTCATATAGGAGGATCAGGCAGAAGATGAGGCTTTGAATGAAATCAGAATCCAAGGTCAGTCTGAGAGTCACGAGTATCTCACAGTTCTGGTGAACACCACTAAGTCACAAAGATAGCAAAATCAAAACCAACAGAGAGGCAACAACTGGATTCACACGATATATTAACCTAAGAGAAGTATATAGAGAAATGGAGCAGGAGAGGAATAATTTTTGAGCCAAAATAATACAGTAATTGCAAAATATATTAGCATTCTGGGTGATGATTATAACTGGAAAAGACATGTGTCCTTTTCCAATGTGGGGCAACCACCTGCATGTGTGCCCACAGCCTCACCCACGTAAAAATGTGGAAATGTGGGTACTAAGTCAAGTAGGACTCAGAGTGCAAAGTGCTCATCCATTCATCACCTTAACCCCAGATGTACTTGGAAACATCTATCCTGGTATATTACAAAAGAAATCCGGATTTTTTATGGTACCAAAAACTACTGTGCAATCTTGTATAATGCAAGAATGAGAGAGAGCGAGAGAATGTAATTTATTTCTTTTTTTTACCCAGTAATTACATTTTTATTTGGGCATCTAAATTGTTAATTACTTGGTATTGGAAATATTTTGATAATTTGTAAACTGAAAAATGGCATATTAAATTTTTGTCTATTTGAAAAAGTATCAGATAAAGTTCATATATTCAAGAACCAGGGCCTGGAGGAATTATATTTATTTTATACATGATAATAAATCATTTGCTAACTCTATGATGGTATTTTTAATATAATACCATCATAGAGTATTATAATACTCTCTCTCTATATAGAGTATATATATAATAAAATATATCCATATAATATCCATATATCCATATAATAAAATACATACTTCCAGCTACCTCCATTGGGAGAGTGATTTCTCTAATTTTAGTGTATATCCTGTGTATTTTCCTTTTTTACTTATACTGACACCAGGAGGCAGTATGTGACCAGTTTCATCCTTATTTGGGACTCATCAGACATATGTATCCAGATCTTTGGTCTGGTCATGAATATCTGATGAGTCCCAAACAAGGATGAAACTGGTCATGTACTGCTTCCTGGTGTCAATATAAGTAAAAAAGGAAAATACACAGGATATACACTGTGTAAAATTAGAGAAATCACTCTCCCAATGGAGGTAGCTGGAAGTCATGTAAAACTTTGTACATGAGAACCTGATATAATGGAATACCTGTATTCCTTAAGAGAGGTTGGATTGGATATGCCATTCTAAAGACAGGATATGCGGAAATTAAAATATCTGTAAAGAGACTCAAACATTTTGATTGGTTGATAAAGTGCCAATCAAACTGTATTATTGAATTTTAAAATTTTTTTTAAAAATCATCATCTTAAAAGATGGACTTAAAAATGGCTGAAATCTCATGAGATTTTAACAATATCAATCTCTCATGAGATTTCAAGGTAGACTATTAAAACCACGCGAGATACAGTGATCTCATGAGGTTCTGGATATTTTTAATGTTTTCACTAAATGGATCCTATAGGTCCTAACTGGGTATATCACAATTGCCTGCTGGTTATCACAATATCACAACTGTGTTGGCACACAGATGCACTGTGTCGCTTAACTCTCAATGACATGACCAGTGGAGGGAGAGAGTCACAATAAAAGCCCTAGCAATAAGGCAGGGTATCCAGTTGCGCAAACAAATACAGCAGCTAGCTATGCAGCCAGAGAAGGACAGATGCTGTAGCAGGTGCTCTGGGGCTTGGTGTGTTACAGAGCAGTGAGGGAGCACAGTTAGATCAAACAGAAGAACAGATGGAAGCCAAGATCTACAATAGGGTTAGGTTTTCTTGTGGCCGATCCAGGGCAAGGAAGGAGGCTGCCCCTCCCAGTATTTATAGTGGAAGGGGGAAAGGTATTAGCTTTATGGCACCCAAGGAGGCCACAGGGTTTAGTCCTTGTCTGTTCTTGGGTAAAGATTAGGAACAAAATCATGCCTTGTTCTCATCTGCAATGCAGAGCATAAGTGAAGCAAAGCAATTGATGCGAGATGCTCTCTGGCATTAGCTAAATGTTTATAATGCAATTACCTACCGTGTTAAGAGACAATTACACCTCTAAAATTGTGTGACATTGAAGTGCAGATCTGGCCTTAGTGTAACAAAACATTAAGATCCTTGCATGAATTATAATTTAGCCTGAAGTAGCTTTGTATTAGTGCTCAGTTTCAGTGAGGTGCTGGCCTTGTGGTGCTTCCATTTTTTCCCATTAAGCAATGTATAATGCTTGATTTTCACGGGGATACCAATCGTGCATTTCGGCAACACCTGCTGATCCCTTCCTAACCATTAATGCATTTGCTATTACTGGTTTGTTGTTCTACAGGTAAGAAAAGAATCAACCATTTACCACATCTCAATAGAGAAATGATAGAGAGGCAATCATTAGATTCACACAACCTGTTAATCCTAAGAAAAGCCTTTACGACAGTGTTTCTCAACCTTGGAAGCTTGAAGATGTGTGGACTTCAACTCCCAGAATTCTGGGAACATCTTCAAATTGCCAAGGTTGAGAAATGCTGCTTTAGACAAATGGGAGAGGGATGGAATAGCCTTTGAGCCAAGACAATGCTTAGTCATCAACACTGGCTTTACTAATGCCATTGTATTAGAACATCAGACTCTAGCATGAATAAGGTGAACTGGGTCAAGTACCCAGAGTTTGAATTGCCTGCTGATACAACTGGCCAAAAGTAGACGTGGGATTCTAAAGGGCAGGGAACAGACTCAAAGGCATTAGTAATGGTTGGAAAGCCAGAAGCAAATCAGGGAGCCATGAACTATGGGAAGAGTACCTGAGCATTGGAGGATCTGGAGGATCTGAGCTAGAAGACTGGTAAGCATTTCTGCAGGGCACCTATCTGAGGCCCCAGACAAAAAAGCAGAAATAATTTTTAGAAAGTGTACTAATGAAAGCCAATGTTTTAAGGAGGAGGAGGTTTTCGTTATTCAACCAATATCTCTGAAGTGCCCGAGTCTGACCAGGGATTTTTATAAAGTCCTTTCACTACTGAAGAGTTGTAGTAAACTCATCAGTGGCAGCACCTGCAGAACAAGTTAGGTGAGGCTGAAGTGGTTTGTGGTTCAGCACGTGACAAAAAAACCCAACCATTGTCTCAACATGTTGTATGAACCAGGCCTTCATCATATCTAAATGAAATCATCATATAGCTTGGGCACAGAATATTGTATGAGCATTGCAGATGTGCTTTATTAACCTGGAGTTAGGGTTTTTAGCATGCCATGTGAATCCTACTATGCCATGTGAATCCTACTATGTCTGCAAAAAAAAAAAAAATTGCGTTCACTTTTTCATACATGCAAAATACTAGGGTGGAGAGGAGTTGAGTGATTTGTAAATCTACTTTCCAGTGACAGGGATTTTGAGTTCAGAGATTTTGCAAGCATAGTGCTTTACGTGGCTGGGGCGTCTCCAGTGAATTTGGTAGAGAGCGTATGCATACATTTCCAAACAGGATGAGAGATCACAAAAGCACTTGGTCTTGTGCTATGTGTAAGTGTGGAATCAAAACGCAGGATTCCAATGCAAAATACTCAAGGCTTCCCTGCAGTGTTCATTAGACGGTGCGCACTGGAGAAGACCCACCAAGGGTTAGCGGGAGACGCTCCCCCACAGGCAAAAAGGATACCCTGATATTTATACGCTTCTACAAGAAGGGGAATGGAAAAAGAATGCACGCACATACATATTCATATGATGATGCAGGTATACCTAAATAAGCAATACTTCTCAAGTTACTTTCTGCCCCTCTTCTTACCTACTACCTTCAAGGAAAACAATAGTGTCACAGAGAAAAAGAAACAAATTAGTTCAAGGTGCCAAATGCTAGGAAGAACGCGTCCTCCTTCAAGACAGACGCCTTGCTATATGGGGATCTTTGAGATAAGGCTTTGAGATAAGGCTTTTTATAACCAGCCTAGTTCCCACCAGCTTCAAGGCTGCTGCACATTTCTTCATATTTAAATTTTATTAAGGTGATCCCATTCATCTGAAGCCTCTAAAAACTTGCTTCTTTCACCCAAAGATATATTTTTGTCACATAAGTATATAGCAGATGAGGTAAACTACAGATCTGGTTTACGCATGTTGACCCATGGTTTGCTTCTTAAATAAACCACAATTGGTTGTCTGTATATCATATGTAACCACCTGTGGAGCCTCTGGTTTCAGAGCAGAATGTGGCCACTGACCCTCCTTTTTTTAATCTTCCTACAAACATAGCATGGTGCATAGTGTCCCTCTCTTATAAAGTGAAAATCAGTCAAGAACTGATGTGTTTAGCCTGAAAAATCTTAGCACTTTCACAAGAACAAATGATGTATCCCTCCAAAATTCAAGGAAAAACAGAAACTTAGCTGTGCTCATATGTCAGGGTTTTGCCCATTCTACATCATCATCATCAACTTCTTCCCAAACTGTCCCCAACGGTTAGGCTTCCTGGAGCAGTATTTGGTAGTAAATTTCCATCCCCCTTCTTCATGCAGCTTAACTTGACTGTTTCCCTTGAAGTCAGCTGAAGTCTCTCAGACATTTGATGTGGCTGGATGAGAATCTTCTTTGCAAACTAGGCTGAAGAATTGTTCGCCCTCTGTCAGTGTGAGGGTGCTGTTCCTTTCTTATAATTTAAACCCATTGGTGCTTCTTTGCACCTTTCTCATCTTTTGCCAGCCACTTTGCTGATCCCATGGCCTTGAAGCTGTATGATTATTGGTCATTGACATAACGGACAACTGTGTCCTCCACACTGCTGGCTTAAGGCTCATCTCTCACACTAGCCACCAAAAAGTTATCCATCCTTGCCATAAACCATGATTTATAATGGCTTGCTTCACACAATACATTAAACAAAAGCATAAACGAATCACATTTTGGCTTAGTACTACGTATGAACTAAACCAGTGAATGAAAACAATCGTTGCACCTCGGTTGCAGTCTAATCTCCTGCAGTGCTGAAGATATTACTGGCAAAAGAAAAGCTTCAGTATACAACTGGCGTGTACATTTTATTTATTTGTGATGCTGCATTTTCCACTGGTCGGACAGGGGAAAGACGAGAAGCATGAACACAGAGTTGGCATAGCACTTTATTTATTTGATTATATTGCGGAAAAAGTGCAAAAGGCAACTTTTCTTCACAAATATTCCAGTTATCTATCTAGAGACAGAGCAGAAGAATTATTTTCACCACCAAGATTTGAAAGCTATTAGAACTTTCCTGTTTTATATGCTTTTAGAAATAGCTTCTCAGATGGGGGAAAGTGCCTTTTCTCTGAAATGGTCAGAAAGTACATTGCTCCTCTAATATGAAATGACTGCTTTTTTTATTACATGATTTGCATCTTTTACTTCTGTGGTTTTCAAAACTATTTATGCTTTGGCACAAGAAAACATATTTCTTATTTACGGGAATAAGCAAGAAAATGTTTATACAGCTAACATTTGAAATACAACTAACATTCCGAAGAAAGATGTATTTTATTGACCTTGTCAACTGCCCCAGAGATGCTGTTGATGTTGCTATATAGATTGACAAATTGCTATGGATTAATTTCTCTAGACTATTAGCAATTCAAAGCAGAGACTAAAAAAGGTAACATGGATGATTCGAGTCTTGGAGTGTGTCCTTAGAGCAGGAATAGGCAACTCGGAGCCCTGGTCTGTCCCCAGTACTCTCCTTGGTGCCCACCAAGCTCCCAGCTCCATCTGGCTTTTTTTTTTTTTTTTGAAAGAGCCATTGAATAAAACAAGGGCAATAATAAAATATGCTACAGGGACATAATTATTGCCCTGATGACCAGCATAAATTAAGGTCACATTTTTGAGCTCTAATAGAAAGCTCAATCCTCCCTCTCACCGGCAGCAGAGGAACTCTTCAGTGGGCGACGCCTGGAAGCTGCTCGTCGTGGGGGGAAGCTGCTCGTCGTGGGGGGAAGCTGAGTTAATGTTTGGTGTTTGACTGACTATTCCTCTGCCTATTGGAGGTTTATGATTCTTCCCCTTAGTAATTGTCTCTTCAGCAGCTCTGGAAAGGGACAATTTGGACTCAGAGAGTGTTTGACAAGGCTGGGCCGGCGTGAGCTGATATAAAGTAAGGAATTTGCCTCACTTGAGTGGGCGTGGAAGCATAACATGCCCGGATTGCCCAATTGTGTTTTAACCTCCCTTGATGAATAAACGTGGATTAATATGCGAAGATAAAGGTGCATGGCATCTTCTTGATACAGTGTTTGGAGAAGTAAGACGGGGAAGCCATCCCTGAGCACATTTAGGCTCATACACCTGTGCCATAAACTAGATTTAATGAGCACTTCATTCATCATATTCAGGTGCTCTGTAATTTGATAGATATAGTCTTCCACATACTAACCTTTATGCTCTCCTACACCCATCTAATTCTTCTGCCCCTTCTTCTAGACTCTTATTTTTATATATAATTTCTGTCTCAATGCATATTTTTTTTATGTCTCTAGCTTTTCATCATTTTTTTAGACTCCGATTTTTAGACTTTTTAATTGACTGTACCCCACCCTCCTTATGCTGGTCTATTGTGAGAGTCAGGACCAGAAGGGTTAAGAATTTACTCTCATCACCAGAGCAACGGGGAACTGATAAGAGGATGAGACTGAACCCTCCCTAAAGAATGCAAGGGAGGTTGGGAGGGTGACCCTGGAATTTGCTCTCACTCTGAGAAGATTTCTGTAATGGGAGAAAGGCCATTAAACCTTGCTGGATTGAATCTGTACTGTCTCCTGGAGTTTCCTGGGCTAATCCTGACATCTATGGCCATAATAAAGATTTGATTTGTGTTGTAGTATTTGATGCAGCAAAATTATCAATTTGAGAAGGCAACAATCAATGGATGTTGCAATTAATTTCCTCTGTAATGTCTCACGAAGAATTGAATCAAAAGCTGCCCTTAAATCAATGAAAGCAGTATAAAGGGCACCTTTGGTAGGGTTGGAGTTTTTCAGCTAAATGGTGCAGAATTGCACGTTGATCCATGGTGAAATATCCTCATTCAAAACCTGCTTGTTTGGGGGCACCAAAATATTCTCTGAATACATCCAGTCTGATGATATAAAAAAATGGGTTAATAAAGTTACATTTATTACATACGTGCAAATATGGAGATTTGATTCAAAGATTATTAGAATGGGTATGAGCCAATTCATCAGTGTTGAATCTAATCAAATGATAGAATTCAAAAGCCTTCAGATAGTTTCAGACAATATAGATGCTTTTCTATATGCAGTGATTTTTTTACCCCCTTAAGTGATCTAAAAATTGGAATTTCTTCGTCCCCCGGTCATTTGATGATCACTTTGGATACTGGAATCGAATTAGATAGATTTCCTGAATTTATTTGAATTGTCAAATTGATGGAGTTTTAATGCAAATATGACATGTCTGCTTTTGTCTGTTAGTTCTTGAGACAAGTGAGTGTCAGGGATTAGCCCATGAAACTCCAGGAGACAGTACAGATTCAATCCAGCTAGGTTTATTGGCTTCACTCCCGTTACAGAAATCTTCTCAGAGTGAGAGCAATTCCCAGGGTCACCCACAAACATCCTCTGCATTCCTTAGGGAGGGGCCAGTCTCATTCTCTTATCTCTTCCTCGCTGCTCTGGGGACGAGAGTACGTTCTTAACCCCTCTTGCTCTATCTCTCACAGTGAGTTAACTAAAGCTACTTTGCTTTAGTTTATTGGGCCAACATGGTGAGCTGAAGCAGATCCTTGTACATCCATGAAGCTTAGCTTCTAGCCTTCAGGAAATCATTTTGGAGGCTGAGCAGATGTGCATAGTTCTGCATTGCTGTTTCCTATGAGTTCATTTGGCATTAAGTTCCTTTCTAGATGCCCTCTAGCTGAGCTTGGAGTATTTTGTTTATTAACATGAATATTTATATGAATATTACAAAATTAGAAAATCAATTAGAAAGCAGAGAAAAGGAGAGATCGCTTTTTATCCTACATTAAACTTTCTTAGCCTGATTCCCACCTGCTCTCCTAGACCGTAAGTCTCAGAATTCCCAATCTGGTATAGCTATAACTATCTAAAGGAAGCAGGTTGGAATAGACTGCCCAAAACCCACCACATAGAGCAACATTGCTTGACAACACTTTGGCATAAAGGACCAGACCTGATGCTCTGGGAACAGAATATTCTGCCCTGGAATTCTCAAGAGTAGCCTATAACTGATGTGATTTTGGAAAAGCCGGACATGAATGGACAGTTACTGTTCCTCTCTGCAGGGAAGGAGAACTAATTCAGGGGCTTAAAAATCTATTCCTAGAGAGCTTCTAGCTGGGAAGGAATAATAAGAATTGAAATCTTGTAATCTAGAGGGCACAAGGTTGGGGAAGAATACGTTAAGCCAATTCTTTGGCTCAAACCAATTGCAAGGCAATATGGAATCTGGTTCTCAGAATTAGGTTTGCACACTAGGTGACCCTACAAGGGCATTTTAAGTGAACAAATGAGAATTCCTGGGTGGATTTCCAGGCATCATTATTGCAATAGTTTTAGGGTGACAAGAGAGAGCCCTCACAGCTGTGGCACTCTACTTACAGAATACTCTGTGAATGATCACTGAAATATTTTTGGTACTACTTCAAGAATCTTGGGCACTCCCATTTTTGAGTATGAGTTATTATGATTGATTCTGTTGTTTTTGTAGCAGAACAATGATTTCAACTGGATAATTTTATTTACTTTTATTGTATAATCTAACTTTGGGTAATTAGCACTGGTGTTAATTTTAACATTAAAAAAAAAAAGCAAACCCACATGGTGCGTTGTTTTACAATGGTATGATCCCATCAGGATTCCATTATGTGCTGTAATTTATCTCGGCATGTGGAGAAAATTGGTAAGGAAAACAGAATACACGGAAACTGTGCTTTGATCAGCATCACAAAAAATGCATGTACCAAAAATGGAAAGAGGAGAAAGGCTGCTCCTAACTCTTTGGCACTTGTCTGGAAATACAATCAAGGTATCTGGAACTTCAAAGTCCAGAGAGACATTTGAATTAACACATTTCCAGAAGTACCTTTGTGTGATGGAATGGAATTATGAAGGCCAGACTCAGGGAGGGAAGCATCCTCTTAATTCCATTCCATCACACTTTGTTTTTTATCATGCTTTATCATACTTTTATTTATTTATTTATTTGTTGGTTGGTTGGTCAGCTTTAACTTATATAATATAATAATATTAATATATTAATACATAACTTATTTAATATAAATGTAATCCCAAAGTGGGCTCTTACAGCTCCTATGCAACAGGGTGAGTGTCCACCTAACCTCCCAATTAGTCTCCACATGTTGGGGTGTAGAGCAGCAAAAAGAAAAGGTGAGCACCCCACCCAGGTTGCCTGCATAGCAAATAGCTCAACTGAAATAGCTTCCCCTACATTCCAGGGAAAGATAGAGCCCAAAGATAAACCATATAATGGCTTCCAACATTTCAGGGGAGCACAGCAGACCATGCAGGAATGAATCATGAATCCATTCTTTTTAATTTTTTTCTACCATGAATAGAACATGGGGAAGAAACCTGGCAGATTTTCTCTCCTCTATGTCAACTAAATAATCTTTGGGGCAGCACACCGTACAGTTCATGGTGAACTATCAAGCAAAAATGATTAGGGGGGAGGATTTGTCAAGAAAAAGGAAAAGGAAAAGAACGGTTGCCTGCTCTGTTCTAAGGTGTCATGCTCTCATCGCCTTCATCTTCAGTGAATGCATGCTCCTTGTTTATAATCCACTGACAAAATCTTGCACGGTGTGAAAGAGAGTGGGTGAGAAAAAAAGTGTGTATATATGCACCAATGATTAATCAGGAGGGACTGAGCTGTAACAATGCTAAGGCTCCCTAATGCCTTCTGCACCATCTATGTTTCATTGATACATACTCTCTCCATAGCAATAGCTTCAAAATGTTATTTTTATGACACAGATGTTGAATAAGGTAAGATCATCCTGACTGCATCAACTGAGCACATGCTGAATGAACATGGCTCAACCAGAGGAAAAAAGGGACTGGTGAGTAAGACAGACACATCCTACAAAGCTCCTTGTTTGGAAGAGGTCGGTGGAGTACTGCTAGAAAAATGTCAGATGGATTAGACATTACCATTAGCAGTGGGAAACACTGGAAGAATATCATCAGATAAGAAGCCTATGCCTACTGACTATAAAAATAATTGTATCTCTTGGTAGACCTAAGGGAAAGAAGACAGGCGTAAGCTACTTGCAAAAATCAACAGCACTTAGTTGGTGTTTGCAACCTGCCTCAGTACTAAGTATTATAGAATTAGCACTATTGCACCAAGAGGGGACATATTTCTAAGCCTAAACAACAATGACCTGAATTGGTCCTATCTTTCTTAGTAGCAGAATTCACAGTAAACTCCTATTATACCAAAATGATGCCACATACGTGCACATACACACACATGCAGGCATATACTGACATTGTCACACCAAAGCAACTGTTACATATTTGCATCCCAACATTTGACTCAGGTCAAATAATAAGTCACAGTTTTTGTAAGATGATGTGTATCTGTGCATCATCACTCGCTCCCATATTTTTTCTTTTTCCTCCCCCCTTTGTTTCTTCTTTTCCTTTTGTACTTTTTCTTCTCTTTCTTCTTTCTATATTTTTCTTAGTTTGTATTAATTTTTTATCTCTGTATTGTTAAACTTTAACAAAATTATTATTTCAAAAAAAATCATTTGTCCCTTGGCTCCCCTAGAGCCACTCATGCCTACGAGTAAGAGACAGGGATGCTCTGTAATCTTTGAAGGAAAGAGAATATATCGTGTATTGCTAAAGCCACAGCTGAGCCACATAGTAACCACAGACAATGTAGGAATGAGTCATATTAATTGCTTGTCAAGGATTCTCTTTTGTATGGCCCAACAAGATGACTTCATGCCACAAGCTGAAAACATTGAATTGCCTGAATTAACTAGAAAAGTCAAGATCCTGGAAGCACACAATAAATGTTGTTTGTTCTCATCCACCTTCCAATCCTTATGGAAGAGGACCAGACTGGATATGCAGATGGAGTCAGGAAGAGGCATTTAGATTTGGGTATCTTGGTCTGAGTTATGAAGATGGACTGCTGGCATAGGATGGGTTGCACTTCTCAAGGGACTGGTAAAAATTTGTTTGGCCGAGGCAAAGTGAACTTGATTAGATGTCTCTAGCTGAATTCTGTAGGGAATAGAAATGAAGCTCCTGAAGTAAGGACCTCATCTAAAGAAGAAGTGGGAACATCGCAGATATTGGGCCTCTGAAACCACTCATTGAAAACACAGAAAGAACATTGTCTGTGAACTTTATGACTTCATTGTTCATACACTAATGTCCATACTCTATACACCAATGGCAAGATGAACTTGAGCTCCTAGTACAGAAAAGCAAATATGATTTAATAACTATAGCAGAGACCCAGTGGGATGACCCTTATAATAGAAATATAGCAATTAAAGGAGACTATTTGTTCAACAGGAACAAAACCAGTAAAAGGGAAGAAGGTTTGCATTGTATATTTAAAATATCCATTCCTGCTCAAGTACCCAGATGAAGGGATTTCACAGTGCTGGAAGTGTGCTACAAAAGGAAAAGAAGAAACAAAAGGGAGAGGAAAAAGAAAAAATATGGGAGCAAGTGATGATGCACAGATACACATCATCTTACAAAAACTGTGACTTATTATTTGACCTGAGTCAAATGTTGGGATGCAAATATGTAACAGTTGCTTTGGTGTGACACAGTGCTTTCACTGGAAGATTGGCAAGAGGGGTTGGATTGTGCCATTGACCTCTTTCCCTTGGGTGCACAGTGCATAGAAATGCATATCCCCATGTAACGGTTGAGTATATGATATTTTTTCTCATAGTGCCATGGAATAAATTAAGCACACAGACTAGTGTGGTCTTTGCTTCCAAATCCAGAAGTACCCATGACCCAACACTGCTGAGCTGGGGACAGAGCAATACATACAGAAAACATCTGGATTAAAATAAACAGAGGAACAAATGCAAGTGATACTATTGTTGGTGTCTGCCAACCAGGATGTGGATAATAAAAGCAAATGCAAACTGCAGATTTTTCATAGAAGCATGAAGTCATAGTGATGAAACTTTAATTACCCCAATATCTGCAGGGAGACAAACTCTTCCAAATATGATTCTTACAGGAAATTTCTAACTTGTGTTGCTGATGATATTCTACTTCAGCAGATGGAAGAAAACACAAGAGGTACTGTTATTCTTCACTTGGTACTAATCAGTAGGAAAGACTTAGCTGAGGAAGTAGAAGTAGAAGGAAAATTGGGAGAAAGTGACCATATAATGTTGGAGTTATTTTAAGGGAAACTAAAACTGAATATCAAACGTGTATTTGAAAGCAGATTTTAATATTCAGAGTAGTGATAAGTAGGATTCCTTGACAGAAGACAATAAGGGGGAAACTAATGGTCTTGCTATGCTGCCTCACAGGTCCAGGGCTGGGGTGAGAGGGGTGAGCAAAAATACCAGAAGTGTACACCAAGAGTGTACAGCTGGGTCACCCAAAATGTGCAGGTCACCCAGCTGCTCAGTTAAAGCAAGCAGCAATATATAAGATTACAGCAGTACAGAAAGATACTGAAAGTGGACTATCACTTTAAGGACAACAGCAAAAGTTTAATTTCATGTTATGTGAGAGAAGGTAATGATAAACCGCTCCTATATTTTAGCAAGAAAAATCACAAGGATAGATAAGCTAAATTGAGCGTTGATAGGTTGGTTGGCACTCAATATGCTACTGAGGAAGAGATGAGGATCTCTCAGAGTACTTCTTTATATACTTTTTATTAAGAATTTTAATTACAATAGTAAACACTAATACAAACTAAACTTAAAGAAAACATAGTGAGAAAAAAAAATAAAAAGTAAGCATGTAACAAAGAAAAAGAAAAGAAATATATAAAGAAGTGACTTCCAACCTTCATTACAAGTATAGACAAATTTAGTAATTCTTCACCCTCTATAAGTTTACAAACAGATACCTTTTCATCCCATATCCCATCCCTTATCTATAAGCAAATCCTGGTGTCAGCAAAAAGTCCACAAAGGGTTACAAGAACTTTGTAAAAAAAAAAAAAAGTCTTATTTTAACCTTGATCAAATAAGGCAACTTTATATTCCTTCCTTTTACTTCTAACAGTCTTAATCTTTAGTTCATTTAAATATTGTCACAGGATTTGATTTCTCTTCAATTCTTCTTTATCCCATAGCACAGACTTCTTCAAGGGTTTAACAAGCTTATTTTGTAGATCCAATAATAAAACATTTTCCAGGTCATTCTCTTGGTTTGTCATTTGTATTTCCCCTTTAATTTTGAAAACTTCAGCCAGTTTCTTTTCTATATCCAGTAAAGCGTCCTTTTCCAAATCATTCTCTTGGCCTGTCACTTGTAGTTCTACTTTTAGTACTTTCTCCGTCTTGTCAGATAAAATTTGCTCCACATCTGTTGTTCCCTCATTAATATCTTTTGGATATAATCTGTCCATAGAAGCAGACATCACTACTGACACTATTGATACTGTAGCTACTAATCTTTGGCTCTGTTCTTCAAAGATCTCCTTTAACATCTCCAATGTTATGACATTTTGTGTCATTTTGTAAGTCCCAGTACTAACTGACACCAAAAGAAGGCCTGTACTTCCCCCCCCCCCCTTCTACTTACATTCTTTAGTCCTCTCTAATGTCCAGTTTCTAAAATCATGAAGTCCCTTATCTTTGTTATGAACCAAGATAGCCAAAATAATTCTGGTTCCCACAAGAAGGTATTTATTTTTTATACTAATTCCAAACTTTTGTAGTAAAAGTCAATATTCCACATTTAACTGGACCCTTAACCCATTTGTAACTTTCTTAGATCAAAATCTTTTTTGCTGTTTATTTCAAATTCTTTAAGTTCTTAAGCCTGTAATTAATTTTCCTTTTGTTCAGAGCTGAAGCTAAACTCAACCTGCTGACTTTTCAAACTTGTAGTTCCAAAGGTCTCTAATAGCTTTATGATGGTTCATAGACAATTTCCGAAAGTGATTAGAAAGGTTGATTGCAAACTTAGTGACCTTTAAAAGGCTCTGCTATGGTTGTGAACAAGATGGATAATCCCCTCACCTCCTGGCACGCAAACCTGTGGAAGACCACTGTCCTGCAGTCTCTTTGCAAGGAGCAGCTGTCAGAGCACCTGTGAGTGATATCCCATCCTCTCCTTATCCAGAGAGGTTCCAAAGGACCAGTCTACTCACTGGTTCTTTACTCTTTGCTGTGTTTGTCAGCTCCACTTTCACGGAGTTGTCTTCAGTTCACCATGCCTCCCCTGGAAGTCCCAGGATCTCTCAGAATACTAATTGTGTTTATGATATATCAATTGTTTATGACAATTGAGAGAATGTATAGCTGACTCAGAAATCAAACTCAGTACTAATTAATTGTTCCTTATCAGTTTGGAGAGCAGTATTAAGTAGATAGTCATAAGGAGAGGTCCTAAGGTCCTAACTTCTCTACTCTTCAGTGTTTTTCAATGACTCTTCACCCACTATTTACACATTTTGAAGCAATTTTCTAACAGGTAAATACGTCTGTGTTTTTCCATAATCTCTGCAAGTATATCTCTGTGTGTGTGTGTGTACTTGTGTGTGTTTGTGTGTGTGTTTGAGTTGAGAACTTCATCACAAAATATCAGAAAGTGTGCGTTTGGCAAGTATATTCATTTAAAGTACTCCTATATACACAGTAAATTCAGAATTAATCCACTAAAAATTCTGATGACCCCAATGCAGACTGCCATGTTTTAATTGGACTGTGTCCAACCTTTTATTTCATAATATACATGGGTACCGTCTTCCATCTCTAGCATATGTCCTCAAAACGTAAGGCTATAGTTGTCAGAGTTAAAATTGATTCAGCTCCAAACATTTCTCTCATAGTTGTTTAATGGAATATAACACACACACACACACACACACATGCAATTCTTCAATACTAGTAGATTAATTGGCTTCTGTACCTGAGGTATGGCTTCTGGACTTGGTTTCTAAATGTGAGATTTTTATACTTGAGGAAAATCCATTTATTTTGAAGCATCATGCACTTAAAACACATATAAAGCACTTTATTTTTATTTTTTTTATGGACTTGTGTATGCATAAGATAGTAAGTTCTTTAAAAGCTAGTCAACGCTGCTAAATGTCACCATGCCTCCAGACCCCAACAAAGGAAAGATCTGGGAAACATAATGCGTATGAAAATAAATCAAATTATTTGTAAGCAAGATTGAAGACAAATGATTCACTGTGGTTTTTTACCATTGATCATTCCGCTGCTGAAACTGCATTCAGTTCATCTGTTCAATTCAGCCTAGTAATTTTACTTTTTCTTCATGCTGAATTGTATTCATATATGGTATAGTTGCCACCAGAGGCTGCATTATTTTGTCCCAAAGATATCCTATTTATGACAGAAGAGGACATCAGGTTTACCAGCAGTATATATCTTTAAATTCCTGGAGTTTTTAAGTTATTAAAATTAATTAAACGAACACGAAGGAGAGTTTGCTAGCAAGCCTACTGATTTTTGCCACTGCTAGTGTTTAAAATCAGATGAACAGGGTTTCATCTTAGTTATACCAAGATGTACAGTATATATTGGATTTGTTGAAAGTTAGAGAGCCCTGATATGCTAATTTGCTATGACTGCTGCTATAAAAGCAAGCAAGTATAACAAAGTCAGCCTACTATAAATGACTTCATTCTGGTCTTGGGAGAAAATTTGGTTGTTTAGTTCATTCAGGGGGGAAGGTGAACAGGCTAGTCTATGAAAGTACCTGCTTGTTAAGTAGGCTGAAAATTGCTTGATTTGATGGCTGACAACTGGCCAAGGGTGGCACTTAAAATTAATTGGGATAAAACTAAGATCCTATATATTCTTTTTAATTTATTATTGCAGACCAAGACTAAAGTATGCATACACAAAATTAGTAAAATTGCTAAATTTATGAGCCACAGTAAAAATATTAATACTAAGCAGTCTTCTCAATATGGATTCTACAAGCAATATAACTATTGAGAGACATTTAACAAGATTACATCATCTTTAATTGACAGAAGTTATTAAAGACAGAGAGAATCTAAGTGCCTTGGAAACTTAACTATTAATGGGCATATATATCATGTGCCAATGCCCTTGTATTTATGTTAAAAAAAAGTATTAAAAAATAGCTATGGTATCCACTGAGCCCATCCTGCACCGACAAAGCTGATTTTCATATGGATTTTTCTTATATCTCCCTTCCGGTACGGCTGTTGGAAACACATTAAAGGACACTAACAACAGAGTTCTTCTGTACTTTGAAATTTGAATTTGACTTAAATATCTAGCTGCACTGGAACTAATAGGCTCACTGCTGAGATAAATCCCTCCTGACAGACAAGTTTGTATTTCTAGTTCCTCTATATCAAAGGCTGTGCCTTAGCTCTGACTTGGCCTCATCATAGCCCAAAGCTCATAGTGCTTCTTGTGAGTATCGGTATTGGTTCAGCTTTTGAAAAACAGAGTCTCTCCACTTACTTACAAAATTATCTGCTCAAACTAAGGAAACCAAACCAGCAGGAAAAAGCAAATAATTTTAATCCACAATTTAGCTAGATCAAATAGACTTTTCCCAGATACATGCATGGAATGTCATTGAACGAATTAAAACATTTAAGTATGGGAATCCATTTCCGTATGTTCTCAAGGCTGTGACAATGTTTTTGTGTGCTGCTGAAAGTTTGTCAATGGCAATAATTAAGTTTCAGCAATGAGTAGGGGTTGGTTTGATTCTGCCAAATGTAAAGGTTTGTGAATAACTTCAAGGAATCAAGCAGGCATATGGTGCCTTTGCTTTGGGCAGAAATCTGGTACTTGGCATAAAAGTGCTTCAAAATCTTTTAGGAAGGGTGTTTTTCTGAACCAGGCAGTTATCTATCCTGACAGGTCTATAAACACTTGAATAGGCATAATAAATATAATTTAAAAATTCACCTTGTGATTTCTGAGCAAATTGGTTTCCTTGAACCATCTTCACAGACTGAATAGACCACGCAAAAAACTGTCAGGGAAGTGATATGTTCTCCATTACCATTAGTGTTCAGTCAAAATATATATTTTCATCCAACCTTTGTAGGACAAGTCCTCACAGAACTGTACAAATGAATTTTTAAGGTCTAGAAACTCGGTTTCTGGTTAATTGTCTCTTTTACATACAACCTCAGTAGTGAATGGAAGAGTGGATAGGTTTTCATTTAGCGTTGGACTTAAAAGCCAATGTTTCCTAGTCGCCAAGCATCAACTGCACCTGAATAAACCACTACAATGGTGAATTTTACTATTACTACTTTTTTAACATCTTGACATTCATAGTGATTTGGCTATAAAACAAAGGCAAATGATGCTCATTATACTCATAATTAGTTTGTGCTAATCATAAGGGGAAAGCTTTCTGTAAAGAAGGATTAGGAAGATGGACTGGTAATCTAGTTATTACAGGAACTTCAGGCCTTAAAAAGAGATAAAGTAGAAAGTAGCCCAAATGTCTGCTGATGCAAGTTCCTTTCTGAAAATATTCCCAAACATCTAGAACATTGGTCTCTAAAAGGAAAGCAATTTACTATACCTCACTATTTCCAAGAAACAAAATACTTTCCAGCAAATTATTGTTTTCATTATCCTCCTTTTATCTTTGAACTCTGTGTGATTTTTTTCAGCTCAATCTTGGCTTAAATCCTCTGACATTTAATGAAAAATGTGTTTTGATTTGTTGCAATCCAGTGGCCTATTCTAATGAAAACTGAAGTCCTGCAGGAGTTTTGGTAGAAAGCAGCATATATAACCTCTGTGTTTATGTGTGCATGTGTTTCTGATATTTTTGACTGTATGGTAACAGCAAACAGAATAATTGGTGATGCTCATGTCACTAAAGTTCCTCACTGAAGTAGAAGGAAATAAATAAAATGAAGTAAAACTAAGTGAATGTGTTACTCTAAAGATATAGCGTGCTTTCCTACCTTGGCTAACATGCTCCAAAACGTCAATGGTTTAGGGAAATTAGATGTTTTTAGTATTAATTATTGTTCCCTGCTTGAGCCAGAAAGGAAAAGAAGGACATTAGGAAGAGATGGATCACAAAATGGTTCAGATGAACCTCTTAGAAAAAGAATGGTCTGCATTTATAAAAATCTTCCCCAAACAAGTTCAGACTTCCATTCCTAGGATTTTTAGCTGTAGTCACTAAGTATACTGGAAATTATAGTACAAATTTCTTGTGGAGTATTAAATTGAGGCTGAGGGATGAAAGTCAGAAGGGGAAGGCTTTCAATCTTGAGCTGGATTTTGTAGTAGTAGATAACTCCTCTTTGCAAATTCCAAATATATTTCGAATTCACAAATAGAACCCATCCATTAGCGAAACTGCATTTTATGAAGATGGAAAGGCAATTGGTGAGGGAGCATTTCTGCAATTTTCTCAGAGGAAGATAGGACTTCTAAAAAAAAAAACCCTACAGGGCACCAAAAAAGCAGGAGCAGTAGTATTATGCTCTCCCTCACACACAAATCTTACTTCTTAAAGAAAAAATAATAGAAAAAAAACACTAACTTGCCCATTAGGAGCTTTCCTTCTAAAACACATCTCAATTTACCAGCTGGCTCCAAATTTGCACCATATGTAATGTCCTAGACTTTGGATAATATGAAATATCACTAAGTATTTCAAAGTATCTCTCATTTTAGAAGGTGGAAGGAAGGAAGAGGGAAGAATAAGCATGTTCCCAGTTCACTTTTTCCTTAGAAAAAAATAACAGAAACAGGTGAAAAGGAGTTTTTATTTGCTTGCTTCTTTGTTTGTGTGCTTTTTACATTTTTACAAAGTGCAAACAACTTGCAATCCACTTTACTGTCCCCCCACTGCATTAACACAAGTCAAAAATACCCATTGAATGATGAAAAGACTCCACTAGGTTTGGTATGTAGGGTGGACAAGATTTTTTTACAATGCACATGCTTTCTGATTGTAGTTCCCTAGCAACAAGCAAAAAAACAAACAAACAAGCAAAAAAGGAAGTTAATGTGAAGCCTGCTGGAAGATTACCCACACCAAATGCCAACTCTGTCTGCACAGTACCCTCTGATGGCTTACAAAGTGAATGTTGCTTTGTTTCTATCTTCCTTCAGTAAACATATTTGAGCTATCTTCTGGGAAATAAAGACACAAATTTTATAGAAACAACAAAACAATCACTGCCTCTGCACCATTATCCCATACCTCATTGCCAGTCCATTTGGGGATGGATAGACCTGAGATATCAACAAGACCCTTAATCCTCATTTTCATCGCTTGCTTCACACCATGGGATTTGGTTCTCGAAGGGTGAGTGACAGAAAAATCAGGCTTTCTACATTTCACCTTATTCCTTCCTTGCTTGGGAAATAAGAACCCTTTCATCTCAATTGCTTTGCTTGCATGCTCAGAGAGAAGAAAAGAAAGTAGATGAAGGCTTGGGGAAGAAAATTCCAGACATTCATGTCTAATGGCACATCTGAAGAGAAAAGCAAAAACAGATGCCAAAGTCCTTGCCCCATATTATACTGAAAATGGAGCAAACAGCTTTACAATATATAGTTATCAGGGCTGTACGTGGTTAGAAAATGATTTGAAATGAGTACTTCAACCCTTGCAAACACACTTCACTTCTCTACTCTTATTAAAGCAACTCATCTTTTTTCGGGGAGGGGGATCCACGCAAACCAGACAAAAATCTGTGCTGCTTTGTTGTTGTTGTTGTTATTCAGTCGTTAAGTCATGTCTGACTCTTCATGACCCCATGAACCATATCGTGCCAGGCCTTCCTGTCCTTCACTGCCTCCCGGAGTTTGCTCAGTTTCATGCTTATTGCTTCCGTGATGCTATCTAACCATCTCATCCTCTGCCATCCCCTTCTCCTTTGGCCTTCAATCTTTCCCAGCATCAGGGTCTTTTCCAAAGAGTCCTCTCTTCGCATTAGGTGACCAAAGTATCTGAGCTTGAGCTTCATTATCAATCCTTCCAATGAGCAGTCAAGGTTGATTTCCTTTAAGATTGACTTGTTTGACCTTCTTGCAGTCCATGGGACTCCTAAGAGTCTTCTCCAGCACCACAGTTCAAAGGCATCAATTCTTCGGTGCTCAGCCTTCCTTATGGTCCAGCTCTCATAGCCATACATTACTAGTGGAAAAACCATAGCTTTGATTATGCAGATCTTTGTCGGCAAGGTGATGTCTCTGCTTTTTAATATGCTGTCTAGGTTTGCCATAGCAAGCGTCTTTTAATTTCATGGCTGCAGTCTTCATCTGCGGTGATCTTGGAGCCCAATAAATGAAGTCTGTTACTGCTTCCATTTCTACCCCGTCTATTTGCTAGGAATTAATGGGTCCAGATGCCATGATCTTAGTTTTTTTAATGTTGAGTTTCAGTGCTGCTTTGAGAGTCTCATTAATGAAGTGACTCTTCAAATTCTTCATTGCCCATCATTGACAATGAAGAGAAAGTGGTCATCAAGCTGAAAGCCCCTAAAATTCTTTGTCAGCAGAAAACCAAAGTAAATTAGGAAAAGACACAGCTCAGTGTATATATGAGAGTGGGGAGGAATCTGGAACACTCTCTTATGTAGAATAAGACTGTTGATCCATTTAGTTCAGGACAACTACACTGTCTGGAACAACCATCTGGAATCGTAGCTCTGGAGGTACTCACATGAAATATTTTTTTGCATATGAAGACAAGGTATGCTACTTGAATCCATTCCTTCCCAATCAAAGATGGGTGGCCTAGGAAAAATCTATTCCATTTACTTTGTATGTTAGTAAGGCAGTTTTCTGCTCTGTTGCCAACTGTGTACCTTAGGGGAAAAGTAATTTTGGAAATATGGGAATGAAAATTGATATGGATTTTTAAGCATTTTAAGAATAGAATTAAAATAGTTTTAAAAAGTTTGTCTAAAAATCTGCATTTGTTTTCACTTCCAACGTTCCCTGCCTATGGATGTTTTCTACACAATTTCCACTAATATAAATAATATGAATTCCCTAGGTGATTTTATACAGATGTAGATTGCCCTGATGTCACTTTTTTAACATAAAAGACATATGTCTTTCAAACTGTGTGGCTTCTTTTTGGGGTGGGGCTAGAGAAAGATCAATATTTGAGATGAGTCGATTTGGCAGATCTTATGAATGCATTCCCACAGAAATCCATACAGATTTTCATTTCATTTATTTATTTATTTATTCATTCATTCATTCATTCATTCATTCATTCAGCTTGTATGCCGCCCATCTCCCCCAACGGGTGACTCTGGGCGGCTCACAATAAAAAACACAGTTCTCTCCAAGATGGCTAAAAACTATAAATAATTAAAAACATATTAAAAATGCCCTAAAAAACCTCCTCTGATTTTGGCCCTAAAAAAAAAACCTGTAAGATGCTGGGGGGGGACAACCCATCATCCCACCAGCCATCTCCACAGGTGCGGGCCCCCCTCTGGCCCCCAGGCCTTCTGGCAGAGCCAGGATTTGATACCTTTCCTGAAGGCCATGAGGGAGGGGGCACACCGGACCTCAGGAGGCAGGATGTTCCATAGGGCGGGCGCTACAGCAGAAAAGGCTCTCTGCCTCGACCCCACCAATCAAAATTCCCTGACTGGTGGGGTCTGCAACCTGCCCCTTCTGCTGGACCGAGTGGGACGGGCTGAAGTGACCAGGGCAAGGCGGTTCCTCAGATAACCTGGTCCCATGCCGTAAAGGGCATAAAGAACTGTCCGCGCCGCCGCATTCTGCACCAGCTGTAGCTTCCAGATACTCTTCAAGGGTAGCCCCATGTAGAGCGCATTATGTCCTTATTTCCAACACAGGCATCAATACTAAATGTAAAGATTTCCCCATTGATGCTTCCTGCAGCACTTTTTAAAAAGGTAACTTATACAAAGAATTGCCCAGTGCTCCCAACAAAATTTGCATTTGAGAGCCTTAGGTAATTGGATTTGCTGTAATGCAACAAATTAAAAACTTAATATCTTACTTTAATCCAGAGAGGAAAGAAATTAAGATACTTTTCCTATGCAAATCTTCTGCCTTTTCATAAGAAACATCCTTTATTGTGTCTATGTCTGCTTTAATGCATCCTCTAGTAAAAAGAATTATACAATTTTTCTAATTAAAATGCAAATAACATTGAATGAACACTGCCATATAGTAATGTCAAAGGAAGTAAGCTTTAAAAAGCATAGGAGTTTTGGAACTAAATCAATAAAACGGTTAGTCCCTGAAGAATTCAAGTGTTAACATGACTTTATGTGAAGCATAAAGGCGGAGTTGCTTAACATTTTATTTAAATATTAAATGTTATATGAAAATAAGCTTTTTGTTTAGGCTTCTCTTCTCAGGTACCTTAAAATGGGCTAATTGGCTCTCCTCTGAAATTATGTTTTTGAGCTTCTGCTAATTGCTAGCCCTTAAAAAAGGCAAATAATTTCACATTTCATCCAATTCTCTTGTAAAAGGGAAGGGAAGGGAAGGGAAGGGAAGGGAGGAGAGGGAGGAGAGGAGAGGAGAGGAGAGGAGAGGAGAGGAGAGGAGAGGAGAGGAGAGGAGAGGAGAGGAGAGGAGGAGAGGAGAGGAGAGGAGAGGTTTCAGAGTCATTCTTTGCTCTCTGAGCATCCATAGAAAATGCATTTTTAATTTTTTTTCTACAATGATAAACTCAAAGATAGATAAAGCATATACAGAGAGAGAGAGAGAGAGAGAGAATTTGTAGATATGTAAATGTTGTGTGCATTTATTGAAAGCATTACTTTTAACACCTTGTAGAGAAAAAAAACACCATTACAAAAATGAATTATTGGAATAGTCTTGGTGAACAACTTGGGAGATTTTATTCTGGCTATGGGGTATTATGCAAACTACAGCTGTAAGAATTAGAGACTGAAGCGTGGAAAGTTGTTTGTGTCTATACAATGTATACATTAGCACCGAATGCATCCTCATAATAAATTAGGAAGATTTAAAGTCTTTCAGCAGTATAGTCCTAGAAATTTCTACAAAAGGTTACATTCCATTTAATTCAGCAAGGCTTATTCTTAAGAAGTGGGATAGGACTACAGCCATAAGTATCACTTTTTATAAGGAATAGGTTCAGTTTTTGGAATATTAGCAATGTTTTCACAGCGGACTGTGCGGCAGATCATAGAAAATTCATCTGTTCTTTTCTTGTCATTTTTGGTAGAAAAAGATTAAGAATAAAGAAATATATGCAGCCAAAAAAGGGAGATCCAGAATAGATCAGGCCTGAAATCCTTAACTCATATCCCAATCTGATAATAGATCTACCTAAAAGGCATTCCCATTTAACTCAATGACATATATTCCCCTGTAGGTATGTACAGGATCCTCAGAGAACATCTGAAAACATGCCAGTGGATTTTAAAAATAAAAATTGGAATTACAATTTAAAAACTGCTAATAATAATTCAGTTAGGATTTATACTGGTCAGTAGTAAGATCAATATGTAACTAACTTGTCAGCAGATAATTATTGAACAAATTTCATATCAGAACACATTTTTTAAAAAGTTCTTGTGTAAGGAAAACTAGGAACCTCAATCCATTAAACCAGTGTTTCTCAACCTTGACAACTTTAAGATGTGTGGACTTCAACTCCCAGAATTCCCCAGCCAGCCATGTCCTTTTTCTTGCTGTTATGCCCTCTTGGCAACAGAAGATGGGTGATCGTGGCAGAGATTTAAAAATTGAACAATTAAAAATAAAAACAATGCTGTCTGTCCATCATGCTGCCTGAGATATCAGCCTGGACTCTCCAGGAAGGGAGAAGTAGGAGTAGAATGAAAATAAGGAATAAAATAAAAAATAAAAATCTGACAAGTTAATACCAAGGCAGGTATAAAAGTAGAGATAGAATAAGTAGGAACGAATTAATAAAATTGAATAAGATAAAAGATAGAAAGGATAAAAAATTACTTTTAGAGGGAGCTATTAACGGTAGGTGCTACCTCATTGCCATCTTAGCTCCTCCTCAAGACATTGGCTGGATTTCTGCATTACATTTCAGCCTTACCTGTGCAAATTCAAGTGGTTAGTTTATGGGTGAGTATATCGTAAGAATCCAGAAAGTTTGAGTAAGTTAGTAAATATGGCGAAGTATGGCCTAACATGTAATGGCACATGGACCCACAAGCTGGCCAGCCGCATTTTGATCAAGCAAGTTGGGTGAATCCAAAAAATTGTGTTAGTTAAAAAAGCCATTGTCTGTTAATTATAAGTGTATCACGTGAACCTATTCCCTAGTTTTACTGGAATTGGAAATAGATTTAGAGATCATTTTGCCTACTGTCCATATACCTGGGTCTCTGTAGTTGGGCTATTTATGCCTGTTATGGTTATATTATATGGCTATATGTCTGCATGGGTATTTTGAACATTTATTCAAAATACATGTAACCGTGTAAGACTTTTGCTATCAGCAGCCAAATTTAATTTCATGACTGAACTCTGTCTCCCCTGGGTGTCTCCTAGTAAAGATTGGTTTGTCAAAGTATTGGAATTGCTAATAAGGTACAAAATATCTATCTCATTCAAGGCTATTTTGCATATAATTTCAAAGAAAAATGATTTCCATTTTTGGCATATGTTGATTCCAAATAGAAAATGTGTAAAAGGTGTGCTAAACTCCGTTTTTAGAGAGAGAGATGAATATGATGATGCTTGTGATAGGAGAGGTTGTAAGTGAAAATTGCTGATTATGTTTAAAACAAGTGCTTAACATGATTAATGAAATGTTGGATATTGAAATGTAAGTCTCCAGACTATTAACCTTCCAATAAAGATTCACATGGGAATGGACCTGAAGTTAGGGGATCAGTTTGGACAAATAAATTCAACAGTCAATAAAAGCTAACTAGTGAGTATATCATCTGGAATTAAGTCAGACACATTTAGAGTTTAAACTGTATAGAGGCTCCCTCATCTTTTTTTTAAAAAAGAAAGTCTATTTGTTCCAAGGTGTATAGAGCTTTAGTATGTGGAGTTGAAGGGAATAAATGCCCCAGATTTCTCAGATTTGCTTACTGCTTTTTCCAGCTACTCTTAAACTATTATAGAATTTCAAGTAGAGATCATTCAATAAAAAAAAATAGCCATGTAGAAGAAACACTGAAGTACAACTGTTGTACTTCAACTATTGAAGTACAAGTAGTTGAAGTAGAACTAGTAATGTTAATATTGTTCAAGCAGAGAAAGTCCATCAGATCTCGGCAGCAAAATGTAGAAACCTGTTTTCATACATCTAGAAGATCAGATCAACATCAGATCAGTATTAATACCTGTAGAATGTAGCAACATACTTCTCTATTTGTAGTATGGAAATCTCCTATGGTAGTCCTTGACTTACAGCCATTTGTTTAGTGACCATTTGAAGTTACAACGGTGCTGAAAAAAGTGACTTACGACTAGTCCTTGCACTTATGACTGTCACAGCAGCCCCACAGTTACATTATCAAAATTCAGGTGCTTGCAACTGGCATGTATTTATAGCAGTTGCAGCATGCCAGGGTCATGTGATCGCCATTGCCACCTTCCCAGCCACCTTCCGATAAGCAAAATCAATGGGGAACCATGTGATTCACTTAACAATGTGTGATTCACTTAACAACCACATGATTCACTTAACAACCACAGTGATTCACTTAATGACTGCTGCAAAAAAGTCATAAAATCAGGTGCAGTCATATAACACCTCGCTTAATGACTGCACTACTTAACGATGAATTTTCTGGTCCCTATTGTGGTTGAAAGTCGAGGGCTACCTGTATTGCCATTATGTTCCTGTCAGTAAATGGCTGACGCTTCGGCGGTTCGAGTCCAGCCTTCGCGTTAACAGGGTGAGCTCCTGTTTCCTCCCCAGCTCCTGTCAACCCAACAGGTCGAAAACTCACATGAGTAGATAAATGGGGACTCTCACTCCGGTGGGAGGAAAAATGCTGGCAGCGCCTTGCACAGAGAGACGGGACCAGTTGCCAGTAAGCGCGAAACCGCGCTCGCCCGAAAAGGGCGCGAAGCAATGGAAACCCCGCCTCCTGCGCTCGCCAACTGGGCTCTGCTCTAGGAAGGAGGCTCTGGCAAACCACTTCCGAAAAACAATTGCCTTGAAAACTGCAAGGACTCGTGCAGGCAGTCACTGCAGGGTCAGTAATGACTGAGCGCAGACAAAAAAAAAAAAGAGTATTTTTAGTGCTAGGATTTGACTACACTAAAAAATCAATTTGTTCTGATGAATGCTCACACTTTATTGATGAGTTATATGTCTGGAACTACTGGCTCCTAGAAGAAGCAGGTGAGTTGGTGACTCAGTATTGACTGACTATCGATCTAATGATTAACTGATTAATTCATTATATCTAACTAACAGGCGAAGTTACCTCTCCAAATGTACCTCTCTTTTCTTGTGGATATTTAACCTATTCTCTGGGTTACTCCACTGAAGCTGATAATTTAGTCCAATGCTTTAATTCCCCTGAGTTAATTTTATTCCCTAGAACACAGAGGAGTGTGTATGATTGAGGGATAAACTTTATGTATTGATTTCAGCTGAAATAAATTCTATATTGGCTGCTATATAAATGAAACTGTATGAAATTTCTCTCATTAAAGTGTGCTTGATATGCATGAGGGTGTTTTCTCTAGGGGATTACAGTTATTTGCTGTACCTGAAACACCTGCACAGATTCACCACGGCCACCCCATATTCATATTCTAATTAGACTTGAATCCTAGTTCTGTAGACGTTGCAGAAGAGTTACATTAATCTATGGCAGCCAAAAATCAATACCTTTTTGGACTAATACATTTTATTAAAAGGCATAAGCTTTTGTGAGCAGCAAGTCACTTCATCTGCTGCTGCAGATTTTGTTAGTCAGAAAAGATGCTGCCAGACTCTTTCTGATCCTAGTTTTGTGAAACTTTAAAAAAATCTAAAAAGAGCATTAACATTATTCTTTTCCTGTATCGTCTGACAGGCTTCACACTAGGCTCCAGACACTTAATCACTTATTCATAATTTGACTAGATTAGATAATCTCTTTATTGCAGACAGGAACAAAGATTTGACCACTACAGGCCATAGAAGTTAAAGCCTTTATAGATAGTTGTGTTGAAAGGAGTAAATTCCAGTCTTTTTCCTCCTGTTTTTCCAAGTCATCTGATACTTGGCCATTCTCTTGGTCATGTTAACATAACAGGTCTTTCTAGTCTGGGAGCTGCTGGGTGCTGTCTCATCAATTTCATTCCTTATACCATCCTTCTCCAATAAAGTATTAGATAATTTAGCTACCAATAGAAGAGAATATGTGTAGCTCTGGGTTGAACTGTGGAGTCCTTGGGGTTCTCTGAGGTTGGCTGTTTTCTTGCAAACTTTTCATTACCTGGCTAGGTAATATCTAGTAACATTCTAGTGCTGAAGATGTTACCTAGCCAGGTAACAAAATGTTTGCAAGAAAACAGCCAAGCTCAGAGAACCCCAAGGACTCCATAATTTAGATAGCAAGCAAGTTGTGATGAAAGTCAATATTGCTCTTTTTTCCCCTTAATTCTGGAAATATATAATTGTATTTAACTTATGTATAATATGTAATTGTATTTAACTTTTAATTACATGTAATATGTAATTGTATTTAAACTTTATCTGAAAAAAAATTAAAATGTACTGCCAGAAAATGATACTTGCAACTTCGAAGTGAAACCTTAAACATAGTGAAGGTTATGTTTCACTTTCTTAAAAAACAACTGACATAAAAAAAAGTAAAATATGATTGGTCACCATTTAGAACTTCTTGACAACAGACAGGGCTTTCCTTTATTAATGAACCTAATTTTTATTTCATCTTAATTTTACAATGTTGGGTGCTGTGCAAGAATCTCAACAGCAATTTTAACATGTCAACAGTCACGTCACTAAAAGCAATCAAGAACAAATATAAGATGGTCATCCTCTTTCCCTGGTAGATCTCTAGTCACTGAAGGCCCACTTAAAAAGGAAGATTTTTAAAAAGGTTTATGAAATAATCATTTCCATTGCTTGCAGTTCCCCTTAAGGCTATCTTATAAAGAATTCTGTCTGTTCCAGATAAAAGTCACAGAGTGATTTAATGTGCCACTCAATTATGTTCTGCATAATCAGTTCATCACAGTGCAATTCTTGAAGAGTTTTGGGCCATATGCTTGGAAAGATGGAACACTGGAGAACAGGACACAGAATTAATAAATGCTAAGGAAAAGAAACATCAAGCAAAATCTGGAGGATGTGAGTCAATCTGTCATGAAGACTGACACATACACAGTATCTAATTACTGATACTCAGATTTGGCCAACAATAACAACAAATGGGAAATGGAACGCAAGAGTATTTCCTTATCCTCTCATTGGGCCTGTTCAGATTAAAGATGCTGCTTAGAAACCCAGATGCACCTTTTTCTAAGATGCTTCAACATCCATATTATCTCCAGTTTTGATCTGTAGCCTCTTGGTCCAAAACAGGCAAACCCAGAAAAAACACGATGACAGATATTAAGGTTTAATAACTGAAAAAAATGTGAATACATAAAACAGTTCTGACTCTGGCACAAAACCTTCAGCAAACAATTCAGTGTGATTCTCGTATACTTTGGTTTCCATTTCCCCAATTCCACTTCTTAAAATTGGAGATAAATGTTCCAAACCAATTTTGCATATATATTTAAAAGCAAATGAACAGTCTCAATCCAATCTGTCATGAAGTTGGACAGCAATTTAAAAGTCAACAGATCACTTCGAAACTATTTCTATAGTTTAAGGAAATAAGTTTATTAAAAAGATTTAGTTACATACCATCCTGAATATTGTTCTTGTGTCAAGGTTTTCCCCCTCCCTAGCCTATACCTGGAGAATATTTGCAAGAAATTATTATTGTTAATTTGGTTTGTATCCTGCCTTTATTTTGTAGAACTCAGGGTGGCATACATAATGCTGTCTCCTCCTATTTTCCCCACAGCATCAACAGTCCTGGGAGGCGGGTTGGGCTGAGAGAGAATGGTTCACCCAGCCAGCACCCATCCTTAAGGGGAGACTAGAACTCACAGTCTCACAGTTTCTACAGTAGTTCAGCACCTTAGCCACACCTGTCTCTTTTGAGATTTGCAATTGGAATTCAGCAGAAGAGGTGTTGCTAGATTTTGGTTAAAAAAACTTCAACACTAAATTTATTTGGCACATGGAAATACTAGAAGCTTGTGCAACATCTTAGTGGGTGATCATAGGTTTAGGGTGTTTGTTATTGGTGGTGGTGGTGATGATGGCTTTGAGTCAGTGTTGACTCCTGGTTACTGCCTGGACTAGTTCCTGCAGTTTTCTTGGCAAAGTTTTGTGGAAGTGGCTTACCATTGTCTCCTTCCTAGGGTTGAGAAGGACGGACTGGCCCAAGGTCACCCAGCTGGCTTTGTGCCTAAGGCAGGACTAGAACTCACAGCCTCTAGCCTGGTGCCTTCATCACTACACCAAACTGGCTCTCAGGTTCATTATTTTAAGCCAACAGAAACCTTATCAGCTTAATTTAACTTTTCCCTCTTTCCAAAATGATATTCAGTGCCATGAATCTTGGTGTTGCTTGAGTTCTTTGATATTTCCTGGGCTAAGGATTTTGTGGAATAAATCTGGATGTCAGGATATCATAACTCTCAATCCATTCTGCTGGAGTTCTATTTTCAAGCTGGTCTCTATGATTGACAAGGGATGTGTGAATCAGAAGACCAAATGCAAAGTTGCAATTTGAAGAGTTGATCTAAAATGCCAATTTTATTAGGCACTATATAGAAGAGGAGGGGTATCAGCGTGGTCTATAAAAGTATCAATGGACCCAATCCATTAAAATACTGTATTTAAGCAAATTCCAGTACTAAGAAATAAAATAGGGAATTTGATTAACTCAATCAAGCTACTTAATGCTGATTAGCTACTAACTTCATAGCATCTCTTAATTACTCATTTCCCTCACAATACGACTGTTAAAGTGTGATAAAAATATTGATTCCCCTTTCCTCCTCCTATGTGCACATGTGCAGACTTTTAAAAGGCATTTCTAAATGTTGCAGAGAGAGAGAGAGAGAGTTCTAAGTGGCATTAGCGATTGGTGAATGATGCACTTGAATTCATTGATTAATTAAGAAGAGGATTAACCTAGGAAATCTGCAAAAAAGACCCATTTGAAGTGTTGGATAAACCTACTCATTTCTCATGATTTTTAAACACAGAAGAGTATTAGAAATATATATGGTTTTGGTCTTGGCATCTTTTGCATTTTGATAATTGAAACTTTAAAATCATATTTAAAATTTGCAGGCTCACCAAATTCTATTTTCTGAACTCTATATGGTTGGGCTGGATTTGAGGGTCCAGAAGAATTGAGGTAGGATGCTAACCATGCACTACTTCATCCTATGAGGTGACTCCCGAAAACCACAGGACCCTTCCACTTTTATACCTTCCTACAATGTTTGAGCAATACATCAACATTTGACTAGTCCCACCTTGGTGTTTTCTCACTTCTTCTGGTACTTTTCCACCAGAAATGGCATTGCCTCATCCAGTTACCTGGCAACTATCTGGGAACCATAACTTGTTGTCTTTATCAAACTCCTCATTTTCCATATGCTGCATAGGTTGAAATCTTCCTGAACAGAAGTCTCTATCTTTTTGGCCTGTTTTGAGTGGGTTTCACATACTCCATTTTTCATGCATGTCCATTCACACAAATACTAGAACAAAACTATATGTCATTGTACCTTTGTATAAGTTTGACATTATATACTAGTGGCAATATATTAGCATTACTGTGCTGATACAGGGGTTATTGTTAAAGTGGTTATATGTAGTTAAACATGGTTGACATATTCTGGCATTATGCAACTTTATGGGATGTGTCATTTGAAGGTAACAGGTTCAATCCATGGCATCTTCAGAAAGAGCTAGAAAAGATTCTTGGATAGAATCTTGAAGAGTTTCTGCCAATCTCTTTCGACAATACCTGTTCCATACACTAAGTCAAGTTTGGTCACTTTTATACACATACTGAGGAAGAATAATCCCATTCTCTTTAGCCACACATGTGAGCAGAACACATTTTGTGCCAAAGCCAAGCCAAGCCAAGCCAGGCTGTCTTGCTTAAGGGTGATCCAGTTCTGAACTTTGATTTGGATTTCCCACATTTCAACAAGAAGCCTTACAGTAGGGTTTGATTAAAAGAAAGCATTTTACAGCTCTGCTGTAGACAGAAGGATTACTTCTTTTCCTGCCTCAGGTTATTCTTCATGATCAACAACGGTGACAAGCATGGTGTGGGTTAAAGGGGTTTAACGCTTTAATATTGTTTCTGGAGGGGACAGAAGAATAACTTCCAACATCCTTTGGAAGAGTATGATGTCACATACTATCAGAATGGTAAAAGTGCTCCGTGTGTCACCAGACATAGCTGGCTCCTTCCTTCCTTCCTTCCTTCCTTCCTTCCTTCCTTCCTTCCTTCCTTCCTTCCTTCCTTCCTTCCTTCCTTCCTTCCTTCCTTTATGGCAAGACAACACAGCCTGGTCTTTCAATAGGACAGGAGTATTTGTAATTATCTCAGAGACTGACAGGAAGATCAGAGAAATGTGATTTCTCTTTTAGAGCAATTTGGTTATGTTTTAACCTCAGGACAGCTTAGGAAAAGTAGCTGTTGATTCCCCCCTCCTGACATGCAATTCTTCAGTAGAGTTTATTTGGTATTCAAACCAAATGAATATTTTAAACCATTCAGCATCCATGAAAAATAGCAGTGCTGAGTTTTATCTTGCATACTTGGGGGCCTTTAAATTAGTAAATACCCATTTCAAATGAATGGATGCAATATCCTGATTAATGGGTATGTGATTCTAGATAGTATAGAATCCCCCTTGTGTTGTTTTTGTGACTCTTCCCAGTGTTTGTCAGTATTTTTATACTGCCCATAGGGCACCCATTTCCATAGCTCTCTCTAAGGCTTTTACTGTGTTGCACTTATTGCAGATAAGTTGACAAGACCACAACAGTTAATCAAAATTTATTACAGTAGATAGTCAATTTCATGATGCTGGTCCCTTTGGACTACAGTTTCCAAATTTCTTGTGGGCCATGCATGGAATATTGTGAGTTGCAGTTGCAGTTCCAATACATCTGGAAGGTATCAGGATGAGAACACATTTTCAAATGCCTTTATCAAAGGGTGAAACTGTAGCCATTTTAGAATCAGGACATTCATGCAGAACAGATGTTCTCTGTTTTTATTCATTATAAATTAGTAACTTCTGACTCTGTACAGTCTGGAACAACTGTTCCATTGGCAGCATGATTTGTCAGGCTTCTCAGAATGGGAGGTTGCACTCTACATTTGCCAATATTTTCAGGGACTTGATGTCTGTGCATTGCGTTGTACCCTCCCCTCCAATTTACATAATTTTATTTGGGTGGCCATTTCTGGCATCATCATTGTACTTCCCCTCCCCCCCCTTCAGAGCACAATGATAGAGCAAAACGTTGCCTAGTTGCTTAGGCAACTTGGAGATGCTTCTGTATGCTGTGTGCAGAGCTGTGTTATTTTGGCAACCAGGCAACTTCCAGTTGTGAAAATGGACTATAAAAATCATGACAGTGGACAGACTCCAAATACATGAGGTAGTGCAATGGGAAAATTTAATGGCAGGCTTAAACTTGGTTTTTGGAGAAGAATTCACATTCTGCCCACCCTTGATTTGACTCCTAAATGTCTTGTTCGCTCAGGCTTCCATAATTAGAGTTTGTTTATTTAGCAAATGTCTACCCCACTGCAATCAAAAGATTCCCAGTGGATTATAGTATATATACAACAAGAATTAAAATGTATATAATCAGATGAAGAAAGGTGAAGGAGGGCAACTGATGGAAGTGTTACTAGCAGACAGCTCTCTAGCTCCTTGAAGACTGCCAGCAACATATGGACCAGAATCTTATTGATCTCACTGTTGAAAGATGTTTGCCAGGTTGTGCAGATCTTCCCGAGGTTGATTTAATTCAACGGTACTTTGACTGAACCATCCTTGAAACAAATTATGAAGCAGCACATTCTATTGTCTTTCAAGCACGTATGCAGAAACTTTATGCCTGTGAGCAGAATAACCTTTTTATTAAAGAGATTTGGTAAACAGAATCAAATTGTTCCATTTAGACTATTCAGATCTACCCAATCAGATCAGGGCGCCAAACTGTGTGTCTTCAGTGTGGCAGATCAAAGAAATTTGATTTTCCAGAATGAAGTAATGCTTCAAATCAGAGAAACTACAAATTTTTCTCATGCTATCTTCACTCTCCTTTCCACCCTTGCCATATGATGTAGCCTAATTTACTTGAAATGTACAGTGTCAGTGCACAAATTATTTGATTTTAATGAGACTTAGCTTGGGACAAGATGATGATCATGATGTTGATTATGATAGAACTTATTTAAAATATTTTCTTTTTCAATAATATTAAAATATTGATGTTTTTTATTTGGAATAGTTTTTAAAGTTTCTCTCTTCTATGGTCTGCTTTTATTGTAAGCCACCCAGAGTCACATTTGTGAGATGGACGGCTATATAAATGTGATGAATGAATGAATGAATGAATGAATGAATGAATGAATGAATAAATGAATATAAGGGTTGAAATTCATCAAGCAAACTATTCCTATAACTGTAAGCAGATTTATTAATTTGAGTCGGTTCCAGTTAAGCATCAATACCCTTTTCTACCAGCCTATATCAGCTATTAACATGTTTTCTCATAAATCTGTTCCACACCTTTCTCAATATTAATCTGTGTTTTACAAAATGCAGAAAAACTGAACACATATTTAAATATACAAAACTTAATTACTATAAATAATGCAGACACAAAATAGTACATCTTAAGTCATATGTATCTGTAAACTTCAAACTGCATATTACTAAGCATATTTTATTCAGCAATGTACTCTGCTCTGGAGAATTTGGGGTGAAATCCCAAAGAGAAGCACATTCCAATCTGCATTTTAATCCAGTTATTGAGATTGGTTCTCTTCGAATGTAGAGATAATAAATTCTACCAAGCATCCCTTCCTCAAGCAAGGTTCCAGCATCTGAAACTTAAATGAGGAATCCTGAGTTTGTCATTCTGTCCTAATATTCCATTATAGCAGGTAATTGTTTCAGTGAGTAGAAATAAACCTGGCATCACAGCTAGGCATATGTGTATTTGTGTGTATGTGCGCGCATAAGTACACACCCACACACCTCTTATTTTTAATATATAGTGCAACTTAGACATGAGTGCTTTACCCTAAATATTCATAATACCGTATAAATAATGTGTTGCAATGAATCAGCCAAACACACATATTCTTTGAATCCTTGTGGTAAAATATTGAGTGCAAAATATTCATAAATTCAGGTTTCAGAATTATTTAGAAGTGGCCCTTTGCACTAAATAGCCAATAGCCAACAGAATGACTCTGTGTGTGTGTGTGTGTGTTTATTGGAACAGTAAGATTCATCATTAAGTTTGGAGTGTTGCTTTTACTTTTATGTCTTTTCCAAACAAATAATGGACAGTCATCTGGAAAAATATTTCTGAAGATGGAATCAGGGTGATCAGCAGAGGAGGAGGAAGAAAAACCCTGTGCAATCAAAGCACCACCCCTTGAATGTGTTGTGTGTGTGTGTGTGTGTGCAATGCATGTAGAAAGGGGTGGGGCTTTCATTGCATAGTGACAGAACCATCTTAACTTTTTTCCATGCACACCCCATGCCCTTGAATAGAAATTAGCATTGTAGCAAATCCGAAGTAGTCCTAATCACAGTGGTCTAACTGAGGAATAATTGTTCTATTGATGTTTCTTTCTAACTTAGCTATGCAGTAGAACCATCTTGGAGTGCCGTGTTTACCCAGTGTTAGTATTTGCAAAATGGCAGTCCAGAAGGCATGAATGAAGGAGACTTTCACCTTCAGCCTCTACAGAATATACAAGATGGATAGCTTGGAATGGAAAAAAATTAACGTAAGCATATAAAAGATATATTCGTGGATCTTCCTGAAATCAGAAGGAACCTAGGAACATGTTAGAAATATGCTTCAGTCATTAAGGATGATCAGCTAATTTTTTTCTTGTTTGTTTTTCCTTAAAGAAGGGGGGGAGACATCTAAGTAAGTTACAATGAAAATAGTGAAAATGCAATTATTAATAAGCACAGAATTAAAACTAAAGGTATCTCAAATGGTTCTGATCCAATTTAAATAATCAGCTTGTTTTGGATTGTTGACTAAGAGTTTTCCTATCCTTTTAAATCATGAAGGCCTCAAAGGGATCTGAATCAGCTTAACTGGACTTTCTGATTTTATCTGGAAAGTTGATTCAGTTCAGAGATTTGATCAAACTGCCTTTAAATCACAGCTTCATAGCCCTAACAAAAAAACCAGTACTGTAGTCAATAGTCACAACAACCAGTGAAAGGAAGCAGTTGGAAGACACAGGAACCACAGTAAATGTCAATAAAAAATAGCAGTATCAACAATGGGAATAAAGAGAAACCCAACATTTGAAAAATATCTCATCATATATAGCTCTGGAATTTACCTTTGGTTGTCCAATAATGCTTTCTTGGAGATTTTTTTTTTCTCCTGAAAACACAAAAGAAGATGTAGATTGTCCTGCTTCTAGAATAGGTCAGAGCATTTGTGAGCCAACCAAGATTCAACTCCTTTTTTTTTTTTTTTTTGGGTGGGGGGCAGGTTTTTTAACCACCAGTTATCCAGATGGTTTAAAGAAGATGTCTGACATGTTGGGAGGGGGGTAGCCTGTCTTTCAACTCTAGGGGTCTTCTCTGCCTTTCCAAACTTCAATTAAGTCTCAAACACAGACATTGTAAGAAAATTACTCCTGTTTTTTTTTTTTTTTTTTAACCAGAAAGCAGTGGTAGGCCAGCAAATTGAAATACAGATGTGCAGCAGGGAAAAACATCAGCACCTTTCACATATTATAATAATAAAGTAAGCTCAGAAATGCCCTCCAAGAAATTCTACAAAAATTTTAAAACATCCTAAGAAAGTAGGCTCTACTGAAAAATGAAAGTAGTTTCTTTTCCTTCAGATTTAAGGAGGATGGTTGGAAAAAAGAAAGAAAGAAAGAAAAGAAAAAAGCAGTATCAACTCTGCCTATTATTTCAGAATGATGCTGGATTTAATTTGCTCATTTTACATGAATAGGAAGGTTTTTTTTGCTGCCCACTTCAGGAGAATGTAAGGGAGGACATAAAAGCCAAATGATTCACAATGAAAGTGCTTAATACATAGAGACACATTTTGTATGAAAACCAAAGGGACATAAACTGTGTGGGAGGCTTTCAAAATAGTCAGCCAAGTATATCACCTATATGGCACCAGAGTAAGTTTTTTAATCTTCTCATTGCCCCCTAAATCACAAGTTGAAGCAATTTTCTTTCTCTCAGAAACATGATGGCTAATATTGTATACAGTTCTGGAAGAGGAAGGAAGGAAGGAAGGAAGGAAGGAAGGAAGGAAGGGAGGGAGGGAGGGAGGGAGGGAGGGAGGGAGGGAGGGAGGGGGGAAGGGAAGGGAAGGGAAGGGAAGGGAAGGGAAGGGAAGGGAAGGGAAGGGAAGGGAAGGGAAGGGAAGGGAAGGGAAGGGAAGGGAAGGGAAGGGAAACTGGAGAAGATGGAAACAGAAAATTAATGAAAATTTCCCCAGGAGGAAACTTAGAACATTTGGGCTGTTTTCAGTTAAGCGGGAAAAAGAATACAGATAGCCCCAGGTTAAGAATGCCCAGTTTACAGATGACCCATAGTTAAGAACCGAGCCTATTGTAGTAAAATTCAAATTAAATACACAACGATTCGAGTTAAATACACAATGGTTCAAGTTCGTTACACAATACTACTTATACAGTATCATACAATAATACTGTTCCGGCTTATGTACAAATTCAACTTAAGGACAGATCTTGGGAACAGAACTCATTCTTAAACTGGGGATCACCTGTAAATAGGAAGAACATGTTTGAAATATATAATTATGTACATAGCAAAAGTAGTTAAGTATTTACTCATTTTCCATACTACTAGAGTCTGGAGATTATCCAGTGAAGTTGAATTTCTTCCTTACACAAGGCATAGTTCAAGTATGAGATTTGCATTTGCCCAGTGTAGTGGGCTCTAAAGGGGGCTACCAATTCATGGATGATAAAGCTAACAATGGCAGCTAGTCATTATAGTTATATTTCATCATTATCATCATCACAGACATCTTTAAATACCAGCTGCTTGAAAATATGAACAGATGACTCCTACTACACTTATATCCCATTTATTAGCTGGAGTGTCTACAGAGGAGTCAAGAAAGTCAAGGAGACACTTGCCATCTTGACTTTGTTGACACCCCCTTGCAGACACCCCTGCCTGTGAGCTTCCAAGAAGCCCCAACATATGACATAGATGTAAGATCACAAGCTTCCCAGTGAACTAATTTATCTTGAATGTATTTATTCATAGTATTCAAGAACTCAGTTAACAGGGTTACATAATAGCCAAGAGGATGGGCTAGGAATCAGGTAGTTCCTGACCAAACTCCTACTGAGTTACTACCAGGTGGACATAAGCGAAGAAGATGCTGCTTGCTCCTCTACCACTACCACTCCATTTCTCCCCAGTTAGCATTCATTTTTAATGCGTCCTGCCCACTTGGGAGGAAATAAATGGGAGGAAATAAATCCATTCCACTGTCATAGGTAGGATGCTGCCAGTGTGGATGACTGCCCTGAGTTAAGAGAGAGCTGTATTAATTTGGAACATGGTACCTGCTCTAGCTCTGTCATTTCTTTTTTCTCCTCCCATACCTCTTGGACAAAGAACTGACCTCAGAAGAATGAGATTGTTTTCTGAACTTGGACCTCTCTTTCAATACAGTTCCAGAATATCTGGGGGCTTAAAAGTTGCCTTGTCAGGGATCGCAATATTGCAGGCTAGAGTGTGCTAGAAATGCTAATTGCTTTATTATTAATAGAAAGCTATTTTTAAGCATCTTTTCCTATTTAAACGACATTTTAGAGCATTAAGCAATCAAGCAAATGTATTTTGTTTGGCTAATACCTCCCTCTCTTTAGGAGACTGATATTTAGAATGATTTTTCAGTTGCATAATCTAACAATTCTAAAAGCACTCTGCTGCTAATTGTCAGATAAAAATATTAAAATTCCTCATAGATACCCCATACAAACCACAGTCAGAAGCCTCTTGCTGGAAATTTAGTATTAGGTAAAATGACTTGTGCTGTTGTCATTTTTTCTTTAGATAAAATAATACCTACTTTTACCAGATACCAGGATGTATAATGGGACTTACTTTTAAATAAACATAAATAGTATAGTGCTATAAGGTTATGGTTCTTCAGTGGATTGAAACTGGGGTCAACATAAATGCTGTATCTTTACTAATCTCCAGAATTCAGGGAATGCCATCCATACATTTCAAAAGCAATTGTCAGCCCTTCAAGGTAGACCAGACTAGTAAACCAAAGTTATGAATACTAATTTAATTTCTGCTTTGGACTCAAATTTCATTCATCTGAGTGTTGTCATGGTAGTGGCTTTTCTTCTTGTTCCTCAAGGTTATTCTCACAGCCCATTACAGTAATTTTATTTATCTATTAGCCAGCCATGACTTTCTCAATGACCTAGTTTACCTGTCATATTAAGCCACAGCTTGCTTTTCTCTTATTTGTTGAATGCATCACAATTGCATCCATGCACCTTGTTAGCTATAATCCATAGTTTACGGAGTATGATGGCTTAGTTCCACACATGATACAGGACTTAACCACTTAATGGCTCAGTATAATGATTCAACCCCATTAATATCTTCCAGATGAAGCTATCCTATTGGCTTTTGACAAAAGACAAAATGGATGGTGAGTTCCTTTGAATTCACTGGGAAACAGTAGAATATAAATTAAATATGCTACATGCACACTCTCAATGAGATATAAGGCCAACTTTTTAACCACTTATGATCACTGAAAAATAATTTGCAGTGCAGCTTAGTAAAAGTCAACCATAGTAAAAGTGTTCACTGGTGAATATTTTACAATGCTGAAACAGTTTACTGGTCCAGAAGATTCATCCAACCCCAAACCAACCTATCTGAAGAAATACAGCACAAAACAGATTTCAGCTAAACAGGAGAAAAACTTCACAGGAGCAAATGCTGTAGAGCTGAAGCAGTGGAATAAATTGCTTCCAGAGATAATGGAGCTCTTTTGGCAGTTGCTGGTACCATCTTTCAGGCATGCAAGAGATGCATTCTATATTAATAACAGGGTTGGGGTATGTTGTTGTTGTTGTTGTTGAATTTACATGCCACATCACTCCCAGCAACTCTGGATGGTTCAAGGTGTGCAAAATTGTCATGGGTTGAAAGCCACACTTGGGGGCTTAGTGTGTTGGAGGCTGAATTACAGAAAGTAATAGGCAAAGTAGGAATGAAGTGACATTTAAGTGTAATTAAAAGCAGTTAGTATGATTATTCCCCAAGCATGTATATAATAACTCTGGCCCACTACCAAAGTACAAGTTGATAGCCAATTTTGAAGGTCTTTGAAGGTGACATCTTCAAGCTGCACGTGGACCTGGAGCCTTGGGTATTTATCTCTGGAATAGATATGTTCCTGGTACCTTCTAATTCAATTAAATTGGGGAACTATCCATAACTGAAACCCTCCTTGAACATTGCACCTCCCCATTTTCCAGTTAAAGAAGTTACATCAATGGTATCATTTGAGGGCTTTGTTAACTATCAACTACTCTGCTTCTCAGTCCCTGTGATTGTTAGAGTGACAAATTGTCCTTGTTACATACAAGAAAGGCTCAAAAGCATTGATATGCATGAAGTGCTTGTCAAAGCAGTCACCATTTGCTTTTGTCATGATGAAGGAATATGTTCCCATTTACTAACGAAATGGGCAGAAGAGATTTCAAACCAAGCCGTTGTGAGCAATTTATTAGAGCAAAGCAAAACTCCTGCTGTTTAACCTGATTTTCTTCCCACATAAAAAACATAATCCATGCAGATACAAACTTCCATGAATTTCAGGAAAGTTCCATAATAGACCAATAAGCCTTGAGTGATTTAATGTGTTATTGTGCATATTACAAGCTGAACAAACACAGATTAGGCAAGTTTTTGTTCACACGTGGGTCAGTTATAAAAAGAAAGAAAGGAAGAAAGAAAGAAAGAAAGAAAGGAAGAAAAAGCCCCAACAAATACAGCTTAATATAAATGGAAATGAGGGCAATATTAGTGTGAACATAAATCTTGATGTATTGTAACCTAATAATGAAAGCTGTACTTTTAAAGAACCTGGATAAATGGCCGGGGCCATCATTTGTAGTAAGGTTGATGTTTTTTTTTTAGAAAAAGTAACTATTGTTTTGCTTTTCTCTTGACTTTCTGGGATTTCAAAAAATGAAATCATTGGTCAAAAGAAACCTTCTGTCTGTGAGCCAAATTTGGCCACAGACATCTCCAATCTCACCGTCAAAGAGTTTGGAGAAGCTTTGACTGTCTCCTGTTGCCTCTCTCCTTTTTCAACCTCCCAATTTCACAACTTTCCTTATACTAAAGCCTGGACTTTTTTCACTTGGGCCATCACACCCTACCTCAAAAGAGGGAGGGAGGGAGGGAGAGAGGGAGGGAGGGGGAGAGAGAGAGAGAGATCTTTGATCAGCAGTGCTACCTGATGAATGGAGTGAACATGCATGTGTGAATGAAAAAACTTTGTGTAAGAAAGTGCATGACACATCTCCAAGGACAGGAGCTCAGTGAAGCTCTGAAGTGGACTTTGAATATGACTGGCCACTGGGCCACTTCATTTTTGAGGAATCCATCATCACCCTCCTTTGCGCCGTTCCAGCAGGGAGATGTAGTTTTCATCTGATAACTCAGACGCAGATGACATTCCCAAATTCTCTGCAATTTTCCAACCATGCAGGAATCATGGACTATTTAGGCAACAGGTGGAAAAGAAATATAGTGCACACATACTTCATTCCAAAATCTAAGTCCCAATGCTGCCAGAGGCTTTCCCTCAAAATGCATTGGAACCTAGATTTTGGAATGAAGTATGTGTAAACCATCTTTCTTTCTTTTTGATCTGCTTGGTTTGCTGTACTGTATATCCTTCTGTTTGCCTTTGTTTAAGACAGATACTATCAGAGTGGAGCTGAAGGGATCACTTGGCCCTCTCAGCTTTCTTAAGCCTTCAATTGACCACTAGTAGGTACTGAAAGAGCAGCTTTTATCAGGAGTTAATGCAGGTAGTTCCCCAGTTTAAGAATTAGTTCCGTTCCCAAGGTCTGGCCTTAAGTCCAATTTGTATGTAAGCCGGAACAGTATTATTGTACAATACTGCATAGGTAGTACAGTGTAATGAACTCAAATCATTGCATATTTAATTCAAGGCATTGTGTATTTAACTTGAATTTTGCTACAATAGGCTCCATTCTCAACTATGGGTCATCCTTCAACCGGGCATTTTTACCCAAGGAGTAGTACAGCCTACAGATCTTTTTCATCAGTGAGCTCTCCATGGTCCTGATAAGACATTATTCTACTGAAGTCCAGACTGTTGGACTCACTTTACAGTATTTCCAGTCAGCATGAGTACCAGTACTAGTTAACTATTCTCCAAGGTGTTCAGATAGGCTTATTTCAACTATTTGCTTTGGGCCATACCCACCACTGTCCAATTCAGTTGTCATTTTTAAAGTCCTATAAAATTTGACTCTTGAATATCCACAGGTCTGTCTCTCCCATCAAAGTCAAGCCCACCTCATGACTTCCTGAAGGGTGGGATTTCTAAGGATCCCTATGCCATATGAAGTCAAGAGAGTAGTGACAAAGCGGCTTCTCTACAGTTGCCCTCAGGATGTAGAAGATCTTCACAAGATACAGAATACCTTGAAACTCCTTGCCTTTCATAAATTGCTTAAATCCTGGTTGTTCTGCTGAGTGTTTGGAGTCTAATGGCTACAAACTGGCTTTTAAATAGACTGTTAGTTGTTGCTTGCTCCTTTTTTTATTACATATAGTTTTCCATTTTATGAACTACCTTAGGTTTTTCAGAAATGAGTAGTATGTAATAAATATAAATATAAATAAAATAAATATGGTCCCTACATGCTTTGGGCTGTAGCTACACCTGAAAGTAAGCAGACAGAGAAATCCCACAAGAAATCTGGCTGAAGACAATCCTCAAAATATGCTTTTTTTTTTTTTTTTTTTTTGGAATCAGTTAGTCTTTCAGGCTGAAATAGGTTCTAGCCACTTAATTTGGAAGGAATTTCAAAAGTTTGAAAAACTAGCTTGCTCTTTCAGATACCATAGATTGGGTGATTATGACTGTATATCAGTCAAAGGATATTAGGAAATAATATTGCAAAGATTTCTAAAGACAAAAATACCCCATCTTTTTCTACGGTTGATTAGCTGTCATTTTATATTTTTATAACCTTTAAGTGATCATGGGACTATAGCTAATGATAGTCATCTAGCCATTTGACCTTTTTCAATATGGCAAAATGCCAGTTGAGTGACCATACTTCCATCTCAGCTACAATTTCACACTTGATTTTTGCAAGTTATTCATATAAGGTGAATCCATTAAAATTCATCCAAGGTTTGGAGAATTCATTTCCATTTAACAAGCACTTGGTTGCAGGATGGTTAGAATTACTCTTTGCAACACAGTCAGTATGATTCAAATGATAGGTGGAGATACACAATAAAGAATTGCAATGTAGAGCTCCAGTTAGGGAAACAGTTTTCTTCTGTATTGTGTCCCATTCAACACCCCCCTTGCATTTCTTTTCTGCTTCTGTACTCACCATTAGGGTGAGGTTGAAGGACTAGCATGTCTTCCATTTACTTTCTCAGGTCACACCAAGGGCCTACAGTTTTGACTGTCTAGTAGAAAGCCCAATTCCTTCCATTGCCATGAATGTTATCCAGGAATCCCAGTTCCACCATTCAGCTTGGCTCCATGTCATCCCCAAAGTCATTGGCTACCCGTGGTAAAGTGATGGCTATAAGTGGTAAAGTGAAATGAACCCATTTCAGCTTATACAGGGTTGCTTGTGAATGCTGACTGCTTCAGGAATGGCACTGCAACATTTAGAAATGTATGAATATCACAGTTCAACTGAATTTCACATTGTAGTTTGGGAAGTTTCAATTAGATCAGTTATTTGAGAGTAATTCTCACTGAATTCAATAAAACCCATTCCTCCCACATAGATATGTATAAAAATGCACTGTAAATAGATCAATATATTACTCTTGAAGAATTCTTCAAATCTGGCATCAATATATTCCCAAACACCAGCACTAGTTGCATTAATATTGACTATTCTACTCACTACTAGGAGAGTTCTCCCCCTTTTTTAAATTTTTAAACTATATTTTCTACTTTAAAATATGCAGTGTTTCATACAAATACTGGGGGGTGGGAAGGGGTGGAGGAGAATAATCCATAATTATTTGACACCATTTTATGACTCTAGGCTAGTTTCTTTCTTTCTTTTTTTACTTTTCTAATTAATTCTATGCAATTTTTTTTTTAAAAGAGGAAATGAAACATAATTAATTTTGCATTTGAAGAATGCATTGTGCCTAGTTGGCCTAGCCAATTAATGTCTGAGGATTTTTCCCCCCTTCAAATTCAGTCATGTATTCTGTTCATTACTAAATTTGTGATGTTACATTCCTAGTTGGGCTCCAAAACAGGGCATTGCTGTTTAGCCAGATTTTAAGCAGTGTGACTTTACTTTCTCTTGCCAGTTGATTTCTCTTTTAAAAGTTAATGGAGAGTCCTTCACATGCTTTTCTGTTGATATAGAATATCTTCACCGTATTACATATGCTTATGTAAATAAGTATTCTGGCTATGAAGTAACATGCAGTGGGCAAAGAGGATTCTGAGAGTTTTGCAGAAATGTGGGGCTTGTCCTTATTCAGATGTTCCAGTCTTCTTCAGACCTGAAACTGGGAAAGGGTTGCGAAGAAACTGATTAAGTCAGTGAAGCTGTTTGGGGACCTTTCTTTGCTGTGATATTGTTAGCTAGGACGTCTAATAGGACAATTAGGATTAATTAAAATCAGCTTGATTGATTAGAACTTATAAACCTGAACATCAGGCTCACACCAGAGGTTATGGGAATGTCCATGTGGCGGGTGTGCTACTTAGCACCACACATTAAGCCGTAAAATTCAAGCCGTGAGCCACCTGTAAATAGCTTAATCTTAATGGCCATTCAGGTTGCTCTGAATCATCAGGTCTCATTTCCCAATGGCCAATTAAATTATGCCCTAACAGTCCATGTTTTTTTTTCAAATTACGCTGTGCTCTGTATTAATTTATTCCTACCCACCTTTTCACAAATAGTCCTGGAAGGTTACCTATTCTTGTAAATTGAAATGGGAATGTGTTTCAAGCCCAGGAAATGAAAACTACAAACTCAGATTGACTCCACCTTAATTCCATGGGTTGTAAGAGGAAAGGAAGAGAAAATGCAGTCTGGCTTTCAAGATTCTCTACTTTAGCCTATTTCAGTGAAGCAGAGTTCCAGCATTCATGTAGAGCAGTGTTTCTCAACCATGGCAACTTGAAGACCTGTGGACTTCAACTCCCCAAATTCCTCAGCCAACCATGCTGGCTGGGGAATTCTGGGAGTTGAACTCCACATGTCTTTGGGTTGCCAAGGTTGAGAAACACTGATGCAGAGTCTGTTTTCCTGTTGGGCCTAGCTCAAAGAGCTGACCTGTGGTCCCCCATCCCAGTAGTAGCCAGGTTCAGTCTGCTCAGAGTTAGGTAACAAGACCAAACATAATCAGCTAGATGCTGCTCCCTGCTGAGGCAGTAGTAATAATAACAGCCACAACTACTACTCTAGCTACTGAAACAAAATACAGTTTATAGGCAACCAATTTAGAAGATAGATAAAATGCTTTTTTTTTTAATGTTAAAATAAGTTATGTGCCAGCCAATGACTGGGTTCACCACAACATGCTAAGCCAAGTGAACCAACAAAAGACACCATGGAGTACGTAATGCACTCTAGTTTGGAGACCCTCGCCACAAGACTTCTGCATTCAGCAGCCATCTTGACTAGTAACATCAAAGTTATCTTCAAGAGTACTTCTGAGTTTATATATAACAATAAACATCCATTGGTTTTAGAAGCTTGACTCCAGTGGTGCCTACCTGAGAAGGAGGGTCAAAAGAATCAAGATGGCAACAATGGCAGCCTGATTGAGGGCTAGGGTTACATACATGTACATGAGTGCAACATTGAGGTATATACAAAAGGAAGGCACCTTTGATAGTAGTACATGGCCACCCTCTTGAAATTTTGACCCTCTATTACAACACATAATTTCATAAAACATAGTTGACAGCCACAACAGTAGCCAGCTAAAATGGGAGGAAGAAAACAAGCTCTGTCAATAATATCCCATGAAGCATGCCTAGGAAAGGCCTTTTTCTGCCTTTTTAAAAAGGGAGGAAGGAGGGACCATGCATTATAAGAAACACCTACGTATTTTTGTTAACACATTTATATTTTCAGGATTGGAAGCCCTGGATGTGATCTTAGAAACAGAACCTTAATATTTATTAGTAAGACTTTTGAAAAACAAAATGTTACCTATTCAATGCTTTTTTACCTCTTAGACAAGGGAATTTCCACAGCATGCTTTGTAGAAGGTGCTTTAGAGAAAACAGGTATTTTTATTAGCAGCTGGTAAACCTTTCTGTGAATCTTTTTCATTTTTAATCCCAATAAATCAGAGTTCCTTCTGATACTGTTTCAGAAAATGTTAGGCATATTAACATAAAGAAGGTTGATGATAAAGGTGGTGGTGGTGTCAGCATCTAAAAGTATCAAGCACAGTTTGTTGGAACCATCTACATTTCCAAAACAAAGAAATATCCATACATTCCCAATAGGTAAGAGGAGATTCTGATATTTCTTGACATGTATTTGTACTGTCTTTTTGTTTTCTTGCCCACTTGTGTCCCCCCACCCCCACCCCCACCCCCATAAAACCTCACACAGAACACAGGAGGTGCCTCCTCTGCCTTGAATGGAAAAACTAAACAGAAAGTCATTTAAGTTGAAATGATTCTGTCCTTCTGAATGTTTTTAGAAAAGCAGATTGTACATCTTACAAGTGGCCTGTGCTTATAACTAGATGCTGTCATTTTCTGAGCACATTCAAGTCAGTGGCCTCATCCTTTCCCCCAAGCTGTTTATCCAAGGGAAAAAAATCCTCCCCATAAATGCTATAATTTGCCACTAAAGATGCTAATTGTTCTCAGATGTAACTTCAGTTGCAATTTTCAGTGGGAAAAGGGCAAGGGGAATGTATTTATGCCACATTCTCAATCTAAAAGATGGCTTTTCCTAAACATGCTGTACAGAGGTTGCATTCACACATCTGGCTAAGCCCACGTAGATAGTTTGGTATCAGATACTTTCATAAAATACAGTGTGGATGTTCCAAAACAGCAGCGGACAGCCTATTCCCCTGCAGATGTTGTGGTATGGCAACACCAAGCATTGCCCAATATTGGCAAGGCTTCCAAGGGATGTTATGAGTTGTAGTTCAGCTCTATACAATAGACCACAGGTATGTATGACAGTCACAATCATCTTTATCTGGTCAATGACCAGCAAAATTTAAAGGGACAAAAACAAAGCAAATATATACAACGATGTAGTAACAACTAGTAAAATAAATCACATAATAATATAGCCATCCCTCCTCTGTTACTATGTTGATACATTTACTATCCAGGTAATATAAATCTAAAACATTAATAGATATTGAGTATGTATGTATGTAGGGGACGCGGTGGCGCAGCGGCTTAATGACGCTGAAAGCGCCGGCCAGAAATGGCTGAAAGCTTCAGCGGTTCGAGTCCAGCCTCGCGTTAACAAGGTGAGCTCTTGTTTCTCTACCGGCAGCTTCTGCCCACTCAGCAGATCGAAAACGTACGTGAGTAGATAAATGAGGACTCTCACTCCGGTGGGAGGAAAATGCTGGCAGCAACTCCACAGAGAGACGGGACAGTTGCCGGCGTCCGAAAAAGGGGCGCGAAGCAACGGAAATCCCGCCTCCTGTGCTGCCAGCTGGGCTGACGCTCTAGGAATTAGGCTCTGGCAAAGTCTAATTCCGAAACTAGAAAGATGCAATTGCCTTGAAAACCGCTAGGGGGCGGTCACTGCAGGGTCAGTAATGACTGTTAAGCAGATTAAAAAAAAATGTATGTATGTATGTATGTATGTATTCAGTTTATATAGCTCTCATCCAATACAGTATATGTGACTCTTAGTCGCATTCCTTGCCTAGACCCTCACTGAATCCTTAACAGAACTGCAAACGACAAAATCTTTATTTTAGGCCACTGACAAGAATGATCTCTCCTTCCTTGGTAGTGCATTGCCTGGAGAGGAATATGGGGGGGGGGGGGGAGAGAATGTTAAAGCCCCCCCCAAAAAAGGAATCACTGACCATTAGTTCATCTTCCAGCTCCCAAAAGCCCCCAGTAGCAAGTGCCTCACGCAGCTTTCTCCATGGTACAACACAGATTCCAGATGTGCTGGTGTCAACCCTCCGTCACCCCTATTACTGCAAACAACTCCTACTACTCTTTGGTCTGGTGGTGGATGATGGGTGGTGTCATCCCACATATTTAGAGGGCACCACGTGGGAAAGGCTCAGTGTATTGCTTGCTTTGGCTTTGAAGTTCTAGCTTAAATGAGATGCTGAGGAGGTCCAGTATGTCACAGAAGTGATTTCTTCTTGCCTTTAGATCAAGTTTCAGGATGCCTGGTTTTTAAACGTTTCTCAGAAGACACAGAGTGGCATGGAACTTGTAGAATGGAATAAAGATAGTTATTCCGAAAAAAGAGAGAGAGAGAGACCGACCTTTTTCATACTGGAATGATGCATAGTACAACAAAAGCTAATATGCCACCTTGTGTTAAAGAAATCCTTCACACTTAATAAGGTTGCCTTATTTTCGTAATCTAAGAATCACAAAGTAATCAGACAATGGATGTTTTCCTGGAAATTATTCTGAGCCAATCTTTCAAGAACAGTTCCAATTGTGGTTGTTAAAAAGCTACTATTTATCATCTTTTGATTCATTCCTTGTTACTTTGAGCCCTTGGTTATTTGGAGAATTTTGCTTATATTGTCATGAAGGAGCTGAAAAGCCATAAATCTTCCAGCTATTCTAACAGTAGGCTTTCAAGGAATCTTAAAGGCCTTGGAAGATTTAAGGAAATAAATGCATTTTAAAATACCTCAGAGAAATCTAGATATTCCATGTGTCATGGCTTTACCTTTCTGGCCCTCAGAATTCATCTAGTTAGTGTTTTAGCTTTTCAGATGAACAAATTGTTATCTATTTTATTTTATTTATTATTGTTTTAACTCACTTTTTTTTTCCTGTGAAGTATGCCCATCAGTTCTGGAACTGATAAACAAAGCAGTTTAAAGCAGGCATGCCATGAAATGTTGCTTGGTGATCACAGCAAAATCTGAAGCAAGTAAAAAGGTTAAGATGCATTTGAGTCAAGCTTTGCTCCTGGAGATTGCTTCCATGCAGGCTACAGAAGTGGTTTGTCGTTACTTTCTTCCAGATTTTTTTTTTTTAACTTTTTGGTCTACTCTATAGTTCTGGGATGATCCTGATAGTCACCCATCCAAGAATACTCATATCTTGAGCCAGATCAGGCAAGATGCTGCTATTTGCTGAAACTAGGCAATTGACATAGTCCAGAAGATGGCAAATTCTACATGGACCAGTAGGCAGCATTATCATGATGCAAATGATTTGGAAATGAATCCCACGCAAGAGGGGCCAGGATTTGGGTTTATTCTGGCTTTAAGTTAAACTCCTCTACAGCTTTTCTGCATTGCTCAGGAGAGTGGAATTATATGGATCCAGTTACAGGCTGAGTTACAGACAAGGTTCGCATGCCCGACTAAGCCAGAGTGTGGTTTTTGTAGTTCTGATTAAATGTGATTTGTATTTTCAGCTGTTGTGATTTGTAAATAATTTATGGCTTGGTTTGACTTGTGAACCAGACCACAACAAGTCACGATGGAGCAAAGCAACTCTTTCAACCACCCCCAGTGGCATGTAATGATATCTCTAGAGGATGGAGGGGTTCCATTTTCTGAGTCCTTGATTTCATCTTGGGGGAGGTGGGAGATAAGTGAAATACATAAATAACCTTATTGGAAGCTTAAATCCATATTTTGCCATATGAAAAAAATCAGCAACACAATCTTGGGGGGGGGGTGCATGCTGTAGAAATCATAAAAAGGGGGCGAAAACCTTCTTGAAGCCCTGAGGACTATGGTTTGTCCACCTCTAGTGTGTTTCAGCCAGTGATAACCTGGCTAAAAAGAAAAAAAGAGGGGATAACTTGGACTCCATTAGATTGGGACTCAACCTGCTCCTTTCCCATGGCTATATCATATTTGCCTGCAGGAGGAGCTGCTTTATATTTTGCTCCAAGTCATCTGATGCTTGCCTTACCAAGGTAGACCTGGTTCTTAATGTTGTTCTTGGTCTGAGAACTACCATACCATTGTCCATTGCATCTCAAAGTCTTCCCAACCTGCTGTTCCCCAAAGTGTATTTCTATCAGTTCAGCCTCAGATCCTGAATGCTGTTGGAGAAGGTCTTCCCTTCTTTTTTTCTCCCTTGGAAAGTGAAATAGCTGGACTTCTTAGCAGTAGAACAGTAAAAGATTAAGGGCTGGACAGTGCATCCAGTTGTAGGGGGATAATAAACTACCCAGTGCAAAAGTAAGGTAGGGATGCATGTGTGTACATTTGTGTGTGTGGATAGAGAGACATTTCTTATTAATAGTGAAACAGGACATAGAAGGCAGACTTGGCAGCCACAAAGAGGAAATATGCAAAAACAGGCTACAGACAAAGAGAAATATAAAACCTTAACTTATTGGGAGGTAAGATATGAGAGAGAGAGAGAGAGAGAGGGAGAATCACTGCATACCAACAGTTCTTTTGCAGGCTCCATCATAGAGTCCACAGCAGAAACTGTACTGGTATGTGGGAAAGACCTTAGGAGACGGGGCAAAGAGATGCTGCCTAGGGAATGGTCAGGTAAGAGGGGGCATAGCCCAGAGCTGGGTAGTGGGATGGGCAAGAGGCTCAGAAGGGACCCTCCCTAGTTTCTTGGGCTGTAAAGGAGACGGCAGAAGAACTGTACTTTCAGACCTGCAAGATTCTGTTAATGTAGCTTTACAATAACGTAAAAATAGCTTATATGGTCATGTTTCCTGGCTGGTCTACCTGGTAAGGCTGACAGATACTAGTGGGACTTATTGTTATTGGGTTTGCTTTCTAACAATCCAGTGAACCCGTTTAAAATTTCCCCCCAAGAAGGAACACTCTTTCTAATTCAGCCTTCCCACTGCCTCACTGATGTCTATGCTTGTGGAGATGTAACACAAGAGTTCTGCATATTAAATAAAGTAGTCAGAGCAGAAAAGCTACTGCAGTCACTTGCTGTGATGTTATCATTCTTCCGCACGCTATCTCCAGCCTCCTTGCTCGCCTGCTCTCTCCTTCTTTCTCGCCAAAAGCTAAAAGATAAAACATGATTGGCAGCAGCATTTCCAAGTAAGAATTGCCACTTGCCATACTGAAGCTTCTGTCTGCCAAGAGGAAGGGGGGAGGGGGGCTTGTTCCGCTTTTGAAAATGAAAAGATATAAAATTCTGTGTGTTTCCTTAGCCTGCACCTGCCATTAAGACACTGCAAAAATTGAGCAGAGGACATCCATGCAGGTGTCCCAACGTTTGACATGCTTCCCCAAGGCAGTATTGCTTCTACATCGCTTCTACATACAAACTCCAGATCCGTGGCTGTTCTCACTGTATGTCTGAATGCTTTGAGAACTACTTGATGCATTCCTGTCCCTGAAAGAACACCTAAAGTGAACTTCATGGTTTAAGGAAAACATTCCTTTAGAAAGTGGAGTATATTGCAGTATTATGTCAAAGAAACATTCACACAAAGAAAAAAGACAGGTGGGGTTGTGTGGACTGGTGCTCCCATCACCTGCAGATCTGCCCTGGTGTTGGATGTGACATGTTTGGGAGGTTCTATTTGCATTTCCTCTGAGTAGTCACGAACCTAGATAAAGCAGAATTCTTGGTTGCACAAAGTCTTTCAATTTTGTTCAACCATAATCCTCTACCAACTTTCCAGCTTAAAACAGGATGGTTGAGGAAACTGGTTGGTGAGAACAGGCCAACTGCTGTTAGTAAAGCAGCAGAATACAGGGCTGGGCTCTGGACCAGTGTGCAAGGTGACCAGGAATCTGAAAATGATTCATCATCATCCACCAGAAATATATAAGAGGAATCAAGCTGGATTAGATCAAAGATCCACCTAGTCCTCTTTCCCACAGTGACCATCCAATGCTTCTAGGAAACTCTTATGCAATGTATAAGCAATGAGACCTTCCCATTTAGTTTTATCATTTGCATCTGTGACAGAATTCCTACAATTCTAATTCTAACTCAAGCTAACAAGAACCATGATTTCCTCTAAAGTGCACTTAGCTATCACCTCTTAGCAATTAAACACCATCATTATACATGTGAGCAGCAGTGATGAACTGCTGAAATGAACTGCAGAAATGAACTGCAGAAAATGCAGAAATGAACTGCAGAAAAAAGATTAATTATGAGAATATGAGCTTTTGCACCAAAAAAAAAAGGCATCCTGTTTTCCCCATCCATGTTCAGTGCATGAACTTGAAACCATTTAAACTTATTTGTGAAAGCAGAGAAAGGTCAAGGGTGTTTTATTAAGAAAAGGTTTGCATGAGAGACCACCATAATTTTAAATCAAGAACTGTGCATAAAAAGAATTTTGATGAAAACTGGAGCTTTAATAAAAATGTGGAGTTTTCCATTTTCTGCTCTATTTTAAATGTTACCTAAAATAAAATAAGGGTAGCTAGAAATATCAAATATTTAACCAAAGCATAAAGGATGCGTAAAGCTTTTGTTTAAGTGGGTGTCATTTCTTATAATAATATAGTCTTTGGTATTTCTCCAAGATATTAACAGTAGCATCTCCTTGGAGCTGAACTTGGTTCCTGGTGGCTACATGAATCTGTCCGTATAGTTTTCTTGGCAATAACATAGAAGTGGTTTGTCATTATGTCTTTCTAGGAGGGGTATATCTTTTTTTAATTCACTGTCTAGCTATACCTCTAGGATTTCCTGCAAATCTCCCATCCAAGTAGTAAACAGGTCTGACCCTTCTTTCTTTTTCAAGATCAACCAAGATGCTGCAGACTGCTGTAACTTCCAAAAAATTAGATAGAAATACTGTTACATGATATATTTTCTAATGGAGATATAGGAAACTCACCCTCAGACCTTAGCAGGCTTCCCAGGCCAACTTATTTGGTCTGTGGGTCCTAGGAACATAGGTCTGTGTGAATAATAGACTAGAAAGTCTTGTGGACACAACTAAAATAATTATAACACTCTCAGACCCTGGTTTCAACAATATTCTAAAACACAGAAAGATCCACCAGTTTAAAATTAGTAAATAAATTTATTTTGGGGTTTCCAATTGGACTTCTCTTAATACTATTACTTTAGATGAACTCAGTTTTGAGTACTCTATTTTGAAAAAAAACTTCTACAGAATCAATGAATTTATTTTATCTTATAGTACTCCTTGGAAGTTTACTCAAGCACTTATTATTCAGTTTGTTTGACCAAGATGCATTGCTTCTTCTAAAGTTTCACAGTGATTGGATGTTATGGAAGAATCAACTGTGGTTCTTAAACCAGTAACTATTTTTACAGGAATTTGGGGGCAAAAATGACAAAATTGATAATAATTACTAAAGCGAGGTCTAGAATAATTAGCTTGAATATCCTTTCTAGGAAACCAGAATAGGGTTCCTTCAAATACACACAATATGAAATTAGTACAGCAGCATATATTGGATGCTTTTGATAATATTAAATTAATTGTACCACTGTTGGAGATTGAATATAAGAATCAGAACATCAACTCATATAGTTTGGACTTCTCCTGTTACTGCCATATTTTGGACTGAAATCAGTAGGACTGTTAATATGACTCTGAATGTGCGTGTTCTTCTTGGAAATATGCCTAGTAAAGTATTGCAGATTTTCCACTCATTTGGGTTGGCTAATAGAATGCTCATATAAAACAAGAAAGGAATTCCACATCAGATTTGCAACATATATTGATACTGTTATTTGTTAATACTTGATTTTTTAAAAGGCAAGAAAGAAGACTTTGAAGCTATAGAGTCAAAATATTGATAATCAATCAATTAATTAATTAATTCTGTTTATACCAATATTTTCCAAATATTGCATTTTTCTAACTATTACATATCACAATGACATTATTCATCTTGAGGTTGCATTATATTATTAATATTCATCTATGTTTTTCCTCTTATTAAATTGATGTCATATTTGTTTTTTAAAAAAAAAGGTCCAGAAGTCTGCTACCTCCCAAAATTGTTAGGTAGTCAAGCATATTACAAATTCTGAAAAAAAAAAAATGTTCTTTTACATTTAAAAAAAAGACCTTAAATGACTGCTATATTTTTGTATCATGAATTGGCCATTATCAGTTACATTCTTTCTTGAAAAAACAAAGTACAAAGGATAGATGTTTGCTAGCAGCCTTGACTTAGACTCTCTGTGTTTTCAGCAGGAGTGTATAATTTATTATGAAAATGTTTCTTGTGCACTACTCCAGAGAAAGGAAATCAATAACTGAGCCACTGCCTGCTACTCTGTGCTCATATTGGATCCATTGCCTTCATCGCAAACGACCCTACGTTGCTCTACTTCAGGCACATGTTCTTTGTAAACAGTATAGTGAAGAGCAGGACATGATTAGTAATCTAGCAAAGGAGAGGGAGAAAAAAATAATAATAGTATGGGAACTGAGGGACCCCTTTTATTGAAAACAATCTAGTTTTTCAGTTCTTTGAAGTTGCTGCTATCTCAAAATCTCAGCCTGACAATACTCTTGGTAACTATTAGTGCAGGCATAGATCTCAACCTTTTTAAGCTGACAGCCTTGAGGTTAGGTGCAACAATGGGAGTAAGGAAACACATGTTAAAAGAAAATCCCACATAATGATACTATGATTCTCCCAGGGTTGCAGAATCCATATACAGCATATACTTTCAATACTAGAAAGATTTTGACGAGGGCCGGGTTATAAAATGACTGGTTTACTTAGAAGGTTGCCCGTCGGATTTGTTCCCATCTGACTGTAGATATGATGGAAACTCCACAAAAGTGGTACCATGCGATGGCTTTACCATAGAGTTTAGCCTGATCTTTTGACATTTCTATATTTGTTGGCTTAAGATTTATATCTACTTCTTATATTGCCTTAAAAGGAGCATAATTCAAAATCCCCAAACAGAATGAATTCACTCAGTGAGTAAAAGTATGATTTATTTCTTTTTGGTATAGCGTATTGCATGAAGCCAATCAATTGTGGCTTATTCAATGAATCACAATTAAAGTATCCAGGGTCTTTACCATATGTGAACCTAGCCTTTTGCTTTCTCTCTCACATAGGTATATACATACAGAGAGAGAGAGTTTGGATCTGCACATCACACTAATCCACAATGTGGTTCGTTTGGGTATTACTTAGTATAATCTATAAATCCAACCACTGTGGTTTATAAACTATATTTTATGGATTACAATATTCTGTGAACCTACTCATTCATGTTTATTCAAGAAATCAGGATTAACATTGTTTAGTACAGAGATCTGACCATATTTCCATATTCTGGGGGCTTCCAAGGATTATAGGGAGTGGAGTAACAAAATTCAGTGATGTCATTGGAGGTAGATATGGTAAAGTTGTAAGCATGGCCATTCTCAAGGTGATAAAATACAGATTCCACATCTTATGTAGTAGTGTATGATGTCATAATATAAATTAAAAAAGGCAGACCTTGCACTATGATATCATAATATGTATTTCAATATTTCTGTATCATCATGGCTAGCTGCAGATCTCAGGTTGTAAGGGGGAAGAAGAAAGAGACAAAATTCGTGTACAAGTGGTCTACACATTGCAAAAATGGGTCTGGTTATATGCAGACTACAGGTCATGGGTTTGCCCACACTCAGTTTAGTATGATAAGAATAGCAGTGAACTTGTATAAGCCTGATATGATTACCAGGAAGTCTGCTCTTTTGAAGTAGCCTGGGCTGTCAAACACTCTGACTGGGTCAGTGGTGCAGATACTAGTTCAGTGTTGAAGTCTGGGGTTCTTGTTTGTTTAAATTTATTGGCTGCCCAACTCCAGTGGACTATTGAGATTTCCATTGAAGGATGTTGAGATTATCTATTCCAAATGGAATCTCTTTGAAATTGAGGGTGAATGGAGGGAATTTGAACCTAATCACCGTAATTCTTAGGTATGAATAAACATGTAAATGTTACAATTTCTTTGCTCTTGCCCAAAGACCACTATGGAAGATCTGGAAGACAGCTGAATAAGGAAAAGATCAATTTCCTTATAGCATAGGATAGGTTACTATAATTACTTTTCAAGGTGCAGTTTGGAAAGTTAGGAACTTTTCCATTCTAGCCTGAGATACTATTAAAACAACTTCTTCTTCTTCTTCTTCTTCTCCTCCTCCTCCTCCTCCTCCTCCTCCTCCTAATAATAATAATAATAATAATAATAATAATAATAATATGTAACTTTTTCAAATCACTGAGGTTATATCAATACAGTCATGACAATTCAGAAAATGTTATGGCAGGTAAGAAATCAGTATCACTAAGATATTTTCTTCATTTCAAAAACAATTGATAAGGGCGATAAAAACTAGCGCCATACAGAAATGATATTGGAGAAGCCCCCATTGCTCATTGCTGCATAACTGCATTAATCCAGCCTTGTTTTAATCACACCATCATCAATAAAGCTTAGAAGGTCTTCACATTCTTCTTCACATTTAATGTTAAAGCCGTTATATTGAACAGCAATTATAAAGGCTTAATATTTCAGTTGAACCTAGATTATTGATCTTTTGAAGATGGAGATAATATGTGTTAAAGATAGGCAATGTTTTATATCCAGGTTACTTTTTACATTAGATTTTTATTGAGAGTTTAATCAAAATTACACTTACTACTTATTAAACATTTTACAAAGATTTTGGCTGTTTGATACTCCCTTTTTCTAGGAAGGAGACCTGAGACATTTAGCCTTTAAAAATCTGTCTCAACCAAACTGTGTTAGCAGTACTGCTTAGCCAGAAGTATCAGAATGGGTTTCAAATAGGGCCAGGCATTGGTTTGTGTTGAAGCTACAATATGGAATGAATGGAAAAAATATAGGATAGGTTTCTACTCACCAGAGGCGAAATGAAGGATCCATCCTTGGGCAAGGTGATAGCCCAGATGCTTCATGGGCTGAAATCTGGGGGTGGAATGAGAAGGCTGTTGCCCAGTTGGAAATAGTCCAAAAGAACTTCATAGGGAAGATCTTGGGCCTCCTCCAGGGCATCCCTACTGCTTATTTAAGGATGGAAGTAAGGTTACTTTCCCCTGCCTTTAGAATACATCTTGCATTGCTGAGGCACTATAAGAAACTAGAAAGCCTTCAAGAATCCCACCTTGGCAAATTTTGTTTTATCCTTGCACACTTGGTATCAATGGACCAAACCTTTGTTGCCCATCCCACAAGTATATTCCCTTTGGGAGAACTTAAGTTCTTGGAACAGAGAAAATACTAGAGATATGCTTTTTGAAAGGGATGCTAATAAAGATGCCACTGCAATACAATCATTCACATTTTCATCTTGGCACCATTACTATTAAAAAGAAAAAGAAAAGAAAAAAAAAGACCCCCCAGTACCTGGCTAATATTACCAGTGTGTCATTGAGAAGGGTGTTTACATCTCTTTGCCTGGAGACCGTGCCCTCCACCATCTTGACGGGAGATACTGTAAGCATCCTGTCGAACAATGTCTCTATCCTTGTGGTGTTGGTCAAGTGGAGGACATTATTCATTATGTCCTCCACTGCCCCATTTACAATGAGATCAGGGACATGGTAGGTGACCTCAAGGACTCCGACCTTGAACAATTGAACTATCTTCTTGCAGACATGTTTCCAACAAGCAGGTTGCTACTTTTGCTCTGCTGTTATTTAAACTTAGAAATAAATACTTAAGTTCTTAGTTGTAGTTCTGGCTTTATCTTATTTTAACCTCCTTACATCTAATACTCTTTATTATTTCATTTTACAATCTTATTACTGTACTGTTATTTTATTGTATTTTTATTGTAGAGAGCTGGTTTGGTCTAGCGGTTAAGGCTGTAGGCTGGAAACCAGGAGAAGACGGTGAGTTCTAGTCCCACCTTAGGCATGAAAGCTGGCTGGGTGACTTTGGGCCAGTCACTCTCTCTCAGACCACGATGTCAGGCTCAGGCGACAAGCCAGTCACTCAATTCCTGTCACAACCAATGGATCAACATTCAGTCAATCTGGAAAAAAAAAAAAAAGTGGACTCTGAATCTATGGGAAAAATGGTAGGAAGAAATATATATGTATGTATGTATATACGTATGTATGTTATGTGTATATATATATATGTGTGTGTGTGTGTGTATATATGTATATATATGTATATATGTATATAAGTATATATGTATGTTATGACTTATGATTACAACAATATACTTATTTACTAGATCCATCCCAGTTCTAAAATCCCAGTGAAGTTTTGGTTCAATTTGTTATTCCCGAACTCTGCCGGATTGCAAGTGGCATGCTAAAAAGAGGAAACTTAAGAACACGGAACAAAAGCTTCTGGTGCCTTGTTGAACAAGTTCCAAAGAGTGTGGATAGATGGGAATGTTGGGTTAAGAGACTGACACATCTGTCCTCAACTCAGAAGCCACCCCAGTCATTGGAGGTGTAGTGAAATGACAAGTCCTCTTGGCAGAGGAGTCAATAGGGAAGCTCAAGATGACAAAATCAGTGTAGTGACATCTTGATGCAAGCTCTACCCCTTTGTGTACATGTCTCAAAACATTGCACATACATACAGAAAGGGTAGAACTTCTGGATGCCTCTGCTTCTTTGCAACTGAATGGGCGGGGCAAAGGATTGAGACAGAGGATGAAGATGGAGAGGGTATGTTTCAGTCACATTGTGCTCAAAACTTTGTGCAGGAGCAGATGAAGCAAGATGGGTCTTAGGGAGAAGAATGTCATTCCCGAGCCCCCCTTGGGCCATTTTGTTGGACTCTAAGGGTTTGGAGTAGGTCTTGCAAAGTTATGAAGCAGAGGTGGTTCCTCTGGCCTCTGGTTTGTACCTGCCTGTCCAAATCTTCTCAGAAAATTTTTTTTTGGACAATTGGGTGGCTGGGAGAGAGGGATAAGAAAACAATCTTGCTGAATTATAGTGACCTGGCCCAGACACTTTTTCATTTTAAGAATTTGTTTGGAGGTTCCAGCACACCTAGAGTCTACCCTAGGAAGCACACCTAGGATATACCCTTGATCAAAGAAGAAGACAGTCCTACCTGGCAGGACATCCTCTTCTTCTGAGTGGGCTGATTCAGGAAAGATGCACAGAAAACAGTGAGGGAGTCAGGAGACATTCTTCTAACTAAATCAGTCCTGGAGATCTAGGGTGGGACAGATGTCATAACTACAACATCCTCACATGAAGAACAGGTTTTTGTTTGCTTGTCTTTTTACTTTAGTATCCATTTATCAAAAGAAAGCTCCATTTTCTCAAATCACATATTCCAGAACACTGACTACAGCCCCTCTACACAGTGTATTATTAGGGATAATTTATTGCAAAAATAAAATATATATTAGGAAATATGTACAAAAATATTTGGATTTTTAATGGGAACACATCAAAAATTAAAATGTAGTTAATTTAATTTAGATTTTTATTACCATTAAATATTTAATAAAATGTCCCCTTAACAACATATAATTTATTAGCAACTCTTGGAGTTGTTTGAAGGGTGCAGAATAACACATTTTTTCCACAACTGGAAAATTAAGTATATTAAAAATCATTATTAATGGAACAGACTAAGACAAATATTAATAAGACTAATCTTATAAAATATTGCATTTCCCATATGCTAAATAAAGGGAGATTATTCCTGAGCATGTATCTTTCTATCAGTCATAAGGTTTTGTTTTTTTTTTGCATTTTTCTCAGCGGTTAGAATTCAATTAAAAATATCTATTAAGATGAGATTTCCAGAGGACATTATCTGATAGCAGTTCATTTAATGAAACACTTTGGAATCTCCAGGCTGAATGTTTTTACAAAATTAATGGCGTACATAAAAAAGTAGAACTAATAAACCCAGGAGATTAGCTGAATAGCACCTGCTAAATAGCATATTTTTTATACTAGCATAAAATCAGACAAGGGGGTCATCCAGAGTAAGTAAGTAAGCCACAAGCTGCAAAATGCGTATTTCAGTATGAGACACTGTAAAATATTTACCATTATGCAGGCTGTTGCCAATATTAAATCATTCGATCAAAGCCAAATGATATAAATCCCGTTTTCTGCTACAGAGGATAAAATATTAATCTCCCTGTCTTTGTTTTAGTTTTTTTTCCAAGTAAGAGTAATTCAGACTTACAGTATTCCTTACGAATGAGTGCTGTCATAAAACTTTGTTACAATTTGCAGATTATTTCATTTACAAAAAATATTTTTCACAGCTTCAGTGAAATGGTATTGCTTTGCGGCTGGGACCTCTAAGGCTGAGGGATTGCAAATCACCCAGTGTCATCCAATCTTAGCTAAGCTAAAATTTGAAGATCCATTTTCCAAAGTATCTATTTCTGGAAAACATTGACATTCCGCATTTCATGAAAGACTTAAAAGGAAGGTTTAAGTCTGGAAGCTGGAACCTACTTCAAGTCTTTCAATTTCAACTCAAAGAAGGTTTTATCACTCCAGAGGAAGCTATGTAGAGATTGATGAATGAAAAGATTTGGGGTACCACAGTAAGGGGCAACACTTCTCTGACTTGGTCTTGAAAAAGCTAAGCAACCCTGATTAGAATTTGTATGGGAAACCATCAAGAAATTCCTGTAAACTAGACTGGGAAGTCAGAAAATATGGAAAAGGCAGACGGAAAGCATTCCTGTTTGGCTGCAAAACAACCACACGGGCATGTCTAAATAGTCACCAAAAGTCAAACTTGACTCAGCGAAAGTTTTACATTTATTACAGTAGAGAATAAGAAAGATGATCTTGACAGAGATATACAGGAACTGCTAACCAAGCAAAAGGGGCTGAAACATTTTTTAAGTCCAGAATGAAATAACATTTAGAAATGGCTTAAGCAAACACCTACCTCCTTAATTTATTGAAGTATAAAAGGAGGAGATCACAAATTTCCCCTTGGAACAGATAGCAGGGTGATGGACAGAAAACAAATGAAGTTTGACTAGTATTTGTTGTCCTTCGCAAAATTAAATTAAAGTAAGATCCAATCCAATCCATGGTGAGTCCGATCACATTTGCTTTGTAAAAAGGTGTTTGTTTATTAAATTTGTACACTGCCCACATCCTGGTGACTCTTTCACAATCCAATCCATGATTGTGCATGTAATCAGACTTGCAAGATTCTGCTATTAGAGCCAATTGCAATAAGTAGTTTTAGCCTTCCCATGGAATTGGACTGGTCTACCCAGTGGGGCTGACAATTACTTGTTATCTACTTTAAAAATTAAACAAAACCCCCTATTGATTTATCTTGTGAATTTTACCTTGTGAAAGAGTCACCAGGATATGGGCAGCATACAGTTTAATAAATAAACACCTTTTTACAAAGCAAATGTGATCAGACTCACCATGGATTGGACTGGATTTTACTTTAATTTAATTTTGCAAAGGACAACAAATACTAGTCAAACTTCATTTGTTTTCTGTCCATCACCCTGCTATCTGTTCCAAGGGGAAATTTGTGATAGAATTCTTCTACAATTTCCATTTCAATAATTAAAGAACTAAAATTATTCATTGCATGATTATTCTCCCATCCATAAGATGATAGAAAAACTAGAATTAGCATAATTTGGTGATGCCTAAGATCTTCGTTTTGGTAGTGCTGGAGCTCATTTTTGACCTAAAATACTTATTTTGGAATAGAACACTCTGACTTGAAATAATTTCTTTTACTTTTTGTTTTCATTCGATTTGCCCAATTTCCAGTTATTTGTTGTTTGGATTTTGGAAAGTTAAAGAAGAAATCCTCATCTTCTCCAGTGCTCACCTATCTTGAAAATATGCGACAGTCTGTTTGGGATAGGTAGCGATGTAAATTACCAACTCACGAGCAGCTATTATCATACAAGAGCCATTCAATTTGCTGCAAAAAGAAGCTGTATAACCCTTCGTTCAACTCTTGATCTGAACATAACAGAAAAGCCAGTCAGATTAAAAAAAAAAAAAAAGATCTGACCTGAATGTATGAAGTCTATGCTCAGATATGAACCTTATTAAAAACTCGTGGCTCCCCATGCTTCATTGGTACAGATTTCACACAACTTCTATAGCAGACCTACATTAATGGGTTTCTCATTTAAATTATGCATCTAAAATAATACAGAGCAAGGGAGAGAGGGAGCTGAACTGGGCTCTATAGCCAAATGCAATTTTTTAGCTAAATCTAATATTTAAAATAGTGATTTGTAAATCAAAAGGTCATGATTTCCATTACCAGCTTTGCAGATGAGATACTCACCCTGGTTAAATAATAGGCAAGAAATCATGAAGATTGGGAAGCAGCTAGAAGAGCAGAGGGAACAAATGCTGAAATGTCAGTACCAAGCAAGAATGCAAATTTCTCCAGATAGTATCTCCAGTGATTCTATTGTAGTCCCTGCTAAAACTCATCATGTCATAAATTACTTTTCAATATCTGTTAAGAGCACTGAACGTGTTCAGTTGCATTCATACATATATATCATGCTGCTTGCTTTCTGGATAGGTGGCATTATATGAACACTGAGGGTGAGAAGGGTAAGAAGTCCTAAGTAAAAGAAACTGGAGACAGGAGGCAAACTGAATCTAGTCTATACCACCACCGTTCACTATACTTCTTTCTGCTATTCTATTCTTGTAAACTATCCTTGCTTCTCCTGTGTGCATACAGTGCTTCACATGTTGCCTTTAATTCTTTAAACTTTTCACCTCTCTTCAATGATCTCATTGATTCCATCTAGCCATGACTTATTTGATCTCTTCCTCCTGGAAGCCTATTCCCTCTTCATTCATATATATACATATCCCCTCTCATCCCTATGCGTGGTCTGTGTCTTCCTCCATCTCGGGTCCTCTATCAGAGGCCTGGGAGTTTGAGGATCCTGTGCAGTATCTTAGCTGTTCCTAACACTGCACTCTTCTGGACAGAGGCCTCGAATGTTGCTCCTGGGATCTGTTGGAGCCCCTCTCCCAGCTTAGGAGTCACGGCCCCAAGTACGCCTACCACCACTGGGACCACTTCGACCTTGACTTTCCACATCCTCTCTAGTTCCTCCTTCAGGCCCTGGTACTTCTCCAGCTTCTCATACTCCTTCTTCCTGATGTTGCTGTCACTTGGCACCACTACATCTATCACCACTGCTGTCTTCTGGTCCTTGTCTACTACCACAATGTCTGGTTGATTGGCCAGTACCTGCCTGTCCATCTGGATCTGGAAGTCCCACAGGAATGTATGTATGTATGTATGTATGTATGTATGTATGTATCTATCTATCTATCTATCTATCTATCTATCTATCTATCTATCTATCATCTTCTCTTGTGTACCCAAACTATCACAATATACTTCCTTCACAATGATCACTCACTTCTGCATGCAGCTTCCATTCATTCTTGATCCTTTCTCTTGTTATTTTACCACCTAGTTCTTAAGTAAATGATTCCCATGTTCAATATAGTTTGTGTGAGATGAAATCCCCAGCTGATCATTTCACAACAGAGGAAAATGGCATTCAGGTGAAACTCACTAGGCCACATCCACATTTTAGGGATAATCTGGCGAGTTATAGTGGGCTGTAGCGGCATGTTTATCTGCTGGCAGAAATGGACTGTAACCATTATGTCCCCAAATACCCCTGGGTGGCTGGTGTAATATCTCTCTAGGGAAAGATATGATACCCCAGAGCTTAATTCACCTCTGAAAGTTTTGGGTATCTGCAGGGAGACAACAAAGATGCAAGTGACATTCTGCATCAAGATACAAGATGACATGAGTACATAATTCATATCACTTCCATGTCTACGTCTTGAGGTGTGTGATGTCATTTTGAGGTCACTGTGACTTCTATCAGGTAACTATTGATGTGAAACCTAGAAACTTTCAAAAGTTATCAAAAATGGTACATTTTAGTGGTGACCGAGGGAAAACATTATTAAATACATGACTGCTGCATAAGCGCATTAAGGGAATTTATTTTAATATGAAATCAAGTTTTTTTTTTTAACTGAAGCCACTACTTTGGGGAATTTGGCTCCTGGTGCATTGTTTAGAACCAGCCTTCAGCTCAGAAATAACAAGGCAAGTAAAGCAAACCTATGACCAGATTTAGCTCAGCTAAAGTTCTCAGCACCCCTGGCCATGCCAGTTGGGACTGCAGGAAGTTGTAATTAAGCAGTATCTGGAAGGCTTCAATCCACCCACCTCTGATGATCATACTCAGCCTTGCCTTGCCCACAGGAACCTTTTTATTGGGGTCTTCCCTGCTCCCCAGAGGTGTCAGGGGCTGACAGCTTGAAGCCTCGTGATCCTGGGGAGTTTTCTGAACACATTCAATGAACTTCAGCATTAAGGAGTTTGAATGGGAGTTTTCTGGATTCAGATAACATGTATTATATTTCTTCATTTGCCACATGTTTCTTCTGAGGTACAGATAGAGACACTGGGGAAATTTGTTTAGCTCAAATGTTGGCATGGACTTGCCCATGCCCTGCCTAAAATATGAGCTGGGGAACAAGTGGTGCACCAAAATTTGTGCTTGTTCAAGTGTTGAGATCCAATTTGTGACTCAAAAAATTCAAATGTGCAGCAGCATCTGCCGGGGATTCAAAATCTGCAAGGAGGACACAACAGAGACAGCTTAGATTGCAATGCTGTACCCACCATCTTGCAGATCCAGTTCCATGGATCCCACTGTAACTGTGCACACGCAAAAATTAAGAAAGAATAGGGACAAAAACTATTACTCTAGAATAGCGTACTTCTTGAAAGAAAGGAGTCCTATATGTATGTTGCACATGTAATTCTGGAACCATATGTTCAGTGATGGAATGTGTTCTTGTTGTTGTTCAGTCATTAAGTCATGTCCGACTCTTCGTGACTCCACGAACCATATCACACCAGGCCTTCCTGTCCTTCACTGCCTCCCTGAGTTTGCTCAGTTTCATCCTCATTGCTTCAGTGACGCTATCTAGCCATCTCATCCTCTGCCATCCTCTTCTCCTTTTGCCTTCAATCTTTCCCAGCATCAGGGTCTTTTCCAAAGAGTCCTCTCTTCGCATTAGGTGACCAAAGTATCTGAGCTTGAGCTTCATTATCAATCCTTCCAATGAGCAGTCAGGGTTGATTTAGGATTGACTTGTTTGACCTTCTTGCAGTCCAGGGGACTCCTAAGAGTCTTCTCCAGCACCACAGTTCAAAGGCATCAATTCTTCGGCGTTCAGCCTTCTTTATGGTCCAGCTCTCACAGCCATACGTTACTAGTGGAATTTTCCTCATAGCTTTGATTATGCGGATCTTTGTCAGCAAGGTGATGTCTCTGCTTTTTAATATGCTGTCTAGGTTTGCCATAGCTTTCCTCCCAAGGAGCAAGCATCTTTTAATATCATGGCTGCAGTCTCTGTCTGCAGTGATCTTGGAGCCCAAGTAAATAAAATCTGTTACTGCTTCCATTTCTACCCCTTCTATTTGCCAGGAATTGATGGGTCCAGATGCCATGATCTTAGTTTTTTTAACACTTTTGCACTCTCCTCTTTCACCATCATCAAGAAGCTCCTTAGTTCTTATTCACTTTCTGCCATTAGGCTGGTATCGTCTGCCTATCTGAGATTGTTGATCTTTCTCCCTGCAATCTTAATTCTGGCTTGTGATTCTTCCAGCCTGGCATTTCTTATGATGCACTCTGCATATAAGTTAAATAAGCAGGGTGACAGTATACAGCCTTGTTGTACTTCTTTCTTTATTTTGAACCAATCAGTTGTTCCATGAACAGAACAATTTTCTTGAAGAGATCTCTAGTTTTCCCCATTCTATTGTTTTCTTCAATTTCTTTGCATTGTTCATTTAAGAAGGCCTTCTTATCTCTCCTTGCTATTCTCTGGAAATCTGCATTCAGTTGTTTATATCTTTCCCTTTCACCCTTGCTTTTTGCATTCCTTCTTTCCACAGCTATTTGTGAAGCCTCATCAGATAGCCATTTTGCTTTCTTGCATTTCTTTTTCTTTGGGATGATTTTAGTTGCTTCCTCCTGTACAATGTTATGAACCTCCGTCCATAGTTCTTCAAGCACTCTGTCTACTAAATCTAATCCCCTAAATCTATTCATCATCTTCACTGTGTACTCACAAGGAATATGATTTAAGTCATACCTGAGTGGACTAGTAGTTTTCCCTACGTTCTTCAATTTAAGCCTAATTTTTGCAATAAGAAGGTCATGATCTGAGCCACACTCAGCTCCTGGTCTTGTTTTTACTAACTGTATAGAGCTTCTCCATCTTTGGCTGCAAAGTACATAATCAATATGGTTTCAGTATTGACCATCTGGTGATGTCCACGTGTAGAGTCGTCTCTTGTGTTGTTGGAAAAGAGTGTTTGCTATAACCAGCTTGATCTCTTGACAAAACTCTATTAGCCTTTGCCCTGCTTCAGTTTGTACTCCAAGGCCAAACTTGCCTGTTATTCCGATTACTCCTTGACTTCCTACTTTAGCATTCCAATCCCCTATGATGAAAAGGACATCTTTTTTTGGTGCTAGTTCTGGAAGGTGTTATAGGTCTTCATAGAACTGGTCAACTGCAGCTTCTTCGGCATCAGTGGTTGGGGCATAGACTTGGATTACCGTGATGTTGAATGGTTTGCCTTGGATTCGCATTGAGATCACTCTGTCGTTTTTGAGGTTGTACCCCATTACTTCCTTTCCCACTCTCTTATTGACTATGAGGGCTACTCCATTTCTTCGAAGGGTTTCTTGCCCACAGTAGTAGATATAATGGTCACCTGAATTAAATTCACCCATTCTCGTCCATTTTAATTCACTGATTCCCAAGATGTTGATATTCAATCTTGTCATCTCATGTTTGACCACATTCAGCTTGCTGTGGTTCATAGATCTTACATTCCACGTACCTATACTATATTGTTCTTTACAGCATCGGACCTTCTTTTCACTTCCAGATACATCCACAGCTGAACGTCCTTTTGGCTTTGGCCCAGCCGCTTCACTCTTTCTGGAGCTACTCCCTCCGCTCTTCCCCAGTAGCATATTGGACACCTTCCAGCCTGAGGGGCTCATCTTCTGGTGTCATATCTTTTAGCCTTTTGACATTGTCCATGGGGTTTTCTTGGCAAGGATACTGGAGTGTGTTGCCATTTCCTTCTCCAGTGGACCACATTTTGTCAGAATTCTCTGCCATGACCTGTCCATCTTAGGTAGCCCTGCATGGCATAGCTCATGGCTTCATTGAGTTACGCGAGCCCCTTCGCCATGACACAGCAGTGATCCATGAAGGGGGATGAAATGTACATGTAAATAAATCAAGAAACAATTATTTTCTGCCTTAGCAATGGAACATCATTATGGCTTATAATGTACATGGTCACATCAGGCCAAATTTAAACGGTTGCTTCCTGATTCAAGACATCCATTCCCTTATTTTCCTGAATGTATAAATATAAAAGGCCATTTTAAGAGATTTTGAGTGTTATGTTAAATTTCTTTCCCTGGGGATCAGTCTGATAAGTTTGATTCAAATAACTGAAATCTGTGCAGATCAGTTGGTGGGATTTATCAGCTCCCCTTCCTGTTTTCTCATCTGTGCGCGATAATCAGTAAAAGCAATTTACACACTCATAAGATCTAATGCATTTCAATCAGTGTTACCAAAAACAACTGGAATATTGTAGCTGTTAAAATAATGCTTTATGCTGGAAACTCAAATTTAACATTAAAAAGAGCACCACTTTATCCTTTTCCTCCAATGAACATTTAAAAAGAACTTAACGTATGCATTTTTTAAACAAATATTTTGAAATATGTATATTGTTAATTTTTGATGGCAACATGTTTTATTAAAGTATGATGAGTTGTATTCAGCTTGCCAGATTTTCATTTCTTTTTTGTATCATTGTGAGCGGCTTTGAAACAGATAGACATCAGAAATAGGATGTATTCTGATCTTCTGTTAGCACCTATTTTTCAAGGGTAGTGGTAATAATAATTATTATATCTATTTATTTTCACAAAACCTGTACACCCAACTGTATCATCCCAAAGGATTTTTCTTCTGATTAAATCAAAGATATAGGTCTGGTCTGGATCACCCAATGCTTAATTTGATTTTAAATATCAAGAACAAATATATATATATATATATCTGACTGACATTATCCTTATGGTAGAAAGTAAGACTAATATTTATTTTATTTATTTTATAAAATGGTGTAGTTGTTATGCTTTGCCTCAAAAAAATGTACCCAGCCAACTTAGAGGACAATGTTATAATTTGTTATGCAGATGTAAATTGTTATAAAGGGACAAAAAATAGATCATGAAAAGTTCTTGTCATATCCTAAATTCAAGAATAAAATATGGGCTCAGACTGCTATGAAATTTAAATGGAAGGCGTTTGTCAAGGTCATTTTTTATTAGAAGAAAAATCTTGGAAATTAGCAAGCTTAGAGCCCCAAAGCAAAACTTACCCCATAAAAATAAAAAAAAATGCAAGTTTCTATTGCTGAGAAAAAGTAGTTAGCAGGAATTCCTTTCAGGATGGGAGAAGATTCGGCTATTCATGGCTAATATTGGCTAACTTGATTATTGAATAAGCTATAGGATTTCCCTGAACACCAATTAGCATTGGGGGTTAGCAATAGGAAAGAGAAACATTTGGAATGCTTGACTGATTTTGAATCTGGTCCAGGTGAATCCTTCTTATATTCACAGATTATCTATTACTATCAATTTCAGACACAACTTAAAAAAAAAACAAACCTAGCCCCGGATCCATAACTTTTGTATTAATTATTAACTTTACTTTTTCAGAATATATGTATTTTTACACTACTTGTGTCATCCAACATCTTTCTGCAACATAAATACCCCAATGGTGCCTAGGTAGGTGGCAGCCTCTGGACAAGAGCTACATTTCTTCAGTGAAGACTTATTTAATATACATTTCCCTATGGTAAGCACATTTTTAAAAAAACAAAACTTCTACTCTTAGTATGGAAGTTGTAGTACTGTTCCTTCTTTTGAGACCCGTTTATTTTGTTCTTGATCATGAGGACAGGAATGCTAGGAGACTTCATTTGATGCTAATGTCTGTCCTACTACGAAGTATGTTGGGAGTGGAATTCCCAGGTCTGTTCCCAACAGTGTCCACGATAAAATTCCCTTAGAGCCCCAAAGCAGGCCTTGCATTGCTGGAGTTAATCCTGCCTCTGTTTTCATACCTGCTTCCTTTCAAGCTAAGGACGAGCTATAAAGCATAGCTCGTCCTTATCTTTCAAACTTTTTTAAAAATGTGAATACAACACATATAAATGCATAATGTGCTTTGTAAGATGTTGCATTCTCATCAGGGTATAATTGGTGTGTGTGTGTGTGTGTGTGTGTGTTTTAGAGGGCCCAGACTGGATTTGGCATTTTTATTTACCTATCGAGTCCTTCCCAAGGACCTGGGATAGGCAGATGTTGTTGTTTGATATTTTTTTATTATTATTATTATTATTATTATTATTATTATTATTATTATTATTTGGATGCTGCCCAACTCTCAATGACTATGGGTGGCTCACAATAATCAAACAAAGAAATTACAAGCATGATGAAGCAAGGGTTCTCACTCTTCCTGGCCAAAGGCCTGGATGAAGAGCCAGGTCTTTACAGCTCTTCTAAACAATAGCAGGGTGTGGTCTGTTCAGATCTTGGGGAGGAGCTTCATTCCAGAGGACAGGGGCTGCTACAGAGAAGATGCATTTCCAGTGACCCAATAGATGACATTGTTTAATTGTAGGAACTAGGAGCACACCAACACTGCAGGATCGAATTGGCTGGGCAGATGTTATGAGAAAAAGGCAGTCCCTCAAGTAACCAGGCCTTATGTCATGTAGGGCTTTATAGGTAACAACCAGCATCTTGAATCATACCCGGAAGCAAACCAGCAACCAGTGCAGCTCGCAAAGCAAAGATGTGACAAGGACAAACCAAGGCATGCCCATCACTGCTTGCTCCACCATATTCTGGGCCAGTTGAAGCTTCCAGGTGGTCTTCAAGGGCAGCCCTCTGTAGAGCATTTTGCAGTAGTCATGAGGTCACCAGGGCATGAGTGACTGTGTGAAGGGCCCCCAGATCTAGGAAAGGGAACAACTGGTATACCAGATGGAGTTGTACAAAGGCTTTCCTGGCCACAGCTGACACCTGCTCATCAAGCAGGAGCTGTGAGTCCAGGAAAACCCCCAGATTGCATACCAACCTTGAAGAGGTAGTGCTACCCCATCCAGTGACAAGGGACGGGCCAATCACCATCATCTACTGGCACCTGAGAATCTTTTCTTTATGCTCTCCATTTAGTGTTTACCCTCTTCCTGTTTATCTTTAAAGCAGCAGCCAAGGATTGCATTTCTAGAGTATCACCCTGTGAGGTCCCTTTCCTTTCTCTTCCACCAGCTGTTTAAGTAAGCAAAGGAGGAAGGAGAAGTAACAAATACCTTATCTCATACATCTTTCACCTTCTAAATCAGCTGACAATCTCTTGATGCCTGGAGACCAGGTAAGTTTTTTTCAGAACTCAGAGCCACAGTAGATAGGTCAATAAGGCAATGAAGTGATTGGGACCAGGATTTGGGGGAAGTGTAAGAGTTCTGGGGAGTTTATTAGGGTTTATTTTAACTGTGCCAAGTGAATTTTAGGAGTATAGTTTCTGTGTGCTTCCTTTTTCAGAAAGGAAGAAAATAAACCACTGATTTTCCACAATAAGAGTCAGAGAAAGCTATGAGGGCTGCAAAACAAGAGAGGTTGGGTCTCAGGTTGCCCACCTGTCCTCTACATGTCTATTTGACTAGCTCCAAATGGAAAATGCAAGCAAAGGGGCCATGCTATATATGTAATCTTCTTGACACATGGCTGAAGTAAGAGATACAACAAGGGAAAATTCCTGTCAATTTTTGTTTTGTACACTATCAGGCAGGCAGTGGCACAAATGTTGTGCAAGGAATCTTCTAAAATATGATATTTGATGCACGTGAACATGATAGCTGATCTGCCCACACATCTTTCTCAATTAATGAACAGTTTAGATGTCAAGGACCATCTTTGTGCTGCAAGATTAAGATGAAATCTCCAACTGTTCAAACTTTTTGACTATTCATTTGTCTTTCATCAGGAACTGGCAGGTGGCTGAGTGACATGTCATACTTTTGGCATCTCTCGAGCAAAACTGCATTCTTTTTCTTAGATTTCATTTTTTTTTTCAGTCTTCCTTGCTGAGATACAGCCAAATAGTTTTGCCTTTTTTCAGCAGTTCTGTATACTGGATATATTGTTTTTCTTCAATTTGAATTAAAAAAATAAAAATATTAATAGAAATTCTTTGATTTTGCATACAACACATATATTGCAAAAATTACCTGTCAACCTATCTATAGCCTTTTTCTTCCATATTTAGAAGCTCATTAGTGTTTTAATTCATATGGGGGGTGGGGGGAGATCAAGGTCAGAAGCCACAAATCCTGATATTTCAGACCTCATGATGCTAATAATTTGATCCCTGAGTTAACGGCAGAAGCTTATGCTAAGATGTGATGAATGTGAATTGGCTTTCAGCAAGGCATAAAGCAAAGTAGACAGACAACATTTCATAAAACAGAGAGAGAAAACCACTCTTATTGTGTACTCTAAAAGCAGACATGGGAAATTGATGGGCAGTGGCCTCTACAGAGGGGCTCAAATCTGCAGTGATGAAACTGCCCCCACCAGCTTGCAGATTTTCATACAAAGAAAGGGCATTCTTCCACCTTTCTAGCATCAGTTTTTTTGTTATTATAAAGTCTCCATTTCCATGTCCTCTTCTCGTTTCCAATGTGTTGACATACGCTTCTAAAGAACATAAACATCTATTAAAAACAAAGACTATGTGAAATTAGCCCATGGCCACATCATATTTATTGAATAAAATAAATATGTAAATAAATAACCAAGGATGCATTCTGAGCAGTCTAGTGGAGATAAACTGACCAGTGTCCCATTCAAAATAATATTTCTGTCAAATTAGTGGTAATTTTAACTTTATAAAAATGGGATATAAAGATGCTACCTGAAGCCATGCATGACTTTGGGAGGACAAAATGAATGCGTCAAAGATGCAAGAGGGTGTGGCCACATCCTTTTCATACTTCTATCACAATCCAACAAGAAAACAGATGACAGAGTTTGCGTTGTGATGTCATGATGAAGATTTCATCATTGTGATTTGGCAGAGATGCCTGTGGCCACATCATCGAAGTAGCCAGAATCAGGACAGAATCTTTTGTCCTAGATAACATCCAATCACTTTCTGTGATTCTATCATCCTTACATGTTTTTGGGATAAGGAGTATTTTTTTGCTTTTTACACTATACTAAGCTTGTTTTCCAGTTTAACGTTACAGTTGTGGGTTTGTGGAATCCTTGGGGTTCTCTGAGCTTGGCTGTTTTCTTGCAAATGTTTGGTTATCCAGCTGGGTAACATCTTCAGTGCTAGAATGGAGTGGGGTTTGCTCTCTCTTTATATGCAGTAGCTTGCCCTGCCAGTGTTGGTGGGGGTGGGATTTTCCCCCCTTGGTAGTTCCTTGATTAGGGTATTGTTTACTGCTTGTATGTCTGATGCTAATCTTGGTGTTAATCTCTGCTTATCTGGGTGATGATTGCTGGTGAGGAGATGTTCTGGTCTTTTGTTTTCCTTTCTTTGGCTCTTTTGAATAGTGAGTAGATGTTGTTTATCTCTATGCGCCTGTTCATGGCTGCCTTGTCTGAATACCAAGCTTCCAGGAATTCCCTCACATTGTTGGATTTAGCTTGGTCTAAGATGCTGACAGTTTCCCAGTTGAAACTATGGTTAAGTCTGTCCATGTGTTGTGAGGTTAAGGAGTTTTCATCGTGTCTTCTGACTGCTAGTTGGTGTTCATGGATGCACCCTGCTAGCCTTCGGCCTGTCTGTCCTACATAGTGGTTGTTGCAGTCCTTACACTGTATGTTGTAGATGACTCCTGTTTTTTCTTCTTGGGCTACTGGGTCTTCTGGTTTGCTTCAGATGTTTTGGATGTTTTGGAGGGATTTAGTTGCTTTGTGTGCTACAGAGATGTCAAAGGTGTCATCTACATACCAGATCCATACTTTAGATTGTATGTGTGGAAGTGCTATAGTTTCTAGGCATTATAGTTGTGGGTTTCTCATACTGGAAAGGCAGCAAATGGCAAGGCATTGCAGAATATCTACAGGGAAGAGTCTTTAAAAAAGGGACTTTGAGGGTTGTATGAGGTCTGGAGTTACAGGTTGTCCACTTCGGCTTTTAGTCAACCATGAATAGCCCCAACAGTAGGATTTGCACAACACGGTGGTCAAATGCAAGTGTTCTCATGCTTTGCAATACTGTGACTCCCTAAAATGCTACTTTAATTTGGGGGTGACCCATCCCTTGTTGTTCAGTTGTTAAGTCGTGTCCGACTCTTCGTCCGACCCATCCCTAGGAATAAACTAATTATTTCATTAGGTTTAGGGTTGGGCAAGAAATAAATATACATCTTAGTTTAATCATTACAATATATCTATATCATAGGACTTATCAAACGATGCACTATTGCATCTGCTCATAGGGGAAGTTTCAGAATTGCTTGTCTACAGTGATGTGTTAATCTAGTCATTGAATGGGGCTATGTATGAAAAAAAATTATTGGATTTGTTCATTATGTGTCATAAGGAATTCAGTTAAAGTTTATAGAAGGCATAAAGTTACACATTATTTATTTTTATCTATGGAAATATTTCTCATTTTCATTCTTATCATAAATAAGTACAAAGTTATAAAATCAACCTTAAAAACCACACCAACTAAAGTATGCTCAGCTGCATTCGGTGAGAACTGAAAGTTTACAAACAAGCTAAATTTAATCTAGAATCAGAACCAGCCTAACATTGTTGCCAGCTGAATGTCTGGATGGAAAGTATTCATAATTCTATTCCTACAAACTGCCAAGGATGAAGTGAAAAGATGTCCTTGGCCTTTTAACATCCAAGAAGTTTTCTTGTACAGAAATATGGCAGACCAAAACTTGTAGGAACCTCACAAAACTAGGAAAATGTAAAAAAGAAAAAAAGTTAACTAACTGACTTTATTTTTTTAAAGAGTACTGTATGTTTCAATCTTAAAAGAAGATCCCCTAAGGCTTCTTCCACATTTGAGGTATTGCAAAATGTTATCAAAAATAGGATAAATGTGCGATATACAAATAAAAGAACAGATTATCGTTACTGCTGCTATTACCCATTTTATCTACTTTAGCACTGAAAATCTGGGAAGACCAACCAAACACAATTATATTAGATCCTGTAATGCCAGAGAGATGATCCTCCCATTCAATCAATTTATAGATATGTAAACTAGATAAACAGTATAAAGTCTTCTTTCAAATATACTCTGTAAAGCAGCTGCATTCTATAAATATTTGCAATCCACCTGTTTCACTGGAGGAAAAAAAATACAGCACAATTCATTTATCTAGCAAGTAATTACAGCACTTTCTGCTTCTATAGTATGAATTGCTAAATAATTTTGTAAAAAATATTTGTGTTTTTAGCATTCGTATTAGCACAACCATCAAATTTAATTATTGTAACAAACCACAGTGAAATTTATTTTTTTGCCTGTTTCCAAATGAATAAACTATCACTTGCAGTCAGCACGCAAAGCAGACTTGGAAGCCATGTTTTAAAACAATGTTTAGGGACCCAGATCTTTTTCTAATTCTCATCTGATTTAGTAATGGATGAGCTTAAACTGGATCAGATTAGAATAATTACCTCTAATTCCTGTCTTCACCCACAAACAAGTAGGAGGAAATAGCTTTGTTTCTGAGCCAATCTATGTTTATTTTGGAGCCTATTTATTTCTTGCACCAAAGCTAAACCTATGGGCTATGTTTAGATTCAGTAGCTTCACAATTTGCATTGCTACCCTTAGTTTTCTTCCTCTAATGTTTCAGCGTTCTGTGCAATGCAGACTGGAGTAACTGTATTAATTTTTGGAGCTGGAGTGTCGAACAGTTTCTTTAGAAAGAAATTCTAAACCATAATTCGTCAGCTATATTCTTAGATAATTCAGTCATTTGAGTGTTTGATTCTGATTATCCATCATTTATGAAATGAGACTATGTGGAAAAACTACAACCTTGCTTATAATGGGATGCGAGTTCCCATTTATTGAGGTTTAGCATTATCCATAACCAGACCACTATGAGTTAATTCAAGAAACCATGGTTAAGAAAATGCTATCTTAGTACAATTTGTGAACCTAGTATAAGTATCTCTGTATCCTTAGGAGTAAGCCCCTTCAAAGTAAATCAACAGAGTTCAAAGGAGCAAAAACTGCAGATAGGTTTATAGCAGATCTGTAGGATTAATCTATAATTAGGTTCACAAATTGAGCCAAGCCAAACCAAAACCAATTTCATTTTGATTTAAGGCAAACTTCATATTCAGTTTACCTCCAATCAGTGCTTGGACTCACACAAAACATTAAAAGCAAATCAAACCACATCTCACTTTTTGTATCCGAGCTAAATTATAGTATATTGTATTATACAAGTGGTTGTTTACAAACCATGGCTTGGTGCAACGTGTGCAGCCTAAGGTTCCATATCTGGCCTGCAAAAATCTGGAGGGCCATCTTGTGACCTTTTAGAGTTTTGTAGCCCAGTTATGGTAAACTTTGCAAAGCCAGCCACGGTCACAACCCTCGCATACCTGTTTATGCTACTGCTGATTTCTCTGGATTCATATATTAAAGCAAAACCTAATCTGGTGATCTAGATTTGCAGAATACACCAAGGCACAATTTAAAAAGAAAGAAAGCTAATCAAGGTTAACATGTTGTGTGAATGCAGCTCCTGCATCTTTAACCAAACTAGTTAAGCATCGTCTGTGTTGAGCTAATGCATGAACCATTTACTCTTTCCTGGTTTATGATTGAACAAGCAGTTGCTGTGATGTATTCCCAACAGATATTTTAACATTTCAGTATAACAATTATTTTGGGTTACAATCCTGCCAAACAGGCTTTTTTCCCAGTCTGGAAATCTCCAGTAGGAAAGCACTATTAATACATGGCTTCGTGTTAATGCAATCTTTAGAAGTCCACACATCTGATGTTTACACAAATTATAAAATGCCAAATTGGGCAAATCCTAATTCATCATACAGTTGTGCTGCTGTGCTCCATGACATGAGCGACAACAATTGATGATGCTTTTCTTTCCCCGTATTCTTCCGTTTCTAATTTCCAACATCAGAATGGCTTGAAAAAATGATGTGGGATGGTTGCAATGACATTTTGAAGGGGGAAATGCACAAAAGGAAGAAAAGGTTGAGCACACTTTGAAAAGAGCGTTGCACCGAGGAACCACCTGACCTTTCCTTTTCGTTCCCAAGATGCTGCCAATGTAATCAAAAGCCACCTCCAGAAAGGAAGACATTGTAAAATATGGAGACCGGGAGTGAGAACAAAAGCTGGCGAGGCACTTCAGAAAAGCAATTGATCAGTCCCGGTGACTTTTTGATGATGACTTGCCCATGGAAAAACACATTCCAGGAGATAATTAGGTAAGGCTGTGCCATCCTGACCATTAATTTTTCTTTTCCCAAGTGTATTCCACTCCAAAAAAAATTGATTTAGTAATGCTGGTTCTTTTCCCACTTGAAAAGCTCCAGTCATCATTCATTTTATTAACCTAAGGCTCCCCAACTTTTCTGGTTAGCTGAGCACAGGTTGAACATTGATATCATGCCAAGGATGCTTTTGTAGGAAAATCCCTTTCTTTCCACAAATACAGCCTTCTTTGCAGATCCTGTTAAGTTGTGGTTGGTTTAATTATATTCTTCTGAGTAACTCCCAACAACCTTCCACACTGGCTACGCTGGTCAGAGAGGATGGGAGTTATAGTTTAGCAATCTCTCAAGGCCCACAGACATACCCTTTCCCATATACTGCTGGATATTCTATTCTTCTCCCAGCAACCTGTAGTCCTCTTACTGTTCCAGGGAGTAGAACATGAAAACCAGAGAGCCAGTTTGGTCTAGTGGTGAAGGCTCCAGGCTAGAAAGCGGGAGACGGTGAGTTCTGGTCCCACCTTGGGCATGAAAGCCGGCTGGGTAACTATGGGCCAGTCTCTCTCTCTCAGCCCAACTCACCTCACAGGGTGGTTGTTGTGGGAAAAATAGGAGGGAGGAGTATTAAGTATGTTCGCTGCCTTGAGTTATTTATACAAATAAGAAAAGCGGGATAAAAAATCTTTAAAAAAAAATTAATGGGTGTTGGTTTTGGTGTTGCATTGTGTGCAAACGCAACAAACAGTTTTTTTCCTTAGCACAAGACATGAATCAGGTCAATGTCAGTTCCTCTGAAGATAGGAAATCCGCCTTCCATTCTTCACTCCCTGCATTTTTCCCAGAACTATTTTCACATAGCAGACTGAACCACCTAATTACATTTTATCATAGCATATTCTGCAAACCTAGCTGATGTGATTTGCTTGTAATTTGGTGTATTGTTTGAGTACAGAACCCTGGGTTAATTTGATAAAGCCTGGTTCCATTTCCTAAGTGTAGCCCATTACATTAATTACATGGAAGGTCTGAGTGGTGCTTTGGCACAGCTGTATTAGGCTAATCGTCTTCTTGGGGAACAAGCTTTGGTTGCTTAAGTATAAACTAATGGCGAGAGATGCAAAGTAGGCCTCCAAAACATTCTGAGACATTTTCTAGTCAGAAGAAAGGACGAAAGCAAGCCGTGGGGGTAGTCAACATCCTTGGAGTCTAGAAGAGGAAGAAACTCTTTAGTATGCCTTCTCATAATAGAGTTTTGTGATGTGTCATGACTGCTGTTGCAGCCATTTTGAGACAGTGCCCACGACATACTCTTAAAGTCCATGACTTACACTATGATGTGATCCCAACCAATTAGGGCTTATTCAGCAAACCACCATGAAGCAAACTCTGTGAGTTTCACTTACTGAACAAAGCCTTTATGCAGGCAGCTTGACTATTGGACAACCAAGAGTAAGGCTGTAACAGTGCCAGCCATATTAAATTGTAAAAAGACATGCCACTGCCTCTAAAATTATTTTTTTTCCTACTTAATCTCTCCCATATCAGCTCTAACTTATTTTCCCCATCTTTCTGTTTCTCTCCCACATAATCAAGTTCTTTCTAGCTCTTAAAGTTAATGGTTAAGTAGTATGAGTCTGTGCAGGGCTGCACTCTAAAATGCATAATGTTCAATTATAGATTTTATAATTAATTCCAGCACTGAGCAGCTGTGGGAAACTTAACTAAACTATCAAAGGAGAGGGAAGTTTTAACTGTGTAGGAATTGACTGAAAATAATGTGAACTTGGGCATTTTCTGAAACAAGAAATGATATAAGTCTTGTGTCCTCCAGAGAAATTTGCTTGCTCTGCAGTTTCATTTTATAGCTAGTTTAGTTTCTTTTTTTTACCTTCAGCAGTGGTAGATGGATAAAAGTGGGGAAACGCTTCAAAGAAATCTAGAACAGTCACACATGAATAACAAACTAGATAAAGTTCCAGGCACTTTTTTTCACTATGAACTCTTGCCTAGCACAACTGTTTTGGGACCAGGGGCTGAAAGTCACAGTTAGCCCAAAACAAGAAATGTCAGGACAAGCACTAACCTTGATTAAATTAAACACAGTCTGATTTCTCCATATGTGTTTAATCTTCCTTTTCTGTTATATCCCTAAAAAGTCAGCAGCAAACTTTGTGCAATATAATCTGAAAGATACAGTCTGCATATCACCATTTTTTTCTCTAGAATTACCATTGTTTACACATTTTCTCTTTATGAAATGCATGGACAATGTTGTTGCCACATCATTGCATTACAGCACAAGCACAAACATGAAAAGTTGTGAGCAGTCTGGAGTCTGGTGAAGTGGGTGTCATATAAACAATGCAAATGAAATTAAGATTCCAGAATCTTGTAATAAAAGTACTCTTACCCAAGATTATAAAGCTGAGTTGATGATTTGATGGGAAAATTAAGAATTATGCTAGGATCAATTCATCCATTATGATTAAAAATTCATATTAAAACTATTTTAATCTATATTGAAAATATTGAAAATCAAAACTGCATCATAAGTTCATGTTGGAATCAATCAAAATTAAATCCTTCAACTCAGCTCTTCTCTGCAGTTGGCAATCCTGCTTCTTATAACACAATTGTGTGCATATGCCCATATAACTGTGTCAGTAAGATACCTAACCTATTCACTTTTTAGTATCTGCTACAGTGACATCCCTCTCTCCCCCATCCTTATTTCAACATATATGAACAGATGGATTTCTATGGGTTGGACTTAGTAACTTGCTGCAGCTCAGTCACTGTGGCTTATAAACCATGGTTTATAGTGCACCAAACTGCACATTTGGTGTAGTGGTTAAGGTGCTGGCCTAGAAACCAGGAGACCGTGAGGCATGAAAGCCGGCTGGGTGACTTTGGGCCAGTCCCTCTCTCTCAGCCCAAGTCACCTCACAGGGTGGCTGTTGTGGGGAAAATAGGAGAAGGGAGGAGTATGAGGCATGTTTGCCGCCTTGAGCTATTTATAAAAAAATAATAAAGGTGGGATAAAAATCTAAAAAATAAATACTTAGGCAATTATTTATTGAAAAAAATATGGCTAAAAACCCCATGGTTTAACAAGCCACATTATTGCCTGCATACAATCAGTGACATGTTACAGATTTGAGTCTGCAGCTCTGACTCTTTTGTTTAAAAATAAGTCCCGTTGGCTACAGCAACCTGGTTAGGACTTGAATGAAAGACTACCAGGAAACCTCAGGATTACAGATTAGACTGGCAAGTTGAACAAACATCCAAGAAGACAGTCAGAAACATTTCCATATGGCTGCCCGTAAAACTATATGGACAAGCATTAAGCTCACCCTGAGGGAGTTCTTGTTTCTTTAATTCCCATAGATCTCATATTTATGGGACCCTCTAGTATTAAATATTAGTTAAAGACTCTTCTCCCATTTAGATTTAAATTATGACATAACCCTGACTCTGTGGCGGTGCCTGCCCTATGGAATAGCCTCACCCCCAGGGATCCAGAGGGCCCTGGCCTCCCTGGACTTCCAGAAGGCTTTGAAGACCTGCTTATTCCCTCAGGGCATTGGCTGGAATAAAAGATGAGCCCAATGCAGGTATGGTTTGGGTGAATTAGTATGTTGTATGTTGCCTTGATTAGTGTTTTATTATTTTAAGTTGGGAGGGGGGGAGTTGTGATTCTTAGCTGCCCAGAGTTTGCATGTTAGATGGGCAGGCATATAATTTTTTAAAATAAATTAATTTGCCGAATTTTATGGGAAGCTCAAAGATCAAGCTCAGAATCTGCCTCTCATTTTGACTGGTCTGGGACCGTAAATAAAATGGAAGAAGGAATACCTCTCATGTATAATCCTGTTAGGTTCTCCTGCCTCTTCTATCCCTTCTCACACCAGAGCAGTGTATCTTAAGGAACGTATGGAATAGAAGTGTGTCTGTGTATATAGTTTGCTCTAGACTCTCCCATTTGGAAACACCCTATTTCTTAAAGTCTTCATTTCTCTTTCTTTCTGGCATAGTCTAAGCTATACAATATGGACTCATATCCTCTGTGATATAGATACTAGCTCTGGATGTGAATAATCCATTGATGGGGTTTGTGGGTTTTTTTTTTTTTTTCCCCCTAGTAGCAACAGTAAGCTTGTCTCAGGGGAGACAGCAACAGCGGAAAGGTGGTGGATGGTGTAAACATGCTCTGATTTCTAGCTTTCCATATGTTCTTTGTCAGCTTGGGAAAGAATATCAACAGTTGGTTTTTGTTTCTGCCTTGCCGGTGTCTTTCCCCCCACTCCCAGGACTTCTCATTAAGCTATCATGGTTGTCTGCAATAAAGAAAATAGGACTGAAATTTATACAGTCATAGCAATAATTTGCTGGGTACCTTGGCCTCAAGTTATTCATCACCAGTCAATAAAAATTCAACTGACACAGTGATTTGATACTATTGTTGTACAAAAAGTATGCCCTATTTAAAATGAATGCCTTTCACACTATAATGGGGAGTCTCGTTTTTCAGCTAATGAAGATGCTAACCATAAAACACATTTCATTCTTCAGGCACACTTGTTACTGCCAGGTAGACTAACCAAATCAAGGTTTTATTACAATAGAGGCTCTACAGATTAGAAGGTCTGTTACAAAGGCAAAAACCTAGGAGTAAAACTGAACTATAACTGCAAAGCTGCTGCATAAAATTTAACAATATATCTTTCATAAATCAGGGGCTTATTGATAGATTCCTTTATATTAGGTATATAGCATGTGTGTTAATGGTGCAGCTGGATGAGAAAGAAGTGTATTTTTCCCATGATGGTTTGTTTGAGTGGAACGTGTGCTCCTAGACTTGTGTGCATATTTGCATTTAAAAGACAAGCTTTCCTTTGTTTGAGATAAAGCAACTTCATAAAGTTCTTGTAAACCAGAATGAGGAGTCTTTGGGCACTTTTGGCCAGTTCGCCATCTGGGTCCTTTCCTGGACCTAGAGGCATTGGAGATTCACACATCCTTGACATTGCCCAGTTAGATGACTGCCATTGGTTCTCCATAAGGTTGCTCTTGAAGGCAATTTGGGAGCGCCACTGGTGTGGAATACAGCTACCCACCTTCTGCCAGGTGCCAGTCAAATTAGCAGAAAAACGTTTATCTTCCAGGAGTATGTTGGTTGCCTGCTAGCTTCCAGACTCAATTTAAGGTGCTAGTGGTTGTCTATAAAGCAGTATGTTGATGGGGCTCTTGTTACATTCATATCATATTCTCTAGGTAGATTCTGTCCCTTGTATACCATCTAGTTGGGAGAAGATGCTGCAAGTGTTCAGGGAGTGCTGGAAGATCTCAGTGGTAGACCTCATACTGTGAAACAGGTGACCCTCCGTCCTATTCTCCTTAGTTTTCTTTGTTAGGTCTTTTGGAGAGGAAGATCCTTAACAGAGGACATATACAGATAAGAACGTATGGAGTATAGGCTGTAGTGTTGTTTTCATGTTTTGAACATTGAAAGCCATCTAGAATAGGCAGTATATAAATTACTGTAATAAATAACATAAATAGGAAATAATCAGCAGTAGGGCAATTGCAATCTGCAGCAAGAATGCTGGGAAAAAGACTGGTCCTCAGTTCCCAATGGGAGAGAGGATGGCCCCATAATCTCTCTCTTCCTAGTTATATCCCCCAATCTTTAAAAAGAAAAAAGAAAAAAAAATATCTGTATGATATTAATGCAATAACTTTTTTTGGTCTTTGTCTCACTTTTTCACCCTTAACGGTGATCCAACTGTGCAATATTGTGTGATCATGGTAAGAAATGAGAAGGAAAGTCCTTGAGTTGCTCTGTGTGGGGGAGAGAGAGCTTTTTAAAATTGAAAAAAGGGGGAATGTAAGGTAACCATCTCTCCCTATGTGAATTATTCAGAAAACAATGTACTCCTTGGCAAAAAGGTGGGGGGGGGGAATTGCCTTGGGAGGGAAAAAGACTACTTCAGAAATGAGGTCCCAACTCAACTGACTTATCCAGATTGCCACCTGGAAACACGGAATAATCCCAGTTTACTCCTTCAGTGACATACACATTTCTTTCTCTTTTTTTCTGCTTCATTTGCTGACAGCTGAATTCATTCAAATGTGCTTGATAAATGCCAAATGTAATTGTCTGCCAGAATGTAGGTGTGATTGACTAGAAGCTGATGAAATTCATGGGATCTTCACAGCAGATACTCAATACTTAATAGTTTAGAAGTGTGCAAAATTGGCAGTTTAATGAGAGAAGCTTTCACCAGATCACTATCCCCTCCTCCTCATTAGGAGATACATTAAAGGAGCTCTAAATCTTGTTTGATTTTCCTTGCATGAAAAATGAAATTGACTCAAATGTAATAGTGCTTTATACTATCCTGAGGGGAGCTTTAAAAACACAAATCATGTATAGGCATTCTGGATGCTTTAACTATTATGAAAACATGTGAGTGATAAAGCACAATTTACAGATCATGCTAACACAATGTTTGTTGTAATCATTTCATTGTTGTAATTAATACATACTACAAATAAATAAAAAGAAAAGACTGCACCAATAATTTCATTCTGCTTTCCATCAGCATTCTCTCTCTCTCTGTCTCATACTTCCTTGGGAAAATTGTGTGTGCTTAGTATACATGTATACACACACTTACGCACTCTGTGTCACAAATGCATTTATATAATCACAATGAGTTCCTTAATGTCACAAGATGCCTTGTTGCTTCTAAAATATTAAAATGCTATTGGTGTCTGCCTAACGTGTAAGAATACTGCTCAGCCTCTGTGTTATTATAAGGCTTGAGCACCATGGAGTGAATTAAGTATCGCTAATCCCACTGTTTTCCAGGGTTCTCCTGTAATCAGGCTTTAAAAGGGTTTTACTACCTGCAGTGAACCTAAACAGCTGGGACAAGTGAACCTCACTTAAGAACAGGGAGAAGATTTGTCTTTCTTTTTAGTAAAAAGTGGTTAACATAAGAACATAAGAATCCTGCTGGTTTACACCAAAGGCCTATCTCTTTCAATACGCTATTCCCACAGTGGCCGTCCATCTTGACTCCAGAAATATAAGTGGTGGAATCAACTGGCTATGTTTGCATGACACACTAAGTTGAAAAAGCTTTGTTGTGTATCTCATAATTTTACTTCTCCACTAGGCACAGCATTTTAATCAGATATCCCATATCATCTGGACTTGGTGATTATGGGCAACTGGAATTTGTAACTGAGGCTTAATAAAAACTTCTGGCGATTTTATGAAAGTTTTTTTCAGAAAAAGAAAATGCAATTTAAAAAAATTACACGGGGCTGTAAATGTGGAATTAACAAATATGGGATTAACAATTCATTTGCCACTTCTCTTTTTGTTCTTGATCATCCTTAGAAATTTTCCCTAGGAGAGTAAGCCATGCTGTTCAGTTTTCAGTCCATCTTTTATTGGAAATATTCATAATTACAATGTCCAGCAGTGAATGATACTAAAAGAGTTCTCTGCTATCTCCTAAACATGTTGATGTTCCATAATACAATGAAGTATTGGGCAGAGGATCTAAAGGTCATGTTTATTTTGTTCTGTCAGCAGCTGGATTATATCTTTCCTTATATGGGGTTCTGGTAATAAATGCTTTAACAGGAAGCAACATTTTAGGGCTGAGAAAAATGCAGATTTAGGGAACATATTTCTACTCATGGCATGTGTTCATGTTTAGATGATACTCATTTCCCCAAAGAATTTTAATTAGCAGGAAATCTACAACAGCAGAGAGAGGATCTTAGATGTAAACTCTGTTAATTGTCATTCACTACCTATAAAAACTATATTTGATTCAAAATGTAACAGCTAGGCCGCTTACCTATTTAGGACACCAGAAATATATAATGTTCAGATTGGAAATCTTGTACTAGTCATCACTTGCTTTCAGGCCATAATTTAAGGCTGTGGTGTTAACTTAAAAAAAAAAGAGTAACTTAGGGCCTTGACTATCTGAGGCCCAGTTACAACACTGCCTGCCCATTAAAGTCTGCAAGAGGGACCCTTCTGAAGCTAAATAGTGCTTTCCCAGATGTTGTAATGATATATAAGGACATAATTCAGTAAGGTAGAGTACATACTTCATATATATGAAGTTCTAGGGATATCTGGTTGAAAAAATAACAAATATGACAGCTTATTGTTCTTGCAGAGCAATTTCATGTCAGAGTAATTAGTAATAGATTAATGGATTAGTGGATCAATGATCGGACCCAGAAAAACAGCATTTTGATATGTTCATGTCAGGTTCAGCCCAAAGAACTCCACAAGACAGTGCAATACAGTTGTGTTGCGTTTATTAGCTTCCACCTCAAGACAGAAATCTCTCCAGACTGAACCTCAGTTCCCAAGACAGCAAGCCACATCACCATGAATTCCTTAGGGTGGTGCCAGCCTCATCATCTTAAACTTCCCACGCTCCTGTTGAGGGCTAAGGAAACGCTTATCTCTCTGAGCGTGGCCTTCATAACACCATTCCATCACAGTTCATAAGATTGATACCTGAATCATTTGTCCATATTCTGCCATCCCTTCCCAGATCTGCAAGTAGATTTCCCATTTTTGGTCTATAAAGTGGTTTTGGACACAAAATCACATATTCCATTTCCAAAAAAATCACAGAATCATCAACCTTTGGGAAATTGAATCTGAAGCACTGAATGCAGTTCTCAGTGCAGTCCCCCCTGTCTTTGCCTCAAATGCCTCGGAAGCTTACCAATGTAGCATTTGTCTACAACTCCAGATTGAAAGGAAAACACACTAGGTTGCTGGGTCTACCTCTAGCCATATAAAGATAAGACAATCTGATATGTCTATTCCCCATTTCTCAAATATCCTTCCCCCCCCCCCCCACACCAAAAAAATAAATGCTGAAAACACTGGTCTGATGCCCTTGTCTCTGAATCTTTCAGAGTTTCTATGACTTGCCAGAGAAGGATTATTTAAATGACCATTTAATGTGTGATAGGTCCAAGATAACCCCTTCCATTTCTATACTGACCACATAATCTTAACATGTGTAGTTTATTCATGCAAAATACTAAACCAGATCCACTGGGGACCTAGAGGCTGCATTCAAGCAATATGCTAACTTTGGTTGATGTTAACCTGGGTTAGTTTTATGTGTGTGTTGTGTAAACTGAGCTCACTTACATAGTTTATGGGTTCAATATATTGTACAAGCATAGAAGATGAGTTAATTCAGTGACCAGGTGAGATATGTTGTATGATATGTGGGGATTTATGTAGATTAGCCTTCCTTATGTAGATAAACTATATAGATTAATCCTCTACCAAATGCAATGGATTTGCAAAACATTTTTTTTAATGACCCATTAAATGCAAAGAGAGATTTAACAGAGCAGAGACTGTTGAGTGCTACCTCTCTCAGTGCAAATGATCAACTATAGGTCTCCTCTCCTATGAAATTCCCTATTTCTGCAACCTTCAGAAATGAACAACAAAAAATGAAGAAGCTTTTACGGGGTTCTTGAACTGTGCAGAGTCAGCATGACTTGAAGGAAAGGATTCTTCCTGACCTATTGACATGGAAATGTATGCAATATTTAGAGCTACAAGCAAGTTAGTGCTCTGTGGCAAAAGCTGACTGAACCGTAGCTAGCATCGCCCACATTTAGTCCTGTGGGAGATGTTGAAGTGCCAAAAATGCATTGACCTGCTGGTTCCTTGCTTGCCAGTAGAAAGAAATGAGATTGTGTAACTGATTTGTGGTTCATAAACTTCTCCAGTTTTGCTGAGGTGGCACAATCTTGTTTCTCCTTTGCCATTATGGTCCCACTGGGGTAAGCCATATAAGAGGCCCATAGAAATGTTGGATACGTGTGTGTTTGTGTGTTATAGATATAATAAAGCAATATCATTGGTTCCTAATTGTATAACTTGGCTTTGTTTCAGTAATATTCACAATTCATAAAAATTGAAGGAGAAAAATGGTCCATGGTTCCTCCATCTTTGATAGGAAATTCCATCTGCAATCAACTATCCTCTTGACTTTTGACGTAATTGTCATCAATCCAATTCAAACTCCTGTTCTTTAATTGGATCCCCTCATTTTTTTTCTTCCCTCTCATGAGATAGAAATTCAAACCTGTTGCCTTCTGATGTCTTAAAATATAGCTCTCATATGTCCCAACAGTCAACAATTGGGATGGACAGCAATTGTCATCCCAAGGTCAGGAAGACATCCATCCGTCTGCATCTGCCATTTTATGTCAAGTCTGCAGTTTAGACTCCTGTGTGACTTAGAGTCGGGCCAAAAAATTCTTCTGCATTTTGAAAGTTGCTAATGATTTTGATGGGAAAAGATTTTTTTTTCCTCTCAAAAGAGAACATTTGAACAGTGAAAGTCTCCTGGCTGGGGTTCTTGCAATGATTTTAAGATATGAGATGGTCAAGAAATGTTCAGGAATACATCTCTTCCCTTGCTTACAGCCTCCCTAGCTTCTCACATTAAATCTTAATCTAGAAGAAACTCCAGTTTGGGGGCCTTTTCAGGTGAGGAACAGAAAAACAACCATTCAAGAACCCAAGCCCCTTCTGCCCCTCAGAACAACAATAAATTCAGCTCAAAAGTGAGATAAATCAAATGAAAAGTAACCTGAGAATGTAGAGGAAAAGGCTTCTTGCATAAAGAACCCTCCTGAATAATTGGAAAGTGGCTCTCAGCCGAGCATTAACTTAAAACCTTTCTTTCCCAGAGTCTAAACTGCAGAATCTACAGAAAAAGGCAGATGTTCACTTTTTCAGTCAAAACGGGGATGAAAGTGACTGCAGTTAACGTATTTAGGTCCTCTCTCCTTCATGACATTGAAATTTCAGGAGGATTATTATGTGTTTATTGTGCTCACATCATTTCTAAGCAAAAATAGGGATCATCTCTGGTTTGCTTTTCTAGAATTTTGGCTGGATTATTCATTTGCCTTATAAAAGAATTCATCTGATTGGATCAAACTTTACTGAGTCTTCAAGAGTCTAAGAAAGCATTGCCCTAAGCATTTTAGGACTTTAAAAGTCAATATCAACACCTCAAGTTTTGCTAGTGTATAATTGACAACCGGTGCTGACATATGATCAGTTAGCAGACTATCTGCCTTGTTTACACTAGTTACAACTGGGTGCAACATACAAATCCAGGAGCGATTGCACACTGGACCTTTAGAAAGGTACTCAGAAACCACAGAGAGCAAAGACCTGAGAACCAATCAAAGCAGTGTACAAAAAGTGCAGATGCTTGTTCTCTGAAACTCTTCATCAAGAATAATAGAAGAAAATGCAAGGAATGGGGAAGAAACAAGAACTTTATTTATTTATTTATTGGGGGGGCATTGTTTTTCAAAGCCCAGGTTAGACTTTCAGTGACACAATTCATAATCAGCAAAGAGAATATTTTGAAAAGAAGCCTGAGATCTCAGGTATGGAAGCTTCTGCTCCTTACTTATTACTCTGAGAGATAGCTGGGAGTACCTGCTTAAAATTCCTTTTATATATATAAAAAAAAATTCCCCTCTCACCCCTATGGGTGGTACGTGTCTTCCTCAATCTCGGGTCCTCTACCAGAGGCCTGGGAGTTTGAGGGTTCTGCGCAGTATCTTAGCTGTTCCTAGCACTGCACTCTTCTGCACAGAGAGCTCTGATGTTGTTCCTGGGATCTGCTGGAGCCCCTCTCCCAGCTTAGGAGTCAGGGCCCCGAGTGCTCCTACCACCACTGGGACCACTTTGGCCTTTACTTTCCACATCCTCTCTATTTCCTCCTTCAGGCCCTGGTACTTCTCCAGCTTCTCATGCTCCTTCTTCCTGATGTTGCTGTCACTTGGCACTGCTACATCTATCACTACCGCTGTCTTCTGGTCTTTGTCTACTACCACGATGTCTGGTTGATTAGCCAGTACCTGCCTGTCCGTCTGGATCTGGAAGTCCCACAGGATCTTAGCCCTTTTATTCTCCACGACCTTCTGTGGAATCTCCCATCTGGACTTGGGGGGGTCTAGCCCATACGCTGTGCAGATGTTCCCGTACACAATGCCAGCTACTTGGTTGTGCCGTTCAGGGTATGCTGTTCCTGCCTGCATCTTACACCCTGCCACTATGTGTTGGAATGTCTCTGAGGCCTCTTTGCACAATCTGCACCTTGGGTCCTGTCTAGTGTGGTAGACCCCTGCTTCTATGGATCTGTGCTTAGTGCCTGTTCTTGTGCTGCTATGATCAGTGCCTCAGTGCTGTCTTTTAGTCCGGCCCTTTCCAGCCACTGATCGGATTTCAGATATATATATTCTTGCTGATAGAGAATTTAATCTTTCTTCGCTGAGCTGATCAATGCTTGCCAGGCTAATGTATTTAATTTAATTTCATTTAATTTTCCACCAGGCTTTGCTGGTTCTCAATTGAACAAAAATAAAACTCAACTTGTCTTAAGAAATACTGAGAGATGATAGCTTAAACATGTGTATATAATGATACATTTAAATGCTAATATCCCTACAATTGCTTGTAGCCATACCATAACAAAATAGACATGAGTGAATTCTCATCTGCTGGGTTACTGAATACATGAACCACATTTCTGGGACAAATCTTTTTCTCTCTATCAATTTTTATACCATAGTTATTGAGTTTTATGCATACATAGTAATGCTTTTGTAAGCTGCTCTTTAAGAAAGAGTATTTTCTTAATGACAGTATTTTTTTTTTTCCTGATGATTTATTTCTGCATCAGGGTGATACGGTATGGCTGAAGGATATAGCTAAATACCTCATACCATGTCTGTAGACAGATATAGTATGAAACCATTTATCAAATCATTGCATCACTCAGTTCAGATGACAATAAGGGCACAGTTTGGTTATTTAATTGGTTATTCAATTTTACATAGCCACCCTTCTCATACTTATGACTCTGGGCGGCTTACAAACAATTAAAACAAATACTAAAAAAAGAATAATACAATATTTTTTTTAAAAAAAAGCAACAACAAAAGCATATAAAAATCATTAAAAATCATAGCTAAATAGGAGCAGGACAGCTCTAATCTAATTCAAACCATCCGTTTGTCTGGAAATACTATTATGGTTTGTCAAATTGAGTCAATTTAATTTGAGTTTTAAAATTTATTTTGGGGGAAAAAAAATCTTCTGTCCAAGTGCAGAAGCACTTAAATTTAATTTGGAAAGCCAATTAGATTTTGATAGTGGACCAAACTGCCTTTGATGGAATAAAATATCCTCACGAATCTAATTGCTATAAACACCAGAAGTGCCATGTACAGCTGAAGCGTTAAAATGCACGGCTACTCCTCTGAGCCTTTCAGCAACTCCCATATTCTGCCCTGAAAGGAAACTTTTTTGCCCTAATATCTGAAAATTGTCTTTCCCCCCAGCCGTTGTCCCTGTAGATGTTTGTGAATGAAACCCTTGAAATAATACCAATATTTCAATCCTTCCACTTCTAGATGGTTTTGAAAAGTTAGATAGACGATGTATTTCATTACCATCTTTGTGTTGCTGTACTGTTAAAAACAATGTTTCATGAACTTTCACATCACAGTGCAGCCTACTCAGAGTTTAGAAGTTTATTTACACCTTGGGCAAGATGTGCTTTTGGACCTTCACAATGCCTTGGGAAGGAGTTTTCAGTTCTGCCAGGCTACGATTGAGATTCGCCCCTGACTAGTAATTGCCAGAAGACATGGATAGCCCATGTCCAAGAGTTCAAAAGTTAAATAAGTCAAACAAAATCCATGAAGCTTAAGTTAAAAGGAGCATGTAGTTTACTTCTATAGCCAAACAACCTGAATTAAGAGAGGCCAGATATCAATAGTGTTGCTACTAGTAATAAAGACCTGCTTATTGATGGCCAGAGCTTAATAGGCATCAGGCAAGAGTGGGCAAGCTGGCACCTTCCAGTGTCTCATCCAGCATGTCCAGTGGTTAGGGATTATAGGTTATAGTTTGAATCATCTGAAGCTCATTGTCCCACATTCAGGCAAATTTAGGCACCAAAAGTATGGGCACTTTTTTCCTAAACAATATCCAACAGATATATCTACTATTTTATTTTAATATTTATTTATTTATTTATTAAATTTATATGCCACCCATCTCCCCCGGAGGGTGACTCTGGGTGGTTCATAATTAAAATCAAACATCAAAAACAATAAAAAATATAAATATCCACATTAAATTTTCTAAAAAAAAAAAATCATACCACATAAAAGACTATATACATAAAAAGACTATGAAAATTCAAGAGGACGGGGAGGGGGGCAGCATCAATGACCCCACGAGCCAATTCCAATGATGCGAGCCCCCATCAGGCCCCCAGGGCATCTGGCATAGCCCAGATGTCACACTCGGCCATCTTGGAGGATGAAGGATTTCTCCCCTGGATGACTAGATTCTTTCCATTCAATGGGAAGTGCGTTCAGTTTCCAGGCTAAGAAAATTTTATTTTCTGAACAAACTAAAATGATAACATAAGATTGATACTGACTACATAAAGGTAGCTGGAGAAAAATAAGTCATATAAATGATCAAACTTTATGACATACACATATATATGTGTACACAGACAAATAACCCCAATCATAACTGTACATGAGTCAGACCTGAATCTTCTAGTAGTGATTGTGATAGTACAAACTTCTGCAACTTTCATAGAAATTACACTAAAATGATCTCTTAGTGAGGAGCATGCAACCTCTGATTAGAGTCAGCCCAGACATTGGCTGGGAAGGGGGAGTTCAGCTCTGAGTACCAGGCTTTATATAAAACATAGTTCAACAGGGCATGTCCAAATGTCCCAAACTCCACATCGGACCACACACACAAGTATTCTTATATGAGACATGTTGAATCTCCTTTTCACCCCCTTCAAGGGTAGAGGTCTAGCCTTGCAGTGTAAAGACCTTTCTATCAGGTGTAGAGAGAATATTATAAAAATGTTTAGGGATGGCATATAAGATATCACCAAGGTCTCTGCAGGGGTGATATGGAATTTTAGATCTATCATTTTGAAGGACCAAATAAAAATTTCTTTGCTTAACATTAAACATGGCTTTCTCTAGGCCCAACATAAGCAAAATGTAGACTGAGAGCACACAGTAAGCCAACTTAGTTTTCCCTCCTTTCAGAGAACTCTTTGAGAAGATGAGTTGGGCCATACCCCTCAATATTAGATTCAGCATTGTGTCACTTGGCAGAGGCTCATATAGGCCCCTACAGAGAATCAGCTGAGCCCTTGTCTGAGAAATGCATTTCCTACTGGGGTGTGTGGAGCATATCCATCATTCAATATTTTATTATGGTCACAGACCAGAATTGGTGTGGAACATAATTTTTGAGAGTTTGGATGCTATTGCTTCTAGAACAGTGATATCCGTATAAGCACAAAGGTGTGCACCATATACCAAAAGTCCTAATGCCTTAGCTGTAAATACTTTAACTGCAGGGGGAACATACCCCTTCCCCTTATAACCTGCAAATATTATTACTGCATTGCTCACCTTTTGTGCTCATGTTCTAAAATTGCTGGCTTGGGGTTTCCAAGAGGTAGAGGATTGAAAATAAATACCTAAATATTTAAAGTGCTGGTCTACTCCATTTGAGTATTGTTAATATCTGAGTGAGTTTGTTTGCTTATTCATTGATAGAATTTATAAGGCCACCCATACTGACCTAGTGACTGTGGGTGGCTAACAATATGGAAAACATTAAAATAAAATAGAATCAAAGCAATTCTAATCCATGCAATGCCATACAGCACAAGCAAGGCTTCAAGCAAAACATTCCCATCCCAAGGAATTACAGGAATAGTTGGTGTAATGTTTACAGAATGCATCCACCTTTGTTTTAGAGTATCTAATTTCCTAGCTGTGTGTCATAGCCATATACTGCTGCTTGTAAACAAAGTCTTACCTGGGTGCCAGATCAGCCTGCTAATGTTATCAAGATATATCATCAGCATATAAAAGTATAGAGGTTGGATGGTGGACTAGTCAGAGAGTGGAATTCATGTTTGGCAAGTGGCTCTACAATGTCATTAACACAAAAGTGAGATGATTTTATTTACTTATTTCTGCCATTTATATGTCACTCAGTTCTAAACTGGCTCCAAGCAGCTTACTAGAATAGAATAGAATAGAATAGAATAGAATAGAATAGAATAGAATAGAATAGAATAGAATAGAATAGAATAGAATAGAATTCTAACAATCCAAAACCAGTAGAAACCTTGCTGTCTATTGATATATTGAAAAAGACAATATGTCCCAAAAAATAGAAAGTTATTTTACAGTGGGCTGCTTTGTTTGTTGATTTGTTTGCAACAGTTATTTTCCAAATTTTCCAAATTGCTAATTTGCTAAATTCAGCTTTTATATTGTAGAGGTGCTCTGTTAACAATGTGTGATCCAAAGGCTTGGCTGGTAGGTGCAATTCTATTCTGCACTCCACAAATGTACGTATATCCACAAATTTGTCACATAAACAGAACCACAGTAAGTTATGGAATATGTCTACTGATTAGCTCTGGTTTGAGCTCACATTTGAGCTCACTAATGTTTGAGGACTTTCAGGAATCTACAATGAAAACTGACCTTGAGAGATGTGTGCATGGACAATTGTCATATTCATTTGACATGCAAATAAACAAGGTACTCTGTCTCATTCCATCTCAGCCTATTCAGGACAATGTTTTTATTCTGATCCAGAATGTGGGAGGGATGATTAAATTGGTGATGTTGATAAGAGGGTTGCCCCTCCCAAGTCAGGGACAGCAAGCTGTGAATGGAATGCTCTGATAACCAAGGACAAACATGTCGAGTCCCTCAATGATGCTTTGGACACAATAACAACTAAAACTAGGTAACAAAGAAATATGCAACAATGTAACCAGGAAGCCTATCAGTTTTTGCGGGGGGGGGGGGGAATGTATATTTATGATGGTTTGGAGCTTCACCTTTTAATGTCAAGTAGCTTTCACATTTTCTGGATGAGAGGCTTTTAGACCTTTTCATATGACTTCTGCTCTTCTTGGTGTTTCATTATGATGAATTTACTCTTAAGAGTGTGAAAAGTGTCCTGGGTTCAAAATGGCTCTTTCAAGTGTTCTGAGCTCAGAACAAAACTCCCCCATCTCAAAAGATTTGTCCTGGCCTGTGGGGAGGCGGGGGAAATGTTGTTTTTGTTCTACAATCAAAAAGAGGTTGCTCTAAGCTCCTGTGAGAGCTAGATCAGGCAAGGTCACAAGCAGAGGGGCTGGGATTAGAATGGTCCATTACAATAACAATACACAGGTGTCAACTTTCCTCCCACCCAAAAGCAAATAGGACTCATCCCATTTGGGGGACAAATATAGCAATTCCATAAACCAGCTGTGCCTTTTTCCAAGATCACACAGTAGCTGTGATACATTAGGAGGAGAGAAATCCAAGCCACTAATAAGCAAAATGTAGGATAGGATAGGATAGGATAGGATAGGATAGGATAGGATAGGGTAGGGTAGGGTAGAGTAGAGTAGAGTAGAGTAGAGTAGAGTAGAGTAGAGTAGAGTAGAGTAGAGTAGAGTAGAATAGAATAGAATAGAATAGAATAGAATAGAATAGAATAGAATAGAATAGAATTTTTATTATGATCGCAAACCAGAGTTACAGATAGAAAAGCATTAAAAAAAATAAAGTAAAAACAGAACAGAATTAAAATATTACAGTCGGTGGTGCGTGCAATGGTGAGCAATCAAAGTCTGCTTAATTTTACAGGTATATTTAAAACATTTCATTTGTTCGATATTCTGGCCATTTATCCTCCAGGTATGCAATTTAAGTCTCTGCAAAGATCAGAATTTATTTATTTATTTATTTATTTATTTAACTTGTCCCTGCCCATCTCCCCAAAATGGGGGACTCTGGGCGGCTTACAACAACTAAAATCAAAAATACATAATTAAAATTATAAAAAGTTTAAAAGTTATAAAAGTTATAAAAACCAGAATTTACAGAAATAAGGATAAAAATAAAGAGGCTAAAAGATCCAAGAGGCCAATAGGGCCCCACCAGGCCGCTAAGGGGCCAGCCAACCCCATTTCTGACATCCTCTGTCCCCGCCCCAGGCCAGATGGCAGAGCCAGGTCTTCAAATCCCTCCGGAAGGCCTGGAGTGAGGGGGCCTGTCTCACCCCCGGGGGCAAGATGTTCCAAGGGGCAGGGGCTACAGCAGAGAAGGCCCACCTTCTGGACCCCGCTAGTCGAAGTTCTTTTACCGCAGGGATCCGGAGCATGCCCTCTCTGTGAGATCGGGTGGGACAGGTTGAAATCGTGGGGGCGAGGCAGTCCTTCAGGTAACCTGGCCCCATGCCATGTAGGGCTTTAAAGGTGATAACCAACACCTTGAATTGGACCCGGAAGCAAACCGGTACCCAATGCAGCTCGCGGAGCAAAGGTGTTATATGGGTCCTTCTTTGGGCCCCAAAAATTGCTCGCGTGGCCGCATTCTGGACCAGCTGAAGCTTCCGGATACTCTTCAAGTATCTTAGTTTTGGTACAGTTGATCTCAAGTGCTTCCTCAGAGCAATATCTGGCAAGGGATTCCGAGTTCGTTGAAGTCCAGTTGAGGTTTCTGATAGAAGTGCTACATCATCTGCATACCACAAAGTTGCAATATGTCTGTTAGCTAGTTTGGGGGGGATGATGTCTAATTGATTTATTCTGGACACAAATGGATTTATGGCGAGATTAAACAGCAGGGGAGATAAGATGCTCCTCTGTAAGATGGAATCTCATACTGCACCAAACTTTGAATTCTAGAATTCTTACAGAGATTATACATTAGCAATAGTAGCCCTCTGGTGTTTTATTTGTTTGTTGTTTTTTTGTATTTTTGCTGTTCATGAAGCAAATCCATGCTATGTTACTCTTCGTTGGGTTTCTGTCATTGTTAATACAAGCAGGGAACCAACTGTTGCTTTCATTGCCTGCCATGGAAATGTATTTATTAAATAATCCCCTTGAGTTTTCATAGTTTTCTATGATGGAACACTTGGACTGTTTTCAGTTTTGTTCTGTGTGAGATACTGTACTTGGGGTGTTCTGCATTTTCTTCCATTGGAATACAGCCAAATAAGAACATTCTAATTCTGAGCAAGGATGATTTGTCCCAAGCTTCATGAAGTAGGCAATTATAGAAGTGGGAGAGAATTTAGAACTAAGATCTACCCCAGCTGACAGTTTTAAAAATAAAAGGATGGGCGGGGGGGGGGGGGGGGGAATGAAAACTTAAAAATGTGAAAGCAAGCGAAAACATAGTTGAGGTCTAAGCTAAATGTTACACACATTGTATACCATGCTGGCTTATATCCTGATATTGTTCTCTTGGGTGGTGAAATCTTATACTAGGACAAGAATTATGTAATGATTGAAATTTGTCATAGGCAAATCAGTGTGGTCAGGCCAGACAGAACCATCATGCCAAAGTAGGACAGGTGTCTTCAACCCTCAAGGCCAGGAATAAAATAGACAAAGGCCCTTTGATTTGAAAGGGCAAGAGGAAAGAAGTCTAGAATTTAAATCCTGGGGTTGAGATATATCAGTATACATCTTCTCTATATGTATGAGTTCTTTCTTATCTGTAATAAAATAATTTACTTAATCGTGTCAAATCTGTGAAACTGTCAGCCCTTTGAGATAAACCAGATCAAGAAATCCACAGAAAGACCAGAACTAGACTCTATTCAGATAGGCTATGATAACAGTCTTGCAGGTTTGACTGTTCTTTTCTTCCCCTCCCTCTTAGGCCCCAGTGAGTCAGGAAGGACTCATTCTAAGTCTCTTCGTAATACTATCTCCCTTCCCAGAACATAAGGAATGCTCTGGTCCTCTTTCTTTGCATTATAGTTTCTGAATATTTGCTTCAAGGCTGTCTCCCTGGCTGTCTGCAGGAACTTCTGCTTGTACTGAATGCAAGTTTGACTTTTTGGAGAGTCAATAGTTATGGCTGTGCCTGGTGGAGTCTGGCAACAGGCTGCCATACAATAATGTTCTTTTTTCTAATCTCCATTTGCTCTGTCCTATTTCTTGTTCATTTCTATTTTTTAACAAAAGAAGTCTGCATGAAAACCCATACCTTTTCATAACCACGCATCTTCATACAGATACTTCTGTAGGCCTTTTCATAGATCCACATTTTTGTAAGAGATTTTCTCCAACAAGAATGCAGTTTTGTGAACGCTTTCCCCCTTCAATGCTGCTTTGTCATATAAAGGCAGAGCGAGCTCCAAGCCTGGAAGAACGTCTTGATAAACTGGACTGAGTTCAAGATGAAAGGATCTGGGAGTGAAGGAACTGGGCCAGCTGTAAAGATGTACTGCTTTGAATAAACTAAGTGGCAAATCACTGTTGGCGTTATAGACATGAGATTCAATTTCCCTCCCTCTTTGCCACCAACGTAAAAGAGAATCCACTACTGAATTTATACGTTTCACTTATGTATGCTCCAGGCAGAAAAAAGAATAACCTATCATTGGGTAGCAATTTCCAAATTATTATTATTACAGTCATAAAGCAGTATGAATCATTGGGTAGCATCATTCCTTATAGGGGAACACCCTGTGCTTATGGTACCTGCCTTGCAGCCAAGGAGGACCAAAGTTGAAGAAAAAGCTCAAGGAGGACCAAAGTTGAAGAAATAGCAACAAGATTTGCTTTTTTGCTTGTTTGGCTTCTTCCCCCTGCCCCGTCCCCACTTCTTTTTCCAGCCTGGCTGAGTTATGTGCATTTTTAAATGGCTTGCATTATAGAAGGAAATCTGTTTTCCTTCTTCAAAAGGATGAGCCTGAATATCCCTTAGTTCCTAATTCTGAAGTTTCAGGTTCTCCCTGGAGCTGCTGTCAGTTGTGATGTATAGCATAGGAACTTTTCACTAAACTCATTATAAAGTGATTGTCCTCCAGGAAGACATAGCTGTGTTTTGCAGCTGACTTGGCAGTGTCAAATCTTATCAGATGGAGAGCACCAACCGCGTAATGGGGATTAAACTGATCCCTTGCCAAGGTGGAATCTGCCACTTTCAAAGAGCACTTGTGCGTTAGGCTGACATTTCTGAGGCTTGTCAAACTTCCATCATTCTGTAGGGTGATGATTGTGACATGCAGGTGCCAAGACATTGATAATCAGATGATAGAACTGGTTGGATTGGTTAAATAAGTCTTTAAATGTAATGCATATCTGGTTAAAGCGTGTTTTGATGAGATCATGATGCTTGGGGGTAGTGAAGGGCAAGTGTATTAGAAATGTTACAGGGGACCTACTGGAAAAATAGCAGAAAAAACTACCAGGTAACTCTCTTTCCTATTTCACTTCTCACCACATCCTCGGTCATGGTTTTGTTGAATAATCTGTGGTTGGCTGACTTACATTATTGCCTGAATATAAGACCAAAACTTGTTCATATAAATAAATGTGTTAAGCTTTAAAGCCTGGTTCACAAACCCACAATTCTGGGTTTATACAACTTGCTAAACCCAAACCAAATTTATGTATGCTTGGCTTAATTCCATGTGTGAATACTGTCAACAAGTATGGAGTATGTGATAAATGTGTTGTTAATTTAAGCAACATGAGGTTGAAGTTGGTCCATTTGTTGCAACTATTTCTAGAGCTCATTTTCAAGATAAATTCTGAGCTACCCAAGGCAGGAGAGAAAGAGTTTGACTTTACAAATGCTTGGTGCTTCTAATATGGCATGAACCAAACAAAAATGGCAAGAAAACAGAATGTAATTTTAAATAAACATTTCATAACCAAATGTAACTTAGCAGGTTCTTGTCCAATCTTCTTTCCTCCTACATATTCTCACTGCTGTTCAGAGTCATACTGTATTTTATGATTTGGAAAATTACAAATTGCCTATCAAAAATGAAACAAATCCATGGTGCAGATCAAAACAAATCAACCCAACATACCAACCAACAAAATGGTTATAATACCAAGTCTATCATCCTTCCTAAGCAAAACAATGACCAGGCGGATTCCACACTTCAAAAGAAGCAGTTGAACAAAATATGCTACTGATTTCACATTTTCTACTATCCCACATCATAGTTTGTTTGATCTGTGGAACAAATCCAGCTATTCCATTTATTCTTCAAACTACAATTAAAACAAACAAGGGTTTGGCACAAGGGTCTCCTGGGTTGAGAGCCACACCTGGCTTTTGAGTGGTGCACCAACAGTCACACTCCAAAGAACATTAAAAATGTGGCTTTCTCCCAGACTGGGGAGTAGGGAGTTTGTGAATATGGTTGTCCAGACACTTCATATTTCCTTTTTGTTGTCCTTTGGTTTTAAATTGTAACCTGCCAGGGTTTCTCTGGAGTCAGGTGGCCTCCAGCTCTAATAAAATAAATAAATAAAATAATGGCCAAGACAAAAATTAAATGAAATTTCCTTTGCATTTAATTCAAATTAAATATAGTAAATATGGTTACTTTCCAGTCAAATATGTATGTATGTATGTATGTATGTATTAAATTTCTCCCCGCCCATCTCCCCCCAATGGGGGACTCTGGGCAGCTCACACAAAACATTAAAACCATAAATATAGACACAGACACACACAAAACATGAAAAATTAAACAAAACATTACTAAAAAAGGAGAAAGTCCAAGAAGATGATGGATCTTCTATATAATCTTTTCCCCCTCTGTCACACATAAATAATTACAATTTGGTAATCTCTGGGGACCTTACCCAAGACTCTTAGAGGCTGCTGTGGAGCTGAGACTTCAAGTTGAATTTCAAATTACATCCGAACCCATCCAGCTGAAATGTTGTTTTCTCTTGACTTTTCATTCACATTTAGTATCTTCTGAGGCTGATTTCTGCAGATGTGTGTAGGGAGAACCAGACAAGATTTTACTGATTGTAGATTTACTTCACATCTTTAAGAATCTAACTGATGAAAGTGGAAAATTCATCTGTTGCTGCTGTTTGCATTTGTGCACATCAGGCACAATAAAAACCACACTTACTTTTATCCGAGGGAAGCACCCTTAGCAGTTCATGTATTCACTGTCTTGCTGAACTGAAGAACCAACCACCTCAGTATTTTGTCAACTGTGTGTGTGTTTGTGTGTGTTTTAAAATGTTATGTTTGTTTTCTAGCTTGATGGTATAAACATAGAAGCTCTGATGGCTGATTAACTTATATCATACTTAGCTATAGGTGCATACTGAATAAGCATTAATGCTATACTGTGAGACTCAGCTTGTATTTGTGGACCAAAGCAATATTCATGCTGAAAAGCTATGCTACAAAGACACTGGAGTTATAAGATAATAAAATAAATATATAAATAAATAAATAAAATCAATAATAGAACATAGGAAGATTCGTGCCAACAAACCTCTCAAGCATGGGTAGCAGACATATCTGAAGACCACACTGAACATTTTTGAAAGAATTAGGGGTTGGGTCAGAACACTTCACCTGAGGGGAAAAGCTTCAAGTCAAAGGGAGTTTACAGATTTTTGTTTTGTTTCCTTTTTTTAACTGTCACATGTTCAGATTTATGTTATAATGTTCATGTTTTCCAGCTCATAGTGACAGGCAGTGGGCTGTCTGTTTTTAGCTGTCATGATCAGAAGGGTCTCTGAGGGCCACTAAAGAGTAACTCAAATAATCTGAGGTCATGGGTTTTCCACTCCTGCTTTAAAGGGGGGTTGTTGTAAGAATAGAGATAGTTATACAGAGCACTTTGAAACGTTGAAGATATTATTCACATAAAACTAAAATCTTATGCTCAGAACTTAGCATAAGATGGTGGGATACAAATAGGAAAACTGATTTTCTCTGTAAGTGTGAATATTGTAAATACTCTGAAATGAAAACCAGCAATGTTTTGACTGTGGTTTATTTTTATACCAAAGAGGTATTGTAGGAACCACCTGAAACCTGTATCCTAGGTATCAGTATCAATCTTCAAGGATTCATAAGGCATGAGAAAGCCAATGGGTTAGCTGCTGCACCTTCTCCATAGGTCACATATTAATATATAGTACTGTGCAAAAGTTTTAGGCAGGTGTGAAAAAATACTGTAAAGTAAGAATCCTTTCAAAAATATATACTGTAATTGTTTATGTTGATCAATTTATAAAATGCAAAGTTAGCAAACAGAAGAAAAATCTACAGCAAATCAATATTTGGCATGACTACCCTTTGGCATGAAACCAGCATCAATTCTTACACTTGCACAAAGTCAGGGATCTTGTAGGATTAGAGTCAGGTGTGTGATTAACCATTATACCAAGCAGGTGCTAATGATCATCAATTTCATATGTAGGTTGAAACACAGTCATTAACTGCAACAGAAACAGCTGTGTAGGAGGCTTAAAACTGAGTGAGGAACAGCCAAACTCTGCTGTTAAGGTGAGGTTGTGGAAGACAGTTTCATGTCACAGGTCATACACCACGGCAAGACTGAGCACAGCAACAAGACACAAGGGAGTTATACTGCATCAGGCAAAAATTTCAAAGCAGACTGGGGTTTCAAGATGTGCTGTTCAAGCTCTTTTGAAGAAGCACAAAGAAATGGGCAACGCTGAGGACTGTAGACACAGTGGTTGGCCAAGGAAACTTAATGTAGCAGATGGAAGACACATCATGCTTACTTCCCTTCAACACTGGAAGATGTCCAGCAGTGCCATCAGCACAGAACTGGTGGAAACCAGTGGGACCCAGGTACCCCCATCTACTGTCCAGAGAAGTCTGGCCAGAAGTGGTCTTCATGGAAGAATTGCAGCCAAAAAGCCATACCTCCAATGTGGAAACAAGACTAAGTGACTCAACTATGCATGAAAACATAGGAACTGGGGTGCAGAAAAGTGGCGGCAGGTGCTCTAGACTGATGAGTCAAAATCTGAAATATTTGGCTGTAGCAGGAGGCAGTTTGTTCACCAAAGGGCTGGAGAGCAGTACAATAATAAGTGTCTGCAGGCAACAGTGAAGCATGGTGGAGGTTCTTTGCAAGTTTGGGGCTGCATTTCTGCAAATGAGTTGGAGATTTGGTCAGGATCAATGGTGTCCTCAATGCTGAGAAATACAGGCAGATACTTAGCCGTCATACCATACCATCAGGGAGGCATGTGATTGGCCCCGAATTTGTTCCGCAGCAGGACAACAACCCCAAACATACAGCCAATGTCATTAAGAACTATCTTCAGTGTAAAGAAGAACAAGGAGTCCTGGAAGTGATGGTTTGGCCCCCACAGAGCCCTGATCTCAACATCATTGAGTCTGTCTGGGATTACATGAAGAGACAGAAGGATTTGAGGCAGCCTATATCCACAGGAGATCTGTAGCTAGTTCTCCAAGATGTTTGGAACAACCTACCTGCTGAGTTCTTTCAGAAACTCTGTGCAAGTGTACCTAGAAGAATTGATGCTGTTTTGAAGGTAAAGGGTGGTCACACCAAATATTGATTTGGGTTTTTCTTCTGTTTGCTCACTTGCATTCTGTAAATTGATAAAAACAATTACAATATATATTTTTGAAAGCATTCCTTTACAGCATTTTTGCACACCTGCCTAAACCTTTTGCACAGTACTGTACATGGGCCATATAGATGAATAAGGCTCCAGCAGGGGCAGCCTTAGTCGATTTCAGAAGGTAAACAAGGTTAGTACTTGGCTAGAGACTACCAGAGGATCCTTGGGGTATGGGTTAGCCTGGGAAGTTGAAAAAACATCCCAAAAGTAGGCAACAGGAAAAGCACTCCTATTTTACTGCCTGGAAAACTGTATGGATGTTCCTCATGTCAACAGGATTCAAACCTGGTTCAAGAAAGTCCCTACCTTACATGAATATCAACTGGGATTCTATCTTGAGGAGCTTATGCATGCACATGTGCTAACAATTAACCTTAACACTTGAAGACCACTCAAAAGCTGCAGCTGGTCCAGAATGTGGGCAGTTATGAGTGCACCTTCATACACTCATGTAATAATTCTGCTGTGCAAGCTGCAGTGGTTACCAGCAAGCCTCCAGGTACAGTTCAAGATGCTGGTCATGACTTATAAAACCCTTCATGGCATAGGGCTTGGCTTTCTGAGAGACCAACATTCTCCCATTGTTTCTGCCCATCTGATAAGAGCAGACAGAGTGGACATGCTCCATACCCCATCTGATGGGACCCAGGGGGCAGGCCTTTCATGTGGCTGTGCCTATCCTCAGATAGTATCCCCCAGGAGATCCAAGATGACCTGACCCTGCCACCCTTTAAATGGGCCTTGAAGACCTTGTTTTTTTCCTCAATTCCTGGATCAGGAAGTATGTGCTGTTACCAGAATTTGTACTAATGTGTTTGGTATTTTAATACCCAATTATTGCCTCCCTTTTGTTTGGATTGTTTTTAACTGAACATTATCCATGGGCAGTCTATATATTGGATGGATGGAGATACATAGATAAATAATCTGAACTATATAATATGTTTGAGGAAGTGCATTTCATTGGTGAGGGCAGTGGGAGTAAACCTGATTCCCCTTCTTAACACACAAGGAATTCAGTGTTAATTGCTCTTTGTGATAGTATGAATATGTATAAACCCCCTTTTAAAAACATATATATATTTGCTTACTTCCTTGCTACTGGTATGGTAAGGTTTGATGTGTGTGAAGATTAAGAAAATCATCTAATAAAGCCTAAAGTTCATCCACTTAACCAACTGCAGTTTGGCAATTTGTTAAAAAAAAAAAAAAGACTTATTAGGAAAAAAACTTGCACAAAATTAGATGCATTTATAAACATAATATACAAAATGTGTTACATTCAGAGAAATTGTTTGTGTAAGTGTGCATATGTGGATAATAGCAAAGATATTCATGCTTGGAGAATTGTGCACCAAAATAAATACAAAGATCCCTGCAAACTTAAAAAAAAAATTCTCAGGAAAATGAACTGAATATGACAGATTTACCAACTATGTGCTGGTGAAGGGTCTGATTTCCCAGTGTCCCCAGTGTGTAACTATGGCAACCTGGAGTATTTGTACCTCCCATCCTCTTTTGTAATATAGTTGAGGTATTTATGTATCACATTTATATAGCCACCCATCTCACAAAATGTGATTCTGAGTGGCTTACAATGCCAGCAAGTTTGGAAAATGCAACAGTGGCCACAGGAATGGAAAAGGTCAGTTTATGTTCCAATTCCAAAGAAGGGCAATGCCAAAGAATGCTCAAACTATCGCACAATTGCACTCATTTCACATGCTAGCAAGGTTATGCTCAAAATCCTACAAGCTAGGCTTCAGCAGTACGTGAACCGAGAACTACCGGATGTACAAGCTGGGTTTCGAAGAGGCAGAGGAACTAGAGATCAAATTGCCAACATTCGCTGGATCATGGAGAAAGCACGAGAGTTCCAGAAAAGCATCTGCTTCTGTTTCATTGACTATGCAAAAGCCTTTGACTGTGTGGATCACAACAAACTGTGGCAAATTCTTAAAGAGATGGGGATACCAGACCACCTTACCTGTCTCCTGAGAAATCTGTATGCGGGCCAAGAAGCAACAGTTAGAACCAGTCGTGGAACAACCGATTGGTTCAAAATAGGGAAAGGAGTACGACAAGGCTGTATACTGTCACCCTGCTTATTTAACCTATATGCAGAGTACATCATGAGAAATGCCAGGCTGGAAGAATCACAAGCCGGAATTAAGATTGCAGGGAGAAACATCAATAACCTCAGATATGCAGACGATACCACCCTAATGGCAGAAAGTGAAGAAGAACTAAAGAGCCTCTTGATGAGGGTGAAAGAGGAGAGTGCTAAAGCTGGCTTGAAACTCAACATTAAAAAAACTAAGATCATGGCATCTGGACCCATCAATCCCTGGCAAATAGAAGGGGTAGAAATGGAAGCAGTAACAGACTTCATTTATTTGGGCTCCAAGATCACTGCAGATGGAGACTGCAGCCATGAAATTAAAAGACGCTTGCTCCTTGGGAGGAAAGCTATGGCAAACCTAGATAGCATATTAAAAAGCAGAGACGTCACCTTGCCGACAAAGATCCGCATAGTCAAAGCTATGGTTTTTCCAGTAGTAACGTATGGCTGTGAGAGCTGGACCATAAAGAAGGCTGAACGCCGAAGAATTGATGCCTTTGAACTGTGGTGCTGGAGAAGACTCTTAAGAGTCCCCTGGACTGCTAGGAGGTCAAACCAGTCAATCTTAAAGGATTGCTCATTGGAAGGATTGATAATGAAGCTCAAGCTCAGATACTTTGGTCACCTAATGCGAAGAGAGGACTCTTTGGAAAAGACCCTGATGCTGGGAAAGATGGAAGGCAAAAGGAGAAGAGGACGGCAGAGGATGAGATGGCTAGATAGCATCACTGAAGCAATGAGCATGAAATTGAGCAAACTCAGGGAGGCAGTGAAAGATAGGAAGCCTGGCGCAATATGGTTCATGGGGTCACGAAGAGTCGGACACGACTTAACGACTGAACAACAACAAATTCTGTCACCACTAGAGTAATCTGCAGTGAATAAACTGGATTCAGTCCAAATGTAGGCTGAAGAGTGGCATATTTACAGAAGGACCAGCCTATTTTCCAGGAGCTCTTTGTCTCCTTAAGAATTAGGTAAGCTTGAACAATCAGTAATCTGATCTAGCAGTAACACCATTCCCAGATTATGCCTATGGAGTAAATCAAGCTTGATTTCTCCTTCAGAACTCTTATTGATCAGAAATCCATAGCTGCAATTTATAATAGATCAAAACATAGATTTTGCTAGCTTAAACGATTGATTGATTATGAGACATCAAGTTGATGTTGACTGTTAGCAACTAAACAGATTTTCTCCATGCTGATCTGTCCCTAACCTGTTCTTTCAGGTTTTCCAACAGTGCACCGATTGACACTGTAACTGACTCCACTTGCTGGTTGTCCTCTTCTTCTCTTTTTTCCACCTTTCCCAGCATTACAGCCTTCTCTAGGGAACTGGGTCTTCACATAATGTGTCCAAAGTATGATAATTTGAGCCTGGTCATTTGTGCCTCAAGTGAGAACTCTGGGTTGATGTGTCCAATGATCCATTTGCTTGTTTTCTTAGCTGTCCACATATTCTCAGGAGTTTTCTCCAACACCAAATTTCAAAAGCATCAATACTCCTTCTCTCCTGCTTCTTCAAACTCTAACTTTGTTTTCATAGAGTGTCATAGGGAATAACATTGCTTGCACTATCCAGATCTTTGTAGGTATGCATTTATCACATTTAAACTTACCATACACAAACTCAGCTTATCAAGAACTTTTAATGATAGATACTGATTCCTTAGAACGACTTGACAAAGTCTGGGCTTTATTCTCCACCAGCCAGAGACCAATCAAGTTCATCAGGGTAGTTTCTAAGCAGGATAGATGTAGCTTTCAAAGTGAGAAGTTCAAACTGACCATCAGTAACTTGGGACACTTGATCAAGTGTCTTCCAGGTGTTTCCTAGAGAATCTACTGAGCATAAAACTGAATAATAGGCAAATCTACCTGGCCTGCCTGCCTGCCTTTTTGGTCTAGTAAATGGAAAAGGGAAGCTAAGATCAACTGCAGTTACTAAGAATCAAAAGCAGAAACCTGCTCCAGGCTAGAAAAGAACAGGCATATATATTTGAAAAATATAAATAGCTGATGAACTTTGCTTTCCACAAACTCTGAAGTTGAAAGAACTGGGATTGTTGATTCTGCTTTCTTAACAAAAAATAAATTAAAAAATCGAAGGAGCCATCTGTCCCCTCAATTTTTCTCATCAGCCATTTTTCCCCTTTCTGATAATACAGAGCAGCTGCATCTCCCCCTCCTCTTAAGTGTTCATTTCTCCCAGCTCTCTGCATTATTAGGAAGACAAGACAGTGGCTTTTAAAACATATTAACATGCAGCTGCAAAGTCATACTTATTTTTCAGTCTGAATCATTTCAGTGGGCTAATTTATATTTTAGCCAGACTCACCTGCACATTTTAGTGATTGGGGGGGAGGGGAATCTGATCTTAAATCCAAACCTGTTTTATTCTCAGAGCTGTTTGCTGTTTTATTTAAAGAGAGATGCTCCTTATTTGACCTGTGAACCATTTTAAAACAGGCTGGTGAGAGATGTAGCCCGAATGGAAATAATTGAATTAACTGAAAAGGAAAGTTAGACAGGAATGTAACTAACTTCTTGGCTTCTGCACAATATTGGCCAATTTTCCTAGATTTTGCATGTTCTTAAAAAAAAATCCAGAATAAAAAAATCCTGTGGGCATTGATTTTTAAAAGTACTATGTGTCAGTTGGCTGAACACTGAATAATGATTAAGAAGCTGAAGCAAAAAATGTAAACAGTTTTAATCCCATTGCCCCAAAAGTCCCCTTTCATCAGCTTTATAACAGTAAGAACATTCTGGGATACCAAGTGGTTTACCAGAAAGTCAGTGAGGCCCTACAGCAGTGTTGTCCAAACTTGGCCACTTTAAGATGAGTGGACTTCAACTCCCAGAATTCCTCAGCCAGCCATGCTGGCTGGGGAATTCTGGGAGTTGAAGTCCACTCATCTTAAAGTGGCCAAGTTTGGACAACACTGCCCTACAGCCTTCAGGTCTTCATTGCAATTATCACACAACACTTTTAAAAGAATATTGACAGTTGTGTTCCAACTTCTTCCTAACTCCTATATACTTTCCCTCCTCTTCCACTTGAGGGGTGCATGATGGAAGCTTTTCTATAGACATGTATAATAGAAAGGATGCCTCAGTTACTTGCAGCCATTAAAATTATCTTTAGTTAGTTTGTGTATTGGGCAGAAGGACTAAACTTCAGAAGGAAAGATTGCAACCAAGTCAACGGTCAGATAAAAGAAATTTGAGACTGGAGCAAAAATGTAACCTGAGAAAGTGTTTCAGACTGGACCCTCTCTAGTTCTCACGAAGATAAAGGGGAAGTGTATTCAGACTTGCAAGATTCTGTAATTGTAAACTTATAATAAAAGTAGTATTAGCTTGGGTGTCTTTGGTTTCCTAGTCTGGTCTACCTTGAAGGGATGACAGTATGACAGGTATCAGAACACACTGATTACTAGAGATCTCTCTGAAAACATGAATTTGTTTTCAGCTGTTTAAACTGTTCTCACAAGGGAGGAGAATAATCTCTTCCCATCCTAGATATCTCCATTCATGTTTTGGGTGGACTGTATGCAGGGGAGCCTATGTATGTTTCAGCCCAAATATGCACACAATTTAGCAACTCTTGAGTGCCTGGAGGATCCCATGTGAAGGTGCATAGGAGAACAGTATCATCTATACAGAACCTTCTGGGCACAAAACTTGTAAGGCTGAGTTGATGCTCTCTCTTGAGATACAGATGTTTTTGAGGACTGGTTGGAAGAACCTCCTGGTCATGGTCTGAGTCTGCTGCAACACAGAATCTCCTTGGTCTTTGTAGGACTGGTTGCTGGTTCAACATGATTCCTCAGGGGTGGAAGGCAGGTTCTGCTTCTTGTGATGTTTCCTCCTGGTCCTCTTCTGCACCCAATGAACATAATCTCACCAGGATTATCTCTCACTAGCTGCATCTTTGAGTTCTTATAGGCTCATGCTTACACTATCAGTCATATTATCTAGCTACCTTGTCTTCTGGATACTTCCTGTGAGCACCATGGTGAGGTGATGTCTTACTGGCTTGCTGGCTAGTAAGACAGCTTTTGCAAGGGAAATTGTGGCTGGATGTTGGATCTGGGCTGGCGTGATCTCTCTGGATCAAAGGAGAGATTGTTGAGATCATCCACATGACTCCGGACAGCTGCTACTTGTGAGTAGACCATGGAAACTGTCATTTTATGGTCGGCTTATGCGTGGAGTGGCCGGGAGTTGGGCAAGCTCACACTTGCAAAGCAGCTTTTTGGACACTAACCTTGACTGAGCCTTATATCTTAATCATGTTTTGGATTAATTTTTTTATGTGTTGTATATTGGAGAGATTAAGACCCTTCAGACCAGCAAGGTTTTACTGTATTCATTGGCTGAGTCTCTGCCTCCTTAAAAGATGGTGTAAATTTGATCTTACATGTTTTGAAAGTTCTGAAGGATGTTTGTTTGGATATGCAGATGATCAACAAATTACCTCTGGGACTTTTTTTGAAGGGGTTAAAGAATAATTTTAAAAATTCAGGGAAGGTTTATAAGGTTGGCTTGTTTGATGAGGGCTAAAAGAGGAAAATAGTTATATCTGGCTGCCATTATTGGACTTTTGCTGACAAAGAATGATTGATGAAGCATTTGGATTTTGTTTTTTTGTTACTTAAAAGATGAGCTATATGGAGAAGAGAGATTGTTTTATTTAGAAATGGTGCTAAGCTATTAAAACTGTTTTTACCTGCTGGGATGAAAGGGGGAAGTTACTTATTCTTTTTCTTTTTTTCTTCCCCCCCCCCTTTTCTACAGTCCCCCCCCCCCCGCCCCACAGGTTTTTGTGTGTGTGTGTTTCTGTTTATATTTTTTGTAGTTTGTACTACGTTTATTCTTTTCATTTATAATTCTTAATAAAATTATTTGGAAAAAAAAGCAACCTTATCTTCTATTGACTTCTTTTTTTATTGTCTTCAGTTTTTCCAATCACCAGGGTCTTTCCCAGTTACTCTTGCTTCTGTGCTATGTGCCCAAATATTTAAACTCTGGCTTCATTTTTTAGGGCTTCTAGTGAGCAGTCCAATTTTCTTTAATCTAATATTGAATTATTTGTTCTTCTTGCTGCTAAGGTATTCTCAACAATCTCTTCCAACATAATTCAAAGGCGTCATTTTTTCTTGATTCAGCTTTCACTGGCATACAGTATATTACAGTGGAGAAAACAGTGGCCTTGAAAATACATCCATTTGTTGTCAGTGTGAGGCATTTTAATATTTGGTCTAGATCTGACATAGTCTTTCTCCCAAATAGCAGATGTCTCTTTATTTCACAGTTACAATTGTGTGAAATTTTGAGCCTAGGAAGATGAAGTCTGTTACTTCTCTGCTAATTTACTTTGGATTGGCTTTGCCTCTTGACATAATCTTGGGTCGTTTTTTATTTTTTAATATCGAGCAACAGACTGCCTTTTGCACTCTTCTTTCACCTTCCACAAGAGATGTTTGGGTTTCCCTCATTTTGAACCATCAGAATGACATCATCGACGTATTTAAGTTGGTTGATGCTTCTCCCAGCAATTTTAATTCTGGTTTGTTTCCTCTAGTCCAACATTTTTAAAGATGTATTCTGCATATAAGTTAAATAATATAGAGAAAAATATACAACACTCCTTTCTTAATTTTGAGACGTTTAGTTGCTCTAAAGTCTCATTCTAGCTGTTTCTCATTCTAACTGCTGCTTCCTGATCATCAGATTCTTCAGCCCTTGTACAATCGAAAAAGCAAAATTAGACATAGTTTTGGAACACCCTAACCTTTTCCCATTATCCATCACATGGGTGCCCTGTGTCTTCTGAATCCAGCTTTTACCTCTGGCAGTTATTAGTATTAATACAATTATCATATGTGCTACCGAAGTCTGAATTTCAAAATCTTGAGCATTATTTTATGAATATGTGACATTAGTGCAACTTCTATATACAGGTGAAACTCGAAAAATTAGAATATCGTGCAAATGTTCATTTATGTCAGTATGGCAACTCAAAAGGTGAAACCAATATATGAGATAGGCGCATTACATGCAAAGAAGATATGTCAAGCCTTACTTTGGTATAATTGTGATGATTATGGCCCTACAGCTTATGAAAACCCCAAATTCACAATCTCAGAAAATTAGAATAGTGTGAAAAGGTTCAATATTCTAGGCTCAAAGTGTCCCCCTCTAATCGGCTAATGAATCCATAACACCTGCAAAGGGTTCCTGAGCCTTTCAATGGTCTCTCAGGCTGGTTCAGTAGGAATCACAAGCATGGGAAAGACTGCTGGCCTGACAGTTGTGCAGAAAACCATCATTGACACCCTCCATAAGGAGGGAAAGCCCCAAAAGGGAATTGCAAAAGAAGCTGGATGTTCCCAAAGTGCTGTATCAAAGCACATCAATAGAAGTTGCCCACACTGCCAAAAGTACCAAAACCTGGTTCAGTGACCATTGGATTACTGTGCTTGATTGGCCAGCAAACTCACCTGACCTGAACCCCATAGAGAATCTACGGGGCATTGCCAAGAGAAAGATGAGGGACATGAGACCGAACAATGCAGCAGAGCTGAAGGCCGCTATTGAAGCATCCTGGTCTTGCATAACACCTCAGCAGTGCCACAGGCTGATAGCATCCATGCCACGCTGCATTGCAGCAGTCATTGCTCCAAAAGGGGCCCAAACCAAGTACTGAGTACATATGCATGCTTATACTTTGCAGAGGTCCGATATTGTTCTATTTCCAATCCTTGTGTTATTGATATCATGTAATATTCTAATTTTCTGAGATTGTGAATTTGGGGTTTTCATAAGCTGTACGCCATAATCATCACAATTATACCAAAGTAAGGCTTGACATATCTCGCTTTGCATGTAATGCGTCTATCTCATGTATTGGTTTCACCTTTTGAGTTGCCATACTGATATAAATGAACATTTGCACGATATTCTAATTTTTCGAGTTTCACCTGTAGTAACATAAAAATTGAGTAGTTTGAACATACCTAGCACTTCCCTTTTTTGATATTGGAATATAAATTAATATTTTACAGTGCCTTGGCCCCAGCTGTGTTTTCGATAGCTGCTTCCAGAGAACATGTAGCACTTTAACTGCATCATCTTGTTAGAGGGCAAATAGCAATATTTTCTGGGGGGCATTTAATGTCATCTGATTGTCTGGTTCTATTTCTAGAAATAGGCTTCTGGGAGACTCCAAGCAGTTAACTGACTTTCCATTCATTCTCTATTCTGGAAGTATATGGAAAGTAAGTTCTAAAGTATGTTCTCAAGGAATTAAGGGAGATTTTTGACAGGGACATAGTGTCATCATATCTATCACATTTATTAGTAGAACTAAATAAAACTACTATTGTGCTTTAACTTTCTGCTGCAGTGAGGGAGGCATTTTGGCTTTACAAATGTTATAACGGGAGTTATTCCAGTAGTGCATAAGTAGAACTACCACTCATGGGCAGAAATGAATCTGCATATGAAGGCTTGAAGAGTTATCTTTTTAAAATTGGGTGAAGTTTAATGTTAATCACAGCACTTGAAATGTCAGCCTTGATTTGTGAATTTGAAAAGGATTGCTTGTTCCAAAACCTTATTGAAGCTGAGGCTGTATATTATAGCTTTAGTGATATTTAATTTTTTTTTGTTCCTATTTCCATAATTAGAAGAAAAACACATGATGTTGGAAGCATAAATCAGCATGTAATCAATAATGATGAGCATGTTTAAAAATACATTAGCAATTGATTAGGCCATCTTAAGCAATAAAGCAAGAATTGATCTGCAAATAAATATATTTCTTCAAGGAAAATTATCAAGGGGATGTTAACCCTCCCACTGCTGAGAAACTTCCTTAAATTCTACAAACAATATCTTACACATATTATGCAGTCATCCCCCAATCCTGTACTTAGGCTGTCATGGAATTCTTGGATGCTGAGAATGGAAATAGAGATTTCCAAAATACTGTAGAACAAGAATAGATGGACATTTTTGTGGTGTCAAATAAGCAATTAGTATTCTCCCCATTAAAGTAAGACTCAGTTGGAAAGACTATCAAAAGAAATGGGGAAGCTCTGACTTAATGCATCCACTAATAAATGAGGGTCAAGGTATAGATAGTTAGTTTCCAAAATTATGTAACCTAAACTATTTCTGTTTGCAATCAGCTGGCTTACTCTGAATATGTGAGAATCTTGCTTTCTTGGTCACAAGATGGTGTAATAGGCTTGACATAGGTCATGAAAAAACATATTAGAGGATTATATGTCTTCCTGAAATGTATTTGTTTCTTCTATATTCAGAAAAATCAACAGAATTCAACTTTGTTCCCATTTGGTCTCCATAAAAATTCTTTGGTCGACTGGTAATGTATCATTAAGTCAGTGTTGACTCTTAGGTACTGCATAGATGGTCATCCTTCTCCAGGATAATCTGTCACCAATGTGTTTCTTCAGGTCTCCCAACAATGAACTATTTCCACTGTAATTGAGTCCATCTACCTTTGCTGCTGGTCAGTCTCTTCTCTTTCCTTTCACCTTTCCCAGCATGATTGACGTTTCAAGGGAGTCCAAATAGAATAATTTGAACACAGTTTTTTGTACCTTGAGTGAAAACTCTGGTTTGATACATTTGCTTGTTTTCTTGGCTATCTATGTAGGAGGAGAACTATGTTAGTCTATGGTAACAGACTGTTCCTGATTTTTTGGCTATCCATGGTAGTCTCAGGAATCTTCTAAATAGTAACATGAAAATTCAAAAACCATCTATACTCTTTCTATTCTGCTTCTCCAAAATCCAACGTTCACTTCCATAATCACTGGCTGTGTTTTACTTTGTTCCTATTTTGTTTTAATTGTTAGCCACCAAGAGCTGTGGATATGAAATGAGCGGCCATATAAATTTAATAAATTAAATTATTTAATAAAGAAACAAAATTTCCTTGGCTTTCTCAGATCAAATCTTTATTACAGTCAAAGACCAGCATAAGGAGGGTGGGGTACAGTCAGTTTAAAAAGCATAGAAAATACTTCAGAAAAATAATAATCGAAAAGGGATCTAAAAGAAAAATTATGAAAAGCTAGAAGATATTAAAAATATACATACTAAAACCAAAAGTATATCTAATTGGCTTTCTCAGTTATCCAGCATGCATCAGCAATAATGTCTCATGCTCCTTGGTCTTTTCCAAAATAGCTTGAACATCTGCTATTCCCCTCCATGGTATGATAGTTTGCAGACTCTGTTAAGTCTCCTTTCTTTGGCCCTGATATACCTCTTCCTGTTTTTTGGCTACTGTGTCATCCTCCAGATTTGCTGGCATAGTTTGGTTAGAACCTTTACAGATCCTTCTTAATCAGTAGTCAATGACTGTAATAAATTTGATTGATTCTTCTGTTTTTTGCCATATTTCATGTAGCTTTCTGACTTGGTAATGACTGGAGCACTGATCTACATCTTCTGATACTAGAAGTTATTTTAAATAGGAAATATCTTCTAAGGTATCTTGGATGTTAACATCCACACTATACAGAATCGTCTACCTCTGATCTCTTTTGAATCGGTTACTATCTGTCTGTTGATGTCCTTTAGCATAGCAATTCAAGATTGAAAACTCCTGAGTTCAAAGATCTTTTGGGAAATTTCCCTTGTTTTTAGGTGCCTGGTTTCATCTTCAGTGTCTTTGAAGCACTTTTCTGTGTCTCTTATAACAGCTCTCTGAAAGGTTTTGATAAGTTCCTTTCTGAGATTTTTGTTTTGCTTGGCTTTGGCTTGGCTTCTCTTCTTGGCAATTTCCATCATCTGTTCTGACATCTAATTTGGTTTCTTCAGTTTCTCAATCTTTAGCAGTTTCTTTTCACATTCATTCTTAACAGCTTCTTTGATTTCATTCCACAGTTCCTCTGGTTCCTTATCAATGAAATTCAGGACATCAAAGTGATTCCTGATGTACCCCTTGAACATGTGCATATCTTCAGGGAATATTGTGGAAATGGGTTGTTTTTGTTCCTCTGCTTTAGTTTGACTTGGAACGCATTTGAACAGTTGGTGATCTGTTCCACAGTCAACCCCTGGCTTCTCTCCCACCCTTCTGTATTTTACTTCCACCTTCCCTACCATGACAGATAAAACTCAACTCAAAGTTATGAGGAAAGTCTCCTCACTGCAGATCTTCTTTCTTCAACTTGTGAAGAGTGTTGTAATGGAGAGGAAAGGAATTTGCATCTTATCTCTATTCTCCCTCAGTAATATTCACATGATGACCAAAATGTCCATGTGGAGTTACAGTGTTAGAAATGATGTGAGAAATATGGAACTCAGCATCAAGGAATGTGAAGAACCTCATCCAAGCACAGAAATATTTGTTTAGGTCATGGAACTCTAAGAACATCCTGTGAATATCATGTTGTATTCTAGCCTACAATCTAATAGTTCATCATACCAGAAATGTTGATATCCATGAGAATCTTTTATGAAGTGTTAATTTAATGAAGGAAATATTAACTAGTGACTTGTTATTTCATTCTTTGTAAAATGACAAATACACAACATTCCCTAAAGTGACATAACCTAATAAGCAAGTAGATAAAATAAGGGGGAAATGTGAAATCTCTGAAGCTCAGAATATCTTATCCAAAATGTAAAATTGAGTGTCCCTCCAACATTTCTATTAAAAAAAAGAAATCTACTGCAATTAGAACTGGACGAATTTAAAATAATGCAGAAACATCAATAAATGCATTCCGCCTTTCCTTCGAGGAGCTCAAAGATATTACCTGTATCAAAGATACTATATTATTATTCCCCCACTGCTCCCTATTACATTTTCAAAACAGCTCCATCCAATGGATTAGATATAGAGTAAGTGATTGACAAAGTTATCAGATGACTTTTGTAAAGAAGGACCACTATTCCATATTGGTAGTTCAAGGACAATTTCAATGTTTAATTTTGTTTTTTTGTACCTTTATCTAACTGTGATAAAGGTGTACATGGAAGTATTTTTATACTGTCTCCAGAGCAAAGTTAGTCTTTTGCAGAAAAAATGACACAAAAGTCTTGCACTGTTTCTTAAAAGAGTGGCACATTTATTGTCTCATAAGCTTTGTGGGTCATAATATAGGTAGTCCTCAACTTACAACTAAATAGGGTCTGGAAAATTCATTGTTAAGTGGTGCAGGCATTAAGTGAGGCATCACAGGACCATACCCAATTTCATGACATTATTTGCAGCAGTCGTTAAGTGAATCACCATGGTCATTAAGTGAATTATGTGGTCATTAAGTGAATCACATGGTTCCCCATTGATTTTGCTTGTCGGAAGCCAGCTGGGAAGATCACAAACCAAAAAAGATGGCAATCACATGATCCCGGGATGCTGCAACCATCGTAAATACTAGTCGGTTGCACCCGGATTTTGATCATGTGACCATGGCGACACTGCAACAGGTGTAAGTGCGAGGGCCATTTATAACTTTGAACAGTTGCTAAATGAATGGTTGTAAGTTAAGGACTACCTGTATGCTTCATCCTTTTGATGAAGTAGACTGTGATCCCTGAAAGCTTATGTGATAATAAATATGTTGATTAAGCTTTAAGGTACTGTGGGAATCTTTGTTATTTTGTGCTGTTGGTCAGTTAGAAAGATCATCGTTGTGCCGTCTTGTTTTATATGGCAAACTCTGACAACCATTTTTTTTGTCCCAATCAATTACTTTTGCAACAATTCAGCCTTGAGAATCAAGGAGATTGAAGCTGTCCAAATGCTTTAAGATAAATAGTGTCTGTCATGGTGATGCCAAGTCCACTATTCAATTCCAGCCACATGTTGACTAAGAAACAACAGCAACAACAACAAAATACAAGTCTCAGCAGAATAGTTACTTTTGTTCATTCATTCATAACGTTCTACCTATTATAATTACAATAACAACAACACCATTAATCATGTTCACATATATCCTAAGTACAAACACTCCAAAAACAATTAAGTATGATTTTTTCTGTGTGATGTTCAACTATTTTATGAGGAGTCACAGCATTGGAAGCCTATGACTTCACTTGCAGCCAAAAATCTTGCATTTATCTATTTCCTTGTTCAAAATAGTTCTAGGCCAATGTGAGAAGAAAATCCCTCCCAAGGCATCTTATTAAAGCTAACTAAGATCAACATCAAAACAAGAATACTACAAAAATGAAAACACCCCTCCCAAATGCATTCCAACCCTCACTACCTACAAGAATCCTGAAATGTCAGGTTTCTACTAGAACTTGGAGCAGAACACTTGGTTTGATTAGTTTTTAATTTTTTATATTTTCGTTTTGATTGTCAGCCACCTTGAATGCCTTATGGGCTGAAAGATAGGGTATAAATTGAAATTATAAATATAAATAAACTCCATAAATAAAATGATTTGCGGAAAGCTTGAGTAAACAGATGGGGCTTCAAGGGCTTCTTGGAATCAGTTCGAAAGCCCTGCTCCATAGTAATTTCTTCCCACTAAATTTGCAATCATTTGTTCAAAAATATCCAAACAACCCATGGTTCTGCTGTACATATCTGCATCTATTTTTACAGGCTGTGATTATATATATATAATTATATATATTAGTTATTTTAATATAACTAATCGAATGCCCTTGGGCAGATTACAAAATTACTAAAGATGTTTTCATTAAACAGAAAAACAACAATGGGATATACACTCTTCCAATACATACATTTTCCTCTAAGAGTTCTGTAATATATAATTATTTTATGTCTCATGAAATGATATGATGGCTTTAAGGAGTTGCAGACCATTAGTACATTTGTCCCACATACCCTAAAGCTGATTATAAGCTTATAATATATGCCTTTTCTAATGTAATATGTCATGACACAAGCTTTTTCCCCACTGCACATCTACTGAATACGCTGTTTTCAAATAGAATTTAGCTGTAACAGAAAGCCTTTTAAAATCCAATTTTCCTAAAACATAAACAGATATTTATGCACCATTCTTGAATGTGTCCTTTGTTTTGCTCCCTTTTGAAAGCCTAAAATGATAGATTGTACCAAACTCCATAGATTCCCCCCATCAGTAACATGGCAAACCCTACCAGATCGTGACACTTGGATGCAATGCACATCTGAGATGAATTTCTTTTAGATCCCTGGTTCTTCATTCTTAGTGGTTGGTAATAAGGTCGCATTTCCCTGTGAAAATATTCCAGAAATCCTTGGGCATATGAGTGGGTTTTCTGAGAAGTTTCTTGAAAAACTGTGCTTGTGTTTTCCCCTAGAGCTTTACCCGACAGCCAGTGTGATCAGCACAAGGTTTATTAAAGATAAATACCTACAGGAGTAAACATGCAGTGCTCCCTGTAACAGACAACAGGTCTGTATGCTGTGTTCTATCATGGCAAGTCCATACCAAGGGGCCAGTTTGTAAAGTTTTATAACCACCATGCTAAGCATGTGCAAAACAAGTTGCGTGAGAAACTAGTTTCTGTGAAATGTCTTTCCTGTGAACTTCTCACTATCTGTGCACCTGGCATTACCCCCGTGTGCACTCCCAGATACATCCTGTGCCATGCTGTGTATCTTACTATTTTTATACTAAAGTTCATGCAGTAGGTAAACATGGCATTAGTTTGGTTCAGAGTATACAGCTTAAAGAACATTTCCTTGTAGGCTAGGAAATGCAGCAGATAAGGCTGGTTATGCTACCCATGGCGCCATTTTGTGAATGGTCAAGCCCTCTACAGCTATTTTCCACCCTCTTTTTTTTTGATCCCATGAAACAAAAGAGAAACAGAGGCAAATAATTTTAGATATGCAGCACTGAAGATGTTTCCAAAATGTCACAAGGCCTTTAGAAAAAAATAGTTGCAGCCTTGCCTTGGCGAGATATTTTACTCAGATTTAAATGCTATTGATTTAATGCTACTGATCTGAACACCAAGAGAAAATGCTACTGATCTGAACACCAAGAGATTATGGGGGGAAACATTCTAAAGACGTAATTAAAAATCTGTTCTTTCACATTTAATACTGTCTGATGCTTTTAATTAATCTAAATATTCTTAATTACGCCTGTAATTTTTAACCATGTGCAAATAGCTAATTAAAGTATTAGACCATCCTCAAATGGGACTGAATATTAAACATCTAAAATGGTATGTGGCTGATTAAAAAGGATTACAGAAGAGATTTTAGGTGTGGGTAGTTATTGAAATTATAAAAGATGTTGCTTTATACAGTTTGGCTACAGGACAATTGCAGGATGGGGTGTGAAAGAAAAAAGAACAGATGCCATGTTATAATGTGCAGGTTAACAATATAAAAATCTAGCTTTCATTGCTATATAATGGTAAACCATCTAGAGATAGTTTGGTGAATATAAACTTGTAGAAGAAGTCCCGATATCCAATCTCCATGTATTTTTAATGGTGTTCTTTGTTGAAAATAAACAACAGACACTGGTTAATATTCATCCCATTGTGCAGGAATGTGAGACTAGAACAATTGTTGGAGTGTACAGTTGCTGAAGATCAGTGTCAGCCTCTTTGGCATCTGCCTAAAGCCAGAAGGGATGCTTTTCCAAGCACAATTGGCACGAAGTCTGTTTGGCAAGATTTATCCTCTGCCCTCTACGTGGGGCTGCCCATGAAGACAATTCAGAAGCTCCAGCTGGTCCAGGATGTGATGGTGCAGGCAGTGATAGTCATGCCTCACTATACCTTTGCTGGGGGAGCTGTACTGGTTGCCAGTTTGCTTGAAGGTGCTGGATACGGTCTATAAAGCCCTACGTGGCATAAGGCCAGTTATTTGAAGGACCACGTGTCTCCTGTGGTGTCTGTCAGGCCTATATGGCTGACGGGATAGCATACTCCAGGTCCCTTTAATTAAATAGTACAATCTTTTGGGACCGAGGAAGCGTTCCTTCGCTGTTGGAGCAGCTGTCCTCTGGAATGCAGTTCCTCCTGAAATCGATGTGGATCCCATCCTGATGGCATTCCAGAGGGCCTTAAAGACCTGGCTGTTCTCCCAGGCCTTGGGCTAGAGTAGAGGGAGCCAGTGCTATGCTGGTAAATGTTTAATAACTGGCTGGGCCAGTTCCATTGCCTGTGCTGTGCTGTTCACCACTGAACAGCTGATCAGTGTGCTAGGCATTGGGGCTCAGCTCTTCTCTCAATCAGCTCATAGAATTCCAGAAAAATTAACAGTCAGCTCTCGTAAGCCAGTATGAGCCAGCTCCAGTACACCACTGGATGGAGCCCTTGTGGGATGAGTTTTGTGTGTTGCTACCAGCCCACAGTCTTGTTCTTGTACTTGTTCATGTTCTTTATTTTTCTTATTTTTGTTCTTATTTATCTTGCTCTGTATTTTATCTCTGTTCACAGTGTGTTTTATTGTTGTTACATTGCGAGCCGCCCATAGTCAAGTGGCACCTACTGTAAATTGAAAAAATTAAATTACTGAAAAGAAAGGGTTACAAGAATTCTGACCGCTGAACTTTTCCCCATCTCCAACCAGAATATCCCAGAGTTCTGCTGTATACTGTAATTTTGGTCTTTGGCCGTGGTAGCAAATTATATTTCTACTACTCCATTAGGGTGAAACCTTGTTTATTTTCTTTCTAAATGCTGGTGTGGTGGACTGCAGAAGAGAGCAAGGTTCTCAGGAAGGAGGGGGCGCATTCCAAGAAGGGCAGAGAGACAAGAGACAACACAGTCTGGAGCAGGAGCGTGGGAAGCATAAGAGGTTCAAGATAGCCACTTCCTAGAATCTCCCAGGTTATATCCACTAGTTGCAGTAGTGCAGATTTAATCTGGCAATATTTTGTCTATATGGTGTAAGCAATAAAGCAACTGAACTCAATTGGACTGTTTCCCTGTTGTTCTTGGGCTGGGCCTGACAGCTGGCTTGTAAACTGGCAAACTGGCCAGCTTTTTCATGGATAGGTTACATAATGGCCTCCTGAATCATTCTCAGTCTGGGAACCAACCATTTCTGTCTACTATTATTTTTGAAAGTTGTCTGCTGTTATGGGCTGGTTGTTGTTGTTCAGTCATTAAGTCATGTCCAACTCTTCATGACCCCATGAACCATATCGCGCCAGGTCTTCCTGTCCTTCACTGCCTCCCGGAGTTTGCTCAGTTTCATGCTCATTGCTTCAGTGATGCTATCTAACCATCTCATCCTCTGCTGCCCTCTTCTCCTTTTGCCTTCAATTATGGGCTGGTAGAAGAGAAGTAATATGTTCCTCTGTAACTGAAGTCTCTCTCTCTCTCTCTCTTTCTCTCTCTCTCTCATATTATTTTAAATAAACTTTTAACTTTAATACGTATATGAACCAAATGAATGTTCAGCTCAAAACTTCGATATGAGTCTCTTTTTTACAGTCTTCAAAGGAGAATTGAAAAAGCAATTCTAAGTTTGCAGTATTGTCCACAGTTTCCAATATATGCAAACCAAACCTGGGCAGACTCAGTATCATTCCAAAGCATGATAGAACAAATGCTGGGAGGCATGTATTTTGGGGGGCCTAACTGTCAATCTTTCAAGGTAGGCCAGGTCAAGAAACAGACACCATAGAGATTCCAGGAATGCTACTTTATTATTGTAGGGTACAGAAGATTAACAGAAGCTCGAAAGCCTCTCCCAAACCTTCACTGTTCCCTTTTTAAACACAACAGGATCAAGGCAGAGTTAGTTTGAGTCTCTCACACTTTCTATTTTCCTAGGATTCAGCCATGTTTTGCCTTTCCCACTTCCTTCTCAATCCTTTTACCCCAATGCATACTTTGAATGCAGGATTGTTCACCTAATGGAGCATTTGATGTGTCTGAATATTTATTTACATATTGAACTTGTATGCCGCCTGACTCCCAAAGACTCTGTATGGTTCGCAAGTATAAACATGAAAAAAAAAAAAGGAATAAAAGATAGCAAGATGGGAGAAACAAGCCTGGAAAGGAAAAAGGAAACGTATCCACCAATGCAAGGGGTCTTCGCTCCCCTCCCCTAAGGCCTGGGCAAAGAGCCAGGTCCTCAAGACCCTTTGAAACACCAGTAGGGTGCAGGCCATCCAGATCTCAGGAGGAATCTCATTCCAGAGGACAGGAACTGCTACAGAGAAGGTGTGATTTTGGGGTCCTGATAGGTGGCATGGCTTGATTGAAGGGACTCGGAGCATGCCAATCCTGCAGGATTGAATCAGCCAGGCAGATACAGTGGGAGACAGGCAGTCCCTCAAGTAACCAGGCCCTATGCCATATAGGGCTTTACAAGTAACCACCAGCACTAAGAACTGAACTCAGAAGCAAATTGGCAACCAGTGCAGCTTGCAAAGCAAGGGTGTTACATGGGCATACTGAGGCATGTCCATCCCTGCTTGTACCACTGCATTCTGGGCCAGTATAAGCTTCCAGGCGGTCTTCAAGGGCAGCCCCATGTAGAGTTTAATTTTGATTTGTGTGAGATCACCTTTACAAGCATTAAAAAACAGGAGAGAATCATGAGAAAGTATAAAATTTTGATAATATCACAAATGATTATGCCAATCTGAACCAGGCTGAGATGCAAGCAGGAAATCAACCTTTTAATATAGATTGTAAGTAAATATGTAATTACTGTAATTGTATAATTAGAACTCTATGCTATATAGGATACAATGGGATGATAGCATTTTATTTTTATTCTTAAATAATCTCTTTAGAGCCAGAAAAACTTTATGGGTTTTTCTCTTCATTGGCATTGTGATTCAATTAAAATGAAACAATAAGGGTGAGAAGTGATAATTGATGCATTCTAAAACTGCATTCAATACATTAAAGTGATTTCCTAAACTATATAAAATTTAATCTAATGATGTTATTCCCCAAAACTAAAATTCTAACATTCACAAGTCTTTTTAGTGATAGGAGCACTGAGAAAATTCTGGAAAGTTTCTAGAATAGTTGCTACAGTTATTCACTTATGGTTGGATAAACAATTTATTTTGTTCAACTTTTAAAATAAAATCTTATGGAAAATTGTATTTTTTTATAAATGGAATTGGTATTTTTTTAAAAAAAATAAAAATGGAATATAGAAGAAAATGTACTTATCTGTCCACCACCCATTTTTTAAGGTTAAGTCCTTCTGCCTGTCTTCATAGTATTTAGTTGCTAGTCTCCTGATCCTCTTCATTGCCTTCTCTAAACCTGCTCCCATTTGTCAGAGTCCTTCTTATAAAGTATGGTCCCCAGAACTAGGCACAGTATTTAAGGTGGGGTCTGAACCATGCAGAAAAACTGGAATTCTTACGTCCTGTGATTCGGAAACCTAACTTTTATTGATGCAGCCAAAAATTCCCTTTGCCTTTTTCAGTAGCCACATCACATTGTTGACTCATATTCAGTTTGTAATCAACAATGACTCCAGGTTGTTTGGAAAAACTCCTCTCCAATTCTATATGGAAAATTAAAACCCAACTCCTCTGGCTAACTGCATTTAAACTTATATTCTGAAATCCTTCCCTGTCTTCTAAATAATTGTTTTAACAAGATTTTTCTGATGCAATCAAAGAATCACAGAGTTGGGAGGGGTTGACTACAACCCCCGCCCCCCATTAAGTACAGGAGTACAAATTAGACAAATATCTATATAGTCTCTGCACAGGGAGCCCATCACTACTCTGAATAATTGGTTCCACTATTGAATTGCTCTAGATAAAAGCCGTTTTTTTCTTGACATTCAACCAAAATCTAGTCTTCTGTAATTTAAAAGCATTATTCCATGTCCTCTACTCTTGGATGATACAGAATTAGTTATTTCCTTTTCTTTGGAAACTCCTTGATGTACCTGCAGAAGAAGCAATTGTAATGTCATATTTATCTGTTTGTGTCATTTTTGGCTTGCACTAAACTATTACCCCCAAATTTGTAGCTTTTCCTTTCCATCCCCCATTCATTCATTCATTCATTCATTCATTCATTTACACACACACACACACACACACACACATTCAGTCATTCATTCCATTTGGTGCATTTCCTGCCCTAGGTCTACCAATGGTGCAAGGAAATTGTCATTTATGGAGCCATCCCCTATAACACAGAGGCATTAAGGTATTCTGACCATTCCCACAGAGTGCAGATTTCCTTGGTTCTTCTTTAAAAGAATACAGGTTTTCATGATTCTGAATTGGAAGTGTCACAGAGCATCTCTCCCTACATGTGTTTGACTGCAATGCCAGAAAATGATATCAAAACATTCTGAATGTAAGAACATTTTTTTCTTCTTCTGTGGAAGCTTTGGATCTAATTTTGTGAACAGCTGAAGCATTGGAAGAAATGCATATTTAGCAATCCGCGTCCAAATGAAATGAGTCTGTAAAGGGAAGTTTGTGCAAGATGAACAATAGAAGCAGATAAAAGCAAGACAATTGCTTCTGCAGCTGTGGCTTTTGGTAATGGGCAGAAGGAATAATCTTGAAGAACAGGAGGAAGAAGTGAGAATTAGAGAGGGTCTTGTCTGAGACACCTTCTCGGGTTGCACTTCTGGCCCAGACTCAGATTTCTTTTATCTGACCATTGTCTAGGTTGTGGTTCTTCCTCCTGTACCTCAAGGTTATTCCTTCTGTTCTTTACACTTTCTGACATAGAAGCAAGAAAGATATTGGCATAAATTAAGCTGTCCATCTAAACTTATCACTGCCCTATTCTTTTTCCCCTTGAAGGTATGTCCCCAGGAGGGAAGTGTAAATCAGTAGAAGAAATAATAATTTATTAAACTTGTATGCTACCTGGCTCTCAGCAACTCTGGGTGGCTCACAACATCAAACAAAGAAATTACAATAAAAAATAAAGAGAAAAGATGGCAAATGTGATGAAGTGAGCAGTCTCGTTCTCCCTTGCTAAAGGCCTGGGTGAAGAGATTTTCTTCCTTGGATCTTTTTAATTTTTTTTTTTAAATCCCTTTCAAAAATCCCTTTCTATTTTCAGTTATATCTTTTCTTAACATATTTTTAATTTATTTGTTTATTGATTTGATTTTGATGCCACCCAACCCCAGCCGACTCTGAGCAGCTCACAGTAACAGAAAAGCAACATAGAAGCAACACATTACAATAAAATAGGAACAAATTGTGTTGGAAAATAATTACAACAGGGAAATCGAGGCAACTTATCAAAACATGAAACTTTTCAAATAGAGTCCCATCTACCCTTGTCCAAGGCCTGGACAAGGCCTGGGAGGACAGCCAGTTTTTTGAGACCCTATCAAAGTGGGAGCCATACAGATCTCAGTGGGGACTTCATTCCAGAAGGCAGATGTAGACAGTAAGGAAGATGACCCTGATGGAAAGATGTTAGGACCATTACCTCGACAAAAGGGGCTGAAACATTTCTTAAGTCCAGAGCAATGAGATAACATTCAGAAGCAGCTCAGGCAGATGCCTCCCTAACTGGCCAAAGTAGGAGGTACAGCGCAATCAGATTTGCAAGATCGTTATTATAGCCAATCTTAATAAAAATAGTTTAACCTTCCTGTGTGTGATGGAATGGAATTATGAAGGCCAAACTCAGGGAGGAAAACATGCTCTTTCATCTCCTGAGGAGCAAGGGAAAGATAAGAGGATGAGGCTGGCACCTCCCTGAGGAATTCACACTGTTGTGACTGGCTGACTTTGGGAACTGGGGTTTCAGTCTGGGAAGATTCTTGCTAGAGGTTGTAGCTAATAAACATTGCTGAACTGAATCTACATGGTCTCCTGGAGTTCCTTGGGCTAGGCCTGACACTCTGGAGTTCATTTCCTGGTCTGGTCTACCTAGCGGGGCTGACAGCAGGTGCCCCTACAGAAAAGACATGCTTCCTGGATCCTGAGAGATGGCACCATTTAACTGAGGGAACCCACAGTGTGCCCACTTTGCTGGATCATACCAGGTGGGCAGAAACCATAGAAAACAGGCAGTTTTTCAAAAACTAGACCCTATGGCATTATATAAAACTTTTCTAATATATGTTATTTTTAAAATAAATGGTCAAAGATAATATTTCTTTAAATATAGATTTAAATAATTTGGCTGCAAATTGCCTCAGTGAGGTACTTCACACTGTGGAGGTGATCCTATCGTTGCTGATGTGTCAAGAAGCCTCTTCCAATTACTGGAAGTGCCAGGGGAGGTAATTGGTTTCCTTTTTTTCTTTAGCAATCTTGGTGATGGAAATACTGTGTTTTGTGAATGTGCTTTGCCCCAAACACTGTTGAAGCAAATCATCCAGTTGAAGCTTTTTGCAATCCTAATTTATTTCTTTATTCCATTTTTTTTTTCATTCAGGGACTCCAGCCAGCATATGTAGCATTCTCTTTCCTTATTTTTCCCCACAACAATTTTGTGTGGTAGGCTGGGCTGAGAAAGAATGACTGGCCCAGGTGACGGGGGCCTTCCGTGGCTGAGGGTGGACTAGAACCTGGCTCTCCCTCCCCTAGTCCATGGTAGCTCTGTAATTTCAACTTTCTAATACAATTTTTAAATATTTTGCCATATAATTTTTAAACTATTTTCTTCACATTGATGAGGATGAGGATGAGGATTACAGCTATTACTACCCCTACCTTTACCATCACCATGACCTGTACTTCCATCATCTGAAAACCACAAGGGGTATTGTGTGATGCTGCAATGTCCACAGAATACGTAGGGTAGTGTTTTTTCAGCCTGTTTTCAACTTAATGGTGTGTATAAAGGCCTTATCAGCAGCTTTAACATATTTAGTTTAAAGCTCAAAAACTTTTCTTCCGTAAGGCCAACAATTGTGTTGATGAAAATCTCCAGTTTGCCACCAAATTTCTGTGCATGTTTTGGAAGTGGGAATCAATACCTTATGAGTCTGTATTTTAAAAGAGAGAGAGATAGAGATATTACTAATAAATTGTTTTAACTCTCATCTGAATAGGAAGGGTACTAGAATAAATAGCCTGAGGAATGTATCCATGAAGTTACTATTTGAGACATCTGCATTCAAAAGCTCAGCTGAAGCAATTATTCTATATATAGAGTCTATAACACAAGGAAGAAGTGTTGGAAAATTCTCCCCCTTCAAAGTAAAGCCATGTTGATGTGAACAATGTGTGAACTGTGATTCAGAGTTTGCCAGCTGAATTTTTTGTACAAGGAGACTGAAAACATAACATAATGGACAAAGGAATGGCCTTCTCTCCTCATTAAAGATGAACCACAAAGGGAAGTACTGCTATCTTTATATTAGCTCTTCCAATTCTCTCTTTCCATTATAGTCTTTGCCCTAGTTCCTCTTCCTGTTATTTGTAAGAAGCATTTTGAAATCACATTGGAGCATATGTGACCTTTCCTTTCCCCACATCTACTGCTAATCAAAACTTTACACTGTAGCTACAATCATTCCACGTTTAGATTAACTGTGTCTTAATTAATATTTTGCCAGTGTTTGGAAATGCATCAAAACCAGGAATATTTTATGTGTTTAATGATGGTAATAATCTAGAGAGATTTCATGGAAAGTTAGATCCATCATGACAAATTGCAACATAGCTTCTTCTTTTTTTCAGTACGAGTTCTGTTCAGGCTTTCTGTAGAACTTGTAGGGGCGAAAGAGGCATAGATGATGGTACCCTGCACTCTAACCCCACCTCCAGAACTAAGAGTTAGCAAGTGTGTGTTTTGTTTGAAAATGAAGAGTGGGGATTCTCACCACTGAAGTTAAAACCCATTAAATTATCCCTTGTGAAGTTATAACTTGATAGTCTCCAAGAGTCTTGTGATTGGGGTGGCATACAAAGTGGATAAATAAATTAAATACATCCCAATGTGTTTTGGAGCTTGATCTGGGCCATCCTTTTTTAAACCTTTTTGCATGGTGGTGTTTTAAGGGTGAGGATAGGATTGAGAATGGGATTCATATTGGAGGCAGAGTGCCCATGTTTCCTTAAAAACTCTACAACAGCCTGAAATCAGCCGCAAAGACTGCAATTTGAGCTCATTTGGGGAGGAATAAGGCTGGGGTTGTGTTAGCTTGCTTCCCACCTTCACCAAATAGGGTGAAAGCGTCAGCCCTGCCCCTTTCCATGAAGTCAGAAATTCCTACATGGCCTCAACCCCTTGAAATGGCTTATCCCTTCCTTACATCCATCTTGTACTGGTTTCAGCTATCTGGTTCTCCTATATTTACTCAGGAGATCTCGAACAAAATTCTACAGAGGTTCATTTGAATATCAGCATAAGATTCTCCACGATCCATTTATTGTTCACTCTTAAAGTGATTGTGATTACCTTGATTTTATCTATGTTGCCTGTATTATTGTGTTTTATATTGTGTTCTGTTGTTGCCAACAGTTTCAGTTTCAGTAGATGAGACTATACATAGCTCAGGGTTGAACTGTGAAGTCCTTGGTGTTCTCTGAGCTTGGTGGTTTTCTTGCAGACGTTTCATTACCCAAGTAGCACTGATGATGTTCCCTAGTTGGGTAATGAAATGTCTGCAAGCAACCAACCAAGCTCAGAGAGCACCAAGGACTCCACAGTTTTCAATTTGTAAATAAACAGAAAGGTGGTATATTAAAATATGATTATTTTGTAGGTTTTGGAGGCTCGAATGCAATGATCTTTATCCATCTAGTAGTGGAAGGTGGTTATTTTCTTTAAATTTTTGGTGACAGTGATTATTCCTTCCAATCCAGTGATAATTCCTTCCAATTATTATGCAATCCAATGGAGATTGCATAATATTATTGAATCCTTTTCTGTTTAATATATTGTTTTTAACCCAATCTACAGAGATTGAGATGCACATCAATATTGGATGGCCTATAGAGAGCCAGTTTAGTATAGTGGTTATGACCTGGAACCCAGCAGGCTGTGAGCTTCAATCCTGCCTTAGGCATGACAGCCAACTTGATGACTTTGGGCCAGTCACCTTCTCGGCCTAGGAAGAAGACAATGGCACAGCACTTCTAAAAATGTTGCCAAGACTTGTCCACGTAGTTGTCAGAAATCCATCTGACTCAAAGGCACGCGCAAAAGCCCACTGAAATACATGTAAATAAATAAATATAAATATCATCATTGATTTGTTTGTAATTCCTGCTGAGGACGCTAATGGTTGGGTTATATGTGTAACTTGATCTTTGTATTCTCAACCTCACTGAACATAAGAAGGTTGTAGGCCTGAAGGAATAAAAACGAGTCACAACAAGCCAGGCCATCATCTGATTATCCAGATTAACTTCTGGCCTGGCTTGTTGTGAATGTCCAAAGCGTGATAAAGAGACAATATTTTAAAAAGAGAGAAATGCAGTAATTTTCCATGGCAGGCTGACAAGAAGGGGAGTGTAAAATGGAATGAGTTTCCTCTAGAAGATTCTAGAGGAACATCCCATTTAGAACACATCCATAACATCACAAACTACATTTTACTCTAAAAAATACACTTATAGGAACACAGAAATCAGAAAGCCTGCTTTATACCATTTGGGGAAAAACAGAATGTTCCAGAGATGAACTGCTTGGTTTTGCAAATAACTACTCATAATCCAACAGTTCTCCAAATCATAACATTCAGTAGAAATTCATTAGTATATTCTTCCTTGTCCTTATTATTATGCATTATTAATTCAGATCTGTGCCTGGGAGATGTACTGTATGTAATTATTTTTCTTTTCAAAACGTAATAGCTTCACACTGTGCTTGTTACAGTAACGATATTTCATCTCTGAATGTTCCTTCAAACATTCTGGGGCTGTGACAGAAATTTGTATTTGAACAGAAAAGCTGTCAGGAAGGGGCTGGGCCGCTATCCATCAGATTTTTAATTCTGGCCATACTTTAATGCCAGTGACTGACTGTCCAAGCCACTAAACAAAGATTGAAATTACGCCTTCTGTTCTTTTACTTCAAAGCTGCAAAGTTAGCCTGGAATCCAATAGACCTTTATTTCACTCTATTAATTTCGTATTAGTCCTCTGCTATGCAAAATCTGGCTGAAGTGTCAGAAGAGTTTAGGTGACTGAGAGATAAAAAACCAGAGCCTGTCACTTTTCATAATTTTACAGGAGATTCTACAAATGTAAATCCTTTCTTCATCTTGGTTGCCCCCCTTTTGTGCCTATAATGAGTTTTTTCTCAGCTCCCATCCAATTGGTGTTCAGAATCTTAGTATCGCTTCCAGGAATAGGAATTGATATGCTACCTCTTAGCAATTCCAACAGCAAATGAATTATATGAATGAAGGGTATTTTAAGTTTAGCTTTTGTAAATAACCTAGTCTCCTGTTTTCCTTTCTAGGAAAAAATAAGTTTATTCTGAGGGGTGAAGCTAGTATTTTTGAGAGGAAATTCAGTAGCATATCATGATTATGTTAGATAAGGTGAAACCTGGTAAATGGCATGTTCTTGACAGCAAAATTGCATATGGATTATCATTAGTAAAATTTTCATCACAGAAATAGTTTAACTATTAAACGTGCAAGTTCTGTTACAAGGAAGATTAGCATATTTCTCTAGAAAATCTTACACTTCATTTGAAAATATTAACTTTTTTGCCTCCCTGGTCACCTTTTATGTTTAATCAAAGTACGTTTGAATCCAGATTCCCAACTTTTATCTCTATTGACAGCTTTTAATGTGAAAGCCTATAATAGAGACTCTTAAAATTCGATGTATGAGCATTAAAAAGTTTGCAGAGGTTCAGCTGTGAAACTTTGACTCTGATTTTTTATTTTTTCCTTTCTTTCCAGTGCATAACTATTGACTGTTTTTAAATGGTCTGTGAAGATTGGAAAAGATTGTGTGTTTGCAATATAAATGAAATTACATTAGTCTTGTGAATGTGTGTTCTTATTGTATATGAAATTACATCAGTTAATGAATGTATTGTTTAAGGCTAGGCATCATTGTGTAGTGCCACAGTATAAAATGGAAAATGATGAAAAAAACAAAGGAAGTAAACAGCTGAAGTCAGAGCAAGTGGCGGCTTCTACCTAACCCTGTCTGATCTCAGACTAAGCAGGGTCAGATCTGTTATTATGAGAGATGGCTGGAAAATCCCAGGGTAGTTAACTAGACTGGGAAGTAAAAAATAAAATAAAATAAAATAAATCCCAGGATGCAATGACAAGGTACTTTGGTATTTGTTGCCTAGAAAACAATATAGATACGTTCATCAGTCACCAGGAATTGAGTTCAACTAGCAAGCGAGTTGATCTTAGGAGCATAAACATTTCAACAGACTATTTCAAAGTAGCTGAGTCCTTTTAGCTTTTAACCATCTGATTTCTGCAATGTTCATATTGTGCTCACCAAGAGGATGCAAAGATAAATGCATGAGGCTGTTTGGGGAGGGATGGCTTCATTTGTATTAACTGGCACAGTGCAAATCGAAGGACCTGGCTAGACATGACTCTGTTCAGCTTATTCACATCTTTAAATCTACAACGGATTGTTTTAGGAATAAATAAGAATCACAGGAAAGGAGAAGGTCTTAGATCAAAATTCGGGTTGATGCCACTGTTGATAAGCAAGGGCTGACAATGTTAATATGGCCATAGCATGGTCCTCAGTGACTGCAAAGTCCTTAGCTCAGGCATAATGAATGCTAGATTTAAGTTCAAATCCTGGGGCATCGTTGCTAATCAACACGGACAGTAAACGGCAAGTTGTATGAAGCAGGTTATCATATTGAGTTATGCTATGGTTGAATGGGGGATGGGAGGATAGCATGTTATGCAAATACAGCAGCTGTATTTTGTTAACCTGAGTTTAAACTATAAGGCTATAATAAGTTACTGAGTTAAGTTTATTCAGAAGAACCTTCTTTAGATTGCAGTTTCCAGGCCCTCTCTAAAACAATCAGTCTTAAGCAGCTTAGCAGTATCAGGAGCTGGATGATCTTGGTCCAAGTTCAAATGCTGAAGGTCTGGTTACTACCTGGGAGATCTCTGGCCCAGGCAATGCCCAAGCTATAGGCTAGATCAGGATTTCTCAACCTTGGCAACTTTAAGAGGTGTGGACTTCAACTCCCAGCCAGCATGCTGGCTGGTGAATTCTGGGAGTTGAAGTCCAGACCTCTTAAAGTTGCCAAAGCTAAGAAACATTGGGCTAGACTGAGAAATTAAAACAAAAATAAATCTCGGAAGAAGACCATGACAAACCAGTTATGTAACACTTCTAAGAAAACCTCATAACCATGTTCATGAAGTCACCAGAAGTCAATGTTCAGGAGGCTTTAAAAGAAAATAAATGTATGCTTAGGCACACTCTGTACAGTAGTGGAGGTTTGGAGGTGAATGCTTTCTTTCCTTTTCTTAAAGAAAAATAGAGAAAGCTTGATAGAATGGATTAACCCATGCTGGCTATCCATACATCTTCAAGTTGCCAAGGTTGAGAAACACTGATATTGAAAAATGAGAACGTGAAGCAATGTGGTCGCCTTCAGAGAAAAAACAAGTTAAAGTCTGACTACACAATAAGAAAATATTTTCATTGGATAGATTTAATATCTTGCTGTCTGTGATTATGGAGAGGAGAAACAATCATAATAATATTACTTTAGAAGATTACCTTCCCCCATTCTGAAAGGTCAACTGAATCATGTTTTGTTGCACTGTCCTACAGACCAGCCTTGGCATTCTGATCTAATAAAGCTCTTATTAGCCCCTTGTCAATGCCAACTGCATTCAGAGCATCTGCTTTTTCTACTAGTGGCTTAACCTGTTGCTAAATTCTGCTCAATAACAATTGCCATAAGGGGGATACGAATCTAATTTTCTGGAACTATTAATTTGGTAGTTACATTTGATCCCAGGTTGGTTACTGTTTTTGATTTTTAATGTGTGTGTGCACATGTGTCTTTGAGTCAGTCTTGACTCCTGTCGATTACCTGGATGAGTCTCTGCAGTTTTCTTGGCAAGGTTTTTTGGGACTGGTTGGCCCTTGCCTGCTTCCTAGGGCTGCGAGAGTGTGACTGGCCCAAGGTCACACAGCTGGCTTTGTGCCTAAGGCGGGACTAGAACTCATAATCTCTAGGTTTCCATCATATTGTTTTTGATGTCTGAATTATTATTATTGTTGCAGAATATCTATTTTAATTCATTGCACAATGAACAGATTGTGTGTGTGTGTATTTATTTGTGTGTAGACATGACATGCAAAAGCAATTTGGACATTCAAGAAATAAAACCAATGTGTACAGTAGTTAAAGTAGCCAATTAATCCATGCAAAAAAAGGCAAGCCAAATTTCGAACTTGTGGGATATTATCAAAAATATCTATTGATATGCAGACTGATAATTAATGCATGACCTTTTTTTAAAAAAAAGTCTGTTGATATAGGTACTCTTAACCAGTTGTGATCTGTGGTTGTTGAACTGAAATTGTGTTTGTTTCAAAGCATTTTTTTTTTTTGAAGATGAACGGTGTAAAACTATTTTTAAAATATCTAGATTCTGCCTGTCTTATTTCTCTTATGACTGGAATGCTTAATAGAATTAGCAAACTTTATTTCCTCTAAGCTGTTTTTCTTAATGTGTCTCTGAGACCTTTTTTAAAAAGTGACCATCATAAGATGCTGTATACATAAGATATTCCTCGCAGTGAAACTTCGAACGACTAGTGGCTGATGCTCTGTAACGAACCTCTAGGCCAGTGTTTCTCAACCTCAGTAACTTTAAGACGTGCAGACTTCAACTCATGCTGGCTGGGGAATTCTGGGAATTGAAGTCTGCACATCTTGCCAAGTTTGAGTAACATTGCTCTAGGCATTCAAGTATCTCCACCCACTGTTAAGGGTTGGCTGTTTTGGAGCAGAGGGAATTCTGCTCTAGCAAGAATTGTAGACAAATATACTGTGAAATACTATAAAGCATCTTGTACAGTTATCTTCTACGTTGTGTGTGTTCAGTCCTTGGAAAACAAAGAGCCCTCACATATATTGGTATCGAACTTACTGAAATACACAAACACATCTCTCTCTCTCTCTCTCTCTCTCTCTCTCTCTCTCTCTCTCCATCTCTAACTCTATCATCTCTCTCTCTCTCTCTCTCTCTCTCTCTCTCTCTATCCCTATCTCTCTCTCTCTCTCTCTCTCTCTCTCTCTCTCATCTATATCTATATCCTTTGATTCGTGGTTAACTGCCTGGACAAGTCCCTGCAGTTTTCTTGGCAAGATTTTCAAAGGTGGGTTGACGCTGCCTCCTTCCTAGGGCTGAGAGAGAGAGACTGGCTCAAGGTCACCCAGCTGGTCTTTGTACATGTTTGCCTAAGACAGGACTAGCACTTACTATCTCCCACCTTCTGATCCAGTATCTTTAACTAATATACTAAACTGGCTATTCACTGAATATATATTGTTACAGTTTATGAACATTTCAGAATTTTGCAGCACCCTTGAAAATTACATTTGTACAATAATGTGCTTATTTTCAAAAGGATTATTTATTATTATGGTTCTCTTTGCTGTAATGTAATAAAATTGGAGGCATAATTTACCCCAAAACACTGTCTTGCCTCTTCATTTCTGAGGCCCACCCAAAAGCCAGCTAGTGAGAAGATCCTCAAATGGAAATAGTCAGCTAATGATGATTGTAGAGAAAAAGGCATGAAAAACAGTGAACATGTTTTTAGCGTAAAAACCTAGGCCTTAACAATTGCTAGACATATTTAAGGGATTGATTCATTTTTTCTCATTCGGTAGACAATTTTATCGAATAATGTCAGATTTAAAACATCAAGGATCAATGGCAGGCATTTTTGTTGTTGCTGTTGCAAAACAACAGGACAAAATTACATTAGATATGCATATGGGCTGTAATGCCATCATTGTATCTTGGCTGGAATTAAAAAAAAAAAAAGAAATTACTGAACTTAATTCTTTTTCCACATGGCATTTACTTCCTTCTGCTGTCAAAATACTGTGTTTTCATCAACCAAAGAAAAGCAATAAAAAATTACCCAAATTTACAAGCTTTAAAGCCACTCATTTATAAATAGTGATTAAATGATTAAATATCAATATAATATTTAATCACAGAATGCAGAAAAGGAAGAAGAATAAAATATTTAGGACCCAATTGCCAAGCTGCTATGTAGAACACAATGACAAATAGATTGTTTTTCCAACCAAAGATTTATGTTTATATTCAGATGAAATCTATTAAATATATTGGTCCTTATTTCCACCAGTATTTAGGTATTTCTAAAGCACAGTTGGAAGTTCTAAATATGAGATTTTGCTAAGGTCAGAAGAAATACAAGGAAAAAAAATGTTTATTGCTGTGAATCCCAATGAAAAGAAAAAAGAGTTGCTTTGAAGTTCTAAATTGAGGTTCAATCAGTACTGAAAAGTAGGAGTAGAAACACATTGTGCCAAGCCATAATGTTATACATTTGATTTGGGCTTAACAAGTTGTAAGAAACCATCCACTGAGGTTAATAAAATACTAGCAAAGTTTTTTCATTATCTGGGGCAAATCCAGATAGTTGAGGTTTTCCAGCAACTCATGTTTAAACAAATCATAGTTTACCCAGAACACTGGTGAATTCCACACTCAAATATGTTTACTCTTCCCTGATTGTTCCAATAAGTAAGGATTGAATTGACAATAACTTTACCTGTGGAACATCTGTTTGCACTGATGTTTTCCATGACTTTTTAATTCCAATTCTTTGTTTCTTCCATGAAGGACTAAAAAAAGCTGATGGCAATTCACAAATGGTTAAGTAGACACTGCTTTGTGTCTGTAAGAAGCAATAATCCCCACTGTATGCTGTAAAAACCAAAAAGACTCTTGAGTTCTACATGAATGTTGATTTATGAAGCCACTCCTATTAAAAAAACTTCGAGTCGAAAGGATGGCATTACAAAAATGATGCTATATGCTAATTCAATATTTCAAATCTTGAAACAGTTATATTAAATGATTTAGTCAAGTATTAGTAGCCTCTTCTACTTCTTCAGTAATGACAAGAATTTCCTTTCTAATGCTCTCTTCCTGCCGTGCAAATCAGGATTTTAACAAACTACATTAGCTGCAGGCTTTTTGACATGGCATCACACTGAGATAAACACAATTAACAAGATTTGTTTAACAGTATCTTTCTTCTACATTTATTTATTAATGGATTTAAAGACTTTTGACAATTCCTTTTACAGTGTAGTAAGATCTGCATTTCCTGGACTTCTTTTAATCTGAGCCATTATTGATTCAGAACACCGCATGCTAGTTTATAGATATTATAAGCCTGTTGGGCAAATTACATTGAGTTCAGGTTTTTTTTGTGCGTTTGTTGGTTTTTTGGACTGGCAGGGACTGGATCTCATCTAGGTCAAGTGCCCAAGACAGTTGTCTAATTGCTATTGTTGTTACTGTTGTTGGAATTTACATACCAGCCAACTCCCAATGATTGTGGGAGGTTTGGTGCTTTCGTGCTATTGCCCTCTGTCTATTTCTAAAGTGCATACCATTGGCTGTCAGTAAATCCCACTGCAATTCAGATTCAGACTGTGTAGGTGCTGCTTTTGTGTGTTCAGTCCAACAAAGCAGAGGAAGGAGTATATCTGTAATGGTGACACATCTGAAGAGGTGGTCTGTGTGCTCACTGCTTTTCATGTGGACTGAACATATGGAACATAGCTTGAACGGGGCCATTGCTAAAACTCATATCCACAATAATGTCCACCTGCCTGCCTGCCTGCCTGCCTGCCTGCCTGCCTGCCTGCCTGCCTATCTATCTATCTATCTATCTATCTATCTATCATCTATCTATCTATCTATCTATCTATCTATCTATCTATCTTCTGCCTGCCTGCCTGCCTGCCTGCCTGCCTGCCTGCCTGCCTATCTATCTATCTATCTATCTATCTATCTATCTATCTATCTATCTATCGCCTGCCTGCCTGCCTGCCTGCCTGCCTGCCTGCCTATCTATCTATCTATCTATCTATCTATCTATCTATCTATCTATCGTCTGTCTGTCTCTTCTATCTATCATCTGCCTGCCTGCCTGCCTGCCTGCCTGCCTGCCTGCCTGCCTGCCTGCCTATCTATCTATCTATCTATCTATCTATCTATCTATCTATCTATCTGTCATACTAATCTAAGTATAGCTTAGGTGGTTCATATATGCTTTTTTCTGAGCAGACGATTTTTGATCTGCATCAGACCCATTCAGTCTTTCTCCTCTCACCCCAATCATTTACTTTTCATGCCTTCCATACATTTCTCCATGTTTTTCCCTAGTAGCCTTGTTTCTTTCTATTGTAATGGTAGTACGACTTCTTGTCTGTTATTGTGTGATTTTGCTCATAATATTGCATGAGATAGAAGTACAAGCAGCTAATCTCTGGATCTACCTTTAACTCTGGGCAAGCGATTTTAGCTGATGTGTCTGGTATATTTCCAAAGTCTTGACTACTATCTTTTTGAGTATTTTTCTTAGGTGTGTATTTAAGAACATACAATCAACACTTAATGCCTTTACTACAGCTCTGGAATTTCTAGTAACGAGGTCTGACCCTGCTTCTTTCTAAGCTTCTCAGGTGTTAAGAGTGATACCATCAATCAGGCTTGGGATCCATACAGCTTGCTTGGCAGGGTTATAGAAGTGGTCTGCCAATATTAGTCCTTCAGGGTAGACCAGATCTTGAAACAGACTCCACTGGAAAACTAGAACTCTATTTTATTGAGATAAGCTACAATAACAATATCTTGTAAGCCTGACTGTCCTTTACCTCCCCTCCTCCTTATATTGCAATGAATCAGGGAGAAGCCTGTTTGAGTCTCTTCTAAATAGTATCTTGTTTCTAAAGACTTAAGAAATGTTTCAGCCCTCTTTGATTATAGAACACTTTCTGCCTTTTTCCCTAAAGGTCATCTCTTTTCCTGAAGGATTCTCTATACCCAGTCACTGAAGACAACCGTGATTATTAATTTTAGCTATAATACAAGCAGTTCAGAAACTTTAGAAAGTCAGCATGTGTAGTCAAGAAACACCAGCCTGTTGTTAGGCTCCTATGAAACAAGTCTAGAAATGGGTTCTAGAGCCTCATCTATGCAAACATAGGAATATAATGGTCTATGCAGGTGATGTTGTGATTATGTCCATCTGCCACATTCAAATAATAAGGGCACTGAGGGCTTTAACCTCTTTCTGCTGAGAGGAAAACTAGTAATCAATTATCAGAAAATTAAAATCTTATTATTTACATGAAAATTATCATAACATTCATAATTGGAAAATTAATCGGAATGATAACAAGCAGGTGTGCATTTATAAATACCTTGGAGTACTGTTGCAGTTCTCACTATTCTGGAGAGAACTTTTTCTATATCTGGCAACTGTTGCTCAGTGAAGCTCCTCAGCTATCCTGAGATTGTTCCACTTGAAAGGAGCCCATTTCATGCCTGCAGCTTGCAAAGTCTTTATAGCCAATCATCTCCCAGCTTCTCTAGACCTTCTCCAGGTCTGTACTATTAGAAACCTTGATAGCCTTGAAACTGTTTTATTAGATCCATCCTTGCAGTCCCAAGATTCATTAAAAACTATGACTTTAGACACTGGCTTATTCTTAATGGATGCAAGAACTTGGTAACACCTTTTACATTTTTGGCTAAAGTTATTTTTTTCCCTAGTGGGTCTGGCCCCAGTGGTTCTCAGAGACCACTCAAGTCAACCTGGCTAAAAAAAATGACTAGCAAGCGTTATTTTCTCTTTGGAGAACCCTTGCCCATTAAGTTCTGACAATGCCAAAAGTATCTTAAAACAACAAAAGCATCTTAATTTGGAGCACTGAATTTCAAATCAACCTGGTTCTTAGCCTTTCAGCATGCAAGGTCTTTTCAACTGGCTAAGCACTAGCCTCCTACCTGTCGTCCATCATAGTCCTGAAGTTCCATAAGGCCTTCACTTTGATGAAGCTGGAGTGGATACCTTGCTTTCTCCCATCCAGTTGGGGCACTACAAAAATATCCCCCTTTATCAATGCCTACACCCTTGGGTGGATGGCCCAGTGGAGTCATTGAACCATACCTTCCTTTGCTGCTCTCACTACAAGGAATCCTGGATCATATTTATTCATCCTATCATGAAGAAATATTCCAGTAAAGAGCATGAGTTCTATTTGTCACTTCTCCTGTCTCATCAGTGTTCAGATATATTTTTCCACATTGCCCAATTCTGCACCTCTGTATGCAATATCTACTTTTCCTCCAGTCTAAATATTTACACTAATTTCCTTTCTTTTTAGCTTTATATATTTTCATTTTCCTTCTTTTTCTTTCTTTTTTTTTTTAACCACTGGCCTTATGGTTTAATAAAGGTTTGGCTTGATTTGATAGTAGAATTATCAGACAATGAAGTGATCTGGACAAAATAAACACAAAGCTTAACATTCTTACTAACAGAATGCAGACATTCAACAATCTGTGGCCTCTGAGTTCCCACCCTATAATTGTTTTAAAATGCCACATTATTCTTCTACTTTTATTTCTGCACCACCTCAGTGGTAGTGAAAAGGAGCATAGTAGTACCAATAAACATATTTATTCAAGTGCTGCGTTATAGCAGTTATGATATACAAGGCACGAATTTGTGTTTATTATTCTCCTATAGGTTAGCTATGTGTTAGAGATCAAGCATGATTCAGTTGGCCACAGTTGCCATTTCAGAAATCTTCAGAAAGACAATCATTAGATGTGTTATAAATTATTTCTCCCTTGATGAATGCACATTAATTTAATTACTGCAGATTTTAGAGTTATTCATAAGCATTGAAAAAAAATATCATTCCAGTATTTGACTTTCTAGAACTCAGCTAAAATCTTCCAAGTGAAGGTTCACAGTGGACCAAATGTGAACACAGCTGGAAAACTTCACACAATAAAAGCATGCACTAAAAGCATGATAGTGATGAAAGTGACTTCAAACTGAGAAGGAATATTCATTGGGTGTAAACAGAAGCTGTGAGATGCACAACATTTTTTTAGGCTGCAACTTCTTACTCTTTCATCGTTTTGGGCAAAATCAAATCTGGGACAGATGGGATGTCTATATGTTGATATATGTTAAGGTTCAGGCATTTTCAGCTTTTAGCTAGGGAAGGCCAGATGTTTTAACTGTGCAAAATGCTTTCTCTCCCTGCTGAAGGAAAAAAAAATGAAACAGACTATTTTAAGTTATGATATCTATTTCTATAAAAGGAGGCTGAAATGACATCTGTCTTATTTTACATATAAAAAAGGCAAGGGCCAATTAAAATATGATAGAACTAGAGAAGAATAGAATGGTCACTGTCTTTTAATGTATATATACCACACCAACATTTTTTCTCATTTTATTGTTATCAATTTTTGAAAGACTATTATAAATGGATGACACAAATAGAAGAATCAGGTCCAGATGGAGAAATGCAGGCAGATAGGCAACAAAACTGAAATATGATAAACTAATATATTCTAGTGCATCATTAGAAACTAATGATATCATAAGTTATTTCATATCCATTTTTAATCAAAAATGACATCTCCCCATTGAACTTTAAGCTAAAACTGCTTGTTTAACACAGTTCAAGTCATTGAAAAAACAATGCAGAGAGTAAACAATACACTAAATCAAAATTAGATCATTTTTGTACAGTTGACTAAGAAAAGCAAATCTATTTCTGTACAATTCTCACCTGCCCCCCAAACCAGTCAAGTTATTTTGGCATCTGAGACAAGAAATCCTGCAAACATCTGTTCCCATTTTGTGAGCCCGGAGGTATCACTGCAATCAGCTGAAAAGGAAATAGGCAACCTTTTTGGGGCTAGGACATGCTTGAAATTTTGAGAGGATGTGGTGAGCATATTCATAAAGTGACTGGCATGGCCAATCATGGAACATCCATTTATCAGAAGTCAAATTAGCTCCCTCAGAATATTCCTAACCACCCCAGTGAGAATTTGTCAAAGGCATTGCTGCAAATAAAAAGAATGCTAGAAACAGCTGCTTTCAGGGGCCATCTGAGCATATCATCTTCCTCAAACCGATGAACTCAGTACTAAGGAACTAAGACCCAGTTCTGGAGTGAAGGGGCTGGAAGTCCTGCTTTCTTGATACAGAGCATTCTGCCTGGGAACTGAAGGCAAAGTCCTTTCAGCCCTTCAAGGTAGATCAGACTAGGAATCCAATGTCATGAAAGTCAGTACTACTTTTATTGTAAAGCTATAGTAACAGAACCCTGCAAGTCTGAATGTGTTTCCTCCCTTCCTCCCTTTATCTTTATGAGAACTAGGGAAGGTCTTGTCTGAGTTGTTTTCTCAAGTTGCCTTCCTGCCCCAGACTCAAATCTCTTTTATCTGACTGTTGTCCTGATAGCAGCTCTTCTTCTTGTCCTTCAAGGCCATGCCTTCTTCCCTCTACAATCCCTCACAAATGTTAGTGGCATTGTATGGAGACTCAGAGGATAAGAAGGCAAAGGAGTAGCCATAAGGGAAGATTCTTGATGGAAGTTGAAGTTTTGCAGAGTCAGACTTTAGTAAATCCAAGGCTGTTGGGTTATGCTGGTCTTTGACCATAATAAAGATTTGATTGGTTGAAGGCTCTTGTGGAATATCAAATCAAATCTTTGTTATGGTCATAGACCAGCATAGCTATTGGGGAATAAGGTACCTTCGGTATTTAAGGTAGAGCTATGAGTAAAAGCATAATTGGCAGGAAAGAATACAGAGAACTCTACAGCTTTGGTGCCATCTAGTTGTCATCTGGACTTTTGTAGTCCAGATACAGTATCCCTAATTTAAGCCCACCCCCACCCCGAGAGGAATTTCTTTGCTGAAACAACTTCTGTGACAGCCCTACTTAGAATCTAATCTGTGGATTCATCCCCAGTGTAGTCAGCAGTATTAGTGTTCTTGGAGGTTTCTCATTTAAGTTCTAAAAGCATCATATATTGTCATATCTGGACTGCAAAGATCTGGACAGTCACCAAGGGGCTGGAGAGAGGTATAGAAATATCTAACTGTTTGCTGCCATCTACTGGCCATCCAAATTTTGCAGCCCCAGATAATGGTAGCCCTAAGTAATGAGGCTTAATCCTGCTTAGCTTCCCAATTTAATAGGCAGCTCATAAAAACCCTAATCAGCTTCAGGCAGCTTGCTTTGCATAATTGGGTCCTAGGAACCTGGTTAAACCAATATCGCTCTCAGTCTGTTGGGATTTGGAGTTTAGCAAATTGAGGAGCACACATTAAACATTGTTGGGCAAATGGATGATACACCTGATTTGGTATGAAGTATCTTCTTAGAGAGACTCTGCTCGCAGATATTGACAGCGTCTGTGGACACCTGTCACAGGGAAATTGCATTGCATCCCATTCTTCACTAGATAATGAAAATACATTTTTCTATGAAAAATAAATATATAATCAAAGGCAAGTAGACCCTGTTGTTATCTGTTCAATGAATGAAGTCAGTTGAATGGTCATTCAATAGTTTCTGACTTTTTGTGACTCAAGGGACATCCTTTTAGCAGGATTGTCTTTCAGTGCTTTCTTCTTTGAGTTCGTATAAGCTTATGCTTGCACCATGAGTATCCATCTTAAATGAGGAGTTTAATAGTAATAAATAACACTAGAGCTTCTTCCAAATTATGATGAACATTAACCATCTCTGCAGAAAGCTACATTCAGGGCAACTCTTTCTTTCTTTCTTTCTTTCTTTCTTTCTTTCTTTCTTTCTTTCTTTCTTTCTTTCTTTCTTTCTTTCTTTCTCTCTCTCTCTCTCTCTCTCTCTCTCTCTCTCTCTCTCTCTCTCTCTTTCTCTTTCTCTTTCTCTTTCTCTCTTTTGCCCTTCCTTCCTTCCTTCCTTCCTTCCTTCCTTCCTTCCTTCCTTCCTTCCTTCCTTCCTTCCTTCCTTGATTTAGGATGGTAGCCACTTCAACTTCAAAGAGTAATCATGGCCCATTCCACTAAAGATGCATGTTCTGCATGTCTCCAGAAGACAATTAGATAGATTGACATTTTGAAGTCACCTACAACTTTCCTAAGGGATGCTTGGACTGCGTCAAATTGTAACATTCATGGAAACATGAACCACCCAGACATCGTATCCAAATGAGCACCCCTTTTGTTTCATTCCGCCTGCTAGAGGTTAAGTCTTTCTCCTTTCTAATTCCTTTCAAAACAATCTTTACATTTCAATCTGGGTGACTGACACAAAAGGAATTAAAAGGACTGACTCTTAGTCCACTGAGGAGTGGCTATGGATCAAATACTGTTAGCAAGAGGAATTGATCACTGCATAATTAGTGCCAGTGGATGCATGGAGCAACTATGAAAGAACTCAATTAAGCGTGCTGACAGCAGAAGCAGCAGTGAGGCAACAGAATTCCTCCCTTGAGAGGCTGATTAGATTTCTCTGTGGGTCAGCTGAAGGGGAGGGCTGCTTGCAAGCACCAGCCTATTCTTTCCAAGTCCTGTTCTTTCTGGCACCGTAAACACCTTAATAAAAACAGTCTTGAACTATCCCACCAGTACCTTTAGACCCTGGACTTAAGGTTCATAAGGATAAGGGTGGGCGCGGGGTGGGCAAGTTTAGCTATAATCATTATTTCTGTTGTGAAGTTCAAAACTAACCTTTCTCTCCTTACCGTCCATCTGTGTTGCACATCAGGGATCTTCTGGACTGCACAGGGTTGAACTGTGTGCAGTTCTTGGAATGCCCTCGAAAGATCACTGGATTGTAATTTTTAATGGGGCAGAAATTTGGAATTGGGGATCTGGAAGATTTACTTCTAGCAGATTCATGATAGGATGAATGTTAGCAGGAATAAAGTCCATTTAGCATTTGTTGTTGTCCTGGAAAAAACAGTGACGGGGAGGGAGGACAGAGATTACCCTTAGTTTCCAAACTGGCTAAGGTGACTAAAGAATTTCCTCCATCTTTCTAAAAATGTTATTAAGCCTGACATACCTATATTACTGCCCAGTTCATTGCAGACTAACTCTCCTTCTCTGGCCATGAAACATTAGATACTTCAATGGTCATTCTGGGAAGTACCAGTAAAGGGAAGAGGTAGAAAGTTATACAGAAAAATACCCCCCCCCTTCTCAATTTCTTAAAAGATTTTGAAATTCTTTATACTCTCATAGGTAGAGTGTCATGTTCTTGCCTTATTTAGTTGGATTTGTGTATGCAGGTGTCAATGCTCATGTAAATGACAATGCCTTGTCTTTCATTGTACAATAACCCCTCCAGCAGTTTGCAGCCTTTCTGGCTGTATACATTTTCCTTAAATCCCAAGGGAAAACATTGGCTATATTCATACAACAAGCTTAACATAGAATTAAACCATTTTGTGGGTCCACATAATCCATTGAACCTGGCTTTGGTCTCAGGCCTAGGGTTGATGTATTGATGTATCATTGTATTTGGGGGGGCCTCTGTTTTGTTTGATTTGTGTTGTTTAGAAAGTTGTTTTCAGCTGGGCTGTCTGTCCGGTTTGATGTTTCGTCTGTTTTTATGGATTTTCCAGTTTTGTACCCTGCCCAGAGTCCACTGGAGCTGGGTGGCTAATAAATTTGAATAAATAAGTAAGCAAATAAACAAACCATAAACTAGCCAAAAATCTAGAGTTAAGCCACAAAAAATATAACCATGGTTTAATACTAACCTACCTTAACGTCTAATATAAATGTAGATACAGGGTGTTTAACTGATTTGGTTAGATGTGTGTGAACACAGCTAGTGAGAGGACATTCCTCCCACGCGTGGGTAAATGGTTTATTTATTAGCAGCACTTATATACTACCAACCAACTTCCAAAGGCTCCCAGCAATTAATGGAATTCTAGAAAGCCATTAAAAATTTTAAAAAGCCTCCTCCGATACTATACATCCCAAGCTGGTAACTTTTCTTCAGCCTTTAAACACTCCACAAAAGGCTTCATTCGCACTCAGGAGGCAGAGTGTTCCATGTTCTTTTTGTTCTCCTGCCCCCTTGACCTTGTTTGGGGAGACAATCTTATCAGCCCTATTCTGGCTGAACATGCTGGATAGGTTAATTCTAAGTCCTTCATACTTAAGTGCCAAAACATAAGGTTCACGGGTTACAATAGCCCTTTGATTGTTTCCCGGTGAGCTGCACTGGTGATCAGCTAAAAAACCCTTCATGGCATAGGGCCTGGTTGTCTGAGAGACCACCTGTCATCCATACAGGTAGTCCTCAACTTACAACTGTTCATTTAGCGACCATTCAGAGTTACGACAGCGCCGAAAAAAGTGACTTACAATCAGTCCTTGCACTTACAACTGTCACAGCGTCCCTGCAGTCATGTGATCAAAATTCAGGTACTTGGGATCTGGCATGTATTTATGACAGTTGCAGCATCCTAGGGTCACATGATCGCCATTTGATCCATGTGGCTCACCCTGACCTTATTTAAATGAGCTTTTCACACCTGGCTTTCCCCCCAGGTCTTGGGTTAGACTGAATGGGTAATTGATTTATTACTGTTGTTGTTTTGGATGCCTTTAACTTTTTAAGTTATGTATCAAATCAAATCAGATCAGTTTATTACAGCCCAAAGACCAGATACAATAAAATATCTAATGGTACAACTGTTACATACTTCTATATACAGTGGTACCTCGGGTTACAAATGCCCCCCCTTACGAATTTTTCACGATACGATCAGCTCCGGCCCCAAAAATTTACCTCGCCGTGCGACCTCCACCCCGCACTACGAACCAGATCCGTGGCCCTTTGCCCTGCTGCCACGTGGTCGCGGCTTCCTGTGGGCGAGATCGCGGTAGCAAGGAGACGTTCGGTGAGGCTTGTGGTGTGTTTTGTGGCGTTTGGAAGGTTTTTGGTGTGCTTGTCAGCATGGCTCCAAAGAAAATGCAGAGCAGGCTTGGCAAGAATACGGCTTACATTGAACCTTACGGGGAAATTTGCCTCGTGGCGCGACCAAATTCGGAGGGCGGATTAGCCGTATTTACATTGAACCTTATGGGGAAATTTGCCTCGCGGTGCGACCAAATCGAGTTGCGATCAGAGTCACGGAACGGATTAAATTCGTAACGCGAGGTACCACTGTATATATATAGGACAGAATAACAAGGTATAAAAGGATCTAAAAATAATTAGGAACAGCTATAATAAAATAAAACAGAAGAAAAATAGTCTTCTAAGAAATTCCAAACTTAATTAATGGTGTGACGTATTGTACAGATGGTAGCACAATGTATATGTATGTTATTGTTTCATATTGTTTTTATTCTGTGAGCCACCTAGAGCCAAGCTAGAGTTGGGTGGCTTATAAATTGAAGAGATGAATGAATGAATGAATAAATAAACTTTTGGGAACCAGTGCAGTGTTAGATAGCTCTGGCAGCGTTCACCTGCAAGCAGTGAACAGCTATGTGTGAGTGGTCTTCTAAGGCAGTCCCATGTAAAACACATTGTAGTAGCCAATATGGGAGGGGATGAGGGGATGGGTGACTTCTTCCAGTGAGTTGAAAAAACTCCTGTAAGTGAAATTGGAAAGAAATGCTCAAACAGCCTGAGAATAAGGTAATAAAAACAGACATCTTTTTCACAGGGGAGGGCTTTTGGGACAAAATGTAAGGCTGACTTCAACACAGCATTAAAAGAATGTCAATTCCATCCTAGAAGAGAATTAAAAGCTGGATAAAATCTTTTAACCACCTTGTACATTTTTTTAAGAAAAGCAAATGCCTTCTACCCTATTCAACGTAGTGACTAGTTCTTCCTTGAATCCGTAGAAAAAATATTCCAGATGTAAATATGCTAGCAAAGGAAAACAGAGCAGTTCATTCTTTGCTGTTAACCTCTCTATTCTCATCTCCATATTGTGCTTACTTTATAAACCAGTGTAAAATTTCACAGTAGATGCATTACTGCAGCAAATTGGATCATTGCTGGAAGTCTGGCTGAAAAACACTCTGATCTTTAGAAATAAATTGTAACTAGTCTCCTTGGAATTTGGAAAATGCAAAAGCTAGATCAGAATGTATCTGTGCAATGTTGCATAACTATTGATAATCAATGTATATGATCAAAAAACAGAAAAAGGCTGCTTAAAACCCCAGATCTATGGATTCTTCCACTGTTGTGACAGATTAAAAAAAGTCCCATTATTAATGATTTAATTTTTGCTTTTCTTATAGGATCTGACGTTCCAATTAAAACTGTGTTTGGACCATTGCGTTATTGTCTGCCTGTGCTTAATCTTTCCTGAAAGTGTCATCATTTATCTGAAACAAGAGAAGAACAAGGTAAGGAGAAAAAGTAATGAAATGCAACATAACACATCCGTCAAAACAGCAGGAAGTAATTTCAGAAAATAATAATTGAAATAATAAAGAATCCAAAATCAGTGGCATTTGGAAATAATTTGGTGTGAGTTAAATGTACGCACTGATGTGTTTTAATTCTTAGGAATTGAAGTTTGCCAAACCTCTGCTGTTTGTGGAGAATCTGAAACTCAGAAAGCCACAAACTACAAATAGCAAAGCATTATTATATGAGGGTAATTTGGTAGCGCTAAGTGACTAATATGTTCTTCAGTGTAGACTCTGAGAAGTTTTCAAGCATTTTCCTATTATGAAAAGACCTTTGCAAGCATTTATTTACACACACACCATTTCCTGGCTTTTTAATCTGGTGATGTACAGTATTAACCTATTTCTGCCTGGAAATTTTACAAAATTCTGTCTCCAAACGATTGTGGTGGATCTGTCTTGTGTCAGCTCCTTCTTCTATGGGTTCAGCGTTTCAGCTACTTTGCTCAAAAGCGTCTTTTTTTTCAGATTTCTAAAGCCTCCCTAGGCATTAATTTGCAAATCTACGGTCTTACTGGATGGAATAAGAGGTAGAATCTTGTTGAGGTTCTACTCTAAAAAGTCATTAGAAGAACACACATTCGCTTTGATAAGTTTGGGATACTCTTATTAACATTTTGAATGGTACTTTTCGGTTGTACCTTGGATACTAGAGCCGTGCATTTCTGTCATTCTTCTGCAAAAGAAATCCCTTTCAGATATGAATTCATAGAATAAAACTTAAGGTTGGGTGGAATATTCGTATTCCTATTGCTTGTTAAAAGCTGATTGTCATGCATGTGTATGCATTTCCTGTCCCTTATTATACAATAGTTTTTCTGCTGGTCTATTGCTGAAGGACTTTATTTATTTAGCTAAAGGACTAAAACAAATACCCGGAACCAAAACTTTTAGACTACCAAGGCCTCTGAACTCAAGTAGCCTTCTTAAGAGCTTGATTAGCCATCTGTAGATGCTGGCTCACAAGTTATCCTAAATCAGCACTTGTATCTTACTATCAGCAGGAAATCTAACCCATGTTATGATTGGCATTTCACATGATTGCTGGTCAGGATTTATTATATGACTATATAAATGTGGTTTGTACCCTCCTTCAGTGGGCAGAACCTTATGGTGTGTGTCCCCAGCGCTGTTCAGATAAACTTGGCCCAAGCCAATTGCATGGTCTCCATGTGTAAATTGGGTCATGGGGAATTTTTCTCCTTCATAACCCCCCTGGTTTCTGACACCCCAATTAAATCCCAAAGCAACACTTCAGGAGGGAACCTCACCCATGAGGTGCTTCATGCTTTCGAAGCAGGAAGGGTAGGCAATTCGGTGGCTGCAGTGTGAAATCCAAAATAATTGTCCAACATCCTGAGACAGATGTAAAAAAAGCAAAGCTGCTTTTGCGAGCGAAAAATATATTTGGATAATTGGAAGCCAGACTGGGAGATAGGAATAAAACAGATATTACATCAATCCTTCAATAGCTTCAGTGAACATTTACTTCTATCACCCTTTACAACTTTAATGACATGAAACCAGAAGATATATAGGTCTAAATTTGTACTACTACTTTCATTAATGTCACCATCTGAAGTACAGCAATGATTACTGGACAAAGGATTGATTCAGATGTAGTGCTCAGTTTTTGAAATGTCCTCTCAAGAGAAACAGAGCTGAGCCTATAATTACCTGTTTTAAATGAAAGTGAAGACTCTTTTATTAGGGAAAACTTCTCTATTTCTGTCATCTTAATTATAATTTTTGTTTTTGTTTTATTCTACTGTGTGGTGATTGGAATATAACCAAATGAATAACTGTTAATTAATAAATCTCATTTGAGCTGGGTAGATTTCTGTGATAGTAAAGGAGATCTGAGCTAAATTTTCTCCATACTTACTTCTGACATAGATCGAATCCATGGTGTGATATGATAAGAAGAAACTTTTTAAAAAGTCCTGTACACATTTCCTCTTTAAGAAAATTTGGACAAGGCAGTTGGAGACAATGGGAAAAAATTAGTGTATTATGGTTTCCTTAGTTAGATAAATGGAAGTTGGTTTTTATAAAGCTAGGAATTAATCTTGGTGATAAGAGAAGATGAATCACTTGGTGTATCTTTCATAGACCTGAATCATTCATAAGCCGTGCTGTCTGGCACAGAAGCTGCATAACTGTTATTAAGAATGGCTAATATGTTTCTGCTAATTCTTTGGCATCTTAAAAAGAGCTGTTGATGCTTAATAGCTCAGAATGGTGGCTACACTGTAGCATTTATCAGTGTAAAAGCATTGAACAAAAGGTATTTTCTACCGGTAATTCCAAAGTGGATATAGACTTTGACAAGCTTCCTTTCTGAGCAGGCTTTTGGATGGATATGTTTCTTTCTAAGATATTTCCATCCCAGCTTTTTCCAACCTGATGTCCAACACATCTAATGGGAAGGAAGTCATTTAGGGAAAGCTGGTCCCATTGATTACTATAGTTGGGCAGCCAACAGGTTTACTCAGATCCAGTTGGCAAATCATTCAGTTAGGTTGGTGTGCATATCTAAGCTGCCTGAGCTATCAGACATGGTCAATTCTTTCAAAATCAATCTATGGTAGGTATCTTCTCATTTAATTCATTCTGCATGATACAAAGCTGATTGTCCTATTGGTCAGTGACAGGACTGTGGACTTGATAGCTCTAGGGAAACCTGAGATAGTCTGAGTGGCAGAGATGTCCAGAAGGACTGCAAATGTGGCCTTGGACTCCAGAGTAGGTGTATAAGAGCTACATTATAGCAATATGATCTTTTGACCTGTATTCAGGTCTTGCATATATTGTCCATCTACTAGTTATAATCATAAATGGACATAAGCATAGTTGGACCCAGCTAAGACTTGTATGGGGGACTACTAGGAAATCTTAGGGCTGAGGATGGGAAGGCAAAGCATTACCCAGGAAGAAGGCAATGACAAAGAATGTTAATGTCCATGTAATTCCCAGGGATGTTGCAGATGAATGATCCTTCTCATTCCTTATTCTTCCTCGTTCTTGATTGGCATTTTATTATTTATGTTTGGTGGATGTTTTGATAAACATGTATGTTGTTTTATTGTTACCTCTTCAGAGGAGAGTGCTGCTTGTCTTGGGATCAATCCCTTGTTGATTTTAGGAATCTGTTCACTTCTAGACTTCAGCATATAGCCCATGGATAGCACCTCTGAAGTTTTGGATCTTGCTCTATAATTCTCTTTGTACTTAGAGGCTGTCTTTCACACAAGATCTTCAGATTCTATATCACACTCTCTCAACACACTGTAACTTTAGGTAAGAAGCCAAATGTTTGCTCTGGTCCTAGTCTCTCAACAGAACATTGTAGAAAATGAAGGTCCCTACATGAAACCTTGGATTAATAGCAAGACAGCATGAGTAACTGAATCAGGCATTTGTCACTCTCAGTGTTGTTGTTATGTTGGCTCCCCCCCCCTTTTTTTTTTTTTTTGGTTATTTAAAACTCTTTTACCACTGTTGTTTGCATTTCTAGAGTTTATGCAGAGATATATTTCCCTGGGAGTCAGGTGGTAAGAAAACATGGTTTTAAAGATGCAATCAATTGATCAATAGAATACACGTACACTGTTGTTGCACGCGTTTTAAAACATCTTAGAATTCAAAGCATTAAGCAGTAGAATTACCCACAGCAAAGAAAAAAATCTGAGCTATTAAGAGTTCCTACAATGATACTGCCTTAAATTAGTAATTAATAAACAACAGAGCTTTGAAGACAGGATATTACAGTAATTCACATATTCAGTTAGGGGTTGTTGTTGTTTCCCCATTTAAATAACTAAGATACAGAAATACTTTAACCAGTTAAAGTTGCAGATAGGGATCCATTAAAAAGGGGGGGAAATCTTTGAAATGCCATTATATGAAATATGGTTTTAAAAGTTCTTAAGTATCGGAAAGACCAAGATGTTCTTTCAAATCCTATCTGGTGACATTAATTTCAAGTTTAATTAGAATGTTGAAGATGGGCTCTGCTTACTGATAGAATGAAAATAGTAACTAATGTTCTGAAGAGCAGACTTGGGGGGAGGAAGAGGCATTTAATTACATGAAGCTGTTCTTTATTTTGCACATAAACAGAAACTGTGGTCAGTTATACGTTGCAGCTGATCAGCAAATAGATTACTCAATCACGTTTTGGAAAAATTAACTACTGTGTTAAAATTAGAGGTAGATTCTGTTATTGCAATTCTTTTGAGGTAAAACTACATTGAAAATCCTTAATATTGAGAAGGATTTCCCTTGGCAAAGATGTTTGTTGCTGGTAAAATATCTGGCTGAATTTCCTTTTCCGTTTCCTTTTTTTCCTTTGCTCTGCTTTGCTTTCCTTGTATCTACATCTCTTGAAAATCAGTGGTTTAACCAGGCAATTATTAAGTTCGCACAGTTCAAAAGAGGTGATTTGATTTGAATGCTTGATTCAGACAGTCAGATCAGATGAATCCAGTTTCAATTTTCAGTTCAGTTCTATCAAATTGTGCGCCCATATAGTCTAGTGAATTTTCAAACCAATTCAGAAGTGCCCTGTATTACTGAGTATATTAAATAGATTCTGCAACTGGATTTAAAGAGGTAATTGAACTGAATAAAAACTCCTGCTGTAAACCCTAAAAGCCCTGCACCTAGTTTAACAATGGAAATCCAAAGGGAAGCACGGAGACCCAACGTTTGTTCTGTTAAAAAGGAACAGTCATGTTTTTCCAAACAGTGATCTTCTTCCTTGCGCCTCATAGGAAGCACATTGTAATGGGAGTTGCATCAGTCAATCAGCTGTTCCAAGGCAGGTGAAGGTGGGAATGCTAAAACCGTCTACCAGCTAGGGCATAATTCTTATTGAGGACTAGTAATGCTATGGATCCAGATCTCCGAAGTACAGCGGACTACCTGTCTTGATCGTGTTGCTGTTTAAAATCCTGAAAGGATCTTCTCACTTATAATGGATTGCCTGGTGAAAGCACTTTTGGTCAAATACATTTCTGGCTGTTAGACAGCCTATTAATATTTGGCTGGTGAAGCAAGAAAACAGACAGCCGGGAATCTATTCAGCCTGTGAGAAGTAACCAGGGAGGAAAAAAAAAATCAATCGTGTGTGTGTTTGCTTCCACACAGGAGGCTGAAAGGAATTCATAATACAGGAATTAAATTTCACAACGGCTTTCTCTTTTTTCATCTGTTTTATGAAGCAGGGTGCTGGGTTCATGTTTGGTGTGGCGTGCTGAAATAGACTGTCACTTGGTTTCAGTTTCTGCAAACCTAGATTTATGTTGGCTTAGTTTACCTTACCTTACCTTACCTTAGTTTAAGATGACGATTAGCGAACATCAATGGGGCTTTTTCTCTTTTGCTTCAATCGCTGTTTGATTTTACTATAACAGGCTTGACTGAACATCTGCTTAGTGCTCCACTTGACCCCAACCATCATGGCTTAGCCAAGCCAAGCCACTGTAACTGGTACAGCCAATACAGCTTTAAAATTTCTATCAACATGAGAGGTAAAAGCAGCTATTAATTTATTCTAGGTGCTGATTTTATCATTTTACTACTTATTTCTTTCTTTATTATTTTCTTTATTATTTCGATTTCAAAGCCTCCCAACTCCATAGTGGTTCTGTAAAAATGAAAACCAAATAAGACATGTCCAAAAGGGGGGGGAAAAAAAGATGGCTAACTGGAACCAAAACCCCAAAAGCCAAACAGCCAATAACCAGCCAACGTATGTTGGCCCCATTCTAGCCCAGATCCTGGGGGAACAACCAGGTCTTAAGCAGTTTACAAAAGATCAGAAGGGTAGGAGCAATACAAATCTCTGGTTTTAAAAACCATTTTAAAAAGTAGCATTTTGTGTTCAGTTGTACCTGGCCAACCTTGTGGCTTTGCCCCTAGTTGTCCTAGCTAAGTCCATTCCCAAGAATTTGAGAAAAGGAAGACTGCTACCACCATCATCAACCCAGCCATCATATTTTCTTATTTTGGGGGGCGACTACCTCTTCCCAACAGGGCTCTGTAATAGTTCAGGTTCTAACGAACTGGTAAAATCAAGGAGGTGGCTGGTGTAGACCTTGGAGAAAGTATGCAGAAGAGGTTGCAGAAACAAAAGCAAACGTAAGCCCAGGAAACAGAGAAGGTGTCAGAAAGAAGCTCAGGCTGGCTCCACACTAATCCACCAGGGTATGAGAGAGAAGGGAGGGAAACCTAATCACCCAATGAAATGGAACCCTGAAAGAATTGGGACAGGCAAAAGGAAGGTGGCCTGGCTTTGTTTTGTTTTACAGTATGTGTAATTAAACTTTGGAAGTCACTACCATGAGACGTGATGTTGGCTACCAGCTTGGCTGGCTTCAAAAAGGGGTTGGACCAATTCATGGAAGTCATGGGGATCAATGGCTATTCGCCTTGATGGCAGTTGGACTTCTTCTGAAGGCCATCTGCTGGGAGACTAGTGGGCTTCCTTGTGCAGTTGGGTGGCCACTGTGAGAATTGACTGCTATTCCATAATATATAATTCATATAATAATAGGCCAGGGGTTTGATCCAACAGAGCTCTGCTTATGTTCTCATGTTACAATCAGGCTTTCAAGACTGATGTCAGTTCAATGTAGGCCAGGTCAGGAAACAGACTCCACAAATGTGAACAGTACTATATTTTATTGATACAGGCTAAGGTAACTGAATCTTGATTCTCGGTCAAGGACAGATTTGAAACTGGGCTTCCACAGTGAGAATTCCTCACCATACTTAATAAATTCAGCTGGTATTCCCCCTGGATTACTTCAGAACAGTAGAATATTCACCTCTGAGTTTGGCCTATTAAAACATGTTTAATGGTGGTGCTGTTTTTCTTCCTAGCATTTTCCCACAGGTGTAAGGTCTGCTTTTTTCAGATCAACCAATTGTTTCTTTGGATCTGTTGGTTGTGACAGGAATTTACTGACCGGCTTCTCACCTGAGCCTGATGTTGGGGGCTGAGAGAAAGTGACTGGCCCAAGGTCACCCAGATGGCTTTGTGCCTAATGTGGGACTCGAACTCATAGTCCCCTGGTTTCTAGCCTGGTGCCTTAACCACTAAACCAAACTGGCTCTTCTGTGTTAGTGTTGTTTTAATGGTGTTAACTTTTTAAGAATTTTCTTGCTGATTTTTTTTATGTACAGTTGATATTCAGTATATTGAACACCCCTGCGATGACAATTACAGAGCAATTATATGAAAACTTTAATATACATACTCACCCACTCCACTATTTATAAATACTCACCCATTCCAGTAACCATTGAAAACAGAAATCCTGTGGTCCACTGAGAATAAACACAATCTTTATATCTTGGCAATGTTTATTCTGTCATTACACAACATGCATTTTCCATTGGATGACATTTTAAACAGTTATTGAATCTGACCCATGCTTTTGTCACTGTATCCTATCAGGTTTCTAGAGTTTTTTACCCAATTGCTTTTGTCTGTTGAAGTATATGGCTCAGTAAATAAATGGAAACTCAAATTAAAGAGGCAAAACCCCGCTTAATTTAATAATAATATTTTAATTAATGCATTTGACTGGTTGGAATGAAAAGGGTATTAATGTATATGATAATTTCAGGTACTCAAGTGTACTTTTGAATGAATGAGCTCCAGGTGTGTTCTCTCAAAGACCCTGATTTTACCCTTATTTTCCGTGCCTGAATTTCCAGAGCAATCTAACCAAAATCACTAAGCAATCATCCTCTGCCATGAGGTCTGCAGATCTACCATGCTAACTGTTGTGTTGATTTTGTGGGTTTAGTTTATTTCTCTCTAATGTTGCTTTGAAGTGTATTTCCATAAGTAATGCTGCAGATTCTCAACAGTCTGCCTGTCATGTGGCCAATTCCACTCTGAATATTATAAAGTGGGTTTGAATTTCAGAATGTTGACTTCACGAATGAAAAGATGTTCAACATTCTGAAAAAGAGCTAGAAGAGGATTTGACCTGCCTTCCAAGGCTGTACCAGATCAAGCTTCCAGAAGCAAATCTTTTAAGTCCAGTCTCTTCAAAATAAGGTAAAATAATAAAACATTCCTGGCATTAAAAAACAACAGCAGCTTTCTTATAATAATCTGAGATGGTATTCCCAGTGCCACACAAGATATGATCCAGCATCAGTTGGATCAATATCAGGTCCAGAATGCAGTAGCCCGTACAATATTGGGTGTATCATGGTACACTCATGTAACATCACTACTATGAGGATGGTTATGCTGGTTGTCACCTTGAAAGCCTACATGGCATGGGGCCATGTCAGTTGCATGACACCTGTCAGTGACGGTCTCTGCCCATCCCACCAGATCTGGTAGAGTGAGTGCCCTCCATGTCCCCTCAGTGAAGCAATGTTGCCTGGTGCATCCTAGAAGTGTGCCTTATTATCAAGGTGTCTGTATTATGGAACAGCCTTTCTCCAGAAATAAGGATGGCCCCAATCCTACTGCCTTTCAGAAGGCCATGAAGACCTTTCATCCCCAGGCATTGTGGCTAAGATGTTAACTATAGGATGCATGAGCATTGTGCATGATCTGAGATCTTCAGGGGGGTGTTGACTTTTGCTCTCCGTTTTGGATTTTGATCAATTGATTGTGTTTTTATTCTGATAGACACCCACAGTTTCGTTGGATAGATGGTCAGCCGTACAAATTTGACAAATGAATACATACAATTGCATACATTTCTACTTGCAGGTAAATACTGTAGGGTTCAGTAGAATTTCCTTGATAGTAATTGAACCCAAAATTCAGCCCAAGGAGGACAGAAACAGTCCAAAACTATAAGAAACTTTCATATCCTAAAGGCAACATAGATTAGTGATAGAATACTTACTTTGCCCATAGACAGTGAGGGGTACAATTTCTCACATTTCCAAGTAAGACTGAAAATCTAGAGTTGTTTTCAGTCAATGCTTATGATCAATAGTCTGGCTCAGAATAATATAGTTTACTATGTTGTCCTTCTAGCTTAGTAGTGACTACTTTGAATAAAACTTGTCTGGATATTGGGTGAGAAAGAGCATTTCTTATCACCTACGATCTCAGGGCTGCATCCACATTGATAGGAAGAACAGGTGTGGAAAATGTTCAGAATAGGAACCTTCATGAATTAAAAATAGCAAGCCCCAAATTCCCCAGATCAAACACAAGTCAGTTCTTCTGCACACAAACTAGCCCTTTTCGAATGTAAAACAGCTATTTTGTATTCAAAACAACCATCTTAAGTATGAAATGAGTTATTCTGCACGTACGTTTGTCCCATTTGGAATGTTTCACATACATTTCAGACTAGAAATAAGTGTTCTGAATTTGAAACATTTTGCCCACCACTAGAAGAAAGTCCCTGGTATCTCCATGATATGGTGCTGATCTGTCTTGGGCACTGTTTTTGTTCCTGCTTTTGCCTATTTCTGAAATAGGTGGAAACATCACACAACCATTGACTACACTCCTTATTTTGATTATCTTTAGGGTTCCCAATGCAGTCTTGCTAGATTGTGAAAATTGCAGATGGATCCTAGAGTAAGGAGTGTTACAGATCAGTAACTTCTTACCACCTATGGGCTAAACAAAGGGTACTAGATTTTCAGCAAACAGTATAGTTAAACTGGAAGCCCAGCAAATAGCATTTTTAAGGTCCTAATTTAATTACTGGATATTTATTTAGATTTCTATCCAAAGCACAGCAGGATAAGCAAGGAAACTGCATGTGCTACAATTAAAGTATCTCCTGAGAGTGCTCCATATTTTTTATCAAGCTGTCCCTTGGTTCAAAAGCTGGAGAGACATTCTCCTGCCTCCCTTCCTCCCCCCTCCAATCCGCACCACTTTTCATTTTCTTCCTCTTTCATTTTTATTTTTGTACTAAATAGAAATTTTGCCTAGAGATCTTAATGCCAGATGTTTCCAGCTGCTTTGATATGCAATTTAGCGTTTTGCTTATTTTTTTATTATACCATCAATAAGTTAGCCTTGTAAAATGTAATGATGTTAATTAGATATCCTAAGAAATGAGAGCAAACATCATTAACCTTGTCACTTTTCATTAAATATGACTCCTTTGTAAATTGTTTGAGCCAGTATAAGCTTGCATCTTTTCTTATAATAAACATCAAGTGAATCCCCCCCGCAAAGTATCACTTTCTATATTTAGCTCATTTCCCCCCAAGAGATGCAATCATCATGTCCCCCACCTACCACATACCTATGCAATCATCATGTCCCCCACATACCTTTCATTATCCCAATTTCTATGCAACTAAGATAAACTGAAGGATGACAACTAATTCAAGGTGAACTTCATGGTTAAGTGAAGATGTGAACATTCAACTACCCAAGGCTGGACCAACAATGAAGCAAATGGAAATAAATACTTCAGGTAGCAGATCTTGAATGCCATGGATAGGAGCAATTTATTTTCTTGGTTGTTGAGTTTTTAGAGCCAAATGGAGTTAACTTTCTTGATATGGGGGGAGGGGTGTTGCCCTAGATGCCAAAATAATATGGTTGACATTAGATGTTATGCATCTTGACTTGGGTGGCTGGGTGGCATTTTTCATTGCTCAACCTCAGGCAATCAAATATCTTGGGCCAGCTCTGAGTTTCTCTCATATCCATACCAGTCTTCAGGCTTGCAACCAGACATTTCAAGCTTGAATAGTTTGAAAATTAAAATATTTTGCACATGACTAATAATCGCTAGTGTGAAAAAAAAATCCCTATTTTGACATCTTTATCAAATGTTAGAGTGCCACTTAAAGCTTTGGAAAGCTGCTTGAGATGATGATGATGATGATGATGATGATGATGATGATGATGATGATCATCATCATCATCATCATCATCATCATCATTTATAGCCACCCTACTCCAAAAGACTTTTTATATAGATACTGTATCATCAACTGATCCAGTCTGGGTTAAGACACCAGGCTAGAAACTGGAAGACCATGAGTTATAGTCCCACACTGGGCATGAAGCCAGCTGGTTAACCTAGGGCCACTCACTCCATCTCAGCTGTAAGAAGAAGAAGGGAAGGGCAAACCAATTCTGAAAAACCTTGCCAAGAAAACTGCAGGGACTTGTCCAGGCAGTTGCCAGGAGTCAACACTGACTTGAAGGCACCAAAAACAAACAAACAAACAAATAAGTAAATAATCAACAACTGTGTGATATGTTGAGACTGCTTTGTATAATGCTACCAATGTGAGTTGCGTGCTTTTTGTGCGCAAGGTTATGCCATCAACAAGCTTGGAAGCATGGCAAGCTTTGATTCATCTTGCTATTCCCTTTCAGGGTAAATAATATTATGCAGAGCACAAATAAAGTTGAGAAACAAAGAAATTGAAGACGTAAGAGAAGGAAAAGAGAAGGAAATGCAGCTAAATCAAGGTTACACCATTCACTATTCATCTCTGTATTTTTCTATCTTGGCAAACCATCCTTGTTTCCACCACACCCATCCACTGTTTCATGCATTGCCTTTCACTTTATCATATGCCTTTTCTAAACCAACAAACATACAACCTTTCTTCCTTATATGTACATTTTGTAATGACCTGCTGAAGAACAAGTATCTTCTCTACATCCTCTCTGCCCAACATAAGCCACACTGAACTTCCCAAATTTTTCTTAGTCACCTCTAATGCCCTTTCACCCAGAAATAAACAAACATACATTCCCCTGGGGTTTTTGTATTCACTGTCGCTGCCTCTCACTTTGAATAAGGGAACAAAACTGATCATCTTCCAATTGACTGACACTGATGCAGTTTTCACAATTCTTAAAAAAGCTGCAGAGCTCCTCCATAAGCAAACCATTATTCATCCTACCATTTTTTCAACATTCTCCCAGCATTTATTACTTCCATTTCATTTTTTTGTCTCTTGTATACTAACTTAGCATTTGTTTCAGTTCCACTCTGTACTTCCCTATTATGTCCATACAAATCTCTAGCATTCCCTCCCTTCTGCTTTATCTCAAATCATTTTATCACTTTTATGTATAATTTTGATCACTCTGCTGGAAGCTCCTGTTTAGCTCTCCTCACACACTTCAATGGTGTGTGTATTCTTTCCTGTCAAAATAGTGCTTTGCATTTCTCTTCTTTTAATCTTAACCATTCCTTTCTTTCTTTGACTATATTTTATGCAACTATCCTTTTTCCCTTTCTCTCTCTCTCTCTCTCTCTCAAACACAATGTCTTTCATAATTTTTGCAGCAGTCATTCTCTTACATGCCTTTTTTCTTCCTCTGCAGACTATTCCACCTCATTTTCCCACCAAGCATCCTTTTTCACACTTCCCATAAGCTTAACTTCACACGCTTCACTGTTCCAAGCAGATTCTGCATGCATGCTGACACTATTCTGTACTAAAATTAGTAATCTGGAGACCACTTTGCAGACTAATGTCCTGTTGCCCACATCCTAGTAACAGTACACTAGCATATACCCAGGATACACCAAGATCAAAGGAAGTACAAAACAAATAGTTGGACGGTCATATCTAAATTGGGAAGAATTCATCCCCCAAAACCTACAATGCAATGTGGACATTGGGTACAAAATTAGAGGAGTCTGTAGAATGGCTTATGCTGGAAGAGGGCGTGGTTGAATAGGAGGATTCCACACTGTGAAATCCCACTCATGTGTTTGCAGAAGAATGTCATGGTGCTGGTGGAATGTCCCCCTTTTCTTATGTACTTGATTTTTCTCCTTTTTCTTTCTTTCTTTCTTTCTTTCTTTCTTTCTTTCTTTCTTTCTTTCTTTCTTTCTTTCTTTCTTTCCTCCCTTCCCTTCCCTTCCCTTCCCTTCCCTTCCCTTCCCTTCCCTTCCCTTCCCTTCCCTTCCCTTCCCTTCCCTTCCCTTCCCTTCCATTCCCTTGATAATAAGTGCATATAAGCAGTAAACTTATCCCTTTGTTCCTTTTTGGATGGAATATCAGCATAGCAGGATGTAAATGTCTATCTCAGATCCTTAGTCAGTGATATCAGCATAGCATGGTCTCAAACCCTTGATCCCAAGTTCAGCCACCTAGTATAGTGATGACTGGCATGATCAGGGTTTGTTTATTTCTTTATCCATGTATGATGGAATGTCTTTGCTTTGGCATGAATACCCATATCTGGGGATATATTTTCTCAAAATAATGTAAGTGATTAGTTAAGAAGGAAAGGTATATCATTCTATAAACCAGCCTTAAGTGACAGGTGTCAGTGTAAATCTACCCAGGCTACATACAAATAATCTGTAGCTGCCTTTGATCAGGATGAGTGATGTGGGAAGAGATAAGCCTATCCAGAAAAGTGTTATGCATTTGCCGGGATGATCTGGGTTATAGCCATAGCTGTCTTTGATGAGGATGATGGGCTCCTAGCTACCAAAGGAATGTGAGATTTTGTCCTGCTTTTCAAGTCCTCTACTGAATATTGCCATGCCTTATTTTATTCCCTTGTCTATGGATATTTCCTGTCTGTATTATGCTTTGGAAGTAAAGTTATTCTTTTCCTATGCTTTGCTTAATAAACCTTTTCAGGTTTTAACTCATTAGTAGGAGTATTGCTTTCGATAGGCTAATAATAATGATATAATATAGTATGGGCTAATAATAACAAATCCAGACTCAAGCTTTGGATTAGAGCCAACATAGCTAAAGATAGGGAAGGGATGAAGAAGCACATAGGATACAGAGGTACTACAAAAAGATAGTGGCTTTGCTAAGTGGAAGCTAAAAGAAAGAAAAATAATATTGCCTACCACCATTGAAAAATCTGGAACTACTAGATGCAAGAAAAGTAGATATGTTTAACTAGGATGTGTGTGTAAGAGAGAGGAAGTGTGTGAAAATCAGTCTTTCATCCTTTACATTGTCTTCAACTGGATTTAATTTACAAAATAAACATTTCTGGGCACTTTCATGTATGAGGCTCTCGTGATCAGGTGAACATGTTGTTATTTCTGTTAATGTGGAACAGCAAGAAGAGGAGAAGAATTTGTCAATCAAATGAACATTTTTTCTGACTAATGTAGGTTTATATTATAAGTCAGTTTAACCCATGTGCATAAAAACATATTCAGTTCACTTGGATTTGTCTTCCAACCCCCACTGATTTTAACACCAAATATGTACATTCACAGACCTATTTTCAGGATCTCTTTATCACTTTATGACAAGATTTGTGAGTGGCAAACTTGGGAGAGTAGCTATTAAGGAAAACCACTGATTCTAGCACCAAACTGGGTGCTGTGGAATCCAAAGGAGGTGCTGACAGGCAGAAGTAGTCAACGGCCATGATGGCCAATGATGTCACTGCCTGCCACCTATGCTAAAGTGGCACTACTGTCATTCTATTTGGCTCCTGAAAGGCAAAAGAAACAAAATATAGTGATTTCATCAGTGAAGACCGCTCCAAAAATCAAATTGGCCAGCACACTCTGCATCATTTCCAAGTGCTTTTTGAAGACATTACTACATGGAGTTCTTTTGCTCTGAATTTTCTCTGAATTAGCACTGAGTAGTATGTAAGTGTAGAGCACTTTTTGAATGTTCTTTGGCAAGTAGAAAATAAAGCGAGGAATAAAACAAGCTTGGAACATGAAGCGGGAGTTCTCTTAAGAGGAAAAATGAACAGGAGAAAGAAAATTGGAAAAAGAAACTGATTTAGAGTCATCTATCTGAGGTCCCACTTAACGATGTGGCTTATTGTTTTTGATTATTCAAAAATAATTCAGTGCAGGTCCTATTCTGTATTGATAATATGGTATGGTCAGTATACATAGCAAATTTTATTTTTCATTTCCAGTTTTTATTGCTTTGGTAAGGGGGTGTTCTGTTTTTTGTCATTACTACAAGCTCAGCTGCTACTTTAAACTATTAAAGCAATGGAAAACAAATGCAATTTAATTTTGTGGGATATGTGTGAGAAAGTACATTTTGTACAACTAGTGAGACACATATCTTGCAAAGCAACAAGTATCAATATCTTTGCTTTGAAAGATCTCACCATCATCTCTGCTGAAGACTTTTTGTGACCATATCTGAGAAATCCTGCACAATAGAAGGTATTTCCTGCATGCTGATACATTGGTAGTATTCATGGACAATACTAAGCCCTGATTGTGATTAACTAATGGTGTAAAAAATCTGCTTTGTAACTGTAGAATTTAAGGGAAGTGTGGAAAAGCAAGGAAACTGCTGAAGAGATTATTTTAAAGTAAAAACCATGATATTCACACACGCCCATCTTGGCCAGCTTGTAATGAAATAAGAAAATGCACCACAAATCTATCCATGAAAATTTCACCAAAATCTCTTTCTCGTGTGGCAAAAGATAATTGTCTTTAAGAAAAAGTTCAAAACCGTTTATGTTTAACCTTATTTTTACTGAATGATCTACAGTAAGCTGATTCATGTTTAACATTAAGCGTGCAAACCAAACTGAGTGGGTTAACAAAATGCACTAACCTAAAACCAAAGAAATCGCATTATGGCTTAACCCAGAAACCTATCACTGTACACTGAAAGCTGAGTATTCTTGAAGAATGACTTTCTTCATTCTTGTAGATCCAAGGTGGGCTACAAAGTTGGGTCTTTTCCTAGAACACTGCTTAATTTGCACAGTGCCTTTTTTATGGCCTTTTTAAGCATCCAGTGGTTTCAAGATTTGCTAGGACTAAGTCTAGGAATGGCCAAAAGAAAGCCAGACTGGAGAGGACATTTGGCATGATGGCCAGCATTGCCTCTCCTCCTGTACTAGCAGCTTTATTTCTTCAATCAGAATTAGGTAGCCAGCATATTAATGCTCCTGTAGTGTTGAAAAAATTGACACAGTGAAATTTTATTAAAAGGGAGGCATAGGGCAAGCACCTAGTAATAGGTCCCCATTAGCTTCCTTAAGAGATCATCTAGATGATAGCCAGCCTCACTAGGTTTTTGTGCTGAAAACCCAGTATTAATAACTGCTTTAAGGAAAATATGCAACAACAGCCCAAGTGCAGGGTTCCTCAATGCCCACAGTGATTTGCTAAATCAAGAAAGAGTTTACCACAACTTCCTGAGTTAATCTTGATACCTCTAAGAAGGGCTGAAAATGTTCTGAAAGCTGTAATCTGGTGGCTACAGCCCAGATGCTATTATTTCTTTCCTTTTTCTCTTCTCCTTCCATCTTGTGCTGATGGGCAGAGACATAGGGAATTGCTATCTTCCTCCTGTGTGATTCATTCACCCACAAAACCATCCGTTCTCTCTGTGGCACTTGCTGTTAATCAAGCTTTCTCCCTCTATTAGAGCAGTTGTTCTTTCCACCACCTTGGTATACATAATCACTAACTTTCGACATTAGCCCGGTAGGTAGGTGTTGCTTACATGCCTGTCAAAGGGGATATTAGTGCATTAGCAGTTTAGCAGGGAAGCTAATGTCAAAATGGTGATGGCCTTTGCTCGTACATCATGTGTTCCTTAGAGAAGCTAATGAATGGAATAATTCAAAGACCCCAAATGTACTGTGAAATAGAGGGCCTTGGGTTAAATCAGCCAACACACCTGGTGGGGCAGGGGTGCTGTGAAGAACAAACTAATAAAGACAGGAAAGATTTAGTGCCAGCAAGAAGTGCTTCAGAGCATAGTATTGTTTATGTAAAGAGCTCCTACGTTAAATAGGTGTTATGCATAAATCAAACCAGGACACGGGATCCACCTGCAGGCTCATAATTCAAGAGACAAGAGGTACAATGAAAAGGAAGAGAAGTTACCAGCCGCTGTGTCAGATCATGGTGAAAGTTGTCAAATGCAGAGTGAGAAATATCAAGGGTGGCAGGGCCTCTCTTATGAGGAGTTGTGCGCCTTATGTTCAATAAAAACGGTTCTAGGCTAGGAAAGCAGGGGATCCAGTTTGGGGCTTGCTCTCTCTACCTGTTGAAAATGGCTCTTTATTCTGTTTAACAGTGAGACTAGCTCTCTTTTCTGTCATTCTGCAGACCTCTTGCTGCTCTTGCATCCATGGACTAGGCAGTTGAGTCCCCTAATGAAGTCTTGAACTTTGGTAACCATCAGCCTGCACCAACAAGAACAATGGGAAGGAGCTGTGTGTTAGTCTTGCAAGGTAGTCTGGACAGGAAGCACTCCCAGATGAAGTAATTCTATTTATGGTAAGGTTACATGAACCGAATCTTGCAAGTCTGAAAGTATGTTTATCCCCCCTCACCTTTACAACCCAAGAAACTAGGGAGGGTCCCTTCTGAGATGTTTGCCACAACCCCATTCCTGCTGCAGACTAAACTGCCTCTTATCCGGCCATTCCCATGGCCACGACTCTTCCCCCTGTTTCTCAAGGTCACTCCCATATACCATCACACTGTGGGACTGTAATGGGAAGAAGGAATAACCTTGAAGAACAGGAGGAAGGGCTGCAGCCAAGACTACATTCAGATTAAAACACTCTGAGTCTGGGGCAGAAATGTAATTTGAGAAAGTGTCTCAGATGGGACCCTTCCTAGTTCTTACAAATAGGGAGGGAGGGGGCAAGCCTATTCAGATTGACAAGATTCTGTTACTGTAACCTTATAATAAAAGTAGCATTAGCTTGCGTGTCTTTGGTTTCCTAGTCTGATCTGCATTGAAGGGTTGACAGGAAAGGACTGATTGTCCTCTCTCTATCTTTGATGCCTCCTGATCTGAAAAGGCCTCAGAGAAAGTCTTCTCTTGGGATTCAGTCAAAGCATGGGAAGCTAGGGAGGATGCAGTCTGCAGGAAAGGTGACCATACAGGGAAAAATCGGGCATTTGCACAACCTCTTGACCATCTTAAAATTAATAGAAGGCTGCATTTATACAGTACACTAAACCATAAACTATTGTTAATGACAATGCTGGTGTCAGGTTTAGCCCAGGAAACTCCAGGAGACCATTCAGATTCAATCCAGCAAGGTTTATTTGGCTTCAACCTATACAGAGAATCTTCCCAGACTGAGAGTAGTTCCCAGGGTCAATCCATAAACATCACTAGCATTCCTCAGGGAGGTGCCAGTCTCATCCTCTTATCTCTCTCTCACTGTTTGGGGGATGAAAGTACATTCTTGACCCCCCCTTGCCTGGCTGCTCTCTGTCCATACCCTCACAACTGGCTTCAAAACCAAAATCATGTTGTGCAGAGTGCAGCAATGCTCCCAAAAAAACTGTGCTCAGGAAAAAATACACATCATCATGGGAGCTTTACAAAATGCAATGTCCATATTTTGTTCTCCAAAGAAATCCAGTCAGAAAATATATACTAACTGGTTTTATTGATAGAAATGCAAAACTCCATAAAATACAAGTTACATATAAAATATAGAAAACAAAACTTCTTCTCATAAACTTAGCATCCAAGACTAATCCACTACAAAGTCTATAGCCAAAAACTCTCAGAGAAGAGGTACACTACTTGGTTATTAGTTACAACTACATAACCCATAAAACCTAACTACATGGTGGCTAAAACTATACTGAAAGGCTAGGCAATAGCCCTCCCATTATATTGCCAACACTGAATAATTAGCATGCACACGCCAATAGGTGGCAGTAAATAGCAGTATACGTGCACAACACACAATAACAGGTTTTGTTTACATGATCTACATAGACATAATAGTCTTGTACAGATAACGAGCTGCACTTCTTCCCATGAGAAAATCCTGACAAATCAAACCTCCTGGAGTGTGAGAGCCAGTTCTCACATAAATACAGGTAGTCGTCATTTAGCGACTGCCTCATTTAGCAACCATTCACAATTACAATGGTGATGAAAAAGAAACTTTGCAACCAATCCTTGCATTTACGACCTTCACAGGTCTGCAAAGCAAAGGAAACCTAAAGTAAGATCATAAGCATAGTGAAACTCTGAAGTTTCACTTAGGAACTGCTTTGCTTAATGACTACATTGCCAGTCCCAATTGTGGTCACTAAATGAGGACTACCTCTACCAGACTAGTCCACTATCAAAACAAGGGACAAGTGGAAACTCCCTCCCACCCAAAAGATGAGGGCATCAAGCACATTATAGTGGGGGGAAAAAGATAAAATTTGGTTTCCTCATAAATAAACTTGAATTTGAAACATAGTAGTCATAGAATTCTTTCATAATGGCTTCATTAGTTTATATGCAGTAAAGCTACTTATCAGATCTTTCTGCCTTTGGAAGCCTGCTTGTACCTGCTTCCAGTCTAGGATTCTCAAAAACTGCTTTGCTCCAAGAAGGCTGCAGGCTGCTAAGGAGATGATTGCACAATGAAAGATAGGATATCCTCTCCCTCATATATCTTGCCACCAATCTTTAAATAAATGCAAGAATGCTGCACTCCCTTGGGATAAATTTAGACATTTTTTTGAGGGGTGGGTGAAGAAGGGGGAAAAAATCAAGAACAATTTATCTCCCATGAATGAAAATGCTTAAGGTTTTCCCAAGAACATTTCTAATATTGGGCGTGTGGTTATTCTTTTTCGTTTAAGAAGGAACAGACAGGCTGGGGATGGCGATTCTTTATTTCCTTGCATTTCTGACATTTACTGTGGGAGAGAAGATTGGTCCACAAAACACATTCTGAATGTCTTGTGTTGCTAGTCCTTTTACATCATTTGATTTCCATAATGCTGTAGAAGAAGATTGAGAAATGGCAGCTGTAAACAGATAGCTTGGAAGGGAAGAGTAGAAAAAAAAACAGTAATGTTATTTCACTTGGATTGCAGTCTAGGAGGTATTGAAATGCCGAATGTTCACCTAAAACAGTTGGTACTGGGAACAATAAAATAATCTAAATGGAGGCTTCCTAGCCTTTTCCCCAGTGCAGTTAACTACTATCTTGAGCAGGAAGACCTGGAGTAGCTTAGCTAGTTTTATAAGCCAGAACATAAAATGTATCTGCTGGTGGTGGTGGTTGGAAGTCCACTTGGATTTTTATCCCAGCCAATAAGTAAACTTAAGTATATTTTCCCACCGTGAATAGAAATTAACATGGCATATTAGCTATTCCAGACTCAAAGTCAAGGTTAGCTCATCCACTCATTTATCCATCCATCCATCCATCCATCCATCCATCCATCCATCCATCCATTCTATAAGGCTGCCCAATCAACATGTGACTCAAGGCAGCATGCACAGCTAAAGACAACAAGTAACTACCAACAGAATAAATATACTGAAACCTATTTCACCAGAGACAGCCAGTTTGGTGTAGTGCTTAAGGCATCAGGTTAGGAAGGAGACAATGGCAAACCACTTCTGAAATCTTTTTCACTCATTTGATGCTGTCTGTACCAGCAGAATGCAAACATTTTTTCCCATCCATTGACCATCATTTAAAGACACATCTGTTAAGTACAGAAGGTATGGGCCATGGAGGAATTCCAAAGGTCATCTGCTCCAGTCCCATGCTGGTGCAGAAAAATTTCTGTTGGGGCATCCCTAAAAGGAGACCAGAAAGCCAATTTGGTGTAGTGGTTAAAGCACCAGGCTAGAAATTGGGAGACTGTGAGTTCTAGTCCCACCTTAGGCACAAAGCCAGCTGGGTGACCTTGAGCTAGTCATCTCTCTCAGCCCTAGGAAGGAGGCAATGGCAAACCACTTCTGAAATTGTGCCAAGAAAACTGAAGGGACTTGTCCAGGCAGTCACCAGGACTCAGCCCTGACTCAAAGGGACCAAAAAAAGAAGAAAATCACCAGAAAGGATTCAAACAACCAGAACAATCAAAACAGGTTAAAAAAACCTCCTGAGGGGAGGGTCCAACCTCAGGGCTTGGGGAAATGCCAGGTCTCAGAGCCTTTCAGAAGGAAGGCAGGGTTATGACCATCTGGATTTGGGGGGGAATGGTATTCCATAGGAGGGTCATCACCTGGTCTGAGCAACCATTTCATTATCTCAGTGAATACATTGCGTCAGGGGCAATCTTTTGAAAGCCAGAGGCAGAAGTAGATTGTTAAGATTAAAACAGATTTCTGGCTTTTGTTAAGAAAGAAATAGAGCAACGTGGAACATCTTGTTGACCCTAGCATCCAAAAACAACTTCTATAGACTTAACAGCACCATCAAATCAAAAGCAAATAGTGAAGTTACAGACAGGAAGGTTAATGATTGTATGCATGGTATTCATTGGGACTTACTTTCTGGAGAATATGGATAAAACTGTACTCCTGAGAGTGAAATTCTCTATTGTGTCTACTCAAAAATAACTCCTTTGAATTCAGAAACATGTATGTGATTATAACTAAGAACACTTCCCAGGCTGTAAATTCAATTGAAGTCAGTGGGACTTCTTCCTAAGCAGATACACATTGACTTTGACTGTAAGAATTCAATATGTGCATACAAAATCTAAATTAACATGGAGAGTTTTCTTGTTGGGATGACGAGTAGACTAATTCTGGATTGTTGCATTCTGAGGGCTTGAAACATTCTTAGACAGAGAAAAATGGTTTTGATGCACAATGTAAATTTGGTGGAGGCCACTTCATAATCCAAATCACCAACAGTTGAATAATTTTCTGGTTTGTTTTCTCTCGGGTGTAGTAGCTCAGTTTATGAATGTGCTTGTACTTCATAAATCACTCTCAAGAGCAAAAGGGAGAAAAATGGAAAATCCATTTCCGTACGTCCCCTTGGGTCTTTATTTAATTTTTAATGACATCTGGAGGATACTTCATCAGTGGCAACAATAAAGTCATTCCAACAATCATCTTTACAACAACAGGAGTAAATGTTTCACTGAGAGGGCAAAAAATAGTTCTCAAAGGAAAAAGCGTATTTAAAGGGTGGACGAGCTCATTTTAGTTACTTAAATTATAAGAGGAAGGAAAAACATTGGAACAATGCAGAACAGTAGTAGAATTGAATAGCCAACGCATATGCTAATATTGAAAGTGCAGATGTTAAAAGGCATATGCAGTTTTGGAATCTATTAAGATAATTACTTATATGGGTTGCCATCTGCTAGGAATCACAATGTCTACTTCTGGCTGGATTCACCTTGCCAAGATAACTGGTCAGGCTGGTGTCAGCAAGAGCAAAGAACGTCTTCATCTTCAACATCATGATTCATTCAGTACATTAGGGGTTCTTACTACCTAGACCAAGCTAAATCCAAAAATGCTAGGGAATTCCTGGAAGCTTAGCATTCAGACAAATCAGCCATCAATAGATAGATATATAGAGATAAACCCCATTTATACACCATTCAAAAGAGACAATAAAACTAAGAAGAACAAAAAGACCAGAACACATCCCCTCCAGCAGCCAACACCCAGAGAAGCAGGGATCAACACCAGACAAACAGTCAAGCAGAAAACAATACTCTAATCAAGGAACTACCAAGGAGAAAACCACACCCCACCAACACAGACAGGGCAAGCTACTGTATATAAACAGTGAGCAAACCCCACACTCACTAATACTGATGATGTTACCTAGTTGGGTAATGAAACGTTTGCTTGCAAGCAAACAACCAAGCTCAGAGAGCACCAAGGACTCCATATGTGTTTGTTGTGGAATTTATATCAACTATGAATGCTGAGAAAACTTGTACATAGAAGTTCTGTATGTCATGGAAAATTGCAAATAAAAATTTGCATTTTTAACAGATGGACCAGAATACTGCCTTACTAAAGTAGACAGTACTTTATAGTGATTTGCACATTCCTAATATAGTTGCATTTTTATCCTTCATAGAACTTTACAGAGCTCTAAGTAGATTACATGGGGTCACATTTGATCACCCTAACAACTCTGGGGTCAGTGAGAGTGACTGGCCCAAAACTACCTATGAAAGCTTCAAAGTAAAATCAGAATTGGAACGCTGTTTCCACACTCCTGAAGAAGCAGCATTTTTCAACTTATAAAATATCTGAGTGCTTAAATATAAGCCTTTCAAAAACAGGTTATCTGTGTCCTATTAGTGGGTTAGGAGGCTCTTTGAACACCTGGATTTATTTTACATACTCCAAAGAGGCAACTGCTCACTCTTTGTGGATTTACTTTTGAATGTAAAATGTCACCGTTGGTCATTATTTTTAGGAAGAAAATTAGGCAACAGGGAGAATTTTGAAATACCAGGGTTCTGAGGCAGAATAGAATCAAAACTAGAAGGAATAATAGGTCAATAGCTGACAGATGGCGATGTGAGCTGGAGAAGCCATTGGCAGATGGAATTGACAATTCAGGCAGGACAGAGCCTTTGGCCACCAACAGATCATATTGGAAAGAGAGGAGAAAGTCTTGTCTCTCTGAGAATTGCCAATTTGGCCGCAGTGGGTTATCGCTTACAGTGAGACATATGGTGGGGGAGAAGCTATCTATCTTTCTACTGGTTGGACAGAAGACTGGGAACAAGCCTTTGAGGGACTTGATATTATGCAGAAGGCAATATCTTCCTTAGGGCTGGTGCTGGCAAGGAGATGCAAATTTCATGTTTAATAGAACTCTGATTCGTTGTTGTTTTTTATAATGCACACAGCCATTACTTTCACTAAGAAGCCTGAAAAATAATATAATAGCATTAAACTCCAAGCCCTGTGACTTTACTTATAATGCAATATCCATAATCCTTCCCTATACAAAAGAATGTTGACATGCAACAGTGGCTGTCTAATGATAAACAGGAGTAAAACTGGGAGATTTGGATCAGAAGCAGAGGAGGGTCTGTAAAAAAAAATCCAGCTGTGAACTGAACAATCTGCAGGGCTGGAGTGAAAGGGGAAGAAGGGGGGCAGCAGATGGAAGGACAAAGTAGATCTGCAAAGAGGAGCTGGGTTCCCGTTTGTGGCGTGCTTTGCCCTGTGGAGATCTGGACTCAAACCCTCTTTGATGCTATGAAGTACTTTGCAGGGACAGGTAGAGGTGGGCTGGTCTGGCTTTGCTTCAGAAACAAGGGCTTCTGCCAGGGAATGCAGCTCGTCAGCTGCTGAGAGGTGCTTTTCAGCTTTGCTTTGAAAGGGTACTTTTCTCAACTCTTCAGTAAGGCAAGGGACTTCCTTGAAAATCCATGCAGTAAAGGAAGTTATAGAGGGAGGGGAAAGCATAGATATAATAAGGAAGAGGTTCCAAGCATTTTAGGCTGGTGGTGCCAATCTAGCGAGGTAGTCCAGACAGGAAGCACACCCAGATGGACTTGTAAGGTTACATTAACGGAACCTTGAAAATCTGTAGGTACATCTCTCCCCCTTCACCTTTAGAGCCCAAGAAACTAGGGAGGGTCCCTTCTGAGACATTTGCCACACCCCCATTCCTTCTGCCTAAGTTGCCTCTTATCCAACTGTTCCCCTGTCTGTGGCTGTTCCCTCTCTCTCCCAAGATCATTCCCACATACCATTACAGGTGAGAACCTGCTTTGGTAATTTCATAAAATGTTTGCCTTGTGAGGGTTGCTCTCCATAAAAATGATTGTCATGATGGGTGCAACCAGTCACAAGAGACCCATGTAGCAGAAAACAGTCTGGTGAGGTTGCTTCTTAACATTATCTCTAGTCTCTCAAGATGTTCTCTACCATCCAAGCTTGCTTTTATCTTTTTTTCTAAGCAGATGAGCAGACGTTCAGAGATAGCACTGGTCTCCCATAATAAGCTCTTGCTATTTTCTAAAAATGGAACTGCGAGATCCAAACACAGCCTCAGAAGTGTAGAATGCTGGAGGCTTATGTTTCGCTTTGTATCTTATCATCTTTCCATGTGTTGTTGTTGTTGTTTCTTAAAGTCATGGCAGGGAGTCTTGGGGGCAAAAGAAGCACCACAATGGGAACCTGATGGCATCTATCTGTCAGAAAAGGAAAAGAGAATGTACTTTCATCTTTGTTTTTAAATTGCAGGAGAAGAGAAAATGCAGTTGCATGCACTGGTAGGCTTTTCAAAATTGACTGGGAAAAAAATCTTGTGGATGAACTAGCTATATGAGAGGAACAGATGGGGAGAAAAGGAGAGCGTGTACGATAATATAAGAGTGAAAATGCGTATGCATTGCAAACTTTTGGCCATCTCATCATGTAGCAGAAGTATTGGCACTACAGTTTTCATTGTTTGTTTGTAAAATTTAGAGGCTGAACAACTCCCAAGCAGTTCTGGGTGATTTACATTAAAAATAGAAAATGGTAAAAGGGAACCCACAGAAGAAAATCCCAGGCATTGAATGATCACACTCTCTCAAACAGATATCATAACCAGCAAGGATATGCAAAGTTTCTCCTTGGTCTATGGGAGAATACTATGAGAACACCATAATCAAATATTCTCCTTCCTCAGCCCCCACAGCACATATTAAAAAACAAAATGTGTCTCATTGCAGTTTTCATTTAGCACTGAGTTTTGTAAATGGGGCCCAATCCAGATAGTAGCATCTATCAAACTTTGGCCATGGGTTTTGGGTAGGCTGAAAAGTCAAACCCAGAAGACAATGGAACCCACTTGCGTATGGTTGCCAAGAAATCTATATGGATATCCAAATAATCACTAGAAGTGGTTCTTGACTTGAGTCTTTCATATTTATCTTTATAAACAGGAGAATGTTTTAAAAATATGTGTCCACTCTGCTTTCCATTTCTACTCTGAAGTGTAGTGGAGTTTCCAAAGAAATTACCAGCAGGACTGAACAGATCCCTTGGACATTGACCTTGCTTTCTTTTGCACTGTCATCAAATAATGGGAATATTTTAACATCAAAGTAGCTCTTGCCTTTCATACACTGGGCTTTGCTAATAACTTTAGACACTTCATAATATCTTTTACAGCAAGGTTAGGTTAACGGTGGTTTTTATTGGCCCATATTTTATAGAGAATCGGTGGACCAAAAACCTGTAATTATGTATGTGAGGTAATCTCTTGAATAATTAATAATAGTCAACCAGTTGCTATCTTGTGAGGCTCTTTTAGGAATTGAATAGAAGAAGACCAGGCTGCATATAGCCACTGCTGAGTTTGTTACTAATGGAATGCACACAGAAAGGTGGAAATGGATGTGGAAAGATGTCATGCTTTGAAGTCAGATCCTGTATGTTCCACAGAGACATCAGGGAACAGACAACGAGACCAGCTGCTCTCAGTAACAAGTTTAGATGATCCTGCACCTATGTGAGGCCCATGGCATGCGAAATTCCAGGAGTATGTCCCTGCTCTGAGAAGATGGTGTTACCCTCATCCTTAGTTTCCATGAACTCTACCTCAGAACCATGGTCCTTCAATTGGTTAGGACCATCATTTGTTCCATCTGACCATGGGACTTTAATAGTGGAGGGTTTCCCTGGGAAAGATAGAGGGAAACAGAACTGCACCCTGTTTAAGCCTCAGAGCACTCTAGACAGAAGTTGGTCAATATTTGTGTTTGCTCATATGCAAGACTCCAAGCCAGAACTCACTCCAGCTTAAAACGTTACAGTATCTGGCTGCAGCTATAATGACTTCGTGCTTTTTGTTGCTGATTTTTTCCCATATCGTCTCTTCCTCTTTTACCTTCCTTTGAACATAGGAAGTGTATCCTATACCAAGTCATATAGGATAGGACTTGTAAGGAAACTGTCCTATACCAAGTCAGACCAGTTGTTCATCTAGGCCAGCTGTACCTATCAGGGCTGCATTGGAAGTGGTATTTTAAAAAGATACCACATGCAGGTCTAGGCATGCATGGTCTAAATGTGATTTTTAAAATACCTTAAACTAAATACATATTTTCTCAGGACTGAGCATGGGCAGTCACATAAAAGACCCATCTGCTAAGCTGTACCCAGAAGATACTGCATACACGCCATGCATATTCCAAACCACATTTTGCACTTCCAGTCCAGGTCTCTACACAACCCTAATGTCCCTCTGACAAGCTGTACCGCTTCTCTCCAGCTTTTCGGGCAAAGATCTTTCTCAGTCCTAGCTGAAGCTGATAGAGAAATAATATGGGACCTTTTTTGATGCTGAGGATGTGCTCCATGACTTTGGTCCCTCTGCGTATCCTGCCCTTTCCTTTCTTCCCCAGTTTTCCCAAGTGGGAAAATAGGCACTTGGAAAAGGATCGTGCTTCTCATCCACATTGTACAAATCATCTCTGTTTCCTTGAGCCTTCTTGTTGGAAATTTCTTTTGAACAGAGGGTGAATTAAAGTAATGGCATGTCTCAAAAATAAAGGAACTAGTACCACTTTTCTCTGTATTAAGGAAATAAAAATGGTTTTATTTCCTTAATGCAGAGGAAAGTGGTACTAGTTCCTTTATGCGATTCCTACAGAAAGAGGTTTCAGATGTGAATGGTAAAATGCTTCCTCCTGCTTCTTCCTTTGCTACTTTTTCCATGACTGAGTCTTTGCGGGAAGAGGAATGTTATAATTGGAATTGGTGGTCTGGAAATTGGAGCTGTGATTTTAAGACCCTTCAATGATTTGATGCATCATTGGCCTGAGGCACTCTGCAAAATTCCAGACTGTGTGAGTTCAGGATCCAACTTCCAAGTGCTGACTGGAACACTAGAAACATACATCGTTTTAGGCATGGAGGTGCAGTCCAGGGACAGCCCTTAGAAGCTGGGTTCTGCTAGGATGCTGGGCATTTGCCCAAATATACCACAACTAGGTACTGATTGCTGTTCTCCAACTGATGCTGTGAGAAACAATGCCATGATGAAAAATATATTCTAGACTGAAAATCAGGGACACAATGTCTTCTGTACATGAATTTTGAAGATATTTTTCTGATGGTTCCATTGCAAAAGGAATGGTTTAGAAATGTAAAAGAGGCACCAAATGGCAACTAAAATGTTCAGATGGTAGGACTATTGAAGCAGCTTGTGAATCCAGTGGTTCCACTGGATGAGTGGAAATAATATTCCCTCCTCAGACTTTTCCTTCCTTCCTTCCTTCCTTCCTTCCTTCCTTCCTTCCTTCCTTCCTTCCTTCCTTCCTTCCTTCCTTCCTTCCTTCCTTCCTTCCTTCCTTCTTTGTTGACCATCCCAATTTCTAAAGGCTATGGGTGATTTACAACAAAATACAAACTAAAAAAACAAAGCCAATAATAAAATATATCTAATTATAATGTTTGCCTAGAATCTATCAGACCCTAAGGCAGGGTGGAATACAAGGATTTTAAGTGTCTTGTGGAATACAAGGAGGGAAGAAACCTAGTGCACCTCCAGGAAAAAATGTGTTCCAAAGTCTAGGAGTATTCATAAAAAGGTCTGCCTTCTCATCCACATTCCATGAACCTAATGAGGTGGGGAAACTCTTCATAAGGTCTCACACAAGCCCCAGGTATAAGCACAGAGCATTCTTCATGGCCTTACAAAAAAGGCCTTCTGCCACAACAGAAAAGGCTTTCCTCCTGGGCTCCACCAGCCAACACTCCTTAGCAGATGGGACTTGGAATATGCCCCTCCTGCCATACTGGATGGGATGGGTAGAAATATCATGCCATAATAAAGACAATTATTAAAATTACTACCATAGCCTGATTTCATTTGTCATTTGCCATTCCCCAACTTCACTTAGCTTAACTTAGCTGATAGGTTTAGACTTGGCTGTAGTCTAATATATTCTATAATATATTCAGTGTACAATTTTACTTAATTCTATGTACTTGTAATTGGAATTTCTTATTTGAATTCTAGCCATAGAATTTCATTTAAAATGTAATAAAAATAAACTTTGCTCAGGGGTAGTTCACACTGAAAGTCACATGCAACTCTACCTGAACAGGACCACTGAGAAAGTTCAGCTTTATCCAGCTTTTTAAAAAAGCAGGAAACATTTAAACTAGCATTATCACTTTCATTAGAATAAAAGATTTTGAATGTTTAGTAGCGCTAAACTTCAGAAATATTCATTATTCTTAAAGGGCAGAAAATGTTTCTATCTTATATGGCTTCCCCTGATTAAAAGGGACCCCACCTTATTTCATTTAATAAAATTGGCCTATTTAGTAAGCATATTAAACTTTTTGTACATGACAACTGTTCCCATTTTCAGAATGCGGCTTCTCACCTCCATTAGCTGAGATTTCTTATTACAAGCTCAGAAAGGTTAATGAGAGTCTTAACAAGAGAGCACAGGTACTGTAATGAAGTATAATAAGCAAATACTCTGACAGGCTCCTTTTATTAATGTGGTTGCAGTATAAATCTATAACATTAAAAAAAACAACAACAACAAAAAACAAAAACGAGAAAGACATCACATTGAAAGTTCTAATATTCCATGGGCTGCAAATATCCTTTGGAAATGTTCTCATTCATGACTCTAGGTCTTTCTCACTGCCCTTCTCTGGCCCACTCCAGTTTGTCTGAATCCTTAAACTGTGATTTCAGAGACAAATTTCTCAATGCCCTTCCCCCCCACCCGGCCCAAAGGCCAGATAATTTCATTTCATTTTAGTGATGCCAAGTCAATCTTGACTCCTGGCCATCGCATGGACTAGTCTCTGCAGTTTTCTTGGGAACATTTTCAGAAATGGTTTGCCCTTGTCTCCTTCCTAGGGCTGAGAGGGAGGGACTGGCCCAGGGTCACCCAGGATCCCATGTCCAGGCACAGACCCAGGTCTTTAGGGCCTTGTAAAAGGCCAAAAACACTGGGGCCATCCTAATACTTCTTCAAATATATGCTTTGGTGTGTACTAGTCTTGCCTGAGCATTTGGCAAGCTTTTTTTCTGAATCACTGAGAGTCGGGGGGTGTACAAATTTAACAAATAAATAATATAAATCAATAAATAATATATTTTGCTTGTTTTTCATAAATATATCCAGCATATGTCCCTAAGACAGGCATTTCTCTATATGTTCTTGTATAGATTTCTTCCAGCATATGTGCTACATTGAAAATGCTTGCGGCATGGAGAAGATTTAAAATAACAACATCCACAGTGACCAACTTCTCACCTTGACTTGTCCCAGATGCCAATGGAAATAGTTCAAAGAGAGTCAAAGAGTTTGTCTTCTCTTTATTCAGGGAAAAAAATAATTTATTCTCCTTGGGGAGTGGGGGGAACTTGCTAATTTGTGTCATGACAGTGTATTATCGGAAGCATCAGATAGAACCCTGCTGTCTGGTAAAATAATTGCAGTTATAATTTTCCGTTTTCTTTTTATTAGTTACTGCACAGTTAGAGAAAAAAAACAAAATATCTTTTATTGCAATGGACTCATAAATCAGCCCCACTTTTTTTTTTTCTGTTTTGCAAAAACTTCCAATTGCAAAGCAGGAATTGGAATATGAATAATATGTGACATTACTGATCTGCAGTTATTAAATCAGCAGCAATGAGAATAATTTGCCATCTTCTTTCTCTTGAACAGAGGTAACAGAAAGCCTATATTTGAAATGAATAATATTGGGGAAATATTCTGTCTGTCTGTCTGTCTGTCTGTCCGTCCTATCTAAAATCATTTTATTCCAGTTTTGTCTTGTTTATTTAATGTTGGTTTCAGTTTGTTTCAAATATGAGCATGCTAAGTTTCATTAATCCTGTTGACTTTCCTCCCATCCAATTCTTCATTTCTCATTCTGCTGGTCCTCCAGGTGTATCACTCTATGTGCTTGATAAACCCCTGCACAGATTGCAGCAGGACTGTTACCATCAAATGTTGCCTGCAACAAAACATTGCAGTGTCATGTGTTCCTGTTCAGATATTTTAGCTGGTAAAACATTTTTACCAGCACCTTCAATTTTGCCTAGCCCTCCCACTACCCCTGCCTCCAACAATCAGCAATCTGTGCTCACCAAACATGTTAAATTGTTATTTTTGCCCTCTAAGGAGTCTCTGGCTTCACTTTTTTCCTTTGTCTTCTTTCCCCTTGTAGAAACTATCTGGCTCTGTGGCATCTACTTCAAGCTGCAGATCCTTCTTTTCCAAGCATGATTCTCACAGAATCTCTTTAGCAAGATTTATTGAGGTGAAAGGGATATGGTTACAAGAATCCCAACAACTGAACTATTTCCCATTTATAACCAATACTTTCCTTTCTACATTAAGGTGGAGACTTTGGGATTTTCTTTCTAACCTGGCATGTCTTTTCAGTAATAATATGGAGGGTTGCAGAAGGCTGTTCACATAACATTCTAGGAAAGGACTTTCAGAGACCCTTTGGGGTTTCCTGAATGTAGCAATTCATCCCTCTTGCACAGAAGATGATGATAATTTTGGATAGTTGTGGGTCCTCATTCTGAGTGTGAAGTCACTGCTTAGTGGGAGCAACTTTTCAGCGGCAAAGGGTTAAACTTTGGATGTTTTTCCTTGGTTATATATAATTGGAGATAGATAGATAAGTAGATAGATAGATAGATAGATAGATAGATAGATGGATGGATGGATAGGTGGATAGATATGGATAGATGGATAGATATAGATGGATAGATGGATGGATGGATGGATGGATGGATGGATGGATGGATGGATGGATAGATATGGATAGATGGATAGATATAGATGGATAGATGGATGGATGGATGGATGGATGGATAGGTGGATAGATATGGATAGATGGATAGATATAGATGGATGGATGGATGGATGGATGGATGGATAGATATGGATAGATGGATAGATATAGATGGATGGATGGATGGATGGATGGATGGATGGATGGATGGATAGATGGATAGATATAGATGGATAGATGGATGGATGGATGGATGGATGGATGGATGGATAGATATAGATAGATGGATAGATATAGATGGATAGATGGATGGATGGATGGATGGATGGATGGATGGATGGATGGATAGGTGGATAGATATGGATAGATGGATAGATATAGATGGATGGATGAATGGATGGATGGATGGATAGATATGGATAGATGGATAGATATAGATGGATAGATGGATGGATGGATGGATGGATGGATAGATATAGATGGATAGATGGATGGATGGATCAAACATTACATTTATGAATTAGCTTTTCAAGTTTTACAATAATTGATACGCATCACCTAATCACAAAATGGGATCTTGGGATTGTAAACATGCAGTTGCCACTTTTTGGCATTTAGATTAGGGATAGATTTTTTTTTTTCCTCCATGAAACAGAGCTTTCTCTGATCCCTCATAACGTCTCTAAAATTGCTTCTCTTTCTCGCTGAGTTTATTTGTTTTAAGCCAATTATGTGATTTGCTCAGGTTAGGGTTAAAATGTAGCATGAACCCAGGCATTGTGATTTGTCAGCCCTGATTTACAGCACAGCAAGTGCCATTCTGATTAACAAACTAATTAAATGTGGTCTAGTTAAGTGGATACCTAGCTAACTTGATGAGGAGCCACTGATGCATTGTTTTCAAACAGGAGTAAGGTATTTACTGGAGTGCCATGTGATTTGGTGCTAACCAGCTACTCTTCCACTGGTTGGATGGGAGGGTGAAAGATGCACTTATCACACCTGCAGATGGCAGAAAATTGGGTTGTCAATACCTTAGAAGACAGAAATGAAATACAAAACAAACGTAACAGGTTAAAGACTTGGGCTGAAAATAATAGAATTAATTTTAATCTAGAGAAATGCAAAGTTCTTTGCTTAGGAATCAGAAGTTAAATGCAGAATATAAGAAAGAAAAACTTGGTTTGGTTATAATACTTTGTGAAAAGAAGTTTAGAATATAGTTGATTGCAAACTGAATGTGTGTCATCAGCAATTTTAGATTGCACTAACAAAAGGATAGTTTTCAATTCATGGGAAATGATTGTTCCTTTCTACTCTGTGTTGGCCAGGCTTTCCCTCTGAATATTGTGTCTAGTCACGAGTACCACATTTTAAGAAAGATTCAGGGAAACTGGAACAGGTTCAGAGAAAGGCATCAAAGATAATCAGGCCACTAGAATTTAACTCCTATGAAGAAAGAATGAAGCAGCTAGGCATATTTAAGCCTTGAGACGGCTGTAAAGGAGTGTCATGGTCCTCTTCAAATACCTGAGAGAATGTCACACCGAAAAAGGTTGAGACCTATTTCTCTGTCATTTCATAAGATCAAGACTTGTTCTCTATCCTCCTAGAGGGCATGGTACAGAATAAGCAATTTATACTACAGGAAGGCAGATTCCAACTGAATGCTAAAAAAAAAACCCCTTCTCAACAGTAAGAATGCTTCAACAGTGGACTCACCTTCACTACATATGCTGAAGCTACTTGTGAGAGAGCTTTACTTTGGATTTCTGCACTGAACAGGGAGTTGGATTTAATGACCTTTCCAGTTCTTTCCAATTCTGATTCTGTGTTTCGAAGCTGAGTGAACCCAATGAACTGTAGCTTGCTTGCTTGCTTGCTTGCTTGCTTGCCTGCCTGCCTGCCTGCCTGCCTGCCTGCCTGCCTGCCTGCCTGCCTATCTATCTATCTATCTATCTATCTATCTATCTATCTATCTATCTATCTATCTATCTATCTATCTATCAGCTAAACAGACATGACCCAGCCTCTCTTTGTTTCTCTCCTCTGTCCTAGGAAAAATTGGGGTAATTCGCAGGTGTTGGGGGCACTTCTCTAGATAGAGCTTAATTAGAGGGGATGTTGGAAGCAATTCTCTGGATGGAGCTTAATTTCCTATCTCAGAACACAATCAACACATCTGAGGCTCCTGACAATCTGCTAGCTGCTTACAGATTCTGTCAAACTAATTGTGAACATGGATGCATGGATGCATGGATGCATGGATGCATGGATGCATGGATGCATGGATGCATGGATGCATGGATGCACGGATCAATAGATAGGATGGTTTAATGGAAAGTTAATAGCATCAGCTCTTAGTGGACTGAGAAAGGTTTGTGTCAGATGATGTCAAGAGCAGCTTTATATCTTTCACCATGGTTCTGTTGTTATCTCTTTCTGAATGAGAATCTGCTCTGAGAGTAGCAGGAAAGTAGTTATTGAAAAATTACAGGTGCACAAGATGACCAAGTTCAGGGTAATGGTAAATGATTACAGCTTTCTCTTTCTCCCTCTTTTCCTTTTAAATAGAGTTTTGTCATAGATTCACAATATTTCTGACTGATCTCTAGAGCTGAAGTGTCTGTGCAGTCACTGCTAAAGTGGCACGTCCATTTATGAATCCTGTCATTGTCTGTGGCTGCCTACCTCTAGAATTTGGAGATTTGTGAACACAGCCTTTCCATTAGGATCTAGATAATGTGGCCTGCCCTTTCCATGTTTATATATCTGCTTCCCACTGAATTTCAATCATAGTGCCACCTTCTAAAATTAATCATCTGTGAGGCCCTTTCTGGCATCACCTCTATACCATATTTGCAAGCCAGGTTATAAATAAATAAGAAGCACAGCTTTTAACTTTTAAGTATATTTTTGCTTTAGGTGCATTAAGAAACCTGTTAGCTTGGAAATCATTTTGTGTCTTCCGAATGCAACTCAGAGACCTCTGAAACAGGGAAGGAGATGAAATGATAACCAGGGTGCCTGTGGGTGTTATTTTGAGTAGCAGAGAGACAACTCACATGGGAGTTCTCCTTCTTCTTGTTGTATTTCTGTATTCAGAGATGAACAGTTTTAAAATGTTGTGCAAACTGTGGAGCTGTTATGAACTTTCTCAAAAAATCTTTCTCCCCTCTCCCCCAAAAATTAAAATAGAAAAGTGCACCATGCAACAGTGGGCCAAGCGTTCTTTTTTTCTTGGAAAAACCAGGGAGTGCTTGACAGAGTTGATTTGTTGAAATTTTGATGTGAAACTAATAATGAAATTAGAATATAATTATCCTTGTCTCACGATTTTCCAGATTCTGCTTAACGTTCAGCTCAAAACAAAGCATGTGAAAAGCAGTTTTAAGAGAAACAATTATTTATAATTGGGCAGGGGGGAACAATTTATTTTTATAGAACATGCATGCAAATATTGAAGTAGGAATTGTTCAGTCCTTCTAACAATGTATTTGATAACCCCATGCATAATTTTATATGTTGAACTGAACTCAGTGGCACCCAACTCTTTGGTGAGTGATTGTGTCAAATTTTACTCACTTTCCCCCTAAGCTCAAAAATCAAAATACTCTTTCCTTTATTCCTAAGAAAGTTGCTCCAGACCTTTGATAATGTTGACTTTTCTATATTTTTTCCAGTGGTGCAGTAACCCTTTTGGGATGCTATGGGCAGACTCTACATAAGAACACACAGCATAGATTTGTAGAAAGGCAAACTATTCAGTATCCTTTCAATTTTATGAGCCCCTTTCATGCTTTGGCAGATAATCATCTAACGTATTTCATCTTGAATGGGTTTCCTGATTCAAATATGTGGACTGAAATGGCATTATGTATACCAACTCAGCTTTCTCCTTTTCATGATTTATAGCCCCATCCTATACATTTCTAGTGTTAAATGAGGAGGTAAATAGTTTCAGATTTTTTTTCCCCCCTGAACTCTCCCTGATCGTCTTCAGTGTGTGTGGTTCTACCTTTGCTTTGAATGAATCTCCTTACTTCCTTTTGGCTCTTAGCCAGCATTCTTGATTTAAATAACCTATTATCTATGGAACCTTCTGATACTGCTTAGAAAATGGGCTGAAATGTATTGCAAAGTGTCAGCATGTATAATGTATAATGTGTTCCATATTTCAGTGCATTGCACTTCAAAGCGGTTTTACGATATAATTACTTTGATTTCTCTCCATATTCCTTTTGACAAAATCTACTGTCTACTGCTGTCACTTAATTCTAGAAGAAAGGTACTTTTCATTTTGTTTTTTTGTTCTATTTTTATGGGTAGGATGTGCTCTTTATTTTATGGCGGTGACAAAGCCTATACCTAACACCTTTCTAACGTGAAATGGGAAAACATTTCCATATACAAACGGTCCCACAAGAATGTGGATTTTTTTTTCCAAGCATTCTAAACGCCATTGCCTTGAATGCTTTCTTGTTATATCTTCTAAATAATATCCAAGAAGTGGTTTAATCACAATTATTTTGACTCCTGCAATTGCAGCGAGGTTTGCAATCCTGACAAATTAGGGCACTTTTTGTCATAAGTACCTCAAATAATTACAGTCCCTGTCAGATATTTCTGAATCATGCAGATAAAGCTTTTTATCCCATTCTCTCTCTTGCCCTCTTCCTATGAAATGTATCCTTCTCAGACATGCGCTCTATTGCTGTTCTCGATTTGACATTGTGTCAGCGAGAAATGATATAGTGACATGTTTCCAACACATACAAGAATATGGGAATATGGAGATCCATTTCCTTTCACAGGAAAAAGTTACAGATTTTGATTACCAGCTTGTCTTCACTCTGCAACCTGCACCTACTGCCTGCCCTTTGTATGTGAGTGTGTCTTCGAGTCAGCCTTGGCTTCTGACAACCGCATGAAACCACATGCAGTTTTCTTGGCAACATTTCTCAGAGGTGGTGTGTCATTGGCTTTTTTTCAAGAATTGACAGAGAATAACTGGCCCAAAATCACCCAGCTCTAAGGCAGGAATAGAAGTCATCCCCTACCTTCTAGCCCAGCACCTTAGCCACTACATCAAACTGGCTATCTACTCCTTATGGACATCAGGAGAAAAAATGGAGGGAGTCATAACAAGGGTACAATATATCTTGGGTAGAGGGGCCAGCTTTCTTCCATTTGTTTGATTTCTAAATGCAAATTATGTATTTTACAGTAGCATAAAGTGTTTGTTATTCTGCTGGATAGCTCCTAATGCAGAGTATTAAGAAAGATCTTCCTTCTGGTGGTGGCTTCCCATTTATGCAACTCTCCCTCTTGGTTACAAGTTGGATTAACACTTGTACATTTTCTGCGTTAGCAAAAGCTTGGCTTACCCAGAATTTTGGTTGAATCCATACTGCTCTGAGTTTCCCCCCTTTAATGTGATTAATTGTATGTCCTTTTGTTGGCTTTTGCTTTGAGATAAATGGAACTCACCCTAACCGTAACCGATAGGGTCACTTCCCCCCATTAGAAACTTGTTGAAATGTGCTTTTCCATTGGAAACAAATCCCAGTTTAATTTCCCTTCCATCAAATTAAATGAGAATGTGTTAACATAAATTGTAGAAGAAGAGTTTGGCAGAGGACTATTCTGAATATTGAGACTTAACCTTCCCAAGTGGAATTTCCTCTCAATCTTTCTTGCTGTAATTTTCATTAGCCTAAGCCTAGCATGGCCAACAACCAAGAATCTTTGAGACAGAAGACCTGAGCAATGCATGCGTCTCATGCCAAAAATAAGAAACAAACAAAACAGAACAAAAAGATGTAATAGTGCCTTATTTGAAAAAGGAGGGTGCTATGGGAGACCCATCAAGCTAAAAACGAGTGTCATCTTAGTACAAATTAAGTAACATTATTAAGAGAAGGAAATATTCATCTGAAAAATCTTTAAAGAACAGTGAGAAGACTCCTTTATCTAAGGTTAAATATCATCTATAATTTAGAGATGTCCCTGAATATAAAAGGAATAATTTCCAGCATCCTACCCATAATTAAAGTACAATTAGTGGATGAACAATGGCTGCTTTTTTTAATGCCATATTGGAAAATTATAGCTTTTCTCAATGTTCTCAAGGAGGCAATGTGTTTTTTGTTGCCTTAATACTCTAAAGGGCAGATTTGGGTAATAGCTGTTAGCTTTACTTCTTTTCTTTTCTTTTCACACCAAGAGACCAATTTTATATGATCTCCGTGGAGGGAAACTGGAGCAGAGGGCCAGATGGGAAGGAAGGTACAGTCAGCTTATCTGGAGAAAAGCCTCTTCAAAGGTGGGACCGAGTTTAAGAAAGAAAGGCTTCTTATGGGCAGGGAGAGGTAGGGCTAGAAAATCTGCATATTATAGAAACAAAAGAGGAAAATGAGAAGAGTGAGGGCAAGTAGGAAAGAAATCTGTGAGTCGACAGTTTTGTGGTTTAAAGATGAACAGAAAATGTCATTTTTTTCCACATTCCCATAATCTTCCCCACAATCCACCAGCCAAGGTCCATTGTATCTAAACTGCTTCCATTTTATTTTCAGTGGAGATTTTAAACAAACGTTTACCTCCTTTATAACTCATGTGTTAAGAACCATTCCCTATCTTTTGAGGACAGTTAGAGGCAGTAGCTCTGGACAAGCAGCAGCTTGTTCCAGAGAAAACCCTTACCGAGAAGGTGGCCCTGTTTCTTTTCCCATTCTCACATTCTCTCTGATGCCTCCTCCCTTGCTCACCTTACTTGGAACATGACAGCTGAGGAGTTTCAATAAAAGAGGTATTAATGATTTTGGTATCTAACTCTCCCACAGCAAGCCTATTATGGTCTAAAAGTATAACAATGCAAAATTTAGCTGGGGTTCTACAATCCACTTCTCCAAGTCAGTTAAAAATTTAGAAGCTGCATCCACTAACATGCTACATTTGTTGGCAACATTCGGCCCTGAAAAAAAAGCGGTAATAGAGATCAAACAAAGATTTGGATTTGCAGAGGGATAGATCTAGTGGCCTGAAATATTACTGGAGACCCATGGAATAGATCTTTTTCTACACTCTGCTGTTGTTGTTTTTGATATTGTTCTTCTATTCCATTATGGAGAGTTTTCACACTGATTAAGCTTAATACCTTAACATGGAAGGCCCTAGAGGGAAGAGACAGCAATATTTCATACTTGGCATGTATCTCCCCAAGCTGAGATGAGAGGAGCTAGACAATTGCCCATGTCTTGCAGCATTGCTCCCTGTAGGCTTTCTAGTGTGCTAAATTAAAATGCATTTAGTGTATTGGTAAGCATGCATTTAGTCATTTGCACCTTGCAAAAGGCACGGATTGGCCAGTTATGGAGAACGTGTTTTTTTGCTTGCCAATCAGAATGCACAAATTTCTGTGAAAGTTGTTAAATTCTGTTCAATTGCAACTGGGGTTAGAAAGAGTTTGGCTTCAACTTGGGCCTGGTATTATCAACTAACTACTCTCCACTTTTAGGGTGGTCAATATTTCACTGTTAACAGTAAGAGTACATTTTTTAAAAAAAATTACTTTAAAGTAATGTATTGCCTGATTATCCAGTACCTGATTATTCCTTTCCTCTCAGACTGTCAATAAATACATTATTTATTTAGCGGTTAGCTTCAGCTTTTTGCCTGGCTGAGAGTTTTTCAGTATCCTAGCATGTTACACAAACCCAGACTGTTTGGTCATTTTATGCATGATGTACTGTGTAAACCTGGAAAAGTGGTTAATTCGGTAACAAAATTAACCCTAGAAGATAAATACATCTTTTGAGTAAGATTGGTTATGGAGGTTGATTGGTTGGATTCACAACACCACATGCTTAACCAGAAAGTTAACAAGGCAGTATTGTTCTGTTCACGTAACTTATTATGCTCAAACAGTAAACTATATTTTGGCTTAATATGATTATCTGGTTCACATGATAGCATTAACATATTAAGACAATAATGGAGTTTATCCATTATACAGAACAACATGCTATGTAATCCCATTTTAACATTTTGACTTTTTAATCTCATTTAACCTTTTAACTTGTGGGCAAGGAACAGTATATATCTCCAAAGATTTGTCATCCTCCACCTTTGAGAAGTCAAGTAAGCAAGAACATTTCTTGGCCTGAACGAACATAGTAAAAGAAGGTGGGCCTTTCACTTTGGCTGCAACAATTTTCCTGCATTTCTTTAATTTCTGTCTCTCAGCAAACTCTTACACAAAGGCAGAAATGTAACTGGCACAGAGTTTCATCCCTTTTTACAAAACTCCTTTCTGAAGACAGAGGAACTATTGTAGCTGATGTCAAGGGATCATCTTAAGAGTCACTCAGGGAGTCTGGGGATTGCCATACTTTGGGCAAAATTCCAGTCAACTATAATAGGAGGAAACTCCAGCCTACTGAACCGATGATAACAATTGATTCCATTGTGAAATACACAATAAATTCTACTAGATCCAGATGTGTAACTGGTAGAAAGGTAATCAAATGTTAGGGGTCAGCAATTAACAAGTTGTCTGGTCCCCCCCCCCCCTTAAAATAAAGGAGAGCAAAAACCAACCGTATCACAGTTAAATATGTAGAACTAGAAGGCAGCCATTTGTTTTTACCCCCCACCCACAAAAGGAGGGGACTCATATTCCACCATCCTCATCTCTTTTTATAAGGGAGGGGAGGAGATTATTTGCTCAGATTGTTTAAAATCTTTCTCCTCTTTGGAAATGACAGTTTGCCTTTGTCTTTTTGCTTAAACTAAGCAAAAAGCCCCTTATGAAATTATCACGATGTCTTCCAATTAGGTCACAATAGAACTATTTAATCCATCAGGAAAAAAGGAAGTAATTATATTTACTTACATAGAACAGGCCTACATCTTTCTCCCGTCTTCGAGGGCCACCCTCACATACCATCACGATCCATTATGCTATTCCCTTTTGGGGTAGGCAACATTATTCAGAACACAGAAAAGGAATACAAAATTGTAAGAGAAAGAAGTTAAGACATGTCTATGTCTGTACTTTTTTTTACCTTTCTATTTTGCAAACCATCCTAGCTTCCACCATGCCCATACCCTGCTTCATATATTGCTTTTTGACCTTTAAACATCTCACTCACTGTCTCTTGAAGATCTGATCAACTCCATCCAACCACAACTTTCTTGGTCTTCCTGAAACCCATTCACTTTTTGTTCTTTTCTCTTTTCCTTCCTTCCTTCCTTCCTCCCTCCCTCCCTCCCTCCCTCCCTCCCTCCCTCCCTCTTTCCCTTCCTTCCTTCCTTCCTTCCTTCCTTCCTTCCTTCCTTCCTTCCTTCCTTCCTTCCTTCCTTCCTTCCTTCCTTCCTTTCTTTCTTTCTTTCTTTCTTTCCAGATTGATCTACCATGATTCTCTCTGTATGATCAAACCACCTCATCATACATCTTTCATACTGATCACTCACTTCTGTATTCTTGGCCCAATCTCTTCTTCTCTTACCATGCATTCTTCTTAAGACCCTCATTCTCATTGCACTCAACTTACTGTTATGTTTCTCCTTATATACCCAACTCTCACTTCCATAAGTCAAAACAGGCAGAATAAGCTCTTATACACTGCTACTTTCACTTCCACAAACATTAATTCCTTGCCACAGATTATGTATTACCTGTTAACTTTCCACTAGCATTTGCCTGCCTTACCATTTCTTCATGTACTTTTCCATTGCTAGAAAACACTCTACCAAGGTGGGGTGTGCAGTTCTACTAGTTTTTTTTTACTTCTTAGTGGCTTTCAATATTATCAATCATGTTATTATTTTAGTCCATCTGGTGGGATTAGACATTAGGAGCACTAAAGTCTTTTGGAGTGTTTCCAGTCATTCCTGTATAATACATTCATAGAGTGACTATTGCTCAACACTAGTTTAATGCACAGTGTCCTCCAGGATATACTGTCCTATCACCTATGTTGTCTTGAGTTTCAGTGCAATAGTATGCTGATGATACCCAGCTTTATACCTCATACCTTCAAATTCCAAAGAAGCAGTAAATAACTGTCAGGCCCAGCCCAAGAACCACAGGGAAACAATACAGCCAAGTTCAGTTCTTTATTGCTTACACTATATAGACAGAACCTTGCCAGACTAAATCTGTACTATGCTAACCTAATAGATATACTCTGGGAGAAACTAGGGAGTGGCTATCTTAAGTTTCTTCTTCTTCCCATGCTCGTGCTCTGGACTATGTTGCCTCTTCTCTCCCCCCTGGAATGCACTCCCTCCTTCCTGAGAACTGGACCTCTACTGCATTCCATCACACCACCTCCCCCTTGGTAGATTCATTCCATCACATCACCCTTGAACATTGCCTATCTGTGATAATGGGCTGGATGAGAACAAACTCAAGTCCAGACAGAATCAAGATAAGGCAAAAGCTGGACACAGGGAATGAGGTGAAGCTCGTTCTGGATGGTGTTGCACTCTCCGGGAGGAGCAGGCTTACAGTTTGGAAGTGTCCCATAAACCTTGACTGTCATTGGATTTGCAAGTATTGGCTTGTGTCAAGGTGCATGTTTGCAAAATTACAGCTAATGAGTCAACTGCATACCTTCTAAAGCCAGCCAGACTAAGCAATGGCTAGCCATGCCTTCTTTAAAATTCTTCCTGACTTCTGCAATTTGTTGTACATAAAGCTGCCTTTGAAAAGAATCCAGAAATTGCAACTGATTCCAAATAGGGCACTGAGGCAGCTGAGTTGTGCAAAATATGGGATCATATGCTTCCTATACTGAAAGACCTGCACCAACTGCCAGTTGCCTACTGCGCACAATTCAAGATGTTGGTACTGATCTTTAAAGCCCTCGAAGACTCAGGGCCTTCCTACCTATAGAACTGTATCTCTGACTATAAGCTGCCTAGCTAATCCGATCATCAAAGGCCTTTTTGAAGATATCTCACTACTGGAGACTCATCGGCTGGTGTGCAGGAAAAGGTTTTGCCCTCTATGTCTCCAGGGTTTGGGATGTGCTCCCTAGGGAGGTACATTCAGCCCCCACTGTTTGAGAAAACATCTCTCTTCCTGATAGGCTTTTAACTGTTGATTTATTTTATTTATAAGGGTTTTTTGGAAAATTGTGCTAATGCTGCTTTGTTTTGCTTTTGTACTTTTGCGGTTCTAAGCTGCCTTGATTGCAGGACAGATGGAAAGGTGGGGTTTAAATCCAGTAACTAATTAATTTATTAAATGTGTATGTATGGCTAGACCTACTTTCCAACCTTACGCTTGAAACTGGCCTTTTTTCCAAGTAGAAACATATCAGTCAGTGTTCTCATTTATTCTTGGGTCACCAAATGGCAGTCACCTTCTCTGTATTCTCATATCCTGCTTGCACCCATCCATTCGTATCATCTAGCAGAATAGCATTTTCCCCATGGGTACATCATTCCTTCAGAATGTTGCATAATTTTTTCCAAACCTCTTCTCTGGTTCTTCATCACCCCCAATCATTGGAGCATAACATGCCACTCTTACTTTCAATGTTCAAGGGTGATGTGATAGAATGTATCTACCAAGGGAGAGGTGGTGAGTCTTACTTTCATACGTACAGAGACAACAAAGATGATTCCAATTCATCCTTTACAACATACATTTAAACTCTTTTATTCATCATTAAACCTACACCTTCATTTCTCTGCATGTAGGCATCCCCGCCGTCTACAAGTTTAGATCACCTTCATTCAGAGCTATTACTTCCTTCTCTTAGTTTCACAACGTCACCATTTTGATTTCTTTCATTTTATTCATTAGCTCATGCTCTTCACCATTTATAGCTCTTACTTTTCCAGTGGCAGTCTTCTATAAGGCATGGTTGGCCCCAGATGGGCTTGTAAATTTTGAACCAGAGCATCTACAAGATCTGACGCTTTCATGAAAAGATCCATGCAATGCAACCTCTGTATCCTTTTGTACTTGCATGCAATGCCACATAGAAAAGGGGTGGAGCTTATGGCACAATGCTGTTTTCCTCATTTCTCCTCCTCACCACTTCCTGCAGGCACCTCTGTTTTGACAGTCTGCTGCTGTCCTTGGTCAACTGAGGGTTTCACATTCTACTTTTTAGTTAGAGAAGATATAGACGAGGTTACCAGTCTTGGTCATAACCATGTCACATGTAGCAATGATAAGGACAGTACTGGTCATTTTGTGGACATCTTGTATGCTGCAAACTCAATCTAAGTTCAGTTTTACCCCAAGATGCTCATGCTGTTAAACTCAGATGAATAATCTAGACACTACCTTACAAACCAACATACTGTTACCCACATCCCACCAACTTGGAGGAATAGCCAGTGTGGTTGCCCAGACTCAGGATTCACATTTACTTAGAGTGTAAACATTTGTATGTGTATGCATGTGTGTGCACATGCAGCTTGGAGTCAGGGTGACTTCTGGTGACTGTATGTTCTTGCCAACACTTGGAATTGGTTTCCCACTACTTTTTTCAACTTCTCACTCTAGATTTGAGAGTACAGTATCATTAATGACCTATTAAAATTCTAATTCTAACAACAACAACAACAACTAAACAGGTCTTTGTCTTCAAGAAGTTTACAGTTGACAACAGAGGGAAAAAACAAGAAATATCAGGAGTCAAAGTTATAGTTGGATCAATGTATGCAAATAAAGTTGTACATAAATAAAGCTTTCATGTGGTTGGGGATGAGAATTTTAGAAATTAACTTTATAGTATTATTAAAATGATATATCATAACTAAAATCTATGCAATTAGGCAGGTATTGATATTGGGTTGGGTCCAGATTTAGTCATGCTGAGAATAAATAATTGAAATCAATTAGATTTAAATTATGATTAACTGGTCCCAATGATTTCAATGGCTGCCTTCTACCCATTATTAAGTCTGAATCTGATCCATAGTTATTTACAAATCTTTATCTTTGTCACATAAACATACTAAATAATCAAATAATATCCATTAGAGGATAAACCTTATTTTTCATATGATCAATAAATTAAACACTCTCCAGTTTTGGGGAAATCGATTTCACTCTTGTTTTCTTTTCTAAATCTGATATAATTGCTCAATTCCAACAAAACTGCTTAATCATAAATTTTATTTTCTCACTCTGCAAAGTGTAGGAATAAATTATGCTTTCTGTGTTTTAGCATAATATATTCTCACCGGAGATACCAAATACAGCACTAACTACTGTTTTGTGTTAAGGGTCTTGGGAAATTAAGTAGATGAAGCTGAAGTCAGTCAGTGGATAAAAGGTAGGCTTGAAAGAGGAACAAGTACATGAAAAACAGGAGAGATAAGATGGGAAGATACCACAGACAGTTTTAAGTCAGTATTATGTCAAAAGGTACTTTTGAATTTGTTCAATTATTTTCATTCTATCTGATGAAAAATATAATTGTTTTGTTTTGTTTTAAGCAATAAGAAAACTCATTTGAAATTCTTATTCTTGACACTATAGAGGAGCTCCTCCCAGGGGTCTTTTTTAAGGTTAAAAAGTGGGGAGCAGCCAGAAAGGCTGCAGAGCAATAAAGAGATTTGTAGCAGAGAGAATAATACTAATACTAATAATAATAATAACAACAACAACAACAACAACAGCTATGGTTACCTGACCAGGCCAGTAAGTGATAGATCACCTGACTCAGTCCCCGGAGGCTGCAAGAGACTTGAGATGCAAAACCACATAAGCATGAATTCTAGCAAGATAGAGCTACTGTTGGTAACCCTGGTTCAGTGGAAGTTCCATCGATTGCTCTAGGTGGGGCTGGACCCCCCCTAAAGAGTTGTTGTAAAATTTAGGGGCACTTCTGGACTCACAGCTCCTGATGGAACAGAAAGAGTATCTGCCACTTGCACCCATTTTTGGACCAAGAGGTGCTGAAGACAATGACTCCTGCCTTTGTCATCTCTCACATTGTAATTCTCTGTAGGTAAGGTTCCCCTGGGGATGACCCAGGAACCACAGCTGGCACAGAAGGTGGATAACTATAAAGCCTTATATGGCTTGGGTTCTTGATACCATCAGGATGATCTTCTCCAAGTACGATCTGCCTGCCTATGCAAGGCCATTGGGAGAAAATGCTGTGGGTGATCATTGGAGTGGGGACTCAAAGAATGGCATTCTCAGGGGCATACCCCTCACTTTGCAACAGGTTGCTCCTGAGATCAGGCTTGGTCCTATCCTTTTATTCTTTAGGAAGGAGGTTAAAAACCATCCTTTTCTGTAGGGCATTTGAAGAGAGAGATTTAAATGGAACAAGTTTTTTTTTTAAGTAAGCCATGCAGAATTATTCAAGCAGGTAACATAAAAATAGTTGTAATAAGTAAATTGAAATCATCATCATCACCATAGGAATTTTAAATCACTCTCTAAATAAGGTGGGGAAGCAAGTCTTTTTTATTATTATTATTATTATGAAGAAATCTTTCAGGGATATGGAAGACAAATGCTGGCTCAAAGTTACATGGAAGGGTTACATGTACATGGAAGAGTTGCATGTTACTTGGAAGAGATTGTGCTGCATAGAAAAGGGGATGGAAAGCCAGCAATGATGATGAATGGATGTCATTCATTTTTTGAGCCCTTGGAAAGATAACTAAATTGTGTTAAGGGTGTGTGTGTGAGAGGAAAGACACTGGAAAGAAATATAACTTCACATTTGCTAAACCATAATGAGGCTTGTTTAGTTTTGACTTATCAACTGCAGCTTAGTCAGCAAACCAAGTTGAAACAAATCATAGCTATTTGTAGCTCATGCAGCAGTTAGCTTTCTCATTACCAAGGCAGGGAGAAGTAACTTTCTAAGAGTCATAGATACAACAGCTCCCAGTGTTAGCTCTTAGCATAAAGATAATTCTGAGACTCAATATTGAATCTTCTCTCTGCTCAATTGCTGGACAGTTCCCTGCCAGGGTCAGAAGGCTGGCATAGGAAGTCCTATCTGTACTTGTTTATTGGCTGTTATCTTAACCCCATAATATCTTGGGTCAGGCACATTCTCTGAGCCTGTGATACACATGGAACCATTATATTTTTTGCCTATCTATATTTTACAATAAAGCAGCTTAAAATAAGATTTACATTCTCAAGATTTATAAGGCCGCCCAGCTCAGGCAATGTGACTCTGGGTAGCGTGCAGCATAAAAAACTAACAATAAATGAAAAAATTAAAAAACAATATGATAATAAACAAATACAATATAGAATATAGAATATAATATAAAATGGTGACCAGCACTTAACAGAACATAATTATGACATAATTAAGGAACGTTTTATGCTGCATCCCGCAGTGCCCAGCCAGACTTTTTGGGAATCACACCAGCTATGGCTGTTTAGTTCTCCAACCTACCAATCCCCCCCAAATCTGGACCCAAAAGGGATTCTGCCATGCTAGGTGCTCAGCAGACCACCTTTCCTGCAACAAGGATCTGCCTGCACAATGAGCTGGCAGAGAGAGCTCCATTTCCCCTCTGATGGCACCAAGTTCCCCAGGGTAACTGCTGGGCATCCCAGGACCTTACTGCCAACCAATTTTATTTATCTGTTTGTTTGTTTTTTAAATGTATTGTCCACCCAGCTCTAGTGGTATCAGGGTGTTCAAGATCAGGTCCAACGCAATGCCCCCTCCCTTATCTTCATAGCAACACCTGGGAAGGATAAGCTTTGTGCACAGGCCCCCCACCTGTGTTCAGGTTAGGCAGCTTGATGCCTTCCAGAAGTTTTGGATTGTAACTCCCAAATGCCCCAGTTATCATGCTAGTAGTAAAGAATTGCATGACATGTGGTACTAATATACATGGAACCTACCCTTCTACTAAAGTATGTTCAAATCAATAATGCACAAGGCTGGAGGCTATGTTCCAAAAACCAGGTTTTGTTGTTGTTGCTGTTTAGTTTTTTCAGTCCCTTCCAGCTCCTCATGACCCAATGAGCATAATTTTTGCCAGGACTGTCAGCTAGTAACTGCTGCTTTGTGTTGATGCTTGAGTCATTGATGATAGTATCTACCCAGCTTGTCTTCTGTTGGCCTCTTTTTCAATTGCTTTCCATTTTTCCAGGCATCATCATCTTCCCTGATGACTCTTCCCATCACATTATGAGTCCAAAATGTTTAAGCTTCAGCTTCATTATTAATGTTTGCAATGAGCAATCTGGTTTTATGTAATTTAGCATTGAATGATTTGTTCTTCTTGTGGTCCAGGGCATTCTCAACCGTTTTCTCCAGCACCAAGATTCCAAGGCTCCTCTCTCTTTCTCAGCTGTGATTCCCATATGAACATGTGAGCTTTAATTTTCCAGAACTTCAGGACACTGAATATGTGCCACCCAGTGGAAAGTTATTTTTTGACACCAGTGGAGGAGGGGGGTACACAAGAGGGGACAAATGGAAAAAGCAATATCATGCCATTGCTATCCAAACTGTGCCCTTTTATATGTGTATCATGACACTGTACTCGTACCAAAGGGATGGAGCTTGCAAACCCAACGGTGTGACACTGCTTTTGTCATTATGATGTCTGCAGACACCTCAGTTCGGCACTTTGGTCTCCAGTATCCAGTTCAAAGGCATCTAATTTTCTTCGTTCACCCTTTCTGATGGTTTAGCTTTGGAAAAACGATGATGAAAATGCATAACTTAGTTCTCTAAAACCAAGCCAAAAGCTAGATGGAATTAAAAAAAAAATTACATACAGTTATGATCATTCCCCTATATTTAATAATTTCCCATTTGAACACGTTAAAATTAAAACCTGGTAGTAATTTTGAAAGGGCTGGGAGACTGCACACAAGGTTTGAGGGAAATAAGTAACTAAGTTCTCAGATTTGTACCTGGATGTACTATATGTAGTGAAAGATAACCTTTCCTCTTTTCTGTCTATGCTATCAGAAGGATTACATATTCTCAGCAGCATTTCCTGTCAGTAGGCAATGTCCTGAGTTTAGGCAGTTTTGCCCCCTCCAAATGCTTTTGATAAAGGTCTCATCTTATTGACCAGCATCCATACTGGCTGGAGCATGAGAATTCAGCCCATCTAACAGACCTCAGGAAGCCTATATAGGAAAACAAGATGAGGAAAACATTTATTCATTTCATTAGTGTCCTTTGTAGCTGAAATACCAGAATAGACTGTAATGTCAGCTCACTGTGCATTGAATACTGGTTTTTTTTTTCTATAGTTTGTGGCACAAAGGTGTCTACGAAAAAGACAGATGCCCAGTGTTGATAGATGTGGAACTGAGGTCAACACCTTCTAATCCTAAGCATGTGTATTCATAATATAGTTATGAATCTTCTAAATGAAGGTTTGTCAATGAGTAATTCGGGAGAATATATATCCTTCGGAAGATATATGATTTTTCTTAGAAGTGGCTCCTTTAAAAAGTAGGCCCTGTACTTAAAAATGAATAAATAAAAACAGAACTGCCAGGCAAGATCTCCAAATTAGCGTTTTAGTATAAATTTGCCAGAGAGAGTAAGCCAGCAAATTGTTAACTTCCTAGTGGAAGAGAACACAAGATATCTGCAGATTGATGGCAAGGACACTTTGTCTGGATCACTGAGTGGGCTAATTTCTATATTTAGTTGCAGATTTATAGTTGTTTTTAATACAAGGACGGGACAGTGAATCGTTAAGGTCAGAATTTATTTTATGTTTTTAATAGCAATTGAAAGTGGACTGTTGAATGCTTTCCAGAAGTGGCAAGGTGGGGGGGAGGGGATAGGTGAATCGCTCTATGGTGCAGTGTGACTTCAGCTTCAGAAGAGAGGAAGAGGAATTACAGCTTGAAAAGCAGAAAGACCAGCTTTCCCCAAAGTGGTGCCCTCCAAAATGTATTAAATTTCAGGTCCCAGAATTCCAAGCCAGTATAGCTTATGGCCAGGTGTAATTTTTAAGGTAACAGAAGAGGAACATTAAGTACAGAGTGAGTCATTACTGCAACAGTATTTGATTTCATTGTAATTCGTTCAAACAAATTTAATTTTATTCTTGTTGAGAGGCAGCCATTGGCGCATCATTCCAAAGCCAAGCACAGCCCCCACCTTGGAAAAGTTTGAGCACTTGGGTGGGCAAGCTATTCACAAGATTTGTCCCTCCAGTGGGCTGTTTTGACTTGGGAATAGGCTGGTTTTAGTGTTCCAGGACTGTCTGATCTGGGCTACTTCTGGAATGCTCAGCGATCCCTTTCTGAAGTTATAACCCTCTGTTTGGAAGCTGGAACATTTTGGGATGGCACAGTTTGTACACTCCTGTTGATCCCTCTTGTTCTAAGGCTGTTGAATATATTAATTTGCAGATGTAAATCTGGGGTAGCAGCTTCTGGGACTCCAAATGTTCCTAAGTTATAACTCACAGCATCTTGAGGAATCGTGGCCAATGCTGAAGGAGTTGTAGTACAGCAGGGCTAGGAAACCACAGGTCACCTGTCCTAAGTAAAGTAGTGGATACTCAGACATCATTAATGCTTGATCATTAATGCGCAGCCCTGCTGCCTTCCTCTATCCGACTAATAATATTAAAGCCATCAGAGAAACTAGAAGCTATTTTCTTTTAGAAGTGAACAGCAGTTTCAGAAGACTAGGGAGGTGTGATTTCCTATTAAGCTTTTTTGGGGGAGGGGGGGTTCAACTGGTATGACTTTGAGCTGTAGGGTTACATTACATTTTTAATTTATGTTGTGGGATTCTGGTTTTTATTTTTTTATATGTATATTTATTGTGGCCTGGCTGCTGTTAGCCACCCAGGATTGTATGGGCAGCCATGTATGTATATATGTATAAAATAAATAAATAAACTAAGTACTAAGTAACTGTAACCTTTGCCATGCATACCTCTACTAACTTTAAATTAGGGTTACCATATCTGGGCTGCAAAATACAGGTTTACCACTAGATGGCTGCCAAGAGAATTTTCTGCATCTCTCGGTTGCCCTCTGGTGGCCTTCTAGAGCACGGTTCCCCAACCTTGGCAACTTTAAGACGGCTGGGGAATTCTAGGAGTTGAAGTCCACCCGTCTTAAAGTTGCCACGGTTGAGGAACCGTGTTCTAGGTTGAGGAACCGTGTTCTAGATTGAGGAACCCTGTTCTAGATTGTTTCAGCTCTGATTAAATTGCCTTCCTAAATAGCGCACCCATGGAGAATTTCCCTTCATTCACTTTGCTACTGCCATGGCTTAAAATATCGAAAAGCAGCGGTAGCTGTTCCACTATGCTTGGCTACTGAGTGCCTATACTGAATTCAGTGAATTCCCCGGACTTCCGTTTTACCTTCATCCCTCCCAATTCCTTGTCCTTTCATGCAATGTCATGTTCATTATGAGGTGGCGTGCCACAGCTTACACACACACATACACACAAACACACTCGTGCATACTTACATGCACACCCATGCACCCACACATGCTTCTCTGAGGTTAAAGTAATCCATCTAATTGCAAAAACAAGTATTTTGGGTAACCAAGCATTCGAACGGAAAGGAACCTTTGCAATCCCCCTCCTCCGGGGCTTGTGAAAGAAGATTTTCATGTAAAGCCTCCCATAAGTGTGGCCTGCGCTGGCAGAAATATAATCATTTCAGCTTGATTCTGTGCCTTTGATAGGTCAGCAGTTGTGGAAAGAAATGAGCGCATGCCTACAATTCTATTTCTGATGCTTCAATCATTTTTGCACCGTGCTAAAGAAGTCGCAGAGAGAATGCCATTCATAAGGAAACAGAGGGAATGTGCCAGCCGTACGCATATTATTAGCAAATGAAGACGCTGCCTGCCTGGAATCATTTGCAAGTGTGCTGGGGACCAATTTTTTTTCTTCAACCAGGCCTCCATCCTCATAATTCACCGAAGCTGCGTCGCCAGCCAAGAGCTTGATCCAGTCAAGGCTTTGTTTAAAATGTTGTTGAGACAAAACGGTGCTGCCTGAATTAAGGATACTTTTCAATAAAAGACATTTGTGTTGTTTATAGCAGGAGGTTTGGGGTTTTTTTAAATATATATTCTTTTTCATTACCACTACAGCACAGTGAAAAATGTATTTGAAGCCCAAAAAATAGCATATCTTGGCACGGAGGCTTAAGTAGATTTCCTATTCACTGAACAGATAAATGAAGCCGGAGCAAAGTGTTAGAGAAAATGCTGCTTTGAATGCTACTCGTGATATCCTCCAAAGGAAATAGTCTATCACAGGTACTCACTGTCAGATCCAGTTCCCGGCTGAGATATAGCTCCCCATTTCTTCTGTGCATTTGATTTATTTATTTATTGTGTGTATTTTTACTTTTTAGTGCATGCATTTTTAAGGTGCCAGTAGTGGGAAATTTTCTAAGTGGTTCACAAATCGAACATAACACCATAAAATGCAGGAACATTTTTTTAAGTGAAAAACTAGAAACTAGATGATGGGGGGATAAAAGTTCTGGGAAGGAAAATGATCTCACCTTGCTAAGAATTCATCAGTGTTAAATAAGTTAAGTCAATTTGCTAAAGACAGTGTCGAGACAGTTCTCTTCTCCTTCTCCTTCTTCTCCTTCTCCTTCTCTTGTCCTTCCTCTTCCTCTTCCTCTTCCTCTTCCTCTTCCTCTTCCTCTTCCTCTTCCTCTTCCTCTTCCTCTTCTCCTTCTCCTTCTCCTTTTTTCCCACAAGTGCAAGGTCCACTTTTTTTTTTTCTGGATCAACCGAATGTTGACTCTCCTTTACTCCTTTTTGCAAAATGGTATTTAATAGGTCAGTGGAAGGTTCTCCCCCCCCCCCAAGATTCCTATTCCTAGCTGAAACCCAAAATAAATATATTTGCTTTTATCAAATCATATGTAAAATTTTGAATTCTAAATCTCTGAAAGAATTGTCATAAGACATACACCATATACGTACTCATCCTGCTATTTATTTTCACGGTAAGCAACATTGTGCAAAGCACAGAATGTGAGTGAGAAATCAGAAGACAAAGAAAATAAAACACTGTTAAATCTGCTTCAGATCCACATCAGTCCCCTCACCAACCTTCTGCTCCTTACAAACCATCCTTGCTTTCATGTCCATATACCACTTCATGCTTATATTATGTACATTAAACTTCACACCTCTCTGTTTCTCAGGATCCCATCCAATCAGGATTTTCTCAGTTTTCCCCTTCTTCTTGACCTCTTCAGTCTTCCTTCATATATTTGCTTTGTGATTCAACCCTCGTTCATTTTTTGAATGTGACCAAACCACCTTTTCTTGCTGGTCGCATGCTTTTGTATTAGTCCACGTTCATTTATTACTCATTCATTCTTAACTTAGCATTTCTATTTTATCACACACCCATTTCTTGAGTATTTCATTCACACTGCATTCAACTCTTCTGTTTCTCTTCTTTGCATATTTTTTCTTCTTTTTATGTTTCTCTTTGTTGTATGGAAGATAGACCCAACTCTGTCTTCCATGCAACAAAGTGGCAGATGCACAGAGGGCCATGTTCACTTATTTCAACAAGCATTCATTCCTTGCAATGCAGCATATACTCCCAACGATCTTTCTACCAGCATTTACATGTCTTATTTCCACCACCACTCCGCCATCTTTAGTAAATATTCTCCTTAGGTACACAAATCCATCAACTTGACTCTAGCTTTTGTTGGTGGTGTTTTGCCATTTGCAACAATGCACTCCATTTTCCTTCTCAAAAACATTTGCCATGATCTTTGATATGTTAATTTTCAGATCTACAACCACAACACCTCTTAAACATCCCTTATAAATATACCTCTTAAGCATAGAAAGGAATGCCATACATCCTTGTCTTATTATCTGCTCAGTATTGAACTATTTGCTAAGTACTCCATTTATTTTCACATGTACTTTATTTCCATCAAATACCTCTTTTATCACATCCAGCAATCAACCTTCAACTCCATTCTCAGAGAAAACATTCCATAATTCAGTCTGATTCAAACAGTTTCTTTAAGTGGCTTGCACATTTTCTTTCTTTGCATCCACTTTCCATTCGTTTTCTCGCAAGCTTATCTTTTAATACTTTTTTGATGTATGACTCTATCTTCCTGTAATGATTCTTCTTTCACTCCAGTTTTTTTCTTCTCTTTCCTTTTCTTGTGTGTCAATTTTTCCTTAAGAACCATTCTTCATTAACAAAAATTGGTCTACCCCATAAGCTTAAATCGCATATTTGAAACAAGCAAAACTTTTTTTTTCCCAAGCAGATATTCCCCAGTCACCATTCTTATTCATTCATTGGTCTCCAAATGGTCCAATCACATTTTCTGTATCCTACTGTTCATTTCCCCAATTCATTCAGGTCACCTAGTCAAATAATATTTCTCTTGGATTGCATGTCACAAAATTTACCCCCAGAGTTATACCGGTGCTTAAACATTTGTGAACTTTTGGAACTTTCAATATTGCTGCATAAATATGATCTAAAATGTAATCTGTTCTCCACACAAGTCCTAAAATAGATAAAGAAAACCCAATTAAACAAATGAGTCAAAAACATTATACTTGTTCATTTATTTATTGAGGAGAATGATCCAAAGCTATACACTTGTGTGTTGGAAAAGTATATTTCTTCCATTATTACCATTCACTCACATGTAAAATAGACTACAAGTAGTCCTCCCTTAATGACAGTAACTGGAACTGACAACTCCATTGCTAAGTGATGCGATCATAAAGTGTGATGTCATGTGACTGTGCCGCTTAGCAATGGCAGTTCCAGAACTTCCTGTTGCTGTTGTTAAGCAAATCCTGCACAGTCATTAAGTGAGGCCATCACTGAATCACCATTTGCAACCTTCTGCTGACTTCCCCATTGACTTTGCTTGTTGGAAGCCAGAGGTGAAAGTTGCAAATGACAATCATGTGACTGTGGGACACTGCAACATTGTAATTGCAAGCTGGTCACCAAGCACCCAAATTGCAATCATGTGACTGTGTGGCCACTGCGATGGCCACAATTATGAGGATAGGCCATAAATCCTATTAGTTCAGTGCCATCATAACTTCGGTCGCTGGACTAGTGGACATTAAGCAAGGATTACCTGTACTACTAACATATAGATTCCTACTATCATGCATACCCCCAGTAGCGCAGATGACACCAAATGGTAGTTTCTCACATGCATTTTTGCCTTTTTGTTTGTCTGTTTGTTTGTTTGTTTGGGCCTTTTGTATTTATTTAGCCTTTATATTTTTATTTAGCCTTTACTGCCACTCCGCAGTGAGATGGGCAGTGACAAATTTGAAATATAAAATAAAATAAATGATCTAAAGATTTATTTATTTATAATAAATAAATTATATTTATACAATCTAATTGAATAATTAAATTAAATAATAGATTAAATAAATAATAATTTATAATTAATTATTTATGAATGTTTATTTATTTATTTTAGCCTTTTTATTGATTTAGCCTATCTATAATTAACTTTACTCCTTCAATTTCCTAAATTTATTCAGGAACAACTTATTCAGGTCAGTTATCACTTCCCCTTTTCTCTTAGATCCACAGACACACAACATCTCTATTTTTCTGCCTCTCCATTCATTCATTCATGCTCTTCGCCATGGACTCCTCTTACATTTGAAATGATGATACTAATCAGATGGGCTCAATACATTTTGAACCAGAGGCATCTGTAAGCTCTAACATTTCCATCAAAATGATGAAAACCGCATTGGATTTCCTCTTACCTTTCAAAGGACTATCTTCTAAATGCCAGGGTTCTCATCAGATGGGACAATAGATTTTGATTTCAAGAGGGCTTTAGTCAATGGGAGCTTCCACATAAAGCTTTGCAGTAAGACAGAGATGAAGTAGATCGGTTACCCTGCCATACATAGCATTTCCTACTAATGGTAAGAACACCACTGGTCATTTTTGGCCCCTTTGGCCAGCATGCCACAAGTGGAACCAAAGTCCAGTTTTACTTCAAGTATGCTTATTCTGTTCTATACAACTTAGGACTTCTATTAAGAGATTAAATTGCTAGCCAATAAACTATTGCCCAAATTCCACCAACCAGGAGATATTTGCAGTATTCTGAACAGCACAGGTTGCAAGGATGCATTTGCTCCAGAACTGATTTTTAACACACAGTCAAAACTATCAAGAGAGTTCAAAAATTAATGTAATTTGAGACGTCAAGATCTCTCAAGCAGCTTTTCTTAGAAATAACAAAAGCTTCTTCTGTGATATGTGTAATCGTGCTTTCCATTGTCCTTAAGAAGTTTCTAACAGCAAAATCTCCCCTTGTATTTTAAAATATTTTATGACCACACTTATGTGTCTAGCAACTAATGTGGTAGTTACATACGAAGGTATTTCTTTCCTACCGCCTTCTGCACCATTACAACTTCATTTTGTAGACCAGAACCATTTAATCATACTATAGGATAATTCTGTTGGTATATTTACCTAACATAAGCTATTTTTTTTAACTGGTTGATATAACTGCCATTGGACGGCTTAATTTGGTTTGAAGACTAAATCTTCCGTTACCTCTACTTTCGATTCTAATTCAATAATAAATAGACAAGTTGCTGCTGCTGCTGCTGCTGCTGTTATCATTCGTATTATTATTATGCTCTGGAACAATGAAAAAAAATCAGTTTTCTTAACTCTGCTGGAGTTTGGTAGTGCCCACCCCAAGATTATTTTTTCTTAATTTAATTGGATGAATTGAATGAGAATGTCAATCATTCTCTCTCTCTCTCTCTCTCTTCTCCCTCCCCACCCTTCCTCATTAAAAAACAACCTACTTGTAATTTGAAACTTAGCGGAAATATTTTAGTTGCCTGGCTCTGTATAGCCAGATTCCAAAGGGGAAGCTCTGTATGTTTCTCTTTTGAACAGTTAATTAAGCTCCCTGAAGCTGCTAAGAGAAGGGCTGGAGGAAAGTACTTTAAGAGCTTCTTCCTAACTGCATTAAAGTCTCCTGCAGTTTTCCAAAGCCTTCCTTTTTGACCTCCTTTTACTCCCATAGTTAGGCTATCCGTACCAAGCCCCAGCTCAGTGCAAGAACACAAATTAAAGCTGTCGAGCCTCTAACATCTAACAATGGGAGCCTACCACCTACCTAAGTAATTGGTTCCCCTGCTGAAAGGCTCTTACCATTATACTTTTTTTTTTCCTCCTTCAGCCAGAATCTGTATTCCTCAGATTAAAACCATTATTCTGTGCCCTGCCCTCTAGGACAATATAAATAGGCTACATCCTTCTCTGTGAAGTCCCTTCAGGTTCTTCAAAAGCAGTATCATATTTTCCCTACTGCCGTCCTACCTATTTAAGGCTAAACATGCCTGCTTCCCTCCATCTTTTCTCATAGTACTTGGATCAGAAGAGAGTGCCCTGATCTTCTATGTTATCTTTCTCTGAACTCATCCCAAGCCATCTGAGTCCTTATTAAAGGCTGGCCCCCAGAAGTGGACATGGTATCTAGAAGGAGTTCTTGTAAGGAGTGTGAGAAGCTGGAGAGGTACCAGGGCCTGAAGGAGGAACTAGAGAGGATGTGGAAAGTCAAGGCCAAAGTGGTCCCAGTGGTGGCAGGAGCACTCAGGGCTGTGACTCCTAAGCTGAGAGAGGGGCTCCAACAGATCCCAGGAACAATATCAGATCATTCTGTCCAGAAGAGTGCAGGGCTAGGAACAGCTCAGATCCTGTGCAGAACCCTCCAACTCCCAGGCCTCTGGAGGAGGACCCGAGATTGAGGAAGACACAGACCACCCATAAGGGTGAGAGGGAAAATTTTACATATATATATATATATATATATATATATATATATACACACACACACACACACACATATATATATATATATATTTTAAGAGCAATAATAAGAACTAATACAAACTAAAATAGGACAGAGAAAATGAAAAAGAAAAGAAATAACAGAAAAGAATAAAAGTGCAATAGGAAAAAAAGGTAGAAAAAAGTAGGGGGAAAAAAGAAAAAGAGAAAGGTATAAAGATAGATATAAAGATATAAAGATCTATGTGATCGCATCACTGTAAACTGTCCAGAGTCACTCCGCAGTAAGGCGGGCAGTGACAAATCTGAAATATAAATGAATAAAGAAAATTAGCTATTATACGAAGGCAAAAATGGTCTACAGTCCTGGGTATGTCTCCTTTTAGTTAAGTCCCACTGGCACCCAGATGAATCCCAGCAGAGCACAGGTATCATTATCACCATCTGGCGCACAGTGCCACTAGTGACCCCATAACGTGGGATGGGTGAAGGGTTCCTAAACAGGATGCCACTTTCTAGGCTATGCTGTGGCATTAGCAAAGTTGTCTGTGGCAGTTGTGTCACCTCCCCAGCAATCTGTTGTCCTCTCAGGAACGTATGACGAGGAGGACACAATGTACTAACACACGGCTTGTTCAGTCATTGTTTAGTGATTCAACCACAATTGGCTGGGTTTGCCCAGCATGGTAAGCCAAATTTAAACATGGCTTAGCACAGATTAAACCTGCAGTTGTGTATCAGTTTTTCTGGAAGCAGGCTCTGCTGAGAACAGTACAAGTTACTTCTGCTGACTAAATATGGGTAAGATTTCAGCATTAGGTTTTGTTAAGCATTGAAGGGATGGGCGTTGCTGGTGGTGGAATGGAGCAACCTATAGAAAAAATGCCACGGAGAAGGTGAGGAATCACGGGAAACTATTTTTTAGCCCCTTTTCTAAATGTGGAAACGGGATGGAGCAATTAGGAAATTAAACAAATCAGCCAGCATTGCTTAACTGGGGCTATTTGGCCTGCAAAAATCTGGACGACCAACAACCAAAGACAGAAATCTCTAACTTCTTGTGGCCATTAATCATCTGGATGGCCGTACCCTAGATTAACCTCAGCATGGAAAGCCAATCTCATATGTTTTCGCCAGTAATAGTGCCAAAGAGGAATAAAGAACGCCTCATCCCAGCTTTCTGATTTTCCTCACTCACCTGAGCTTCTCTTTTCTCAGAGCTACGTCCACTGAAATGTGGATTTTTTGGGGAGGGGGGGTTGTTGTGGCACTTTTCATGGCTTCCTAGTTCACAATAATGTAGGGCTATTTGTTCCCCCATTAGTATTGGCTAATTTGCCTGATACTATATCTTTCTTGTTTCCTTGCATTATTTATAACTAAAAATGACCGGGACTGAAACAAGTACTCTTCCCTTCAACTTTGATCCCATCTCCTCGAGTGCTAAGCTGTCCCTTGCAGTGACATTCCAGCATTTGCAAACGAACACCAGGGCATCTGAATGAACCCATTTTTTGTCTGACTCTCCTTCCCCCTGAACACTGAGCTTATTTGCAGCCGTTTGCTGTTAGCACCTCTCAGATGATTCTCCTCCACCCGTTTTCTAGAATGAGCTATTGATTGATTTGAAGGATGTAATCTCTTTGGTGGCTTTTAATGGTTGATGATTTTAATTCTGATTTTAATATAGCTTTAACATGTTGTTTTATGTTTGTTTTATGGTAAATACCCTGAGTCTTCAGTGATCAGCAGGATAAAGGTTGAGTAATATTTGGGGAGGGCTTCAGTTATCACTTCAGCCATTCACCTGCATTCACCCTATGAAGAAGCGTCTTGCCAATGAAACGTTTTGCTATATATTAGTATGCATAGCTCCCCAAAAGGATGTCTCCCTAACTGTAAAGTATGCTTCTCAGTTCCAGGCATCAAGCAAAATCAATATTCAGACTTGACATTTAAAATAAAAGTCCCACACCATTTCTGACATATATAACAGCAGATGAGCTGGTTTTAAACATTGCTCAATTTTGCGCAAAGCCTGGATATACACTGACAGCCATTGTGAGGATGCGCTTATATAATCTCTTGGCTTTCAAGAATATCAGTTTATTATTTACTTTGACTTGACAAGGAAGGTACAAAAAAGGCAAAAAAAAAAAAAAATAACAGAAGGGGAAAAGACACAGATGAGAATTATTTCAGTGGTGCAATTCTCAGGAGGGATTCCTGCAAGTTTGTGTTGATACAGTTGTGGGTTTTGCTTGTATTTTCTATTTCTATCTTGTCAAAGCTTTAGTTCTATATAATATATCAGCAACTTTAAAAGAGAATTTAATATTTAGCAGAACTTATTCCCCAAAGAATTGAGCATAGAAGGGGAGAAATTTGGTTGTTAGATTGTCTTCCTTAGGGGTAAGACCATTTGAGGGAACAAAGGCTTAGGTTTTTAGTAAATATGGACTGGGGGAAACTGTTTTACAATCTGATGAGAATAACCCCTTTTTTAGTTGTTTGTTTTGGTAAATGTAAGGTTTTCTTGATGGTTGTTAATGGCAGAAAGAATCAGGCAACAAAGACACAGTGATCTCTAGACAATAATTGTATCATTTCTATTTACAGCAGTAATCGTTTTTAAGTATTCATCATGTGTTAAAATCTGGACATGTTTTTCTCCTTCTTAAATATACATTTCTGTAAATTATTCTGTTGGCAGTGGCTGCTTGGTTTCCTCAGTAGTATATAATCTGAGCCTACTTCCTATGCTGTATTTGTAAAAGAGCCAAATCAATGAGCATTTCACAACGTTCTTCACCATTCTTCCACCCCAATTTTTATTTTTAAAAATTTAAGAATAAAAAATCAAGCTAACATGGACCAATATTATCAAACTCAATTAGCAGGGTACAAAACTCTTGGCTGAAAAAAAGAAGTATTGCTGAATGCTCTTGGTTTTATCTGAAACTTGCTTGGAAAAGTCAGCATTTGAAGATACCAGAATTTAAAGATGCAGAATCTTTGTCCCTGTTGGTTTTAAACCATGATTCAATCAGTGATGATGTTTCAGTTAGCTAGGAGCAGGGATGTCCACAGGGTAGGGTAAAAAAAGTCACAATGATGGCAAGACAGCCTGATTGAAGTTCTGCCCAGTTTTAAATGTGGATCACCCATGCAATGAACTTAAAGAGGCGCACCGTTACAGCTGCCATCTTGACTCTTCAACAGACAACTCTGGCTATGAGAATTATAAAACTTTAGCTCCATGCAGATATTCTTTTAAAATATTCACAGAATAAATGGGGAAGAGAGAGAATGAAACCCCCCATCCTCATCTTCCTCACTGTCAGGAAGAATTTCTGAAATGCAGTAGAGTTTTGGGAAACCCAGGAGGAGGCTTCCATTGTCACTCAGAACGCCACAAGCATAGAACCAGATAGGACAAACCTAGCATTCTTGTTCCCCTCCCCTCTTCCGATGCCTGATATTCTTCATTTTGTCCCATTTAAAAGATTCATAGAAACCATATCAAGTCATGAAAACAAACCTTTGAGATAATAGTTCTCTATTATTCCCTTTATGTCGGTCTGCGTATCTCAACTATATATTTATAGCATTATTGCACTTTGCAGATATAACTCTGCTGGTTAATGACCACAATGAAATCTTTCATACTTTCAAATAAAACTGGTCATACACTTTAAAGTATTTTCCCCAATGTGGCTGCTTTTTTAGGTAATTTTTATGTTTTTATGCTAATTGTGTGGACTTCAACTCCCAAGATTCTTAGCAACTGCCATGGGGCTAGGAGGTCTGCATATATGTGAGAAATGCACTCACTAGTCTTTCTCTGGGTTAGTCAGAAGTAAAGTTTATTGAAGCGTTTGCAAAGGCTGGTGGAACTCAAAAGCTGCAAGGTGGAGTCCACACCGAAACACAGATCTCAGCAATTTTTAAACATCTCTACCCCAGGCCGTAAATCCCTTCTTGTTTCCTCATTGGCTGAAGTACTCCAAGTTACACTCTACACGACCGCCTACTTCCTATTAACCCCCTTCTACAGACCCCTACATACTACATACTACATACATTACATGTTCATGGTAAATAGGTGATTAGCTATGCAGGGTGTGGTTTTTGTTATGATAATGAAGGTTGGGATGTCAAGAGTTCACTCATTCCTAAAAGATCTCTGCTAAGTGTCACTTTAGACAGGTCAAATTGCTCCAGACTGGTTTTATTACACCTTGACCCATCCCAGAGATATCTCCCCCTCCTCATTTCCTGAGCCCCTTGGTAACCATGGCGATGTCTCCTGATCTCTCCCTAGTTTGAGGTAGAGCATTTGGCAGCTAGGTACTTAGTATTGCAGCTACACTCTTAGCATGCTCAAGTTACTATTTCTTTGTCAATAATAACAGATATTTTATCCATCTCTCACATATAGAAGTTGCACATGTCTAAATGATTCTGAAGTTGGGAAACAGAAGCCAAATCAAAGCTATATAAATTAGAGTGAACTTGAAATGCAGTCATCAGTGCAAGTGTGTCATGTCTAATTACTATTGTGTTAAGGTTCTCTATAGGTAATTCTCACTGCATCTCACCTAACTTTTTACCATTCTCCCCGCCCCAAAACTTTTTGGACATTTTTTTTTTAAACTGACGTGGAAAGGGGGTTAAATGAATATGTGTAGAAAAATGGCAAAGCATTAGAGAAAGTAAATGAGAAAGATTCTTCCAGCCAGAGTTAAGATCCATTTTCAGCTAGTGTGGGGCAGGAGAATTAGTCATCTTTTCTAAATTACTCTTACATTCCAGGGTGATCTCTGGGCATCTAAAATATTAGTTCTACGCTAAACGATTAACGGCTATTTATTTATTTTTTTTAAAAAAAAGATAAGACTGGCCTTGGTTGAAGATTAGAGAATGAAGGTAAGTCCACCATATTTAAGTTGTATCTTTTCAGAACATATTTCTGGATCTATTATATTTTCATACCAACTTTTTTAAAGGTGCAAAGCGAGAACTCTCTGGGAGGAAAAAAAACAACAACACTAGATCAAACTAGGGGGACAGGAATTGCATTTATTTTCTAAAATATATGAGGTGGCCTATATTTAACCTCAAAGCCCACTGTTCTTACAGCAATGCCCATCTCTTTGAATAGACTTTTCTTCCCAAGCACTTCCTGGACTGGCTATGAAATCAAACAACATTGTGTGCTTGCAGCCAGTTGAGGAAATGCCTGGGAAGCCAAATCTATGATTGAAAGAAATAGAAAGTGCCCCATTTCAAAATGTTTGACCCTGCTGTACTGAACTTTTTTAAAAAATAAAGTACACTGGAAGAGGAGGAGGAAGAAGAGGGGGAGAAGGAGAAGGGGGAAGAAAAGAAAGAGGGGGGAAGAAGGAGAAGGAGGCATAACTATCTCTCCATCACAAAAAAAAAAATGAGAGGAAGTATGTCAATCAGAAATTGGCCAAGTTGGTATTCATCTTGCCATGGATCCAGTTCACAGTAAAATACCCAGATTTGCTCCCAGTTGGATTTGTAATGGAATTCTTTCTAATCCCTAGGCCAGGCTTGACCAGTGTAACATTCCCTGTTCTATAAATTTAGGAAAGCTTGTCTGTTGGTTTGTAAACTACTTCATGAAGGATGCTTCCTCTGAAGATGAGTGTGTAATGTTCCATGTAGCAGTGGGAGAGCCAGAAACCCATTTTCCCTGCCTCTCACTATCATTACTAGGCTGAAGGTGGCTGATGCTTTATCAGTCTGGATTTCTGTCTTTGCCATTATCTCATTTTCCCCCAGGAATAAACCTGATTAATTTCATCATCACATTCTGCTCAGTAAAGGAGGGAGGCCATAAATTTTAAGTCTGCTCAAGACAGTGTTGTATCAGTTCTACAATTGAAAATAAAGGTTCTCCAAATACCTATTAATATACCTTACAAATCTCATTTTCCAATGTACATAATATCTCAAAGCAATGTACCAACCAAGATATTAAATTTTAAAAAAGAAAAAAAAACATAGCCTTGGAAATAGTATTATTGGGATCTGGAAAAGGAGGGACATAGACCTAGCTTTTATATGTGCAAATCAGATGCACATCTGATTTTATATTTGAGTGCTAATGTGGCACTGATCTCAAAGAGACATACTCCAGATCCACACCAGAATCAGGATGGGCAAGGGCACCTAAATATGCATCCAAAGCAAAGATACATCTAATTGAAATCAGTGCAAGCTAGGGTTTCCTCTGCTCCCTTCCTTCATGTGTAGCAAAAGCACAATCAAACTAGATCAACAGCTGAATGGGAGCAAAGAGTCCTCACTTTATTTTATTTTCATTCCTCCTTTTGAATCTTAATACATCTTACAAGTCAACATAATCCCATACATCTCCAGCTTACACAAGAGTTAGACATTTTCCAAAATCCATTGTTTGCAATGAATAATGTCTGCAAACAAGAGAATTGTTTCTGGGCAGTGATTAAAATGCCTGTTTGTCAATTTTTCAAAGGCATAACATTTATGCAAGGAAATTAGCTGGGTATTCTGGGTGCCATTGATATGTTGGTTCCATTAATCCCTCCAATTCTTGAATCAGACTTGAAAAGTATAGCAAGATCATAACCTGGTGGGGATTCTTCCCAGCATGGGCTACATTTATCCATGTATTAACATACTTAAGTTCTGCTTTTCTATACTCCCACATTAATATCCACCCACTACAGCAAAACATCAGGACTGAAAGAACAAGAACAAATAAAATAGCATCTTTTTTTTTCACAACATTTTATGTAGCAGGTAAGAAACTATAACAGCAGTGACTGTATTTCCTAGTAACATTTTGCCATAAAAAGGTAAGTAGGACATGGTTATTGCCATGGCAAAACTTCATCAGAGAAATAGTTCTACCTAGGTATAGAGTTCTCTGCTGAGAGGCTCCAGGGGAGGTATACATTTTTCAGAATCAAGATTTCTGTATCTTGACTACTAGGATCCAGAGATTGTGTTTAAGAGCTGCATCTTTGACAGCTGTAAGACATGAAGCAGGAACTCTCTGCGCTCAAAGAGTTTCAGAATGCATCTTTTAATTTGCCTTTCTAAATTATTGTTATGTAATTCAATAACCAACAGCCTCACAGAAAACGTAAGACTCCTCTCTGAAGTCTCTTCTTAGTATTATTTGGTAGCTTCATGCATATGTTTCTGGGCACACTTTTTGAGTTTTCAAATCATAATTCATTGGTCTACCAGCAACTTTGGGGAGATTATGGGCCACTCTGAGCCTGCCCTATAGGTGGGGCCAGAACAAAGAAATGTCAGGTATGGGCAAAAACTGTATTTGGTTTCATTTAAATGTGAATAAATGTCAAATCAGTTAACTATAGTTAATATGATTACTCGTATGTATTGAATTGTTTCCCCTTTCTGTCATATTAAAAATTGGAGATTAGTGTCAACTCATGCAGAGGTTCTAGAAAACCCACCCAGTTTACATAGGCCATGTATGCTCCTTTTGTATAGAATTAGATGATGTATATTTGATAAATTCATATTAAAATGTATTGCAAACCCATTTCTCATCTCTATCCATAAGATCAGCTTATGGTTTTGAATTAGATGCCAGGAATTAAGTATAAGCAAGCTGATTTATTTTGCTGGTGTTTTTCTCAAAGAAATAATAATTAAAAATACATTGTCTTATGAACAGAACTACAGTTGGAGTCCAGCTCTCTGTTCAATGTAAGATCCACTAGACATCTCTTACAGCCTCTGTGTGAAGATCTCTGGTGAAAGAATGGTCACCACTTCCCACAGCAGCCCATTCCACAGGCTGACAGCTCCTGAACTTCATCCTGACCTCTGTCCTGAACCTCCTCCCTTGTATTTTTAAGCCATTGGTCCTATGAGGCAATAGAGAGTAAATCTACTGCCTCTTCTGGTAGTGACAGTCCTTTAGGTATCTGAAGACTGCTATCATATCTTCCCTTCAATGAACTTGCCTCTTCTTTGTCAGAGTAGCTCTTAGTTTTCTTGGATGCACAGGGGGTCAAATGTCTTCTACAATGTTCCATGGCATGATTTGCTCAGGTGGTTGTTGACCATCCTCTAGAGAAGAAGTCTGGTACTAGTTCCTGAGTTCTACTGGGACTGAGTGTCTTCTGATCCCTTTGCTTCTTTGGGTCATATTCTTCCATGTGTTTGGCTTTGCTAAAGAGTTTTTTTCCTCCCTGTTCGTTTGGGATGTCTTGACTTTTTTGTCCCTCCTGGAGCAAGCTGTTCTTTACACCTGCACCTCTCATCTTCTCTGATGCATTTCAGTGTAGCCTCTCTCAAGTCCATTCACATTCTCTTCTAATAAGGAAACAAGCTTGCACTTCCAATAGGTGCAGTCTGACTCATCTTCAGGCAGGAAAACATCCATTACATATACTTTGCAGGTCATGAAGGTGCTTCCTTCCTGTCTGTGTTGCTTCCCAGTCAACCCTTCTCTCCAAACTTCCATGCAAATCTTCCCTGTTTGCTTGCTTTAGTCATGAGTTTCCAGAAGCTTTTTCTCTGGATGATAACTAGCCTGGACTGGAGGAAAAAAATAGTGGGGAAAAATTGGAAGGGGGAATTCCTCCCCCTTGATTTCTCCCACCACATTCCTTTTGCCCTCCCTGTTCACTTGCTTGGTGAAATTATTCTCTGGAAATATTGCATTTGAATATTTTACAAAGAGAGAGAGAAAAAGGTATTCTCCTAATGCCTTTGCCTGATATTGTGATACAGTTAAGATGAGCTAATCAGCAACAGTGCCTTATAAGATGTGTGAAATTTTAATATTTATTATGCACATTTTAAGGAGGGGAGATAAAGTATGTTTCTGCCACAACTCCACAATTGTGCCACTGGATGAGTGCCTATAAAGAGGTGCATGATATTTCTATTTCATGCAGAAACATATTTAGTGGTTTGAAAGCATGAACTGCCACATGAACCCAAGCCCTCATCTTTATTATGTGCAGAGTAAAATAGCCATCATTACCAGCTAAATTAGGAACTGGCAGAATGAAAAGCAAAACAGAATAGCTATTGTAATAAAATTACTCAATTTATTAAAGTTATTTTATTAACATGAATATAAAACTCTGTTGCACGGTCAGTGCATTTTCTACTAATATTTGGTTTTCATTCAGCTAGGAGAAAGCACACACACGAATGTTCATATGAGTAGAACTTTTAGTAGACAGGGCCAAAGTGCTTGCTGCTTATGAAACAAAGGAGCCAATATCCTAAATATAAAAAGCTCGATTCTCTATCTGAAGCCTACTCTGATTTGTGCTTGTACAATTGGTCTAAAGGAAGAGCAGTAACTGAGTCTTATGCAGAAGCCTGAATGCGGGAAAGACAAGGAGGAAAGCGAATATGCTCCAATTGCAAAATGTTCGTGTTTGGACTTTAAAAAAATACACCCATCATCTTAAAAGGCAATATAGGTTACTGCATTTTTCAAAAGCCATAATTGAATAATACCTTTATTTAAAGTAACCAAAGTGCTTTAAAAGAGAGCAGACCCAAATTCTCCATCATCAGGATGATGTAGAACAAAGTCCAAAATTTAGGCCAGATGTTTTAGCTGTGTGATCTGCAGTTCCAAGTTGGTCTCAGGATGAATAATGTAGCCAGAATAGGTTAATGAATGTAGATGTTTTAAACACCAGATTGCATTTATCATTCATGGACAAAGAAAATGGTCACTTCCAGATCCCAGCTGGAAGGTCTTGTTTCTGAAGCACTATTTCTTATTTGGGAATTTGTAGGAAATGGTATCTGGGACTTGTGAAGCAAACATAACCTACGAGTTATATGTGGTACAAGGACAAAGAGACAGCTTAGTTTTTGTTTCAAGTGACTAGCAGGCCTTAATCAGATAAATGACTAGGAAGACCAAATTGAAGAAGACCTATCTAGTAGAGTTCAATTTTCACAGTGTCTAACTAGGCAAGTTTGGAAACGCACAAATAGGATGACAACAGCTGGTATTAAAACATACATACAAAGCAAACATAGCATACATACGAATGTTGATTTTTTTCCCCTATATTTTGGTTGTATAAAATGAAAGAAAATGACTGTATTGCTTAAAAACATCAGTGATATGTGGATTGTTTTCCTTACTGCCAAATTGATGGGGGGGGAAGACCTTCTGAGAAAAGATATCCAGCAGTTCCAACCTTGAGCTTCTGCAATTTTGAGAAGTGAAAAAGAAAAGGTAAGAATTCCTGTGTGATTTGAGCATTTTCTCCAATTTTAGTAATAGGACACTATTTTTGTTCTACTCTATCTATACACATGAGAACCTATTAGATTGCACAGTGAAAGTAAAGACACACATACAAACACACCAATTTAAAAGCATGCAATATAGATCCCAGAAGATATGGATTTATGGGTCTTGAATCCAACATAATATGAGCTATTCATAGTAAACTGCTGAGAATTTAATAGCCTAATGTGTTTATAATCCCCAAAGAATTTGCTACAAAGGCAAAAGAGAGAGAAAGATGATGTATGGGTCAGTTTAACATCACTGGTATAACTTCTTCTTAGCCTTTTGCAAAAGCAAAGAAAAACACAACTTTCTAATTATATGGAGAGAAGAACAGAACATCCTAAGACATTCATTTGATAAACCAGGAAATATACATTAATTACTAATACTAATTTATTAATCACTCATTTTGCACTGAGAAGTTTTCAGAAACCTATACTTGGGCAGTCTACATAACAACTGCTAGGGTTGGTTCACAAATAATGATGACAGAGAATTTGTTGAACCTAATTGCTGAATGTCTGAATCCATACCAAGCAAGAAACTTGTGGTTTATTTACTTATTTGGCAACAAATCTCTATTTGAAATCAACTAACCAGCTGGGGAAAAAACCCTGAAAATTTTGTAATACATTATACAAGTTTCCGAAAGCTACGTCTCACAACAAGGGAGGTTTGTGAGAAGATGTAGAGAGATTTCGTGCATCCTTCTTTGAAAATCCAGGCTGCTTAAATGTCTTATCTCACCACATGAGGATGGCTTCAGAAATCTCATAATAGAATGGCAAGGATGCCATAAAGTCTGGTGAGAAAAAAAGATTTCGTTCTGTTGGAAGATCTAAGGACTAAAGATGACTCAAATCATTCATTTTGTGATTGGCGAGGAATTGTGCAAGCTGAGAAGCAAAATGATATTACCTACAAGACAAAAGCTTTTGCAATGGAACATATTTTTCTCCTGAATTACCTATTACAAAACAGCCTCTGCAAGAACTGTGGGATTCTAGGTTGCAGTTACGTATGCCATTACTGTAGGTGACGCATTAAAAGAAACAGATTTCTCCACTTTCCAGTTTTAATGTATTATTTCTCTAAGTCGTTCTTTTTATGACCCCTATATCAATGCTTATTTTTTTATTCTTTTATTTTTTTCATTCTCACAGGGCCTAAATATGGTACAGAAGATGTGATAGACTCTTCATTTCAAGCTCTGGTTCCATTTTACTAAGACTTTTCACCTTCATTATTCCCTCTACCTTGCCATACCATTGGCTGGATTTTCAGCAAGCTTCATGGCCCTCATTCCTAAACTATAGCACAATCCTCTCCCACTCCAACAAGACTACAAGAACAATAATTCTGGGATTTCTGCCAAAAGTGGCTTCCGTGTCCCACATAGATCACGTCAGCCTCTCCCCTTTGTTATGTCCTAAGCTTCAAATCTTTGGAACACAGGCTGGGGTCTTGGATGCCTTTGGGGTACAGTGACCATATTTTTTTTAATTTATTTTTTATTATTGAGTAGAAAAAACACACAAAGTGCTTTAGCAAAAAAGTGAAAGAAATACAAGTAAGAAAAAAACATATTAATATGTCATGATAAGAGTAAACAATTACAATTCTATATATGCTTATCTAATGCAAATATTATTCAAGTATGTATTTATTTCTAATACATGTATATGACTATCATGGTTTTTTTTTTTTAACCCAGTGTGTTCTGTATAAATGAGTCCCATATTTCATTGTACTTGTCCATACAAAGGCTACATCTAGGCAATCTGCTCATAAGTGGCAAACGCAATCAGGCCTTCCATCCATTGACTAAATGGGGCCAAACGTTCATCTTTCCAGTGCTGCAATATCAGTCCTTTGGCCATAGGAAGGGCACGGAGAATCCATTTACGTTGTCCGGTTGCCAAGTCAGTGACCATATTTTCTTGGAAAAAAATAAAGGACAAACCTGAAAAGGGGGCAAATCTGAAAGAGGTTCATAAAGACAAAAAAAAAAATTATGTTTATAACTGCTTTACAAAGAAAAATTCAAGAGGAAAACCATGAAAATAAATAATTAAATTAAATAAATCTAAAGGACTATCCTTTAAAATAAAGGACGTACAGTATAGTCACTGTACTTTCGGGTCAATTAATTGAAAGTAGAAACTGCTTATAAAGATCCCTCTGAACGGATTTACTAACTGTCAAGATTATCATAGCAAATGGGTATGAAAGCCCTCCACATTTCATAGTGCTATTCAGAACAAAATTATTGTCCTGGGTCTTCTTGATGGTGTTTAGAATGGCACTTTTAAATTATTCTCATTCTTCTTAAAAAGGGAAGTGAACTTGCAGTCCTTAAGGAATAGGGAATGCCAACACGAAGAAGAGACCGCTAAGAGGCAATGTAATTTTCAAATATTCTGAGAGGCTGGCACATTGATAATACAGCTAATTCATACTCTGTAGTACTGTAGACCTGGATAAAGTGACTCTGGTCTGTCTTCAAGGATCATTTTGATCTGGAATGTCGGACCTATCCTTTTCCAGATGGTGCTTAGTAGAAAATCAAATAGCATGGCTTTAAGAACAAATGGGCCAACCTAACCCAGCCAGTGACTTTATCCTGCTCAACATGAGCCTCTATCCATTAAGCTGTTTTGACCTGTTGATTGAAAGAGGTGGGTGTTCCTATCCAATGTTCCAGAAAGAAGCCCTGCTGTAACTTGGTGTTCTCCTTTAAAGCGGTGTTTAAACGGAAGCTTTGTTGAACAGAAAGATCCTTTTGATGTTCCATGCAACGTTATTTTGTCCCTCAAGAGTCATGGCCAGTAACTTGGTGTCCTCTGGATCTTTTGGAAACTTCACCATTCTCAGCCACTGATAGGAGCTGAAATCTATTAACAGTGTTTAGGTAGCAGCAGGTTCTAGAACGACTGCTCTGAACTAAGGAATATTACCATGACATGACAACGTAGGAATGTGGAGTCTCTTCTATCTTGTTAGGGGGGGAAAGTAGAACTCTCCATTTTATTTATTTATAGGTGGCTCTGCATTTAAGAGTTACCGAATAGTCTCATAGAAAGAAAAAGAAAAAATCCAGTAACTAATATATAATTTAGTGAACTCTTGGGTTTCCATCTTACAGCTGTTTTATATACAGTCTATACATTTTTAACTTTTCCTTGGGGGAGGGGGGGCTAACGCCATAATTTGAAAAACTAAAATTCAATAGCCAAGCAAAATATTAATATCTCATTGTTCATCTGAAGAAATTAAGCTGTACAAGGTCCATCCTCTTGATATATATATATTTTTTTTGTCTTTGCGAATAGTGATATGTATACCACTGCTTATTGCAGAAATGGACACAAGCTCAGTTTTACCTTTCCCTGAAAGTTATGATGTTTTAATATTTCCAGATATTTCATAATAAATGTGGCACAATATTCAGATATGGAGAATCTGGGCAACTTGGATGAGCAATTTGGCAGGACTGGGGTCTTTCTGCACCACTTCTACTGACTGCTACGTACCCTGGTTGGCTTCAAAGAGCTAGAGAGGACCAAACAACCACACTTTGTACCATTTATCTCTGTCTATCTTACCCAAATGATTATGTTTGCATAGCAAATCTCATGTTTTTCTCCTCTTGGGCAAGCTATCCATCACCATCTCATGTTGATTAGGAATTTCTATCCGGGCAGATCAAAAGGAAATGGTAGCAAATCATTTTTTTCAGTGAGTTAAGACAGATCAGTCATTGTCAGTGCTATAATCATTTTTAGATATTGCAAAATATGCTTCATAACATATGTTCCAATACTGTCAGAGTGTTCTCAAGCCAAGAATTTATAATAATAGGAGGATTAACCAAGGGAAATGCCTGTGCTAATAGCAATCATAAAAATGCAAGATTTTCAGATGTCAGTAGACTGCAGATATATCAGAGGCTGCTCTGAATCCCTGTTACAACTTCCATAAATCAGTGTATATGGGAAAATACCACACAATACTCCATATTCCCACATGCCTGTCACTGGGGGGTCGGGGGCTGAAAATGCATAGTGAAAGAATGTATAGAAATGCCCCCCACCCCCGGCTTTTTTTTTTCTTTTCTTTTCTAAGTATTCTCGATCTCAGGAGAAGTAAGGTTCAGTTATTGTACTGTCAATAGCTTCCACAGCATGGGTGATTGTGGGGAAATTAGTTTAACTCTATGGAAAATTAGGTCTGTTTAGTGCTAAAGCTAAATCCCCTGAGGATTACTTGACTGGTAAATTAATTTGGAATTCCCAAGACACACTAACTCCTCATTGACCCAGTTAAGCGTGTCGTGGGAACAGAACCAGTAATTCCTGCAGCATGGAATGAAGCATATTTTTGAGTAACTATTTAGAGTATTGTGCTATTGGTGATAGCATACTTCAGAAACAAGACAGGAAAGACATACAAAGCATGTTTTCTGAAATTATTTCCAATTCCTTTACTAACAGCAGCCAAAGGAGCCCCCTGTATTTTCTCATGTGTAGCAAAGAAATGTGTGACATCTCTGAGTGGAATTTCTGATCTCCCCTCAAGTTGTATCTATACTCATGTGTTTGCATGTGTGCGCATGTGTGCACTGGGAAACACAGAGCAGGTGGCATGCACTGCACTTTGGCTCATGTCACCAGAAAGGAGAGGTGCAATTCAGAATAATAGCAGGTTTGTTATGATGGTTCTTCCCAAGGCACTTTATAATATATATTACTTCGCAGGTGCTGTTTTAGTTAATGCAATAAAATTTGCTGGCCGCACTATTTTTCAAGATGACTCTTTCAGAATGGTTGAGTCTCTAGAGGGGAAGGGGGGTCTTTGATCTTCCCTCTCATCAGCCTTTGGGTCTTCACAGTTTGGCCCCATCTCTTGCTGTTGGGGAAAACAGCCAGGTAGTTCCCACTGCGATAACCTATCTTCCAGAGGGCATGAGTGACTGTATGTAGGGCATCCCGATCCAGGAAAGGGCGTAACTGGTGCACAACCCGAAGCTGTGCAAAAGCCCTCCTGGCCATGGCTGCTACCTGCTCTTTGAGCAGGAGCCATGAGTCCAGGAGGACCCCCAAATTACGCACTGGGTCTGTCTGGGGCAGCGCCACCCCATCCAGAACCAACGATGACAGCGTCCCGGATACAGAGGAGCCATTAACCCACAGCCACTCCATCTTGCCAGGGTTCAGCCGGAGCCTGTTGTTCCCCATCCAGACCCTCACAGCCTCCAGGCACTGCAAAAGGGCGGTCACGGCATCACTTACCTCACCAGGGATGGAGATATATAGTTGAGTATCATCAGCATAATCTCCTCTCTCCAATCCCAGTAGGTGAATGAGATGGATTCCTGTGCTCCTTTTCTGGCAATTAAAGTTCAAAACAAAGAGGAAGGAAGAAAAAGAAATCATTTCAGTAATGTTGCCACTTGGATATGTAGCCTAGGAGCATACGACTACAGGCTTCAGCCTTTCCTTCATTCCTTGGGAGGTAGACTAATCTCACAATAAATGCACAAAATAAAACTTTATTTGAAAAAGAAGAAAAGACAAAATACAAAAGCTGGAAAGTTATTCCAAGCAGATCATAAGCTAGTGCCGGTCTGCTGCAGGTGCTTCCTTGCTTTGAGATGATACTATTTAATATAGAGACCACCGGAAGATTATCAATGATCTTCCTGCTAAACCTGAAGGATAGAATGCAAGGATGAAGTTACACTTTTAATTTACTAATTTGTACAGGTAAATATGAAAACTAGACTTGAGTTAACACAGAGAAAAAGGAAGAAACATTCTATCCCAAATCCTGGCTAGGAGAGATTTACTTATTTTTTTTCCTGAGGCGAGGACAGACTGCTTTCTGAATTCTTTTTACCTGGAAATCCCAACTTTGAGCTTTGGGAAACAGTTTGGATCCCCTCTTTTCCCAGCCTCAGTCTGCAGCTTCTCCTCCAGTTCTGCCTTAAAGTTTAAACTGTCTGAAGGTTTTCTCCAAATCCTCCAGCTGGAGGGCCTGGAGGAATCATTCTGTGTCTATATGATGACAAACATCTCTCCCCTTGTGAATGTGTATTGAGGATGACAGAAACAGTTGAATGGCAAGGAGGACACTTGTAAGGGAACTCTTGAGGGCTGAGAAAGAAAACAGGGTGTTTTGAAATAAATAAATAAATGAGAGCTGGAGTTTTGCTTATTCGGTTTCCAAGACTCTGTATCATTTTTCTTAGCATTAAACCTGATAATGAACCTCAGTATGAATCTTGCTTCAGTGGCCATGTGTTACTGTTTAAAGGCTTGACAATACATTCACCACGATGGGATTTATAAATATGAGTGATTCAGTGACTGAATTCACAACAATGCCCTCCAGATGAATGACAGTTATTGTTAATCCCTCACAAGAAAATTTTATAGATATGGAAAGCTATGAAGCCATGAACTGGCAGAATGTATTATGAACCCAAAAATCCTCGCCTAGCTGCAAAGTAATACTTAGGAAATGCCAGAAAAAGGCTTAGCAGAAAAGAGGACAATACACATGTGGATATTATTTGACTTTCATAACCTACTCAGGACTTATTAATTAATTTTTTATTACTGGACGTGTTTTATTCAGAACTTCACTTGTTTTGATCCCTTGAGATAGTATACTCTGTGTTGTAAATAATAATTAAATAAAATGTGTAATGTTTTTATTACAAAGTAAATGATGGATAGATCAATTGTTTCTTTAAGATTTCTGCATGCCCTGTTCCAGGATAGTAATATATTACAGTTCATATTGTACACTGAGTGTGCCAATTTTCTGTAGCTGCAAACATAGTGTGCCAATTTTCTGTAGCTTATAGTGAATTTACTGCAAGCACAGACTTTGTTCTTGCAGTACATTAAAGTCAAGCTTTTTAACCATTAAGTATTCTCTACTTGGGCTTCACACAGTATTGCAAGCCAAAACTTATGGTTTACATACCACACTTGCTGGATTGAAGCAATATACAAAGACATGGCTTGGTGTGATTGGGAACCTAGTCAAAATGTTTAATTCTTTGATGAATTAATCCTGGTTATGAATGAGAATCTCAGAGCCAATTTATAAAAAAGCTTTAATTTTCAAGAAAGTGTTCATGCAAATTCATGTAAAAATCCCATAATAAACCCTGTCTTTGTAATTTATTAACCCCAGGATCTGAAAGATCCACAATTAAAGTTATCCACTCTTTTGCAAAAACTAATTGAGTCTTTTCCCAGATCCTGCCTGGGTTCACACAATATGCTAAATCAAAACAAACCATATCATTGTGTTATATTAACTGAACTATTAATGTTTGTAAACCATAGTTTATGGTTCAATGTGTTGTGCAAACCTAGCTACAAATGGTTTGTTCGCTGCATTCTGGCTTCATGTGATGCATGAACTAGATAATGTGTCCTGAATAGACGTTGCCAAAGTCTTTTTTTTTCCCCCAAGTTTCTTTTGATTTGTATGCTTTGTGCAACTTCATAAACCTTGCTGGTGCTAGCCCCCCTAATGTTTCAACAATGAGGCTGACACCCAAAAAGGAGATCTTATTTGTCTATAACTGAGCACACCATAGCCTGCTCAACAGCTGGATTGAGGCATTAGTCATTGCGACCTACAACTCCAAGGAGAGCAAACAAAATTTTATCCATTCTCCACCTGTTTAGTGTATGTACAGAGATTTCTTGTGGCCTATGGCTTAACATTAATTTGCATTCCAAACTATAAACAGATTTTTCAGAATTAATGATACTTCTCTTCTCTTCTCTCCCAAACGTCTTCTCTATGGCATTGTTTCCATCAGTTGTCTGTTTGGATGGTATGTTCTTTTTATGCAGAAGGTTGCCTCTTTTTATATCATCACAGGAGTCAGGAACAAACCAAAATGATGTCAAATTAACATTTGTGTCATAATGTCATTGTGTATACAGTATGATATGACATTCTGAAGTAATTCTTCCCATGAGGTTTGTTCAGATCAGGAACTGGAATCAGCCATGGAAATTAAGTGTGATTAAGAGTATGATGGGAAAACAACACCCTTCATTAACTCATGGAACTAAAGTAAATTCAAAACCCTGCTAGAAGAAATTACATAAAAATGTTTAAAGCAAACTTAAATGAGATAAAGTAATCCAGAGCCTCTTCCACAAGGACAGAACACTTTCAGGAATTTGGAGAACTGGTTTCATAGCAATGGCTTTTATGGATGGTAGGCCTTATAAATTAGTTTAATTTGTGTTGCTTGGAATAAAAGTGAAAATATTGGGTGATTAAAATTCATTTACTGTATCTTGAATATCATACATGGAGGTTAAAGACTGAAGAGGTAAAGGTTTGCTCTGGGAAAAACAGAGTAAGCATTTGGAATAGCCTGTTGAGAGACGTTGTTTGTATATCTGAACATATGTGCCTTCATTGAAAAGGGAAGGAAAACGAGTGTGCCCAGCCTCAAAATGATGGTGCAGATGGACAGTTTACTAATGCGAAAGGCATATCAATAATTGGTGTCCCTATCCAGCTGGGGCTAAAGGAAACAGTGTCTCTGTTCTGTTACTGCTTTAAAGATAGACTCTTCCATTACTTAATTGGCTGATCCTTTAACTGGAGATGGGGGAGATTGAAAAATTGCAAAGCTTGACCTTACATGATTGATTGATTGATTGATTGATTGATTGCCATCAAGTCAGTGTCAACTCTTAGCAACCACATGGATAGAGTCTGTCTAGAACAATCTGTTTTCAGCTTGGCTTTTTAGATTTCCAGCATTCATAGCTGTCATAATCAAATCCACCCACCTTCTTTGGCTGTCCTCTTCTCTTTTTCTTCCTCTTTTCCAAGCTTTATGGACTTCTCAAGGAAACTCAATTTTCCCATGATGTGTCCATCATACTTACATACTAGTTGATCTCCTTACCTGAAGACTGCCTGAATCTTTTACCTGCCACACCCATCAGGCTAAGCCATGATTTGCTTAACCATGATTTGTTGAATAAATCACCCTTGTCTACAATTATCTACCATGTCAAATATAATCCATGATTTCCAAGTCACAGGTCAAAACCAAACCATGTTACTGCAGTTTATAAACCATGTAATGGTGTATAAGTCCATTACAGTTCCAAGTTGATGCTGTCAGAGTTGCACTGCATACCACTTTTGGGGAAAGAACAGTTTAGGTTTTTGTACTACTGTATTATTGTAAGTATATATATTCTCTTCTGAAGGATACTTAGTAAATGATGGTAATTTAGAGTCAATTCAAGCTTTATCCCAAACCCTAGGAATTGTTCAAATACCAGCATAATGCATATGTTTTCCATTCTTAGGTATCTCTGCATGCTGTTATTTTTAATGTGCATTTGGGAGCGTACTTTACTTAAACGATATACCTTTCGTTCTGCCTAAAAGTGATTCCCCTTGAAGAAATGTGTTTTTGTTTGCTCCCCACCCCACCCCAAGCCCCGGTTAGGTGCAGGCTTCATTGCAAAATTCAGACTGTGCCGTTCAGTAATTGTATACCAGTTCATGTAAAAATTCAGGAGAACAAACTGGCGAAGTCTGAACTGAAACAGGAAGCAAGCGAGTTGCTTTTACCTTTCAGTCTGCAGACTGCTTGCAGTTTGCAGAAACCACTCATCTGCAAGGTAATTTCTTATCCTAGTCAGCCCCCAATGCAAGATCCACATGCTGAGTCCTACAGCCCTCTCTGAGTTGAAATGAATCCTACCTAAATATAGATTAATTTCAAGTTTCCAATAGAAAGTCTTCAGAATAATTCCATTTAATGGGATTCATTCCAAATCACACAAGTAGTGCCCCCTTGTCACTGCATACTCTGTATATTTTATTTGCCACTAGCATTGTAAGCCTGACCAAAATTGAACTGCAATCGATGGGATTTTTTTTTCAATATAAATTACTGATTCCTCACAGCTGTTTTAATAGTTGTCATAAAATTGGAATTCAAAACATCCCCATTCTCCTCCTTTCTGTTTCTTAGCACCACCAATACACTGTGAATATTAAACAATTTTCAAAACTTCACTGCAGCCACCTAGTTATTGAAGTGAAAAATTAGCACTTTAAGGGACTTCTGAGTTCACAATGAGATATTCCTTATAACAACCTTCCCACCGTTAAATTGGATTCACTTTCAAGTTAGTCTTCCTCCCAACTAAATCACTAGATGTAATTAGCTTATAGTGGAACTTCCAATGTTCAGATTTGCCTGTCACTTCACACCCATCTGACATAGCTGTGTAAAGGGCCAATTATTTTTACCAACATTACAAACAAATGTATTTAAAGATAATTATGATCTCATTGATTTTTACAGCACCAGTTCTTCAACTTTACCTAAACTTGAACACAGCAACTTTGAAATAAAGTCCTTTTTAAAAATATAGCCCAATATTTTGTTAACACAATCTACATGGCAAATGTGTGGTGAAATCTATGTGTAAAGGCTAAAAGGCTTCTGATAGTGGTTTAACTAAGTTTGTACCTGAGGTTCTTTATTCCTTTTGAAAGATTTCCAGGATAGGTGGCATTGCAAATATTCCTTATTATTTGCATGGCCAGATAATTGAATTCCTTGAAAGAAAATATAGGAGGAGGGCAAGTTCCTTTGAGGCATGAGTGCATGTGGTTTTTTTTTAAAGGAAAGGATAATAAAACAAAACTCTATTGGCTGCTTCAAAGAAAGTAAATTGCCCCTTCTTTCTCCCCAAGTTACAAAAATTTGCTCCTTTCTATTCTTTCCCCCTTAATTTGCCTTTCATCCTGACTCATCCTTCATGGAAGTGCTCTTAGATATTCATATAAGGAGCATTTCCTATCCTGTCCAGATTGTTTTATGAATTCATGGATTAATCCAGTCCATCAAAATTCTCTTATTCTGAAAATCCCACACCCCACCCTCCCAAAAGCAAGTCAGTTAATTAGTTGAGGTAGCAGAAGCAGGCTGCCACAATGAGATACAATGGCACACAGATAAACAGGTGGTAGAGACAGGGTGGTACAGAGTATTTGTATCTTTTGCTGGGCCACATCCCATTCTTAATGAAGTTTTAGGCCTTCAGAAGCTGGGAGCACCCATTCACTGATTGCAAAGAGCCTTCAGTTTACCTCATTGATGCTTAGATGGAAAGTTTGACCAAAGATAACATACTTAGCCAGTCAACTTTCAGGCCCCTATTCAGAGTCTTGAGGGTTAAGTTGAGCGTTAATTTGAGAATTTGCTTCAGTGGGGTGATTCAGTCAAAGCTTTGGCCAATCAAAGCAGTCCTTTGAAGCTTTGCAGTGTCTTTCCCTGTGGTGATTAAGCTGAACCATCATACTAATCTGTAATATGGTTTGGATGGTTTGGCTTGGTTTAACACATGTGAATTTAGTCAATTGTGGTTTAACCATAGTTAAGCAAACCACAGCTTAATTCTGAAAGTTCTGAAGGAAGGTTGTTTTTCTTGACTGTGACTACACAGTTCATGACAATGGCTACCCGAATGTGAAGATTTTCAGAAAACGTCAATTTTCCAGTTCCTGTTTGTTTCATCCTCCTTGAATAAGGAACTACCAAAAGTTCTAACTAGTCATAACAAATATTTTCAGTTGTGTTACTTCATGATGCCAACTTGTTTTTATTCTTTTAAATTGCCCCATCTGAATGCAGTTCCATTGCTAGCTCCATCCTATTTATTTTCCATGACTTGCCATAGTAGTAAGATGCAGTTACATTCAGTTACAGACAGAGAGCAATTGCTCTGTAGTATAAATCAGATCCAATGTGTGCTTTCTCTGGGTCGGGCCTGTGATGATGTACGACAAGCTCATACTTTTCATGGCAACCATGAAATCCTGAGCTGCTCCCAATCCCATTTGCAGGATTAGGGATTTATCCCAACGATAAAAACTGGGTAGGAGCTACAGCAACATCTGATACCTATCTAATATAAAGTCGGGACTTTGCTGCATCTTTCTCATTGCTGTGCGGCTGTGTAGCCCAGTATAACTAACCAAGTCAGCCTCTTTCTAGGAAACTGACTTACCTCTCTGCCTTGACAGATCATTATCAGATAATCAGCTGTGGAATATCCATTTCTGAAAGACCTTCTATTGATGATAAAGAAGGCTATTTGAGATTGCTTTTTTTTCCCCCATACAAAGCGTATTCTTCACCACTAAGCTATGGCGATTTTCTTTCTGGTTGGACATTTGCTGATGCCTGTTTTGGTCTTCAGCTGCTATCTGACTCAACGAGTGTTGGTCCCAACTGATTGGTTTGGGGAACACCTAACTTTCCTATCTTTGGACTGTCTTCTATATATACACAGTACATGTGTACAGTTAGATTCAGCATGCTATGCAGGGTGTTAGGATACTTTGTGATGACTTATCTTATGGTTCTCACAGTCTTAAAAAATACATATTTTCAGGAGATTTGTAATAAAATTAATCAGTATTAATGCTACTTGGAGCATAACATTTTAAACCAGAATCACATTCTAATACCCTTAAGCCTTAGTTACATTTGGAAATGTCAGTTACTTATCCAGCATTGATTTAAACAGCAGATGTTATTTGTGTAAAGTTTTACCAATCATAATGAAAAAGAATCTATCTTTTTACAATGGAACTAATAGATAGATGGGGAATAGAGAAAGTGATCTGGAAGGAATCTAAATATACTATTTAGACAATTGTTCCAACACATGCTTTACCCATAAAATGAATTTCTTGGGAAACGGAGCCGCCATCTTGTTACAGATTTTCAGTTTTTCTCTATAGATTCCCTCTGAATTGGAACAATCATTGTGTGTAATTGGAACTAATGTGACAACAAACTTCAAAAAAGGGCTCCATTTTTCTTCCTTGCGGGGGCGGGGGGAGTAGAGAATCAGAAAGGAAATTTGGCTTTGTTCACAAATATCTAACACTCCAATGTTAGTTTTGTTTTTTCTAGCTCTTAGGAAATTGTAGCTGCTGCAAACCCAAGAATTAGTGTTTCAGTGTTGGTATTTCTTCTCCTCTGATGGTTGAAAGTTCTGGCCATCAAACAGGATCCATCACTCATTTCTGTTGGCATTGCTAGCCATGGTTTATTGCTTGTAATGACTTCTTCTTCCTTCCTTTTGCTGCCTCTTATTCATTTCACTGCTGCAAAATGAGATGCAAATGAGCTTTTATACCTTTACAGGTAGTCCTTGACTTGTGACTATTTGTTTAATGACCAAAGTTATGACGGTGCTGAAAAAAGTGACTTATTACTGGTCCTCACACTTACAACCATTGCAGCATCCCCATGGTCACGTAATCAAAATTCGGGCACTTGGCAACTGACATGTATTTACGAGAGTTACAGCATCCTGGGGTCACGTGATCGCCATGTGCAACCTTGCCAGGGGACTTCCGACAAGCAAAGTCAATAGGGGTAGCTGGATTCGCTTAATGACTGTGGTGATTCACAATGACCATGGCAAAAAAGGTCGCAAAATCGGGCATGAGTCACTTAATGACCACATTGTTTAGTGATGGAAGTACCAATCCCAACTGTGGTTGTAAGTCAAGGACTACCTGTATTGACAGTCAGGAGATGGAGATGGACAAACAAAGAAGTCTCATAGTGTGTGTTTGTATTCCTGTAGCCTTATACCTGTCATTATTTTGAACATTTCTTTAAAAAAGGGCATGGGGCATGGGGCATGGGGCGGTATGGCAGGAGCCAGAGGGCAGGCCGTTTCAGGGGAAGACACCCCCGATGCGTTGTACCGGTGGCGTGTTCGGCCCTCAGAGCTCAAGCCCAGACCCTGGTCAGCAGGCCTACAGAGGCCCGGGCTTTCATCTGTTGCTGCTGAACGCCAGGTCAGTCAATAATAAGGCCCCCCTTATTCACAACCTTATTGGGGAGGAGCAGGCTGACCTGGCGTGCATCACTGAGACCTGGCTGGCACCAGAGGGGGGAGTAGCCGTCTCGGAATTGTGTCCAACCGGGTTTAGGGTGTGGCACCAGCCGAGACCCCAGGGCAGGGGAGGGGGAGTAGCAGTAGTCATCAGGGAATCCCTATTGGCCTTCAGGGGCCCTGCTCCACAAGTTGCTGGATGTGAGACCCTGTTCCTGAGGTTGGGCACACGGGATCAGTTGGGAGTGCTGTTAGTGTACCAGCCTCCCTGCTGCATGGCAGCCTCCCTGCCTGAGCTGCTGGAGGCCATCTCGGGGTTGGCAGTGGAGTTTCCCAGACTTATGGTCTTGGGGGACTTTAATCTGCCGTCCCTGGGGTTGGCCTCGGAGGTGGCTCAGGAGTTCATGGCTACCATGGCAGCCATGGGCCTATCCCAGGTCATCAATGGCCCGACCCGGGACAGTGGTCACACTCCAGACATGGTTTTCTTGTCGGAGCAGTGGCAGCGTGATCTGGTAGGGGATTTTATATTATCCCCCCTGTCATGGTCAGATCACTCCCTGGTGGTGGCAGGATTCTCCTATGCTGCCCCCCTCCGCAGGGAGGTGGGACCTATTCGAACAGTCCGCCCCCAGTGCCTGATGGACCCGCACGGGTTCCAAAGGGAGGTGGGGGTTGTTCCTGAGGCCTTGCTGCACAGCCCAGCGGAGGCTCTGGCCGCAGCCTGGAACAAGGAGGCGGCTGGGGCCTTGGACAGGATCGTGCCTGTGCGTCCTCTCTTGGCCCATCACTCCCGGTGCTCCACATGGTTCACGGAGGAGTTGAGGGAGCTGAAAAGGGCTAAGAGACGGCTAGAGCACCGCTGGTGGAAAACTGGGGACGAATCAGACCGAACACAGGTTAAAGCTGCTATTAAGGCCTACCTAGTGGCGGTAAGGGCGGCAAAACATCAATATTTCTCCACTCTTATTGCATCCTCAGAGTGTCACCCTGCATCTCTGTTTAGGGTCACCCAGGCCCTCCTGGGAAAAGGGGGGGTGGAGGACTACTTGCAGGGTCATGCAGAGGAATTTGCTGAACACCTGATGGATAAAATTGCTCAGATCCGTTCTCAGTTGGAAGCCAAGCGTGGAGTAGGTCCAGAGGAGTTGCCCAGGGAGCGTTCTTGCCCAGTTATCTGGGAACGGTTTGATCCTGTTGTCCCTGAGGAAGTGGACAGGGTCCTCGGGGCTGTCAGTGCAACCACCTGTGATTTAGATCCGTGTCCCTCCTGGTTAGTTAAATATACCAAGGAGGTGACCTTAAGGTGGGTCCTGGCGGTGGTTAATTCATCCTTGCAGGAGAGGGTGTTCCCAAAGCCTTTCAAAGAGGCTTTGGTCTGCCCACTCCTCAAGAAACCATTGCTAGACTCCACCCTCCTGGACAACTTTTGTCCAATCTCCCACCTCCCTTTTTTAGGGAAGGTGGTAGAAAAGGTGGTCGCGCGGCAGCTTCAGAGGATCCTGGAGGAAACGGATTATCTGGACCCCTATCAGTCAGGATTCAGGTCCGGTTATGGGACAGAAACAGCATTGGTCGCACTTTTAGATGATCTCTGGCAAGAGCAGGATGGGGGGAGTGCATCCATCCTTGCTCTTCTTGACCTCTCGGCAGCTTTCGATACCATCGACCATGGTATCCTTTTGGGTCGGCTGCAGGAGTTAGGGTTGGGTGGCACAATGTTGTGCTGGTTCAGCTCCTTTCTCCAAGGCTGAACCCAATCAGTGTTGATAGGGAGCGAGAGGTCCAGCCCCCAGTCCCTACTTTGTGGGGTGCCACAGGGGTCAGTGCTTTCACCGCTCTTATTTAATATCTACATGAAACCACTGGGTGAGATCATCTGGCACCATGGGGTGAGGTATCATCAGTATGCTGATGATACCCAACTATACATCTCCATCCCAGGTGCCCTAAGTGACGCTGTGACTGCCCTTTCGTGGTGCCTGGAGGCTGTGGGGGCCTGAATGGGGGACAACAGGCTTCAGCTGAACCCTGGTAAGACGGAGTGGCTCTGGATATGGGGAGCCTCAAGATCTAGGACTTTGTCATCTTTGGTTCTTGACAGGGTTGCACTACCCCAGACAGATCCGGTGCGTAATCTGGGGGTTCTCCTGGACTCACGACTCCTGCTCGAAGAGCAGGTGGCAGTCGTGGCTAGGAGGGCCTTTGCACGACTTCATGTGGTGCAGCAGTTACGCCCCTTCCTGGATCAGGGGGACTTCCGCACGGTCACTCATGCCCTGGTCACCTCTGGGTTGGACTATTGTAATGCACTCTACATGGGGCTACCCTTGAAGAGTATCCGGAAGCTACAGCTGGTGCAGAATGCGGCAGCGCGGACAGTTCTTAATGCCCCTAGGAGGGCACATATAACACCGCTGTTGCGTGAGCTGCATAGGTTACTGGTTTGTTTCTGGGTCCAATTCAAGGTGTTGGTCATTACCTTTAAAGCCCTTCATGGCACGGGACCAGGTTATCTGAGGAACCACCTCGCCCTGGTCACTTCAGCCTGTCCCACTCGGTCCAGCAGAAGGGACAGGTTGCAGACCCCACCAGTCAGGGAATTTTGATTGGTGGGGTCTAGGCAGAGAGCCTTTTCTGCTGTAGCGCCCTCCCTATGGAACATCCTGCCTTCTGAGGTCCAGTGTGCCCCCTCCCTCATGGCCTTCAGGAAAGGTATCAAATCCTGGCTCTGCCAGAAGGCCTGGGGGCCAGGGGGGCCCCGCACCTGTGGAGATGGCTGGTGGGATGATGGGTTGTCCCCCCCCAGCATCTTACAGGGGGTTTTTTTAGGGCCAAAATCAGAGGAGGTTTTTTAGGGCATTTTTAATATGTTTTTTAATTATTTATAGATTTTAGCCATCTTTGGAGAGAACTGTGTTTTTTCTTTTTATTGTGAGCCGCCCAGAGTCACCCGTTGGGGGAGATGGGCAGCATACAAGCCAAATTAATTAATTAATTAATTAATTAATTAATTAATTTTTAAAAAATGTGCATTTTGTCTACTCCATCCCTTGGATTTCTAGGCTTTATATCTGCTTTATTTTTAACCACATTAGTACTCCATCAGACAGTGAATACTTCTGATAAGGAAAGGATTATTTCCACCTTCTCTCACTATACTTGATCCCAGGGACATCTGTTGAAGCTAAATATGGGGAGATTCAAGACTCAGAAAAGGAAGCAATTCTTTATATGTTGTATTGTTAAATTGTGAAAATCATTATCGTCAGTTGTGCCTATCACTAAAAGGGTTGGAAGAGGGACTAGGCAAATTCATGAAGGTGAGAGGTATTGGCAGTTACTAATCTTGATGACCATGAGATCTACTGCCTCTAGAACTGAAACATTGTGCTCTAAATTGCAGTTGGTAGCAGTAGCAGTGACCTCCATAACTAACTATGATACCATCAAAATGATTGTGCATGCATGGTGACATCATCACCCAAATCCCACAATTACATACTTTCATGATGTCCAATGCAAACATGTAAGGCATGTCACCTGCAGATGACACCTTCCTGCACATGTCATCAATTACCCACGGTTACCTCCCCCGCAGGTGCCTATGACTGTGAGGAAATGGTATTTTGGAATCAACCACTTATTTAGATTTACTGACTCAACTTTAACTTGCATAAAATGCATTGTCTTGCTTCATTATAAAGTCAGAAATGAAGCACATTTAAATCTCTCAACACTCTACAGAGTAGATCAGGTGCCTCTTTTGTTTCAGTTTTCCCCCTTTGTAATTCATTAATTAATCATTGCAAGTCAGATATCATTTCCTGAGAGTTATTACTAGAATTGTAGCCACTTTGCAGCCTTCACATATCTTTTTCTGGCCCCAGAACAGCCCAGATTGTTGGCCCTCTGTTGCCTTGAGAGCTTCTGGAGAGCCAAAAGCTTTCCATATACTTAAGGCATCGATTTTCTGATGCTTTAACTACTGAACTTGCTTCCAAAATGAAGTTTGGGGAATGTGTCCCTGACCATCCAAGCAAAGTCTAGAGCCAACAGCAATGATATGGTTTATTTCGTTGTCAAGTCAGGCTACCCAATTATGGCTTATTAAATTAACTAGAGTTAAAACAAGCTCTATATAAGTACAACGAAATTTTAGAAATAAAAATCATTTTTCAACACTTGTTCTCATTAGCCATGACAAATTTAATGTTTCCTTATTCCTTTGAATCTTTCCAATACAGTTAACCAATCTGATGTGGTTATTTCTAATTAAATGTGAATTTCTATAAGTAATGTGAATTCTTAAATATTTTCACACTCCATTAACCCACACATTTGTTTCATACTCACTTTCAGTTATGTTTGTGGGCAATAGCTTTGATTTTTCCTAATTGACTTTACGCTAAGGCATGTGTTCAGCTACCCATTTCTGAGAAGAAGGATATATTTTCTGTATCCATATATTATATGGATACTGTGGTCTTTCCTGCAAACTAATGCTATGACACCCAAATAATGTGAAACCTTTGTACTGTAGAAAAAGTAAGTAAACTAAAAACTAAGATGTTTTAACAATAGTGTGATTCCCCTTTTCTTAATTTTGGGAGAGACTGTGGGAAGACGGTGCAGGTATCCAGTTAGTGTGAGGAGAGGTCACCCAGCCAAGATGTGAGGGCCACAGAAAGGAAATGTTTCAAAGAGATTCCACCTTAATTTGCCTTAGGAACTAACTATTAGAGTGTTCAGGATTATGTTTTTAACCTTTAGCATTAAATATGCTTTTCTGAAGTCTGTCTTACTTCCTGAATTTGCCTGCAATGTGGGAAGATGACAAGGGGAACAATTGAAATAACTGTTGAAGATGTCCAGTGTTAGAGACCCCAATATTCCCAAAGTCCTGTTGGGACAAATGTTCATATTCCAGCCATTTATACTGACAATTGTAGTCCTTTTAATTTCTGTTTTGTTGTTGTTGTTCAGTCGTTAGGTCATGTCTGACTCTTTGTGACCCCATGAACCATATTGCGCCAGGTCTTCCTGTCCTTCACTGCCTCCCTGAGTTTGCTCAGTTTCATCCTCATTGCATCAGTTATGCTATCTAACCATCTCATCCTCTGCCGTCCTCTTCTCCTTTTGCCTTCAATCTTTCCCAGCATCAGGGTCTTTTCCAAAGAGTCCTCTCTTTGCATTAGGTGACCAAAGTATCTGAGCTTGAGCTTCAGTATCAATCCTTCCAATGAGCAGTCAGGGTTGATTTCCTTTAGGATTGACTGGTTTGACCTTCTAGCAATCCAGGGAACTTCTAAGAGTCTTCTCCAGCACCACAATTCAAAGGCATCAATTCTTTGGTGCTCAGCCTTCCTTATGGTCCAGCTCTCATAGCCATACATTGCTACTGGAAAAACCATAGCTTTGATTATGCGGATCTTTGTTGGCAAGGTGATGTCTCTGCTTTTTAATATGCTGTCTAGGTTTGCCATAGCTTTCCTCCCAAGGAGCAAGCATCTTTTAATTTCATGGCTGCAGTCTCCGTCTGCGGTGATCTTGGAGTCCAATAAATGAAGTCTGTTACTGCTTCCATTTCTACCCCTTCTATTTGCCAGGAATTGATGGGTCCAGATGCCATGATCTTAGTTTTCTTAATGTTGAGTTTCAAGCCAGCTTTTGCACTCTCCTCTTTCACCCTCATCAAGAGGCTCTTTAGTTCTTCTTCACTTTCTGCCATTAGGGTGGTATTATCTGCATATCTTGTATTTTCTAATTTTGTAAACTGCTCTGATATTTCTATGGAATTCAGTAAAAAATAGTGATCATGAAAACAGGAGTAATAATTCAAGATCAACATAAGCAATGCTCCTGCTCAGGTATAAAAAGTTCCTAATTCTTTTATGACTAGTGCTTTCTAAACTCAAGAGTCTATCTGCTTTCCCATCCCTCTCATAATAGTTGTGCTTTAAAAACCTTTTAAAGACCTTTTCCATCTGGGTTGCTTTCTCCTAACACCATGCTAACATGCTAATTTCTAGCACAGTAAAATGCTCAACTGTATAATCTCGTTAACTGTGACCTGTTCCATGAATACATTAGAAAAGGGTAATTTTGCATTGTTTCTTCTGTAATTTTAAGAAAAATGGGACTTCCTAAATCTGTGTTTCCAGTTTTGCTACTAAATATGACCTGTTGGTTATCCCACCTTCTTAACTGGAGATTTTAGAAAGCACAAAAGTGATTTTTCTTAAAAACAAAAAAAAGGGGGGGAGTGGGGGCTCTTTTGTTCTTTAGATTAGTCCCAATGAGAATATGCTTTCTTAAGTACTGGCATCATGGTTTCAATAGCTTCAGTTCCTACCCACTCCTTCTTTCCTATTTACTTTTCTATTAAGGTGTGATTAAGGGTGAGGATTTCTTTTACAGTATTTCATTCTTTCTTTCTTTTCGCCCACACACACAGGTATTTCTCATGAATAAACATTAGCACATTCAGGGAAAAAAAAGACTCTTCTTTTTAAAAATTACCATTTGCTAAGTTTCTATGAGAGATTAAATTCCAGAGACGGGCAGTTATGACAGACCATAAGCTTTCCATGTCCAGTGATTCTAACTTCCCTCTCCAGGACCTCTGGGAAGAACTAAAGAATCCATGTCTCAAACACTGAAGTGCTCCTATCAAGTAAATCTACACATTTTGTTTACTTGAACAAAGAAATTATATTATGGTTTCACCTGATGTCCTTCATCACACAACATCATGTGAAGATGCTAACTGGGTTTCCGCAACACATGAATTATAAACTACTCAATTCCATTTAGCCTACCATAGATCCATCTTCCTTCCTTCCTTCCTTCCTTCCTTCCTTCCTTCCTTCCTTCCTTCCTTCCTTCCTTCCTTCCTTCCTGAAACTATGCTTTAATATTAGATGAAGTAAGAAAATAGGCAGATCATCTACAGAGAAAGATTTCTGCTGGGGGCCCTAAGGATTTCCTGCCTGAAAGATTTGTCAGCTCTGGACTAGGTGAACATGTAGTCCAACTTATATAAGACAGATTCCTTTCTACAAGAAACAAGTGGAAGGAAAGAGGTCTGTGTGTGCGTGTCCATGAGAGAGAGTGAGTGAGCATTAAAGAGGCAACTGTACGGGACTACATCTCTCTAATGTTGCCATATCAACTTCTAAGAAGGCCTCCTACAAGCCTGTATTATGAACAGATTGACAAACTAGATGATCCAGCCCAGCCAGGGTCTTCCTGTCGGGGAAACAGCTGTAGTTCAGTGGTGGAGACAAAGAGAAAATCCCAGATTCAATCCTTGATATCTCTAGAGAGTATTAGAAATAGGGTTTGTCTGAAAATCTGGAAAGTCAGCTGCTACTCTATACAGATTAGCTTTCCTCAAACAGTTATCCTCCAAATGTGTTGGACTGCAATAGCCTTGATCTAGACTTTTGAACCACTGTCTAAAGTATCTGGATTCTGGAGGGCATCAGGCTGGAGGGGGCTGATGTAAATAATATTGAGCTAGACAGAGCAATGTTCACACATTGTACTAAGCCATAATAATTAGTTTGCCTTTAGCTTTGGTTTCTGAATTCAGCTTGCATACAGCAGATTCTTATATGTGTGGTTAATGCATTTTTATTTGTTTTATCTTTTGATATTTGATGTTAAGAGCTTTTTAACATATTACTGTAAGCTGCCTGAATCCTTAAAAAGAGTGGTTGGCATGTGAATATCAAGCAAGCAAGCAAGCATGCTAGGACACTGATAAAACTAACAAAGGGAAGTGTCACAATGAGAAGCTGGTGTAATTGTGGTGGTTCAAAGGTCCAAGTGTGGTGGTTCAAAAGTCATGAACAGAGAGACTTACCCTTGAATCCCACACAGGTGTTAACATGGGGAAGAACTTGGATAGAATGAGAGGGGGAAGAAAATGACACTCTCTTTCCCTTTAATAAAAGACAGATGTTACCACTGTGCTAAAACCTGTTTTCCAATTACTCAATTTCTCCTACTTAATTTCTCATTTTTCTATGTCATTCTCTTAGGATGCTTTAGAATACCTTTAGAAATTATGTTGGTGATGTTTTCAAGCATACCTTAGGGTTGCCACGTGGCGGACGTTATGAGAGAATACACTTCTCCATCTCTCGCTTATCTGAATCTAAAGTCTTCCCTTGTGATTTAATTGACATAAGGAAAGTCCTTGGGGTGGGAAAAGGCTGAATTGTTTTGTTTTTGCTCTACCATGCAAAAAAATCCAGAATATTTCTGTCATCTCATAAGCAAGCATAGTACATAACTCAAATCAAAATTTTACTAAAATGTTTGGCTTGGTGGGGGGGACCATTTTTTCCCATCAAACTCCATATTCACAAATGTTGGCACAATAATACTGGACACCAACACCAATAAATTTATTCAGAGTAACCCATTCACATTCCAAGTTTTAATCAAGACGCTGGAGAGATAAGGTGCCTATGAAAAGGTCACATTGGAATGGTAGAGTTGATTTCATCCTTTCATCCAATTGTTGGTAAAAATGTTGCTTTCAAAGGATAAAAGAATACAACACAATCTACTTGTAAGTAAGACGCCTGAAGATAAATAATATCCTAGTCTGTTTTAATAATAAAATATAACCCAGCTGCTTAATTTCCATAATAAATATTTGTTGACTTTAATTGCTATGAAAGACATATAGTTACTGCCTCCAGATTTTTTGATGTTGTTTGATAAGGAAGGCCTCAATGCACTATCCAGCCATCTGCTAAGAATTAAAATTCCTCCCAAGCTGCGAAATACTTTAATTGCTAGTTGTGTCACCAAAAATGTTTGGTTAAAAATGCAAGTTATCTGTAAAAATCTATTTCATAGCATCTGGTAGAAGCAAAAATGAGCTGTGAATGGTTTCCTTTATGACATATTGCTACTATGAGGATTTTAACATTTAAAGGTGATTCATAGAGGTGGATGCATTGATTTACATCTAATTTGGGTCAGTTTTGCATATATTCATTCATAAATCAGTATCATCCAACTTCTGTATTACCCTGAAAGCTTGGTTTGTGTGTGGGGGTGTGTGTATTTTTTTAAAAAGCACACAACAAGAGATTTTAGTTGGTATTAAAAATATTTATTTGCATACCAAATGTATTTGTTTGTTAATAAAAATGGTTGACCTCCTTTCAGTTTCCAGAATTATACAAAAGTGGGATTCTCCAACAAGTGCAGTAATGCAGTTTATATATTATTAAATCTGTATCTACATCTATATCTATATCTTTATCTTTATCATCTATATCTATATATCTATCAAAAACACTTTTTCTGTAGGCCACTTCTTCGACCATACAATTACATATAATTTTTGAGCCAAGAATTGTGTTATGAAATTGAAAGAAAGTGTGATCCAAATGTCAGTTGTATTCCACACTGAATGTTAGTCTGAAAAGTTGCTTAAAACTAAGAGGAGGAAGGCAACATTCTTGAGTCAACTCATTCAAAAATTCTTTGCTCTCCCAACTAGCTAGAGGACCACATGTAACATTGGAAGAGTGGTGACATCATAGGGATGGCTAAGGCTGAGGGATTGGGGGCTTAGTTTTCTTCCTTTTGGGGGGAGGAGGGTTTTTAAAGGTGGAAATGGGAGTGGAAAACTGCCAGCAAGCAAAATGCTTCTATATCCACCTTTGGAAAGCCCTCCAATTGTCCACATGGCCCCCAAATTCAGCAAAGAAATGTCCAGATGCTGGCCATTTGATTTCAGTCCATTTTTGGAGATTTGGAGAAGTTATGAGTGCCTATTAGAGAACTCTTGTGCCAGTTTCCAGTTCCTGAACTGGAATAGCCACTTCCTGAATTGGAATAGCCACTTTATACCTGTTAATTTCAGCAGCATTATCTTGGGGCTGTGGAGAACAGCAAATAGGAAGGCCCTGAGATGCAGACTGTCCACCCCTCTGCTAAGCCACAAACCCTGTTTCAAGAACACAATGTCACACAAGCCACTAACATCCAAAATTCAAACCACATTTGGTTAGGATAATACTAGGACCCAGCCAAAGATGCAGCGAGAACATTGTACCTGGCATTCTGTCGGCACAAATCATTTCCAATATTCGTTAGCTTTTTGGAGTCTTGGAGTTGATGTCGGCACGCTTTCTCTTCCTCCAGCTATTTTTGAATGCCAAATTAAAGGCAGCATCAAGAAGCTGAATTTAGCACTTTCTCTCTTTTTAAATAATCTTCCTTTGAAATGGCAGTGTGCATGTTTGGCTTGTTAATCAGCGCCACATGCTCCGTTAAAAAAAGAATCATAAGCAATTAAAAAGGTACATGATTGCCACCCACTTTTACTGAACAACCTCTTGAAAATAATACAATACTATCACAATATGGCCATTTAGTAATGCCACTCTTTCCTTGTGCCTATCACTGCAGTCTGCCATTTGGTTCTAAAATGTGTCTTTAGCATTCATAGTCTCGCAGCTCATTTTGTTCTCTGTTTCTGCTGATCTGAAAATATAGTCCATTAATCCATGGCAGCACAAAACCATGAAGTGTCTTACGGCAACTTTACAAATTTATTATGGCACAAACCTGAATGGCCACTTCAAATAACAACAACGTCTTGTGGGACTTCCAAATACAAACTGATAAACATTTAGTGCATAATAAGTCAGGAATCACCGTTGTTACAAAGAAACAAGTATGAATCATTAACATTGCAGTAGCTGGAGATGAGCAGGTCAATGAGAAAGAACTAAAAAATAAATAAGGGAATATAAAGACCTTCAAATAGAGGTTGAGTGAATATGGAAAAAGAAAGTGGCCATGGTGCCAATAATGGTTGGTGCACTTTGGTGCCGTCATAAAAGTTTTGGAAAAGCACTTGGGCACAATGGGAATGGGCAGAATCTCAGTGCAGTCATTACAAAAAGTTCCATTATTTAGAACAGTGAATATATTATAATGAGATATTTAATTGTAAAGATTCAGGAATTGTAAGTTGTGAGGTCAAATGAAATAGAATGCAGAAGATGCAGACAGTAATAATTACACTATGAACAGTGCCATTCCCGTAAGAGTTCATTCCTTCAGTGTGTGGCGCAAAAGGTCCCATTAATTCTTTTGACTATAACCTCTGCTCGTTATATTTTATTTTGCCATTTACTTGTTTATTTATTCCTACTGGAAACATAATAACAGATCTCAAGAGCCACCATCACCTGCAGTAGCTATGCAATAATGTGTTGGTGGAGGAAACTAGAAAAAGATATAGAAAAGAACGTGTTTATTAAGGAAGAGACTAGAGCACATCTTTAAATAGAACTTTAAAGGATGAAATTTAGCAGCATTATTCACTTAGGAAGTGTGTTGCAGGACAGAATTTGTTTTAAACTTTGGGGTCATCCTGTGACTTTGACTGGAAGGGCAATACTGCATGTGTACCATTGACATCACTACTTAAAGGTTGGTCCAATGAAATCCTAAAAAGGCATGTTCCATTTCTAACTCTTTCTCACTGAGGTCAAAACTTGGTCTTAACAAAAAAAGGTCAAAGATTTATCTAGTAGATCAGGAAATCAAGAAAAGATTTAGCAGAGCTATCTAGCAGTGACAGGAACAGAAATGTAGGATGTTGTTTCAGTGTGGTCTAATCCTCAGTTCAGCATTGGGATTGCTTTTCTTCCTGACATACCGTCAAGAGACATCATCTTGAATAGGGCTCAAGAATAGACACTTCATCCTTCCACTTAGCTTGTTCCTCTCCTTCATTGTTCTGCTGCGGATATACCGATCTTTACTCTGGAAGTCTTGGACTGATCAAGGGGGTTTCTTGAGCAGAGGGGTGGAATAGCAATAAGAATACTTTGATTTCTTTAAAACCATGGCTTCCACTCATGGTTATCTGTCTTGTTGCCTTGGGAAAGTGGTTGTTCTCCATTGATTATTTTAGACCTACAAATATTAGGGGTCTCTTCTTCTGAGGATTCTTCAAGTTCAGGAAGATTATGTGATGCAGCAGGATTAAGCTAGGTTAGGCTCCAGGAGGATAGACCTAATCAATAGTTATTAGTCAAGATAACTAAATATAACTTTTCATGTCAGAAGAGAAATCAGAAGTAAGACAAAAGGAATTGGAAGGTTAATTTTTGTAAGGGATAGCCAAGAAATGCTTATCAGTTCTGTTTTTATTGTATGAGATGCTTACCTATATCCTTCTTAGTAAATATGTCTATTTTGAAGGAGAACATACAGGTAATCCTCATTTAGTGACTGCCTTGTTTAGTGACCATTTGCAGTTATGGCAGTGATAACATTTTACAAGCAATCCTCACATTTTTTACCTTTGCAAGTCTGTAAAGCAAAGGAAAACTGAAGGAGGATCATAAGCACAGTCATGGTTTAACTTAGCGACCACTTCGCTAAACGACTGAGTTGCCAGTCCCAATTGTAGTCACTAAACAAGGACTACCTGTGTGTATGTGTACATGCATTGAATATCCATATTCAGGAATACATTTCATAAGAATCAACCTTGAGTGTGAAAGTCAGTAAAACATTTCTTATTGTTCTTCTTTACTTATCCTAGCAATTGCATAAGACTATGTGCAGAATCCTAATTCATATCTAGAAAATGCTGATTTCCCCAAACTCCAATGACTACATTCATGTATATTTTATGCAAAAGTAGTTTGAGGAGGGAGGAGAGAATATTAAAAGTGTTGATCATGTAAAAGCAAATTGACCTCTCTGGGTTACTATGAACATGGGCCATGGTGATTAACAGTTTGTCTCCATTTCTTTCTTATGCGCAGCCAGTATCATCGCAAAAATGCTGGCAGTTTTATCTCCTCAGAATTTTGTGTGCAAAATGCTCTTCCCATCTGAAGAGTCAAAGCTGATTTAGTTCCAGTGCTTCTGTTGAGTTAAAGTGCTCTATTCAGAGGTGTTTTTAGATGTTTTCCCATTGAGATTCAGTTCTTCATGCATTTTGACCTTTTCAAGAAAGCTTGCTTTATTGTGAAATGTGGGAGTTAGGAAAGTAAACATATTCAGCACTTGTTATTAAATGAGTCTGGATTTTGAAAGTCATTGTCAATAGGTTAATCCTTCTGTACAGACACTTTTGTTGGCGAAGAGGCATCGTACACAAATGGAGGTTTTCTCACAATGCTGATTTTACCATCTTTTTGTCAATTATCTAGGGACTGAACCTCTGCAGAGATCTTGAAATTGGTTATTTGTAGTTTGCATTCACCTTCTGTCAGCCTAGTTCTTCAGTAAGCTTCCGTCTGCTAATGGGTTCTAATTGAAACCCATACCTTCAGCACAGGACTTAGGGGTTGAAAATATTCTTTGAGGCCTCTTACAAGTATACATAAATGTCCCAGACATCAAAGCTTTTCTCTGGGAGGTGAGAGAGAGGGAGAGAGAGAAAAAAGAAGAGTAAACACTCTTTATTTAAAGAACCTTGAGAAGAAAAACATATTCTCAGATGATAACAGAATTTTATCCTAAAATTACTGAATGGGTTGTCAGATATCTCTACATATATACAGGGTTTTTTTGCATTGCACCAAATCATGAAATAGGTTCAAGCCCTATTTTAAACAATAAAACTTTCCAATATTATAAGCAGTTATTTGCTTTTTTATTTAGGATGTCCTGACAATTTCAGGGTTTCCATATTCACTCCCTTTGAGGGGAAGAGTTCAAGACTTCAAAGAAAGGAAACTACATTGGATATTAACTATGTTGTGTTTATGCTGGTCCATGACTGTAATAAAGGTTTGATTTGATTATGTTGTGTGAACACAGCCAAAGTTGTGCTGTGACAAGCTTTAGAAATTGTGGTCATATGTGTAAAAAACCACCTAGAAGATTACTCCAATTCATCAGGGCAGAAAGGCCACAGTTTCAAAATTCCTTTCACGTGTCCTCTTAGCAACTTACACCACTGCACATCTTATTATGCCATTGACTTGATATCATTCAAGGACAGCTAGATCCTTAGATGTCTATCAGGACAAGAGCTTAGCCACACAAATAATGAGACAACACAGTTGCAGAAAACAGATTAATCCTGTGCATTTCTGCAATTAATTCTCTTGTCTAAGACACAATATAGCAGTCATAGTACTTTTACAATTTGAAAAGCCATCATAATCCAATTACTACCCAACTAAAATAACAACCAGGTTTTATTGGAACTGATTGAAGTTTTCATTGTCTTGATTACTCTCCATCACACAGAAAGTGATATAGGAAGCTGCCTGATTATAGGATATCTTGTTTATGCTGTATAATATCTCTCAGCGTTAGAGATATGGGTATCAGCGGGGGGATAAGGATGGGGTCAAGTCATGTCAGGCATGTCACGACATCATTTACATAATGATGGCATGATTGCATAACATAATTACAGCTTCTACCGGACTCCTGGCTAGATAAACTGAGCATTACATATCGTAAGTATAATGACAGTTCTCAGGGTAGGAAAACAATGTTCAGCTTTAAAATATCTGATTTGTTTTGAATATTGTCTCTTGATTTCTGCTTTCCCAAGTACAATATTAAAATGCGTGGCAGCAAATAACATCAAATTCATCTTTCTTTCTATGTGGAAAGTGATCTTAGTGACATGGCTTAAAAAAAAAAACAAGACAAATTCTAATGTTGGGTTAATTGGAAAAAAAATAAAACCTCTAATATGTACTGAAGGAACTCTTGGCGTACTCTGCAATTCTGCTCAGCACCTCTCAGAAAGGCTGTAGTAGTGCCAGAAATGCTGAAAGAGAGAAAAAAGTTAAAAAATCCAAAAGGATAAGGAAGCTGGAGGAATTCCCTTAAGAGGAAAAGTTATAATGTTTGGGTCCATTTAATTTTAAAAGAAGGTAGGTAAGAGGCGATGTAAAAAAAAAAAAATGCTGAAAATTAATGCTGGCTAAAATTAGCCTTGCTGTTTCTCAAAACTTTTCTTTGCCTAAGAAAGACACTTTTCTTTTCCTACCTTATTCTTAAGGGTCTTGAGAATTTCCTACAAATTCTTGGTGGAGTTTTTTAACTGAGTGTTTTTCGAGTGAAGGAAGAAGATACCATTCATTTTAATATTTTCGGTTACATGTCTTTCCATCACTCTGAAGCTTCTCCGGTTGCCCGCTCTTCCAAGTGTGACAAAGGAGGAATACGGTGTCTTTCCTTAATCAAAGTATGGAAAGCCAGGGAAATTGCACAATTCTGGAAAGATGAATATGCACTAAAAAAAATGACATTCACACACACACACACACTTGGCCATCAGAACATCCCATTCCCCACCCAGAAGTACCCTACCAACATTTTCTTCTGCTTCAACAAATTCACTGAGAACTGGTAGGGAAAAAAATGCTGGAGGATTTTTCTCCCCATTCTCCAACTGAGAAAGTATGTGACGTGAAGTTGTGCTCTGTATCCCTGATAATTTGGAGTCACCTTGTAAAGCTGAAGGATGAGCAATTCAGGTCTGAAAGGAAGTAGCCCGCCAGCACAAGGCACACAGTACAATTTTTAAGTCATTATTGCAAGATTGAGGAGGGCCACCAACTTGATAACTTCTGCCTTTGAAGGGTGTCACTTCTGGAGGTTATTTGAGGTCTATCCTGGACAATAAGGCTATATTCTTGGTCTTCATACAATCATTGGCTACATGCTAGAGTCTGGGGAAAAGACAGTTGCATCCTATCTTGTTTGAGGACTATCCAGTAGCATCTTGTTGAGAATATAGACTGTTGATCTTGAATGCTTTTATATCCAGACAACTTTTTTGTTTGTTTGTTTCCATCTAAGGCAAATAACTCCGTCAAAAACTTCTCGCGTTCTCTCTTAAGATTTGTACAAAATACAGGGTTAGACTTTTTGTACTGTCCCTATCTATTGAGATAGATCAACACAAATATCTATGACTTTTGCATAGAAATTGTATTCATAGAAATGCAAGTTCTGGGTTGTCTCGAGATACAAGACCTGTACTTAAGCCAAGGAGATCTTGCTCCTAAGTCTTGAATTCCAGATAATACTTGCTGCTTTAATGCGTCATATTCCAAAAGAGAGATGAGTCTGATCCGCCAACTTCTTTCAGCTAAACAGAAGCCTTTTCCTTGTAAGAGCAAAGTTTCACTCCTACATATGCCTCAGTCGCCAGTTCAGTATCAGAGGACTCAGAGTTTTGTTAGTTCTATGCATATGAAAATAATTAAGGCAGGATAAAAACCAAATACATACATACATACATACATGCATACATACATACCATGCAAAAGCATCTCAAGTGCCAAAGCTGTCCTTAATTTTGCTCTTTTTTCTCCCCTCTAGCAAACAGACTTCTCATTTCAGCCTTTTTCCAAATTTTTTTAGGCAATGCTTTAGATCTTGCTTTATGGTTATAAAGTGGTCAGGGCTACCATGGCTGCTGTTGTATTCTTGGATTATACATCTCTTCATTATTCACTGTAATGAATGAATGAATGAATGAATGAATGAATGAATGAATATTTGCATCTTCTCTGGCTCCCCCCACCCCTCAGTGGGAGGAATTCACTCATCCAGTTCTTCCTTTAGGAAAGGAAAGCCAAGGAGACCCTTGAGGAGGCAGTTGTGTAGTGCAAAACAAGACTTTTGTATATCTTATCCACCGGCCCTCTTAGAACTGGCCCAACAGCAAGAATTCTGTACCCCTCCCATGAAGAGTTAACTGGATATTTCTTTGCCTTTCCTTTGAATATTGACTGATTTTTGTCTAATTAGAAAACAAAGGGAAAAATTGAGGAAAAAATCAGCCCGGTCCTGCTAGAGATTGTGTGTGCGTATGTGTCTATATTGTATTGCACCTGCATGTTTTCCTGCCTGCAACCTTGATCTAAATTCCAACTCTCTTTCTTGCTGATAATTTTAAAAGAAGACAAACATATTGCGCTCTTACTCTATACACACATCCACACACACACCACATAGTGACTGAATTCATATATCACGCAGACCTATAGCTCATTTAGCCATAGTTATTGACTAAACTACAGTTGGTTTGGTTCTCACCACACAGTTTGCTAAGCCCAGTGATTTACAGCTTTGTGCAATGTGTAGCTAAGATAAGCCTTAGTTGCCCCCCAGTCAGGGCGTATCTCCTTTCTGATCATGAAAATGCCACAGCTAACCTCTTGTTTCTCTTGAAATAAAGCAATATATCCTACATATCTGCCCCTGTTTATGTACTAACCATGAGACCTATTACCAGAGATGAATGTACTGAACTAGGAACAAGGAGACTCAGGTTTATGTTCGCCTTCAACCATGGAAGTCATTGGGTGACTTGGGGCCAGTCTCTGTCTCCTAGTCCAAAGCATTTTAGGTTGTTGTGAGGATAAAAGAAGGGGAAACCCATGTTTACTGCTTTCCACTTTCAGAGGAAAGGCAATGTATAATATACTTGTAGTGGTACTGATATTTTCCTACTTACTTTATTTTATCCTTGACAAGACAAGTAGATCTTTTCTGAATAATCAAATAATAAAAAGATAGCGCACCTTCATGCTTAGAAACAGCCTATTTGTAAGAATTTCACTTTGCGGCAAAAGCAATCAAAACGCTTGTCTTTGTCGGAGCAGATGAGTCATTTGGACCCTACCAAATGCTACACCTCCACAACGTGCTTCACCACATGCCGGTGGAGCAATAAAGTGTTGGCTTTACTGGGTAGAGCAGACAGGAAACACAGCCAGATAAACTAATTCTACTTTATTGTAAAGCCATATTAACAGAATCTTGCAAGTCTGGAAGTCCAGTTCTCCTGTGGTCTCCTTTACAGCCCAAGAAACTAGGGAGGGTCCCTTCTGAGCCTCTTGCCCAGCCCACTACCCAGCTGCAGACTATGTTGCCTCTTATCTGACCATTCCCTTGGCAGCATCTCTTCACCCCATCTCCCAAGGTCTTTCTCACATACCATTACATACTTGAAGTGAAGTGATTTCAGGCGATTAGCAGACCCTTAGTCTAAAAAATAGCATATGTATTTGAGCAAGGATGGGCATCAAGGGGTGGCCATGGAGTACTCAGCAAAATGAGCAGAGTAAATCCACGGCAGCTTCCTTAAATCTGGTGCCTTCCAATTCTGCTGAAGTACAAGTGCCAGCATCTCAAGCTAGGACAGCCACTGGCAGGGAATTCTGGAAATTTCTCCAACTCAGTTAGAGGGCATCGTGTGTTCAGCACTGATATATGCTGTTTTTTGAAAGGATTTGCTTCCTCTTCTGTGACAGTTCCAAAAACAACCACTCTGAGAAATGGAAATCCCCCCCCCCCACTTCAAAGAATTAACCCTCGGTGGCAACTTGTATTATTAATGTCTTAAGTACTCATCTATTCAGTGAACTCTCTTAATAGTTTGAAATGACTGCCTGTAACTTGCATGGAATGACAAATGGTAGTCCGAAGGTACGAGGAGCTTCTTGTAATAATCAAAGGTCACCTAATGAATTAATTACCTCCATTTATCTTTTGAAGCTGAGATATGTTATTTAGACTAAACTCTTTTAAACCACTTAATCCCTGACAACAGTGTTACAGCTTTTAGTTTCTAAATGTACAAGGGCTATCAAATTTTACAGTATAACGAAATTAAGGTGTCATGCTTAGAAGTAGGGACAGGCTAATATTGACTTCTCTGAATAATAAATACTTAAAGAAAAGCTAAGGCAGACGAATGTCTGTAAAATGAAAGTCACTTCTAATGTTTCAGAACGGAGTTGAAATTGTTATGCTGCAGTAGTTTAACATGACACAGTAACCGTTTATTTGCTTATGCCTTGGGCTACTAACCTGCATTTGGCAGAACTGCTAAAATCCCTGCAACTTAAACAACCAAACTCTGTGCAGGATTTCGGCATTCAATATGAACACATCATACAGGCCCCAGTGTGATGATTGAAACTTTTGAGGAGTGCAACCCTGTCCTTCAACAATATATTTTCCTTTACATAAACAAATGTGGTTCTGTTGTGGTGAATACGAACATCGAGTCTTGAGTTGCCAGTTAGGTGATTTTATATGACCCTACTATGTGCTCTGCATTTAAGGGCGGAGGTCAGGGGAAAGAACTCGACAGTTTGGCATGTGCAAGAGGGGGAATCAAAAGAGTCAAGATGGCAGCCACAACTCTACGGTAGAACCCTCAATCAAAGACTATACCCACACGGCAGAGGAATAACTGAAATGATGGAACACATCATCTTATATTGCCCTCTCTATGCAGATGCTCGCCAGGAACTATTATCCCAGTTTTTTGATAAACACCCGGGTCATCCGGACTCCTCCTATCTCAAGTTGCTCCTATCAGACCAATCTGATTTTATTTCATTGTCCTCAGCTAAATTCTGTTTTACAATCTGTACAATACGCTGTAACATCCCTAATCAGGTGTGAATCTTAAGTCCCACTCTGTGACCAAATAATAATTGATTGGATACGACCAGTTATTACTCTTGTAGTCTTTTATAAATTGTAGTACTATTTATACCATTTTATAATTATTTGTTTTAGTCAATTGCAGTATTTAGATTGTTTGTTGCAAAATTAACTGTAACTACAAAGGATTTTTTTGTTTATAATATCTTCACACTGCAATTTTACCCCAATAATTCTATCCACATCCTAATGTTATGCTGTTAACATGATTTTTGTTTTTGTACTTACTGTAGGGTAAGAGCTATGTCATTGGTTATATGCTGGTCTATGACCGAAATAAAATTGATTGATTTTAAAACTGATTTTAATCTATGGTAGAAACCCCAGCTATTCTTCATGTCTCTTGCAACGTATGCAACACAGATAAAAGTGTGGTGCTTCAGTCACGTGGGCATGCCTGCCATCTTGACTTTTGACACTCCACACCTCCTCCCCGCCCCCCCCCCCCCCCCCCGTGACCACCCTGGCAGACAAGCAACATACAGCTCTGATGTTCTGTACAGTCCTTGTGATTTCCAGAATTGTTAATCATATTTTCCTGCTCTGTAAGTGATAGAAATGAATGGGGAGAGAAAACGAGAGAATTAATAAATTGATCTCAATGAAACAACGGAATAGTTCAAGTGTTTTTATGAAGATATGAACCCCCTTTATCTCCTTCACACCTCTGGACATCATTGCTACTTTTTGGGAAGGCTTTTGGTTAAATAGAAAATATTTTGAATGGCTGCCTGACTGAGTTTTAGTATAATTTCCATTTTTTTTTAACTTTCTCATACCTTCCCAAGTCACTTTTTTCCTTAGGCTCTTGACACAGCCCATCTTCTTTGCATTATTTTAGAACAAACAGCAAGTGTCAGGCAATTCAGAAGAAATTATGTGCTGTTTAAGAATTTAAAAGATCTTTTGCATTTCCATCTTGCAAATTTCCCAAAGCAAGTGTGAGATTGGAATTGAAAATTCATTAGAGAGATGATGCTTGCCCTGTGCTACTTGACGAAGCTTTTTTCAGTGTCACAGATCTGCTATATCACAGAATATACCCAAACTGTAGAAGTATTATTATTATTATTATTATTATTATTATTATTATTATTATTATTATTTTGCAGAACAGATGAAAAAGAGGAGGATGCTAATAGCATTTATTACTCTCTAAACTGATGCTTAATCCAAAGCCTTGGATTTCCTTCCTTAGAGATTTCCAAAAGTTGTGAATTTTAAATTTGCAAAAAGATCAAATTGTAGAGTAATGATAGCAACTGTATTTAAATATTTGTTCTAACTTCCTTGCCCTCACTCCACCCTCTCTGAATGAAAACCTGTACCCTGGGTTCTGCTTGGATATTTTTGTTCTCAGTGTAACTTCTACAGGATTGTTATCATTTCATGCTGTGGTTTATTTCATTACACAATTCTTTTATTTTGACCTTTTACCATAAGAAGAGAATGGTAACCTTCTCAGAATCCAGCTAGATTGGAATGGCATATAAAGTAAATATGTTTTGGCACGCAACTCCTGGCACCATATTCAAAGGCCAAGAGATGTCTTTGCCATTAGCTTTGCACATTTTTGATGTATCGAATTTAGGTACTGGTGAATTGTCTTATCCTTTCTATTTTCTCTAAAAAAAGTCCTATTATTTTATCACAATGTATATAGATGGATCTGTGATGGAATGGTTTGATGAAGGCCGCACTCGGGGAGATAAGCATTTCCTTAGCCCCCAGCAGGAGCGTGGGAAGGTTAAGAAGATGAGACTGGCACCACCCTAAGGAATTCACGGTGTTTTGGCTGGCTGGCTTGGGAAGTGTAGATTCAGTCTGGAGAGATTTCTTTCTGAGAGTTTGAAGCTAATAAATGCAACAGAACTGTATCTGTACTGTCTCGTGGAGTTCTTTGGGCTGAACCTGACATTGATCTCTCCAGACTGAATCTGCACTTCCCAAGCCAGCCAGCCAAAACACCGTGAATTCCTTAGGGTAGTACCAGTCTCATCTTCTTAACCTTCCCACGCTCCTGCTGGGCGCTAAGGAAATGCTTATCTCCCTGAGCATGGCCTTCATCAAGCCATTCCATCACAGGATCTTAAATACTGCCTTTAAATTAACAATGCTCAAAACATCTAATAACCTCAGTTTCTTTTCACAATACACTTCTATATTGACTACTCAGAAACAAGCCCCAATGGGACAGTCCAACATAGATTTGTAACCAGGTATGCTTTAAAATGTACATAGAAAACCCCCAGTATGTGTAAATGCTGAACACAAGTTTCTCTAACTGCAGAGAGCTTTCTGAGTGAATTGAGCCAAATGTGCTTAGGAGCCACACTTGGATGCAAAGGTTAAATGTATGAAGATCTCCAGGTGTAGCTTGGTATGAGACCTTCAAATATGGTCTCCAAAAGATCCTTGGGAAAAGACATGGGTTTAGAAAATAGAAAGGAAAAGGCTTTAAGGTAGTGGAAGCAGATGCTGCAATGATACAGATAGTCCCCGGGTTAAGAACGCCTGGTTTACAGACAACCCATAGTTAAGAACGGATCCTATTGTTGCAAAATTTGAGTTAAATATGCAATGGTTCAAGTTAAATAACAGTGGTTCAAGTTCATTACACAACGCTACTCATGCAGTATTATACAATAATACCGTTCTGGCTTACATACAAGTTCGACTCAAGGACAGACCTTGGGAATGGAACTCATTCTTAAACTGGGGACCACCCATATTCCTATGTGCTCTGAAGCACATTCTGGATATAAATTCTTAGAGGCAGGAGAAACTAAAAATTTACATATTCTAGGGGTTAGTTTGTGTAGGTTGAAATAATTAACCATTTATGGGTCAGAATAATCCCCAGGTATTCATGGTGGAACTGATAGTCATTCTCTCAAGAGTTAGGATACTGAAAATGTTAGAGAGGTTTAGCATTTGCTGGGTATTTGTGGGTTTTAGAGTTTATGATGCAAAGGAGTGTGGATATAGAGAATTTTGAAAGTGATCAGTGAACAGGAGAAAGGGGACCCTATATCCTATCTGGCAAGGAAGAACCCTGGAAGAAAGAACAGAAGGAAACAGCTGGGGAATGAGGTTTCAGTTAAGAAAAACAGTTAAAGGATTGCACGCAAAGTCTACTGTAGATCAACTAACATTAGGAAGAATCTCAAGACATTTTATAATGTCTTATTTTGGCGTAGCATAAGAAAGCAAGGAACCAGCAGATTGTTAGAGAAAGGAAAGAGCCTGTTCACACATAATACATACCTACTTCATCCCTACATAACTGAATGAGTGCCACAGTCCATTATCACCAAAATGTACTTTCTCCCAAAATTCTCTTCCCCGTTGAAAGAAATTACAGAAGCAAATTCTCTGGTGACATTTGAATGAGAATGAGTTAAGGGGCGGGGGGGAATTAAGCATCCTTTTCCATTGTGTTTATTTGGAGGGGGGACATTGTATCACGTTTTCTTTTAACCCCAAGAATGACTGGCTTTTCAGGAGAAAATCTCTCCATTCAACATTCTCAGACAACTCACCATCTCCCCAAAGACATTTTTAGGACTGATCTTTCACAGGACCATCAAGAGAGTTTTTATTTTATTTTATTTTATTGAGTTGAATACATTTGCTCATTCTGGTTTTGGAGAGTCATCTTTCATTTATTCTTTTCCTTTGGAAGCACTTTTGAGTGCAAATTGCTGCTATCAGAAACCTTGAACTGAAAGACTATTATTCTCCATGCTCAGATTAAATTAATTTTGAACAGTTTAATGCAGCATGTCCGAACTCGGAGTCCAAGAGGTGTCAAATTTATTTCTCTGCTTTTTTAAGCTGCGCCTTCAAGGGCAGTTTGAATCACAGTGAATGTATTCTAATGTCTTTGGGTAAGTGGGTTTTTTTCTTTTTCTTTTTTTCTTTCTTTTCTATGCAAGCCATCAGGCAAACAGATGTTAATCATTTTCTTCTGAAAATTATACAAAGGCAGCATCATTCTGAGGGCAAAATAGGAGTGTGTTTGCTTGCTATTCCAATGAAATCAGCAAGGGAAGGGAAGGGCTGAATCTCCGCCACAGCAAGATACAGTGAAAGCTATTGGGAAAAATGTATTAAAGGTAATAGGAAAGGAGGAAAACACACCAAACAATGAGGTTTGGGGTTTTTTTTAATGACTGGTGTGAAGTTTACAATCTATAGCATTCTGAGTTGCAAAAAAACTTTCCAGTATGTCATAAAAGTGGCTATTTATTTTCTTCTCTCAAAACCAGTTGTATGCCTTTAGAGAACATATATTTAAGCTAGTCTGGATGATACATTCCCAGTCGGCCTCTTATATCTGCTGGGAAGTGGTTTATGCTAAACCATAGTTGGTTTATCCATAGTTGTTGACTAAGCCATATATAGTGAGTTCTCAGGATTGATCAGACCAGATACGGCACTCAAGGTCCTTCTTGTGAACCAGGACATTTTTTTTTCTTTATTGGTAGAATATAAAGAATAGAAAGGCATTCATTTCTGTATGAAAATCACACTTTCATCTAGTTAATTACGGAAGCAGATTTCATCTTTAGATTCCCCCTCTTCCACTTCTGGCATCTGCCTTCAAAGGAGGATGAATGTAACAATGTGTTAAAGCCTAACTCAGTGTTTCTCAACCTTGGCAACTTTAAGACGTGTGGACTTCAACTCCCAGAATTCCTCAGCCAGCATGGCTGGCTGGGGAATTCTGGGAGTTGAAGTCCACACGTCTTAAAGTTGCCAAGGTTGAGAAACATTGGTCTATTTACTCTATCAGTCTGTGATTAACCTTCTTCTTGCCAGCAGTAGTTTTGCTTCTGCTTATACGTTAGTGTGCCTATTCTAAGTTGTAAGTAGGTGTGTAACAATTACTAAATCCCCTGGAAAGTTAATCAAGGGCTTCAGTTAAAACTTAGTTGGGAACATGTTACAGCTAGTGAACCCTCTTTTCCCTCTCAGCATTTGTGCTAGGTAGACATTTCCCACTCTCCTAATTCTCCTTTCTGCCTCGTGATTTCTACGCGGGCTCCTCTTGAGTTCTCTTAAATCTCCCCTGGAACCTGCATCTCTTCAGCAGCCCATGTCTGCCTACTTCATTCTTTGTTAGACATTTCTCTCCTTTCCCCACTTTGAGTCCAAAACCCACACTACGACCTTCCTCCCAGCCTCTTGACCCATTTCAGCTTCCTCTCCCTGTGAGAGATTTTGCCTGTGGAAAAACAACCAGCTACTTCCAGCCTTATGTTATCACTACAAGTACAATTTGTCTGGGGAGATCATGGGGCTGACATAAAACATAGATCTTATTCCCATCATATGCTTAGCCTAAGCAGTCACTAGCCCAGTCGTATCACTTTATCAGTGATTCTACCAGCACACAGTCATACTAATTGAGTTAAAAATCACCATTTGGGGAATAAAAAAATGCCTTGCAATTTTCTCCAGAAAGACCAGAGACCTAATCTCTGAGCTCTGCACTAAGGGAATACTAGCAAGGCTTCATAACATCGCTTTCTCCTTCCACATTGGTCAGGAAGAAGCAGGAAGCATTCCTTGGGCATGTATCTCTGTGTAGAGAGTGGTATTCTCTGCTGCCAGGTCTTATAGTAAGGGAGAGTTACTTATTCAGACAATCTTTCTTCCCAAGCTCTTTTTCCTGGATGACTAAGGATACAAAAAGATCAGCTGATGAACCACAACATGATTGACTAGGTGGGGTTATGTTAACTCTGTGCAAGATTGGGACAGTTTGGGTATAAATCTGGGATCCATGGATGGAGTCAATCCCTTTTTAATGTTTCCACAACACATTAATCACCATCTCTATTGATGCAGTTAAGTATATAATAAGAACAAGGGCATAAACTATGGGTTATAAACCATCCTTTCCTAAATTTACATATTACACTAAAATAATGTTGTGTAATTGCCTTGTCTGCCTTGTAATTTCTCTTTCCTTGCAAAGAAGAGAAATTGTCCCTTCACTTCCCTGCTTCCTCCTCCTCCTCATTTTTAAAATGTTGTTTAAATGCTAAATAAAGCTAGTGAGGTTATAAGATTGAGGATCCTCGTACTCCATACATGAGAATTACACCAACATTTTCTTCTCCTCTGAAAGTAATTGCTAATTTGTGGAGTCCTTGGTGCTCTCTGAGCGTGGTTGTTTGCTTACAGATGTTTCATTACCCAGCTAGGTAACATGATCAGTGCTGATGATGTTACCTAGCTGGGTAATGAAATGTCTGCAAGCAAACAATCATGCTCAGAGAGCACTGAGGACTCCACAGTTTAACCTGAGCTACATATATTCTCATCAACTGAAATTTTTCATTTTTTATGAGAGTGAATGAGAATAGTAGTAGAAAATACATAAAATTCTTTCTGCTCTATTCGATACCCACTGCTGTCAAAGGCATGCTGGGTCAAGAAGGAACAGCATCCACATGACTCTTCTCCATGTCTGCTTAACTGTAGCTTATTGAATAAATCACAACTGGATGAGTTCACACCGCACACTAAACCAAAACCACATTACGAGTTAAAATGGTGTGTAAAACATGTCATGAGTACAAGAGATTCCCTTGATTGTGATTCTTGGATGACTAAGTATACAAAATGGTCAACTGATGAACTACAACATGGTTGACCAGGAGGGGTTATTTTAACATGTATAGCAGGAAACTGATCGTGATGTGCCTTAAATGTTGTGGGCTAAGAAAGGACTTCACTTTCCCATTCTATCTTTTGAGTTAAAAGTTGCAGCATTGCCGTTCATATTTCCTAGCTGGGATTTTAGCATCTACATTTTGCATTTTTAACTGTTTGTGAAATTGGTATCAATTACACTGTGACCTTAGAGATCAGTATTTTGTCCAGGAAAGTAGGGGAGAGAAAAGACCATTCTTAACATAGAACTTTGATTTATATACACAAAGACGTACATTCAGTCCTGATGGGAGTTAAAAGCCAGTGACTGGAAGCTGCGTCTTCAGCTCAGTTGTCATCTTGGGATAATAGATCATAAACAAAGATCAGTACTAGCTTCTGGAACAGTCTTAGCAATGACACAAAAACATGAGAAGAGATGTACTGGGTCAAACCCAAGGCATCTCTAGCTCCATAGTCTGTTCACACAGTGGCCATGCAGTCCATTTTGGTAATAGCACCCTCCTATTGTATTTCCCTATAGCGATGAGCCATCTGATTATTTGCTACTTCCATTATCAGTTGACTAGTAGCCATTGATATTGGTCCCTGTGGGAACATACATATTATACATGCCATGTTCCAATGTACCTTGTTTTCATCAATAGCCAAATATTGCTACAAGCAGGTTATGAGTACCACCCTTGCTGCTTTCTTACCAGCAGCTGATATTCAGAGGCATGCTTCCTGCAATATTGGAGATGCATAGCCATCATGACTAGCAGACATTAACAGCCTTCTTCTTTTTCAATTTGTCTAATCTCCCCTAAGTTGAGTCCTCATCCAGGTTGATGGTCATAAGCACATCTTGCACTAGCAAACTCTGTAACTTCTCCACTGGGTAAGGAAGATGCTACACTAAGTTCATTTGGGTTCCAGACTTAGGCAAGAGAAAATAAAACTTCTTCCTATCCACAAAATGCCTGCATATACATATCAGTCCCTTATCACATATATTTTTTTCTAAAGATCAACAAAGCAACACTGTTCCAAATCCTCCAGTTTTCTTGTAAAAGCTGGAGAGAACCGTCTAGCAGGTTTGATAACATACATAATGCATACATGAATAGATATAGGCATAGATACAGACATACGTACATACAATTTTATTATTTAGCTGAATACAAACACACACATACTGTGGTGAACCAGTACATCAGAGTAAAAAAAAAAAAAAGTGGTAAGAAAAAAAACAATAATTTGAAGTTACAATATAATTTAAAAGTTTTAAAATATATTAAAAAGACAGGACTTTATAAAAATAAAATGGAGACACTATAAGTATTTCTGTATAGAGTCATGTTCCTTAGGAACATCAGAGCTAAAAGTAAAAATGCTTGTAATATTCAGTCAGTTGAATTATTAAATGACCTGTTCCATATTCCTTGACTAATTGTGAATGGTAACATAGTTATACATTGAATTTCATACTTGCAGATTAGCTTTTTGAATCAACTAATGTAAAATTCACATTTTGATAGGAAAAAAAATTAAAATATAGTGTTGAAATGTGCAATGTTTCCTGAAGTTTTAAATTTCAAAAGCAATTTAGAAGTGCAAAACTGAAACCAGGAGAAAATAGCTTGATTCAACCTTCCCTGCTTACTCTTCTCCACTATCAAGACTTCAAAGCAGCTTACAGATACAAAATAAAACCATGAAAAATAGGAACCAAGTAAAACTCAGCTAAGTCCATCCAACTATATTATACAGTGAGGAAATGGCTGAATCAATATGATAACAAAGAAATCTTTGGCCATAATCAAGAAAGTAAGATAGTTCTGGTTCATCCAACTCTATAACTGCATACAACAGCCTTGCCAAAATGTCCACCTTCAAGATATATTGAGATCATAATTCCCAGAAATCCCCAGCCAACGTGTTGCTTGTCAATTCTGGGAGTTGGACGTGAAGAAATTAGGGCAACAGATTTACACTTATGTTTATAAATCATTACAGCTTTATAGGACTTATATATATACCTAAGTGGACATATTGAGAAGGACTGCTCTCCAACATGAAGCACAATATAAAATGTGGCACTTTGGAATGGTTTTTAACTCAGTTGAGATAGGATGGAGTCTAACTCACTCGATCCCCAATAAACAAAATTTATCTACAGAATTTCGCCTCTGATTTCTAGTTTGGGAATCCAGTAACCTGGCAAGTGTCATGAAAGGCGGTGGTATGTAAAACCTTCAGTTCTTCTTTCCCACCTCTTTCTCTTCTCCCATACTACACAACAGATATTTATTATACCCTTTTGTTTCATTTAAAAACAAATGAATTTGACTTATTTATACACCATAGGCATGTTCCCTGAATAGGACTGGGTCACATCCACTTTTCAGGTATGGCCCTTGATGTGCCAGTCAAAGCCTGATATGGCCTTTGAATTGATGGTGGTGGTTAAAACTCCCTGGTTTATTACACCCAAGCCGTCAAATTCACCAAGCAGAAAGGAAGGGGAAAGGAGGCCGTGCCAGCTGACAGGCAGGAGAGAGATCTGACAGCAGTAATGAAAAGCAGGTTCAGCAGAAAGGAAGTCAAGAAAGAAAGAAATTAAATGACTGCCAATCACATAGGGAGTTAAAGAAGCCAGCTACCTGGCTGATAATATAGCAAAGCACCATGAATAATGCAGAAATATACAAGTTCATGTATTTATTTCCCTTATTATATGAGCCAGAGAGAGTAAATAGACAGAAAATAGCTTCTGTGGAATAAATATATATATTTTTCCTATTCTGCAGGAGCTTAAAATACACAGATATTCTACACTCAGAGAATGAGATTATCATGGAGGGGAGGGAAGGGGTACAAAATCTGTTCAGCTTGACTCAGAAGTCAATCTATGCTTAAGATGGTATACTTGTTGTTCCCAAGTATATATAATATCTTTATTGCACAGAAGGGGGCACATCTTACTAAGGTAGAGAGGCCTTCTTTGGAATAATCATGCCTAGAATCGTGTGTCCTTTCACTTGGAAATAAATCCCACTAAGTGTTGGGCAAATCAATTCCAAACTTTATTTTGTCATTGACCAGAATTTGGGGCTCTTTAAATGGAGATGTCCTAGCTTTATTAAATCAAAGACGATGTGTAACTATGCAACTGTAACCAATTTTATTTCTAATAAATAAGAATACTAATAATAACAATAGTACCAACAGAGGTGAATAGGTGTAGCTCAGGGTTGAATTGTGGAGTCCTTGTGGTTCTCTGAGTTTGGTTCTTTTCTTGCAAACGTTTCATTCATTCATTCATTCATTCATTCATTCAGCTAGCACTGAAGATGTTACCTAGCTGGGTAATGAAATGTTTGCAAGAAAAGAACCAAGCTCAGAGAACCCCAAGGACTCCACAATAACAATAGTAATGACTACAATAAAGCAGTGAGAAAATACCAGGGAGGGTAGCGGGTAAAAGAAAATGTCTGTCCAACTGTAACATTCTACACTTGATCTGAAAGCACTATTAACTTGGCTTATCATTAATTAACCATGGAAAGAGGCCATCCAAACTGAAAAATATAGCAGTTTCCTTCTAATGGTGCAGAATTGGTATAGCTATCTATCCATCCATCCATCTACTTTCACTCACATAGAAAAACAAGCATATTGGTTGAATGATTGTGAAAAAGAAGCAGTTTCTTTTGATATTAAGGGGGACAATCCAATCAGGATACTATATAAGTATTAGTTCTCCTTTTAGGGAGTTCTGCTGATGGGAACAGAGGAACATCTGTAAGGGTAGACAGGATATGGTGGAAGCATTACTCAGGGGTTGCTTGCATCCTTTATATTTAGTGCTTCCACATTCAGTTTCTGCCACCCCTGGAGAAGCAGCAAGTTCAGTCTGTTGCATCTCTAAGGAGATCTGTGAAAAATGTGTGTCTGAAGTCCTGGATAGTTGTTGCAAATACAGACAACAGCACGCTGGAGAGACCAGGAATCTGACTCAATTGAAGGGAGCTTTTATGTTCTTACAAAGTGGATCATGTCCCCAGTGTGTGATGTAATACATGACCTCCAAAACTGCTTTTATCTTTGTGCTTGCTCTCATTTCTTTAAGATGCCTGCATAATGGGGTATTCCATTTGCTTTATCCTTGGTAGGAAAAACTAAGACATTGACACTGAACTGTCCATAATGATGTGTAGAGCATTTTTGGAAACATAAAGAGGGTTTAAATCCTGACTAATATCTGCATTCAAGAGCACAAAGTCATTTTTCTTTCGTTTTGCCTCAACTGTTACCTTCAATACACGTCCATGTTCAACCTCCAAAGACATCTTACTGACTAGTTTCTTATTCTTCTGTCCTTCTGGGCAGTGTGAATCATTCACTTGTCACTTGCCTAGATAATGAGAGTGCTGAAGAATGTGCCATCTCCCTTCCAGTGTCCTGAATGGGCCTGGAAAGGCAATGTGCATAGGGTGTAGCGGTTTGGATCCCACTGACTCCCACCAGGAGTCTCCCGGCTTCCTCCCATTCTCCTCTTGTGTCTTCCCTACAAGTCCTGGGCACAGCTGACTAGTAACCTACCACCAATTTATTTGAGAGAAAACTTCCAGAGAAGAAGTTTATGAGGGAAGGAAAAAGTGGCACCCCTTTCTTTCAGTAGCCTGACCTAGTGGGGAGGTGTGCATGAAAGATCAGCTCTCTTTCCCAGAATTACCACAAAATATCCCAGAATTTGACATCTTTATTATATGCAGAGGTTCAGAGAACTTCTAGAAGAAAACTGAAAAGGGAGAAGGAATGAATACTTGGGTGATCCCAGTCAGCTGCTCCTTCTGGCCAGGGTCTCATTTAAACACCAAGAAAGGAAGGAAGCAGATCTGTATCACAAACCAGCTTTACTGATCCTAGCGTGCTGATCAAATTCATTGCACTCCAGCCTGGTTGCTCTTGTTTGCAGCCAGTCATGGAGGAAGAAAACACACATCCAAAGACAAAATGTGGAGTATTCTCCCCTCCTATAAAAGCCCACCTCCTCAGCTTTTGACTTCCCAGTTTTTTGTTTTCTCTACCTATTATCTGGATTGATAGGCAGACTGTTCTTTCAATATCTGAACTTCCTGAAATAGAATATCCCCCCCCACACACACTGTTTATAGGGTTGGAGAAGAGTTTCTCAGCTGCTCAGAAATGATTCACCATGAGGTTTAAGACCATCTGAATGGAGGTGTTAACAAAATAGAAAGAGGTTCTTGGTTACATAACTTTCATTATCCAGGAAGAAGAAGGGTTAGGAGTAGGCAACTTGATACCTGTAGGTGCTAATGTGCCCCACTCTTGGTGGTTTAAAGACCCATAAAGCAGGAAACTGCAATTCTGAAATGCAGTTTTGGAAACATACTCCAGCTTCAGCTGCTTCCTATGGGCTTAAATAAAAGGGTAAAATACCTGTTGACCTGAAACGGTAGGAGATCTATCTGTCTGTCTGTCTGTCTGTCTGTCTATCTATCTATCTATCCATCCATCCATCCATCCATCCATCCATCCATCCATCCATCCATCACCTCAATTGCTGTTAGCTGCAGGAGACAGATCTTCTGTATGCATATGACTTTTTTCTTCTCTGCAATAAAGCTACTTATCTGTCCATGTCAGTCTGTGAAGCCTGCTGTTAGCTAGCTACAGAACACCAAGTCGCATTTTTGGAGAGCTGGATTTATTGTCATGCCTTGGAGAGAAATCTGGCAGAGGCCCACCAGGTGTCCTGCTCCACCTTAGTACAAAGCGTCAGCCCCTATTGTTGTATTATTTGTTGGGATGTCTTTCGGACTCTTAGTGCTTCCACTGGGACTATAGATAACAACCTTCAGGATACAACTCGCTTTCCAGGAAATGGGTGATTTGTGAGTTACTATTCCCGACTTGTCAGTAAGCAAATCTCCCATATTAGATATTTTGTGAGTATGCCCTGACTGTCAACATTCTGGATGAGCCCCTGGCCCAAGATTGTGGCCCTCACCTGTGTCATGCTCCCCCACTTTCCGGAATGGAAAGGAGTTCTGGTGAAGGGGAAATTGTAAGTTAGTTTCTTACAGAGGATGGAATAATCGAAACTGATGACATCTTTATGGCATTTTATTTAATTATTAATATATAAGTCAAGGGTATAATTGGGCAAATGATATGGACAACGCCACAACGTAGCAATTCTGCTATTCCAGGTGTCTTTGTTGGGGAGAACTATCCTGCACCCCACAGCAGTAATAGGTATGTCCGCCGCCTTGAGTTATTTATAAAAATAATAAAGGGGGGGATAAAAAAAATCTTTGTGTGTGTGTGAAAACATATAGTAGAAGAGTTTCATTTATGTTTCATTTATATTTAAGAAGACTGACATGGAGAACAGCAGGGAATGGGCTGGCATGAGAAAAATAATGCTTGGGCCCGAGAAGAGAAGCACATTTATCATGTGAAAAAAATATCTTTACTGCACGAGCTATTTCACAATGCTGATTTTCCAGAAACCAAACAAAGCAAAGTCCTTGCTTTGTTTTTATGCTTTTTGAGGAATGAACATTGAAAAAGCTTATAGCCAGTGTAAAGTTCATCTCCCCATTCCAACCCGCTGCTTTCATTAAACACCTTCTATCCCCCTGTCACCGCCTCTCTCCCATTTCCATTTCTGTCTCTCGGGTTCTTGAAAATGCAATCGTTGCCCTCCGCATGAGTCTGCAGGTCCTTACAAGTCGCATATTTGGCAGTGACAGGATCTGGAGGTCGAATACTTGGATGCATTTTTCATGCACTGTTGCCCATAGACAGAAGCAGGTTTTTGCTGATTGTCAGTGGAAAAAGATGGGAAGAAACACAGTTATTGCACTCTTCACATATATGTGGTTTGCAATGATTCTCAACCACAACAGAATCTGTTTTAATTAGCGCTGGGCAGCAAAATTTTCTTTTTCTTTTTCTTTGGTAACGGTTGTCATTCCATTTGATGAATTTATTTTAGAAAACCTTAAAATAGAGAATTATAATACGTTTTTCCTGGGCAGAGTGGAGCGTTCTTGCACTGATTTAATATCAGATGGCCAAAAGCTGGTGTGAACATCCTCTCTTTTACAATCATCATTCAGAGGTATATAGCACCTTGGGCTTCCCCTGATTCTACAGCCGTCCAAAGATAGAAATCCGAAACCAAATTCTTCGGCGACAGTGGTCTTCCCATCATTAAAGGGAAGTTCTTAGATGATTGGATAATTTCTCCTTCTCCTAGAGGAATTTAGAGAAATTGCCCACTCATCCTGTGGGCCCACAAATTGGGCTGAGAATTTCAAAAGGCCCCCATCCCTGACTCCAGTTGAAATAAAAGTTATAAAACGGCAGAGCATTGATATAGCAAAGGAGCAGATTCATCCATTCCTACAGAAATTTTCACCCACAACAGTTGAGATTTCTGGCAAACAAAACTTGCTGTAGAGTAGAATTCAACTGAGATAGTGTTCTTCAAATCACCAATAATGTGTTTCATTATTGTTTCATCCAAAAGCATATATGTTACACTGCTCCATATAGCATCACATTGATCATGTTACGCTATTTTTAAGATTTTAGTATCATTTTTCAGACCAATCATTCATTTGTTGTGCATCTAATTCCAAAATGCTGACTAGTATTTGGTATTCTCCTTTGTTTTAAGATTCTTTTATTCTATCAGTATTTTTTGGACTTAATATTTAATGCTATGATGATGGAATGGAAATGTGACGCTAGAGCAGTGTATCTCAACCTTACCAAGTTTAAGATGGGTGGACGTCAACTCCCAGTATTCCCCAGCCAGCATGGGGTCATAAACTTGCCAAGGTTGAGAAACACTGGGCTAGAGAGTAGAAACTTTAAAGCTGTTCAGAAACTATTAAGATGAGAAAACAAGACTGATCATAGGGTTAGGTTTCTAGTATCTCCTGTAGTTGTTGCAGTTCTTCCTTAGCATCTGTCTTGCTTACTGGTGGGGTTCACTTGTTTTGCACTGCACTTGCCTACTTCTTACCGTGAAGTTCATCAATGCTTGATGAGATGAGGGGTTTTGTTAATCAGCTGCTTTGTCACAGAACCTGATGCTGAGTTAGGCTGTGAAGCCCCAAGTCATTCGGCTGATTTTTGTGAGAACCTGGGTCTCTCCTCTCTTACTCCAGCACCTGAACCACTACACCATGCTCTCCTACTGTCTCCTGCAGGAATTGATAATATACATTTATTCTTAATTATGATCTCCACATCTCTATAGATGTGTGGCATTCAACATCTGGAACAAGGTATTGGGCACCATTCAGTTGTGATGTATGTTTCCTTTTCAAAAGCTTAAAATATAAGCTTTAGTAGCAGAAGTAGACAATTATCATTCATTATCTTTAGCAGATGGCAGACTGGTGAAATTATTCTTAAGAAATAGGACAGGTAAGGGTCTTTTTTTCCCCTCCCCCCCAAGATTGGCATTCTCCAAGAAATACAACCTTTGTGCAGAATTTTGGAAATCCTTTACAAATCAAGTTGGGCTTCAGAGTGTTGCAGCCTATATCTGAAGCTCGTTAAGACTGTAATTGGGTCTCTGTATAGCTCACTGAACTTGACCTCTATTAGTAGTAAGATCTATGTCCATTTGCTCCTCAGTTTTCTGCCTATAAGCAAATGGGTCAGGCTATTTTTATCTTTGCTAATTATTATAGAAAAATCCAGGAGTGTTTATTCTTTGATGCATCTCTGGACATGTTTTTGTTTTGCTTTTACAATGTGTGGGAGGTGACAGCGCACCTTTGGCAACCTTCAGTTTTTTCGTAACAGCTCATAGAAATGTAAAGGTGCCAAAAGTTGCCATCATATGATCTCAGAAAGTGGAGCTAGACCACATTTTGGGGGTGGTGAACATATTCTAGAATTTGGAGAGCTGACAGTCTCAAATATCTATCTACTGTAAAGCAAACTGGTGAGATTGCTCCCCATCAAGCCTTCTGACACTCCCCAGGATCCTATAGCACGAGAGTGCAGCCACCCAAATTTTTATTATCTATGAACGCTCTGGAACTCTACAAGCCTGTTAATACTGATAATACTAAAGCATGGCACCTTGCTTTGTAATGTAGCAGCTTTTGTTTTAATTAAAAGAGACTCAGAATAAGGATCAGGCCTACCAGCGAATGGGGTGGGTGCAAAGGGAAACGCTCGCAGGCCCACTGGTGTAAGCCAATCTCCATTCCTTGTTAACACTACTTTTGTGAGCTAGGGAAAATGCACCAATGGGAGAAGCACTCTCCTTTTTGTACAGCAGCAAATTCCTCTGTGGTCTTGTTAAAATGCATAATCTTTGCTCCTATGTTTCCCTTCTCTGTCAAATGGCAAGAAGAGCTGCTAACCTTCTAGGCACTGTTTGTAGGAACCAATTAGTTGTGATGCTCTGTGCCAAGTTTAAAAGAAATCCAGACAGGAGGAAGAAAAGAACAAATAAAGAAAATTGAAGTGGAAGTTGAGATAGTATGCCAAGAAGAGAGCAATAATATAGCTACACAGGACAAAGAAACAGGCTGAATAATATCCCACGGGATGACAGAAAGGATGTGCAAAGCAGCAACAATTACTCCAGATGAGGAGGACGCACAAGACAAAGAGCAAGGGTAGACTGATGGAAGAGAAGGGCAGTTCTCTGTGGGGATGACCTCCAGATATCAGAGTCTGATTTTTTAAAAAAGCATGCTTAGAGACATAAGATTTTAAAAGCTGTTTTGGATAATGCTGATCATAACTGGTTTTGGATGGATTCTGTCTCTAGATGGCAAGGTGAATGAAGGAAGAGAGAGACAGAAAGGACAATCTAAATCTTCAGATGTGCATATAAAAGTATGTTGCATGGACCATCAAGCTATCTGGTAATGGTTTCCCTTATTTAGTGAATTGCCTCTGCCATTTTTACAGCTCTCCAAGAATCCATGAATAATGATGGAATATGCAGGCAATACACTGTCAGAGCAATTGAGCTTACAACTGCCCCAGTTGTAGGTTATATTTTAAGGCTGTCTCATATATTTCTTCTGCTCTTAGGCAGGAGGGACCTACCCAAGGCGCCTTTTCAAAATGTGACCGGGAGCTCCTGTTTTCTCAGTGGCAGTGAATTATGCCGCACATTACAACCGCAGCAAAATTCTCAGCTCGCCCGTTAATGGCTCCCACAAATGAAGACCAGCTGCCTGAAACTAATATGGGAAATAGACCATTTTTTTGGGGTGGTGGTTGTTTTACCTTTGTAGCCAGAACATTCAAATATTGTCTCCCTTGTGAAGTTTTCTTAGGTCTGTTGTTTGTAAGACAAACACAACTATTGGCTGGAAATTGCTGGTGTTTTGTCTGCATGGAGAGGGAGATTAGAGAAAAGCTTTCGGTCCCTTCCTGACAAAATAACATGAGATGAAGGGTGTGCAAATCAGTCAGTGCTGTCCGCTTCTACTGTCTGCAATAAGAAGTTTTGCCACCCTCCCCAGATCTATAAGACTTTGGTTCAGCGGCTGCCAAAGTTAGCAGATTAAGGCTGATCTGTACAATGAAGTATCACCCTTCTGATATTTTAGAACTTTAGAACCTCTGATTTCATGGTGCCCTTTCGATCTGAAAGGCTCACTTTACTTACAGTTTGCTTCTTATAAAGAATTGCTGCTTTGGATTCAAATCTCACTTGGTTTTGACTGAATGCATGCTGCTGACTCCCCCTTTGAATGTGGTGCATGCCTGTTTCAGACCATACTTTGGTTTCTAGCCCACAGGGGAGCAACCTTAAATGAAGTCAGACTAGCAGACCTCATTCTAGCCACATTTCTTTTATGTGGTCACTGCAACAGTTACAAATTATTTTCTGGATGCAGTTCAAGTGCTGCTTTTAACCTGTAAAGTTCTATATGATTTGGTGCTGAACAGCTTACAGGAGCACCAAGGATGTGAACAGAAAGGGGTTAGGACTTGCAGGCAGTGTTTTTCAGCTGTAGCTCCTATGCTATGGAATAGCCTCCCTCTTGAAATTAAGTTGACACCCTCATTGTTAACTTGTCCAGAAGACAATGATGTTCCAGAACAGTGTTTCTCAACTTTGGCAGCTTGAAGATATGTGGACTTCAACTCCCAGAATTCCGCAGCCAGTTGAAGTCCACACATCTTCAAGCGGCCACGGTTGGGAAACACTTTTCCAGAAGCTTTTGGAGAGTGAATGGGCATTTCAATCGACTGTGGTAGATTTGTTTTTATCATGATTTTTAAGTTTCATTAATTTTTTTTAGCCTGAAAACCACCAACAGTCATTTTCTGACTGGCAAATCAAAAATGATAGACAGATGATTGATAGATAGATGATAGATTGATAGATAATTGCTTGGTGGTACAGTATGTAATTTTCCTGTGTCTGCTCCAGAATTTGAGATACAGTTCTTTGCTTTCATTAAAAATGTGCTTCAATAAATATACTTCTCTATTTTAAAAAAAACAACATTAAAATTGTCAGAAACAGCGTGGAGCAGATTTAGCAAAGTGCATATATGAAACTGATCTGTTTAGAATTAAAACATTCCATATCTAGAACTTAATCACCTGGGGCTTGGCATTCAGAGCAGATGTCTGGCTGTTATTATTCATTGTCCTCTAAATAGCATAGTAGATCTGTGTAAATTAGGCATAAGCTAAAATGGAATCCTCCAATCAATTCAAAGCTTCCGATTCATCAGATGTGATTGATCAGTTTCATTCATCTGATTTGATTCAGATGTTTGAATCTATTTGAAGTTATTTATCTGAATTGGGCTGGTTTGATTCAATCTGAACCAATCAGCATGTTTGAAAAGCAACTGTATCAGTCTGAACAGATTCAGAGGTTTCAGATGAGAGGACCAAATCAGATCAGCTCTTGGAGATAGAAACTGTATTCAGTTAGGAAATTCAGTCATGACATCTGGCAGAGATAAATTTAAAAAATAAAATCTATGGCAATCCATGTAAATGCTCGGTTTATTCTGTTTGGGTAAATTTCACACCCCATACAAGTGCAACCTGAGTGACAGGTTGGACCTCTATGAGGTATACTAAAACAGGTGAATCTTCCTATGTTACTTGATCTCAAACTTGTGATTATTCAGATCATCTTGCAAAAAGGGAAGATCACATTGTGAATTCTGTTTTGCTTTATATAGTCAGCCCAAGTGAATGCGGCTTCTCCTAATCTTCAGCTGGTTATTATTCCAGTTTTGAAATGAAAGCTTCCACTGAGATGAGGAAGAGAGTATCAGAGTTGAAAGGGAAAATTTCTTCCACTTTATCCGGCTGGATCTGACATCAGGGTACAGGGAGTTATGAATATCAAATTTCTTGGACTGACTCTACCTACAGACTCCAATATTACTCTTAAAAAAAGATTAAGCTTTTAAGGGGATAAGAAAATGGGTGAAAAGCAAAGTACAGAACTGGATATTAGGAGGATAAAGTATTTCTGCAAACATCTACATTAATAAAAATAATTTGGATGCCAATGAACAACCTCAGTGTTTGATTCCTAAATGTAATCTGTTTTGTACACATTGATCCTGATAAAAATATCCTAAGACTGAACTAGACGTGACAGGGCAGGTCTGTTGGTCTGTTCATCAGCCATCATCATCAGACTAGACATTCACAAACAGCTGCCTGGGCCCAGCGTGGTTCTGGAGAAAAATGATGGTGCTGGGACATGATGCGTGGGCAAGCAATTGACCATTTTAATTTCCCACAACCCCCCAGAGCAAAGTTGTGGACAGTGAAAAGAGCAAGCCGTTCCCAGATGGCAACACTGTTTGTTTCACATCGTCAGTATCTAAGTCAGTTAGAGGAGTTATTGATTGCACCTAGGTACTCTCTTAGGCCATGGAATATGTTATGGCTTGCAACTGGTTCTTCAGGGATTCAGTCAGTTAAGTTATGTATGTATGTGTGTGTGTGTGTGTGTGTGTGTATGTATGTATGTATATATATACATACACACATATATATACATACATACATACACACACACACACACATACATACATACATAACTTAACTGACTGAATCCTTGAAAAACCAGTTGCAAGCCATAACATATTCCATGGCCTAAGATAGTACCTAGATGCAATCTATATATGTATATATATCCCTGCTACTCATTCCTTTTTCGCTGCAAGTACTAGGATTGAACCACGGTGCTTGCATTGCAGTTATATGCATCACGATTTGTTTTCCTTCCCCATAACCTTGAGAAGTAGAGCACTGCAAGACCAAAACTCTATTCCAAAACAGGCTTTCGATGGCTTCCTGGCCTTGTCTTCTGTGGAGCCTATTTTATGATACAGGAAATGACCAGAAGATTTACTGGCTCAACTTGTTCCCTTTCAGATGTACTAGATTACAGTACAGCAATCCCATAATTCAAGAAAATTGTAGAAATAATTGTTGTCCAACATATCTGGAGGACACCAGGTTGAGAAGAGGGACTGTCTTCACTCAAGGACAGTCAGCACTAAGAATGGGGTCATCAGAGCTTTCCTGGAGAACTGTGGCCACCCAAACCACGCCAGGTGCAAAATTATTCTCTAGAAGTTGGAAACTTGGCTTCTACCCTAAAACAAGTCTGCCAAACTATCTTCTAACTAAAACTAGCTTGTTTGAAATATGTGTGACTTTGCTATGATGCCAACATCAGTCATGGAGCACAGGAAAAGTTATCCTCTTAGCTTTTGGATACTGTAACGCAGAAAGAATCCATTAAGGAACAAGGATATATGAGGAGGAATTCTTCTAAAGAATAAGCCTGCATTATATAACTAATAAAATGCCCATTGATCTGTGAAAGTTGTATAGCTGATAAAGCAATCCTTCACAAGGATTCTGAGTTTTGCTCTATGAAGAATACATTTCAAATCTAGCAGGAAACATTTCTATTTTGTCAATGAATGATTGTGCCAATTTGCTTATACTTAGTTTGCCAGACTTTCTGAAAAAAGAAAGTTTTTTTTAAAGTTTTAGTTCCAATTCCAATGTCCAGTGTATTGACATAATTTGAGCCATGAATCATTAATACTGGAAGAAAGAAAATTGGGAAAACAAAATTAAATGATTAATAGTTTTTTTTAAAAAAATCATTACTCCTTGCTGTAATGAAACTTGGGCCTAGGCTAGAAAATAATGATAAACTATATATTTACTCATGCTGAGAACTTGGAAAATATGTAGTCCAATTTGCATATTTCTCAGTGGCCTATGGGCATTTTGGCTAATTGGTAAAATAATTTTTGTGCAACTTCGTCTTAAGTTGGTTTCATATGGAACTATTAGTCCTGGCTGCAGTTGGAGTTCTTGGAAATTAGTAGACCTGTTTCTATAGAAGAAGCTTAAGGACAGAAGCTGGATGTTTGAACATATTCACATGGTTTGTGAGGAATAAATATGGTTTGTAATGCAGAGAGAAAAATAGTAGATGTTTATGGAATGGTTGACCATGACATCTTAACAATTTTGACTTTGCAATTAAGTGAAGTCTAAGATGCTTCCCATTACTTGATTTGGAGAATGCCCAAAGTCCCAAAACACTGAAGGTATGGTAATTAATTTCTTCAGTAATTATGTTTAAAATGTGCTCAGGAATTCCCCATATAGAACATTTGTACTAAACAACGTAACATACAGGTTGAGATGGTTTTAATTTAAAGAGTTTCTCAGCTTGTAGTACAATACTTAGAGGAAGACTCTAGAAGCCTTGCTAGAAGCCTTCAACCCAAGACTGGACAACCATCTATTGGAGATATTCCAGCTACTGCACTGGACAAATATTAAGTCAATCTATTTTTCTTTGAGAGGCATAGTATTTTCTACTACAAATAGAAATCTTAAACTAGGAAAATCAAAAGTTAGCCTGTACTACCATATGCATTCATAAACAAAGAATATCATACACCACAACTGTTCTTGACTCTAGGATTATGTTCAGCTATAAGCTGAATTTCCAGTTTCTGGTTTAAAGGCAAATTATAGTTTGTGGTAACCATAGCTCAGTTGAGACATAATGATGTTGAGTTAGAAATGAGGAAGGAAATTTATGGCGAAAAAAAAAAACAAAGGAGGGAAAGAAAGTAGGCCTAGCCCACCAAACCATTCTTTCTACATTACGGTAGAAATAGATAGCGGCCTGGTGTGGCCTCTATCGGCCTCTTGGATTTTTTAGCCTTTTTATCTTTATCTTTGTAACTCTGGTTTTTATAACTTTTAATTATGTATTTCCGATTTTAGTTTGTTGTAAGCCGGCCAGAGTCCCCCGGTGTGGGGAGATGGGCGGGGACAAGTCAAATAAATAAATAAATAAATAAATACCTCCTCAATAAGTCAGCCCATGTTGCCAATTCTATTAAGCTGGTGTCTGGGGGGGGAAGGGACTGTTTTAAATCATCCTCCATTCCAAAATTAGGTTTAAGTTTGCTTCATATAACATGGTAAAGTATCCCATGGTCTCGTGTAACATCTGAATGCAAAAGATAGGATACATTACTTATTATTTGATGTTACGTCCCATTTTTATACCCCAATGGGTGTTCAAGGAGTTAAAACTAATATAAAAAATTAGAGTTAATATTAGAATCAGTTAACACTTAACACTGCTAGAAGAGATGCATCTTCATAGATGTTCTAAAGGCTGAGAGACTTGAGGACTTAGCCCAACTTCTGAGGAATAATGCTAAACTCCATACCCCAGGAGTAATGCCAGAGAAAGTCCTGTCTGTGCAAGAAGGATAAGGCTGGGACAATAGTAGGATCTTTCGGCAACTGTTATCGGTTGATTTCTTAGAGCTGGATGGTCAGGATCAATAGAGTTTACTGCCATCAATGCCCTGATGACACCTGACTCCAACATTTCAGATCATCTCCCTGCCATTTCCAACAGCAGTTTCCTATAGAGCAGAAAGCACTGTGTTGTTATCCGTTCTTAGCTTGGCTCATGGAGGTGTTTGGCAAATAAAACATCATTTGGAGTTATATCATTTGTATTTGTATTTATAGCATCTTAAACTCCTTTGGGAATGGGGCGGGAATGAATAAATAGTATAAAACTGGTCCCCAGCTTAGCAGAGCAGCACATGTTTTGCCTATGGATAATCTCCAGTTCAATCCTTGGAGCTTTCAGTGAAAAGGGTCAAGTAGCAAACAGTGTAAAAGACGTTTGCTGCTTCAAGTCCATCCCCTTGTGCCCCAAATAATACCATTTAAGATTATTCCTTAAGGGATAATGAAAGGAGAGGGTTCTTTTTTAAGAGTCCTCATTGAATTACCTGCATCAAAACCTTGCAATACATATTTTGAAATAACCAGTTATTTTAACCAGTTAGGTTAAATCTTTCTCGGCTGACATTCCACATAGTGTAACTGTTTGATGTTGTGCTTTTTTTAAAAAAAAAAATGTGTTATTTGGGCTATGAATACTTTAAAGAAATGGAGAATGTCTTTGTACTGTGTATAATGAGTTTGGTCTCCCACTGCTTTGGGCAGCAGTTAAATATGCTATTTGACATATGTCCTAAGAAGATTGGAACAATTTGAAGAGTAGGTTAGGAAAATCTAGGACTCTATTTCACCGTCTGTAATGCAGGGGATGAAAAGAGGCCATTTTACCAGGCTTTTGAGTCAAGAAATTGAATTGTGCTTAGCACCCTTTAGTGAATTCAAAGAGTAGCTGGTTGTCAACAATTTGACCATATCTAGTGTTGCCTTCCCCTCCCTGGCTTCCATTTATTTTATCCTTCATTTAATTGGCAATTCGGGGCAGCGGAGGTTTTAAAAAGAGCACAGGTCTCTGATTTTGTCACAGCCACCATCCTCTAGAGTAGAGAGAGAAAGAGTTCTTCTAAAAATGCCATTTTGGACTGAGACAGAGAGGGAAGAGATCCTATTTCTATTACCCCAATAATCCAGCCATCTCCTCTTCAGAATTCATTTCTATGCGCTGTCAGAATAGAACCTTGGATCACTGAATCCTTCTCCTGGTGGTAGGCTTTCACTTCCTGTTTTGTAATGGCACACAGCAATGACCTTGGTAGACAGGGCAACGAGACACATTCAAGGGAACAGTCAGATAAAAGGCAGCTTAGCCCACAGCAGGGATGTGGGCAGGGCAAGAGGCTCAGAGGAGACCTTTCCTAGATTTTGGGCTGTTAAAGGGATGGGGGGAGAGATGTACTTTCAGACTTGCATGATTCTGTCAATGTAACCTTACAATAAAGTAGAATTAGTTCATCTGGTTGGGTTTCCTGTCTGGTCTATCTCATAAGGCTGACATCAATCTTGCAAGTCTGAAAGTACTTCCCTCCCTGCTTGCTTTTCTTTGCCCTGTCTAGCAAGGTCATTCCCACATACCATTACATATTCCACTTTACTTTGATTCCTCCCCACTTCCTGTTCCTTCTGTGTGTCTTCCTTTCTGGAGGGAAATGTTCATCTTAAAATGAGTGGTGGCATCATCAGAACTGAGGTTGGTGGGCAGGTTTGGGAATTGTACCCACCCTGCCCATGTACTGCCCTTTGCTACCTCCAAATGACTACTGTTATCTCCAGACCATTGAGTGATTTGCAATTATTTCAGTGTAGCCCTAGCTCCAAGGGGGAGAGGAAGGGGTCTACTTAAAACAGGCATGTAGCTCTCCAATATTGCAGGACTGTGACTTCCATCATTCCTCATCACTGATCATGGTGGTAGTCACCATTGGCAGCTGAAATTTATTGCAACCGGAGGGCCACATGTCACCCATCCCTGTTCAGAATCGAGAAAGAAAGGCTGAAGCTGGTCTCTAGTCACAAAACAAAAATCATTTGGGACTTGTTCATCTTTAGCAATGAGGGAAGGAGATAGAAAGCCAGCTGGAAATAGTATGCTGGTGACCTCCAAGCTTGTTTCAAGGCCCTGATGGAGGAACACTCAACCAGTGTCATCAAATTTCTCATGCAAGGAGTTAGGGTCATGTAATGTGTATCTATGTGTATATGTACAAACACATATTTTGCACGGTCCTACCTAAAAATAAAGCCATTTAAAATTAGGAAGACTGCTGGTGGGAGGGGGGGGGTTGTTTTTGTTTTTTGGGGGGTTTTTTTGGTAATTTTGGGCTGCTTGTAAATATTTTCTTATTAAAAGTATTCATTCTTGCAATATTCTTGCAAAACCTATTGACTTGGGTACACTAACCTGCAAGCTTTTGTTTGCTGGCTTTCTGTGTTGAATCCAGACATTGAGGCTTATAAAATAGTTTGATCCCAATCACAAGGGACTGAATTATCATGTTAAAATGTATCTTGACCAATTTGTTTTATAATGAAATATGATGCCATTACCCTGAAACAGTTTTGTTTTTTTCTGGAACGTGTTCGTACAATACCTTGCTTCAGAACTATTGGTTTTATGAAGAGAAGTATGTCAAAAAGTATTATCTATGCTTGAGAAACAATGTATGCAGATCCGTGTGTGTATAAATTGAGAGGATTGGAATCAAGAGAATCTGGCTCTCACATTCAGATGGTTGGGTAGTAGAACCCCTGTTTGCACGTAGGGAATTCCATGACTGATCAATAGCATCATCAGTTTTATTTAGATTTCCCGGATCAGATAGTAGATGTAAGGGAAGACCTTGGCCCATTATTGCCAGCTGGAGTAGACGTTACTGGTCTAGATGAACAAATAAGCCTCTTGCATATATTGCAGTAACCAACAGTTTATTTTAATCAATTTTTGTTGAATATGAAGCCTTTGGTTGGTTCACATATTACTCGACACCTGTGTTTTTCAAACCTGGCAACTTTAAAATGTGTGGACTTCAACCCCCAGAATTCCCCAGCCAGCATGGGGAATTGCCAGTTGCCAAGTTTGAAAAACACTGCTCTATGCCATGGCTTGTTTAGTTTTGGACTTCTGTGTTTTGTGAAGTATTGTGGTTTGCTAACTATACCACAATTTTTCACCTTCGGTGTTTCTAAGGCATACCATGGTATATATGTATTTATCTAATGTAAGAAACTATAAACATGACGAAATGAAACAGATTGTTGGAACCTTTAGGATCACTTAAAGCTTAGATTCCTGAAACCTCCAGGATCATTTGATACTGAGACTCTGACTTCCATTTCAATTTACAGCAATGTTTCTAAACTCACATAAGACCCTACTGCAGCTGATGGCAAACCCAGTTCTATAGAATGTGTCCTTCTTTCACTGATGTAACTGCTTAATGGGAAAGGCCAGAAGATTCCTTTGATTATTGCATCTTTTCCCCCTTAAAATGAGCCATAAGAAGTTCAAACATAATATATTTTGGGGGGAAAGGTTTAACGAGGAGTACAAAAATCTGGATGACCAGCTGAGGACAGCAGAGAGATACAGCAAATGGTGTATCTTTGTTGCCATTTAATGGTCATTTGGATTTCTGCAGCCCAGATAGGTTAGCTCTAGCTGTAGCACAATAGTGGAATACATTTTCTGCACGATGATACTCTTCACTTTATTCCTTGGCAGGGCTAAGAGTGTCATCAGGCAGTCTAATGCAGTCTGAAAATTTGAAGATCGGCTGTGCATCAGAACAAGCCATGCTGAGCTAGATGGCCCCATGAATTCAGCCATTCTCAATCAGCTTGTTGTAGTCCTGATTCCTCCAAAAACATGGATCTTTTCCCCCCAGAAATAGAAGGCTCAGCAAATATATGTCACCCTAGTAAAACATAATCTTCTGCCTACAGCAAGAGGGTTAAAAGACAGTGATTGCTTTCCCCATCCTCACCTACACACATGTCTGTGTATACACACAAAGCAAATATATGCACTTGCTAAGCCAATATGAATAGGGAATGGTAGTACCAGTTAAGGAGCTAAAAGGCTGTGTAGGTGAGTCTGGCTATCTCTAGAATAATTGAGAGCAAAAGCCTAAAGGAAAATAGAATTAAGTCAATAGACTTGCTGCTAGGAAAGACTGGCAAAGAACCAGCTAGACCCCAGTTATTGCTGGACAGCTGAAACCTGCTGGGCGAAGAGGCATAATTATGTTGGTGGTGAAAGCAAGAGAGATACTGAATAGGATTAAATGGTGTTGTTCGCTACGGTTGTATTAGTCCCTTACATGAAGGTAAGATAACGTTAATGGAGCTTGCACAAAACCACATGCCAGATGACCCTCAATGGTTTATTCTCAATACTAATAATAATCAGGATCATTATCTTCTTTTAATTAGAACCATAATAATCTGGAAGCAAGATACCAAATATGATGAGAAGTATATAAAATTAGATCCTAAAATCATAGCATCACGACATTTTAAATCCATTTACCAATTTTGTACATAGCTCATGATAACTCCATGTCAATATAGCCTGTTATATTTTAACATCATTTCCCCCACCCCTACATTTCATTTGTATCCAGTGCTAAGGGCTACATTCTAACCAGAATGCAGAATTAGGGAACGGGTTATAAGAAAGTGAATAATCCATGGTGTTGCTCCAACACCATGGACTATTTGTGGAAGAACAGTGCTCTTTTTAGGCTGATTCAAAGATAAATTCATAAGTCATGGATTCATGCAAGTCCATTATGCTTGGAAGAAGAGTTCATAGAAAGAGCAAAATCAAAATCTCATTCTCTCTGTGTAGGCAAAGCCGTCTGTATTCTGAGTTGCTGGGAATTATGGGAGCTGGAATCTAGCAACTAGAGCACTTCCATTTTTCCATTCTCTGATGTAATAAATTGTAATATTTTCCACTCACGTTTGTGTCAGTGATGCCTGTGCTTAATGGGTTTCAGAAATTCAGCAGAACTTGGCAACTGAGATCCAGGTTAAAAATGCAGATATATGCATGCATATGGTAAATAACACTTAATAGATACCTGCTAAAATAAGCATCCATACTGATGAAGTATACTGTGTATGGACAAGTGATCAAGAAGAGAATCTTGGAAAAAAATTGCATGATACTTTAAGGGATTTTAACCTCTCTTCCTGCTTTTCATAGCTTGGAAATGATATGCTTGGTTTTAGCCTTCTTTTTCCTATTTAAATCTTTCTTTTGCCAAATATATCATGACTAATCAACATATTTTGATGGTCTTTTGTGCTGAACAGTTGTTAAATCAGTGTTCCTAAACAACATTTAAAATGACATGTTTATTAAGCTGGCATTGGACACATGACTGAATCACTTTTAATATGATAATGCTTGCAGTTTACTGTGTTGTTAAGTGCAGCTTGGCAGTTGAGTTTACATGAATATTTCATCTGCTAAAGACCATGAGTCCGTAATTATAAATAGACCTTCTCCGACAGAAGGAGACAGATGACTCCATTGCCAGTAATTTTCAAAGCTAGTGATAAACTGGTTGAAGACTAAGAGCCAATATTTTCCAACTGGACAGAGACATCTGTAGATCACTTTAAAGAGTTGAACAATCGGCAATAAATATACCTACAACTAGTCAAATAGTCTCTATAGTGTAATGCTCGAAATAAATGCCACAGGTTCCTTAGATGCTTACCTTTTGATTTTGAAACTGCCTGTGGTTATTTGTAGTCCACACCAAATTCCTGGCTCCTAAAGCACACTGTAAAAATTAATCATCTAAAACCAAATCAGCCCTCCCCCTCCATTTGCAAAGCTTCTATCAGTTAGTTTGTGAAACAACACTTTGTGAGTAATCTAAAGTCTCTCTCAAATCCTGCACGCCTCCAAGGACAATGGTTTTCTTGGCACAGTATACCATGCCTTCCTCTGGAGTGCTTTTGACTTCCCCATCTAGCCCTGGGATCCCCATGTGATCTTCCATCCAAGGGCTAAACTAGGGCTGGCCATGTTCAGCTATTGTGAGCAGTGAAAGTTGGCTAGGTTCTGCTAGCTGTTGAAGCAATATGCAAACAATGTTTTTCTCAAGTCAAGCCTGACTCTGATGACTGCATGGGTACATTAGGCAGTCCCCTTGGTACAGGATGGACTATTTTTCTTCCGGGTTGGAGTTGGTGGGGGTTGTTTTATCTTAACTTCCAAGCCCAGCCTATAGCCCAAGACTTTCATGATGGACTCCCATCCAAATGCTAACCAGCCCAATCTGGCTTACCTTTTCAAGATCAACCACGGTCAGCTAAGTGTTACCTTCAGCTATAAGTACAAAATAAGTTATTTCTCTAATGCTTGAATTGAGTATAGCTAAGCTAATCCTTTTTATTTGTATTGATTTAAGACAAGATAAAAGATGCATCCCCAAAGACTTAAATTGCAAAGCTCTTTGCAGAAAAACATACATTCTTTCTCTAGCATCCTGATGTGTGATTTCCATCAGTCCCAAGGTCAGCCTGACTGTTATGTCCTGAGAGTTTCTAGAGGGCATCAGCTTAAGAAAGGTGAAGATCACCCAACACAGTTATCTCCTTTGAACAGAAAGACTTTTCAGTATTTTAAGTTTTTCTCAACTCTCTTCTTTGAGGCCTTTGGATTTGGGTGGGGATGAAATTAGGGACCTTTTTTAAATGAGGTTTTAGAAAATTGAAAATTCACAGGGCAGGACTTGAAAGTAACATAGCTGTGCAAATCCTTCATAAGAACCCCTGCAAAGAAATGCAGTGAGACATGTATGAAGCACCTCTTTCTGGATCAGTGAAACCGCCACCTTTTTCCAGGTTCAGACAGTTGTCTTGGAAGCTGGCCCTGGCATGCAGAGCCATTTCACTTCACAAAAGTAATACTGGAACTGAACACAGAAGATGGACTTCTTCAAATGGAAGGGTATAAAACTCAAATAAATACAGTCATGGAAGTAATGTATGTGTAAGCTGGTTGATTGCTAGTTCATTTCTTCCAGCTATCTTAACAAGCAAGTAGCTTCTTATAAAAGAGGATAAACTTCACCAAAGAAAAAACTGTTAATAAACTGTTAATAAACTGTTAATAAAAAACTATTGCTCAGTTTATTAAGGACACTATATCTCTAATGGAACTTATTATGAAGAGACTTGCTGAAGTGGTTGTTATGGAGCTGATATCCAGCTGCACTTTGAATGATTACTTTACTTCTAGGCAAAAACTGTAGCCCTGCCAGATAGTTAAATAACAGAAAACACTTTGAAGTAAATTGTTGATCTAATAATCAAAAACAAAGATGAACATAGAAAGAGAGTTAGGGCTGGAAACCTGACTTTCTTCCTGCAGCTTGGAGATACATTGGGTAAATATCAAATAGTAGATATTGACCATGGTTCTGCTCATTTCTTCTTCTGCTTTCTTCCTGAACCTTCTTGAACCTTTCTTTTTCTACTGCTTCTGCAATGAAATGACATGAAAAACTTACAGAGGACATTAGGGAGAAAAAATTGGGAAAGTGATGTGCTTCCAGTTAAGGATTCATTGCTTTGTTTTTAGTTTGTGCATGGAAGTTGATTCTCCTACTCATTTGGGTTTCAAATCCCGTCATGAAGCAGTTCCCAACCTTTTCCTTTTGGCTGTCCACTATATAGTCATTAAAAACTTTTGAGAACCACCAGTGAAACCAGGCAAGATGGTACACATGAGTCTTCCCCTTGATGGCATCTCAAGAATCCAAACATTTAATAAAAATTAATTGGCCAACTTTGTTTCGTATCAGCAAATCTTACAAGATTTTGGTGTTCCCCCTTGAAATATTGTAAGAATTTGGGAAAGGACAGAAAGAATTTGAAAGGGACAGAATTTGGGAAAGGACAGAAAGAATTTGGGACATCAAGCAAGAAGACCATTAAATTCCATCCATCCATCCATCCATCCATCCATCCAGATCAAGATCAGTCTGCAGCATTGCTGTTGGTCATAAGTTAGGGATCTTAGCCTTAGTGGACTGAAGCCAGGTTAGAAGAAAAAATGTATAGCTGAATCTCCTCAATCCACAAATGTCCATTATACCCTTCCAATTTTATTTGTTCAGTAATATTGGTTTAAAGGCAGTTAACATTCAATAATATCCCAAGTATTATTTTTAGGTAATGTTTATTATTCATGCCTTATGAAGCAGATGAGAAAATATTATTCTGGTGCCTTCTCTCAAGATATTTTATTAGTGGAACAACCTTTTACATATTTACTCATAAGTAGGCACCACTGAGTTCACCGACATTCACTGCTGAGTAAATATGAATGGGATTGCAGTTCTAGAGTGCAATGCTGTGCATATCCAGTTAAAATAAAATTCCACTGTGTTCAGTAAATCTGTTTTCACAAAAGAATGTTAAGATGATTTCTACTCAAATATGTATTTCTAAATTTTCATTGTTGTCATATATATATATATATATATATATTAAGTGTGTGTCTCTGAGTGTGTGTATGTCCATGTATGTATCTGTTGTTGTTGTTGTTTAGTCGTTAAGTCGTGTCCGACTCTTCGTGACCCCATGAACCATATTGCGCCAGGCCTTCCTATCTTTCACTGCCTCCCTCAGTTTGCTCAATTTCATGCTCATTGCCCATGGAGTTTTCTTGGCAAGGATACTGGAGTGGGTTGCCATTTCCTTCTCCAGTGGACCACATTTTGTCAGAACTCTCTGTCATGACCTGTCCGTCTTGGGTGGCCCTGCACGGTATAGCTCATGGCTTCACTGAGTTACACAAGCCCCTTCGCCACGACAAGGCAGTGATCCATGAAGGGGTGTATATATCTATGCATGCACAAATGTTATAAATTAGTTCAGTGTTGTGGCTAGAGAACAGCCTGCTTGCTTCTTGGGTCATGTTCTCATTTAAAGATTCCAGGAGTTCCTTTTCAACTATTACACCTTCAACCATCCATTCTTCCAGAAAAGGAAAAGAAAAGGAATACCTTAATAGTGTGACTTAATAAGAAAGAATCTATGAGCCACATTAAGTATAACTGAAAAGCAATTCAGAGTCAGACAGAAGGTGATTGTGAATCCAAGGTCTTGCTTGAATTCACTTTTTAAATTAACCTCTTTATCACAATTTTTTCTTGGATAAAAGCCATAATCTGTACTGCTGACATCATCATACACACACACGCACGCACATATTCTACATGAGGAGCTTGCCTTTGATCTGTCATAGTTGGGAATTTATCTTGTACAGCATAAACAGGTAAAGTCATTGCGTTCAAACGCCTGTAGGTTCCTTAAGTTCATTCTCCTTCTTAGATCGATCATAAGGAATGTTAAGATGTCAAAGTGCAGAATATTGCACTGTAGTCTGCAGAAAATATTTTATATTTATTGGAGTTGCTTGGGAGTTTCTAGGAATGCAGGATTGAATTTATTCACAGTAGGTGCTATTAAGTTAAAAACCACAGATTAAAATCTCCTCTCAGCTGGGTATACTGTAAGGGCTTTTAAGGAGGTTGAGGAGGTAGCCAAAAAGATTGTGGTGGAAATGTGAGCTGCAGGGATGTAATATTTGTAACGTCCTTTCAACTGCTCGTGATCTGGGTTCCCATCAACCAGGACTTCCTCAAAAGTAATTAAACTGGGAGCTCACTTCTTACAGCAAACAAAAGAGAGCCTTGTGACATCTTAAGATTTTGAAAAGTTCATTTCATCCTATCTGTAAGTGATTATGGCATTTTGGCAGCTGCACATGATGAGCAGGAGATTTCATGTCTCCTTGGTCAGAGACTCAGTGGGTGATGTGCTGCATTGCATCAGCTTCAAAGGGAATCCTGGGCCTTTATTAGGGCTGTGAATAAGAAGTTCTGCCTCCAGTTTCAGCCCTGAAAATAGGTCCCATCCCTCATTTCTATAGGATTGTAAGATTTCAGGAACTGAAAGGACCCTGGCTGCTTTAGTATGGTTTCAACTATCTGCAGGCTCTGGTTAGAACATTGCTTTACATGTAGTACTCACTTAATGACCACAATAGGGACCGGAAAATTCATTGTTAAGTAGGGTGGTGGTGAAGCGAGGCATCACGTGACCGCACCTGATTTTACAACATTTTTTGCAGTGTTCATTAAGTGAATCACACAGTTCCCCATTGATTTTGCTTGCCAGAAGCTGGCTGGGAAGGTTGCAAATGGAGATCACTTGACACTGGGATGCTGCAACCATCGTAAGTGTGAGCTGCTTGCCAAGCACCCAGATTGCGATCATGTGACCGCGGGGGTGCTGCGATGGTTGTAAGTACAAGGGACGGTTGTAAGTCAATTTTTTTAGTGCCGTCGTAACTTTGAACGGTCACTAAATGAGTGGTCATTAACTGAGGACTACCTGTATATGGAGAGTTAGGGTTATTGTAGCCTTTAGTGTAACCTTGCTGTCCACTGTCCATGGTACTGAAAGTTAATTGATATGTTGAAACCCTGATAACATTTGATGCTGCTTTGTTTCTTGGTGAGCATTTGAGCTGTAAATTTGCTTTCTTAGTGACCTAATTCAATTTTCTGAAATGATTCCAAGGGAGAAAAAAGCTTTTCAAAGCTCTTGTGAATCATCAAATTGATTCAGATTGATTATTTGATTGGACTTTCTAATTCAGGTCCAAAAGTTGATCCAATTTAAAGACTGAATTATATTGGCTTCAAACTGAATCTTGTAATTGAAGCTTCACACAGACTTCCTTTTCACTGTCAACTTTTAAAAAAAAATAATCTCAGGTTTGTAATGTGTTATATTTTTGGTTGTTTTTATTTTATTTTGTGTTCTGTTGCAGATTAGATTTTGTGCTGTTTTTAATCATTTCTGTATTGTTCTTTACATTTCATGCCCCTATATATCTCAGAGAACTTGATTTATTTAGTGGTCTAAAAGAAAAAAAAATAAACAATAATTGAAGCCTCATTATCTTGACTATATCCCAAGATGATACAATATTAAATAATGCATTGTAATTTAGCAGTTTCATGGTGTTATCTTTTGAGGTAGGAGATTGCCTTGTGAGACTCAGGGATTCTCTCCTCACTTTGTGAATATTATCCTCTCTGTTGTTAATTTGTGCCCATTTATTCTTTTGTATACCCTACACAGAATGCAAAAGGATGCTATGATGAGCTGACTCCTAGAATTCCTTTTTCCAACCAACATGGAATTCTGGGAGTTGTAGTCCCAGCATTTCTGGATTATGCCTTTGGGGAACACTGATTCAGAATGAATGAATGAATAAATGAATGAGTGCCTGAATGCAGTGCCCAAGAAATCCAATTACCTTGCACACTGTCATTTTAAATATGATGAAGGGAAAATAGTTTGAATATACTGGCATGATGGATTCAAACTTACATTAAAAACCAAGCAAAAAAGCTGTGTTCTTTAGGGAAAAATAGCCACTGTTTTCTGAAGCTGAATCAGAACTTGAACAAAATTGGCAGACGCAGTCTACAAGAAAAAAAAGACTGAAGCAACAGACTGTCAGAATTCATATGGCTAGAGGTATTTTTCAGGTTGTAAAGAAATGAACAGCTAAATGATAGAAGGTACATGTGACAGACTAATAGCTATGAATATGGGTCATACTTGCCAGAGACGTAACACTTAATGTTGTGTTTTTGGGTAGGAATATAAACATACAAATATTGCCTTCTTAAAATATCCCGGTAACATAACCATACAATTTTTCTGCTTGAATTTATCCAGCCCTTTCCAGTCTAAAAGAGGTTGATTGTAACAGGCAACTTCTTAATGATGTCCTTTTGGCATTGGGTCATTCAGCTGCCACATCCTTCTGGACGAGAAGGAGGACAAAGGGCTTCCTATTTGAGCTGAGACACATTGAGCTCTGATGTCTTCCTGTATTCTGGATTAGCCTGTTCCTAATTTGCTGTTCCACCTCTTTCAAAGTTTGCCCATTGTTTCTAACTTGCTCTCCAATCCTGATTAGCTATTGTTTTCATAGGTCCTGCACAGACAAACGTAGGGTCTTCCCAGCTGCCAGAGGTAAAACGTAACAAAACAAAAACAGAAATGAAGCACACTGCTCTAGACAAGGTAGAAAACCAGCAGACTGGACTCGCAATTGAGCCTTACGGTGACTATTTGGTGGTGGAGGAAAAACTGTGTTACACACACGGCTCCTTTCTTCTAACTTGGCGGGTTAGAATTGGTGGGTTATAAGAACTGGGAAGCTGTCAGTTGTTTCACTGTGCCTTTTCGTGGAAATGATCCTGACTTGTGTATGACTATGAAACGTGCAACTCTTACAGAGCTTTTACAAAGCAGGACTCCATCCTCTAAAGAAAAATATCTAAACTTGAAACAGTCTGCAGCTTAGTTTGTTCCTGGCGCGCAAGAGCATTTTAATAATGGAGGAGAGGTTGGTTGGTTGTATCAACAATAGAGGCTGATGGCTTTTTTCCCTCCCTTCCTGGGGAAGCAATGATGGCACCATGTATTGGGCCCATTTATTCTGAGGAATAAGCAATAAAGGAAGACTATGGGAAGAGTGGCTAACTGTGGGTTTCTTGATGAAATATCTCCCTTGGCAATCGTAATGCCGAAGCAATTGTACTGCTGTACATTCTGCCTTTTGACAGGCAGACTTTGCCTGATCTACTGAGCAGAGCAACACAAATGATCAAAGCAAAGAAAGTAGATCTTCACTTTCCTATTAGAAAATGGCCAATGCTCTACAAATGTTCATTGTACTGTCAGTAATCAGACAATGTATCCTAGATATTTTTCAAACAGAGATGACTCTGGTCTTTAGAGCAAGTATTAAATTATGCAGTGTTTAACAGATGCTTGGCAAAGACTGGAAAACTTTAGCTCAAGCTATGATGACGAAGTAGTTCTTCTTTAAACATGTGCATTTGCCCAAACAATGATATGCACGTTCCTTTTCTGATGCAAATGCTTGCTCTGTTTACAAAGTTAATGAGGAAGACAACAGGGGAATGTTATTACTGCATCATTGGTCTCTTGCTTCCAGTGACTTATAATTAGCGATGTGTGAATCATTAAAAATTGGGTCTGTGTTGATGCCCCATATTATTCCGGTCTATCACACATCACAGTGAATCATAAAAAAGATCTGGTAAATCTGCAATTCTTGTTTTATGGACTTTCCTTACATTTATATTGATTTCTGTGACTTACATAATTACCCCAGTGTGCAATTTTTTATGACTTTCCTAAGACCTGCTCTTTAAACGTAGGCTTTATTTTCCCATGTAACTTTCCTTATATATGTTATAGTTACAGTAAATGCAACATAGCCTTTTTTCATGCAACTTTCCAAAAGTACACTGTGTTTTGTGTAAGTTTCCCTATTATGTATGCTCATTTTTATAGACTTCCCCAACTTAGAGCAGGATCTGCAATGTACTTTGTTCATTGTTGCTACCCATGCCATGACATCAAGTCAAGCCACACGGAGGGTCCAGGGCAAGGATGCAAGAAGTACATCAGTATCTCATGGTGCTAATCTGGAGAAAACACTGAATCTTGGAAATTTCAGAGGAATTTCTCGGCCTCATTTATAGTGAGTTCATTAAGGCAGAGTCTCTGTGAATGCTTTGAAATGCCTTTTCCCAGATTTCTCCACAAATGGGCTGAGCTGAGCTGAACTGCCATTTCTAAGGCATGCTGCTGTGTCTTTCCATTTCTTTCCCAGCTCTCACACATCATTCTGATATAAAATCTGTGATTCTTTTTTACATCCCAACATCTAATCCATCTATGAACCTTCCAAACATAACTAGCCAATGTCTGTGTTGCAGATAGGCAGACTATGGACATTTTTACAAGCATTTAGTAGTCTTAGAAAATAGTTGACAAACTGCCACAAAATCCAAAATTAAGCCAGGAAAACATCAGTTTTTTAACACAACCTAAATATTTAGTACAAAGATGTGATTATAGGTAGTCCTGGCTTAACAACCACAATAGGGACCAGAAAATTGGTCATTAAGCAGGGCAGTCATTAAGTGAGTCACCACATGACTGGAGCCGATTTTACAACCATTTTTATGATGGTTGTTAAGCAAATCATGTGGTCATTAAGCAAAGCACGTGGTTGTTAAATGAATCCAGCTTCCCCAATGGATGTTTTTTGTGGAATTTGCTTAACAGCTATGTGTTTCACTTAACAACCATTGTAAAAAAAGTCACAAATCATGATCACATGACCATGGGATGGTGCAATTTTTGTGATAGTTGTAAGGGTGAGTACAGGTCATAAAGCACTTTTTCCAAAGCTGTTGTAACTTTGAACCATCGTTAAATGAACATCATTAAGTGAGGGTTACCTGTATGATAAAGTCTTGTATAAATGGCTTGACTCTTCTGAATATAGGTAAGTGATAAATATGTTAGATCAAACATTTTGTGGAAGAAAAATGACTGCTATCTTGCAACCCTTACTCCAATATTTTCATTATTGATTCTGTTAATTTGATGTAGGTAAGATGTTGATAAATATTGTAGTTGCTGCTATAAACAGAAGATTAGCAATACTTGGAAAGATGTGGTTAGCTTAAGTTTTGCCTGTGACATATTTGTGAAAAGATTTTGGAAGCAGACATGTAAGGTATCTGGTATTAAAAGACACATTTGCATAGAACAGTCTGTAAGCTGAACTAGCAAGGAGAAAAATGCATGTCCATGGAAACATTTAAATATTCAGGCCGGTATCCAGAAGCTCCAAGGTCCAGAAGATAAATGACAATGAATGTACATTAAAATACTACTTCAAAAGAGTTACATTGCCTTAGCAGAAAGTTAGGCAGCTTTCCCAGAATACTAAATGAATTTCTCTTCAATACAATCTAATCACAAGATCAAACTACAACAACAGTTGTGTACACAATTATTGGGCAGCAGCTCCTGTTGAGCTCACTGGAATGTCCTTCTGAGCTGATCTCCTGGTCCACAACTTCTGGTTTATCGCTAATAGGGCCATGCGCTCATTGGAAATGATTCAGCCATAATAGGCCTCACATAAGTGTTGCCTCTTCTGCTATACACTGAAGCTTCTACATGAGATTGAACAGTTGTGGTTGCTTTAAGAGTAGCTTTAATTTTAATGAGAGGACTCCTTAACTGGGTCCCACCTTCTTTTCTCCAGCCAGAACTTTCCACAGGCAAGGTTTCATTCATAGAGTCTCTGCCTCCATTCTATTAAATTCCAGCAGAGAAATTCACCATGCTCAAATGTATTCTCTGTTTTAGCTCAGCCTCTGACTGCTACATCTTATAGCTAAATACTACAGTTGGCCTAATGTCTCATTGTGCTCCTTGAAAACATTTTGCAGGTATAGTTCTTCCGTAATTTTTATATACTCATTCCTTTCATAATATTGAGACATCATAATTAATTTCTTTTGTCATAAATTCCACCATATATAAGCTCACTGATGGATGATATACTTATTTAAGCATCAGTGGACAAATAAAAGTTATCTACGGGTGACTAATAACCTTGAATAAATATGATTCCAGCTCTGTTCAGGAACTTTAATACCTTAGGAATGGAATTACATGCTGAGACCTATTATCCCAATTAATTGACTGTTTTATGTTCTCGATGCTTTATACTTGAAACAGTCTGGAGGCATGAACTTCAGTTACCCACTGGCCCAAAAATACTGCAACCAAAATCGAGCTTTCATTTATGTATCAATATGCATTTCATATAATTATACTTTAAACATTACACAAAATTCATGGATGCCCTTTAATCAAAGTAAAACTATGTATTTAAACCGGGAGGGATGGGGGGAACAGCTATCTACTTTCTGGAAACGGCCACAATACTGTCTTTGGCTTGCCCCATCCTTTGTATAAATCTTTTGGCAAAGGTTAATCTTGATTGTTATTAATTATATTCTGATTCCAAACAAGAAAAGTGAAAGAGCACTCACTGGGGGAATTTGAATGTCCTCGATGGGTGAACCAGTAAAAGTAGTTGCTGCTTTATAAAATGTCAGCTCTGGGCAATGCTTTATGGTTCTTGAATCTGACTACTACTGTTTACCTTCACTCCCTCTTGTGGCTTCCAATGCTGTATTGCCTGAGCTAAAAATAAAACAATAGTAACTCTTTTTATTGTACTAAGCATTGATTGTCCCTGATTGTATATTACAGCAAAGGGGCAGTCCATTACACAAATTTATTACATTTTCTTCCTGATAATTACTGGAAGTTATTGAACAAGGGGGAGAATTATAATCAGCCAATTCCTCCTGAAGATGAAAATCCAGGTGTTTAGAAGAACTAAAGCTTTAATAAATTCCAAATTTAAACAAATTTTGAGTTTGCAGCTTACAGTGCACTGAATATCAATGGTTTTATTAAATGTTTTAGAGATGTTTCCCTTTTTATAGAGGCATACAAAGTAGCATAGACTGTAAGTAATGTTTGTATCAGTGTTGGTGTTTCCATTCTGTCCACCAAGTACTTGGTCTATAATTAAGTGAGTGCCCTTTCTGTAAGTTTGGCTATATTGTTGATAATTACCTAAGCAAATTACACATTTGTACACACTATTTAGGATTCTGTCCAGAGATTAGGTAGCAGGCATAAATACACATAATATACTGGAAATCCAACAGCAGGGATGAGCATCTTGAAGTCTTACGACTTTACGCAACCCCAAACTCTTTTTGGTGGCTTCTGGAACCCATTGGATCCCAACTGCTGAAAACAGTTACTTGTGTTCCCACCATGTGGTGGCAGGAAATTACAAAAAAATATGTAGGTGTGAGCCTTAAAATAGTTTAGTGTACTGTACAAAACAAAGATGATCTACAAAAAATGGGGGGGGGGGGGACCATGAGTATGCCAATCAGTGTGTACTGAAAAAGGCATGGGGCTTTGATTACATGGTTGTGGCTGCCATCTTGACTTTTTTGACTCCCTTTCTGTAGACACCCCTTGTACATGATGCTCAAATCCTTCCTATTTCCTCAATACAACCTTGTAAGATCATGCTGACCCAAAGTCATCCAGCGAGAAAGGATTCAAAGCTGTAATTCAACATTTTAACCAGGACCCTGTACTGGATCCCACTGGTTCTTGGGTCTCTAGCCTTTTGAGGGGAAGTCTATCGTCTGGAAGTAAATAGGACTCATTTCTGTATAAACATAGTAAGAAATGATCACTAAGGCTACCTTTACACAGTCAGAAGTAATGAATCATACACTGAGTCTGCTTCTGTTCCAGGTTTAATATTTACTTTGAATAATCTCAAAGTTTCAAGAAAAGCATCTCTGATCTACTTTAAACTGTCAAGAAGCAAGCAAATTTGACTTTTAAATAACAAAGGCAGATCTCTATTTGCCAATGAATATAGCTTTTTATGAAAGAAAATGAAATTTACTGCCATCGCATTATTTTATAAAGATGTGTCAAAGATGGCAAGACTGTAAGGCCCTACTTTTCTTGGGTACCTTTAAAAATGGAAGGATGCACTTTATCGCACTTGAAAGCACACCTGTGCAGGAACTGAAAGGTTGATACACCTGTCTTCAAACTTTCCGTGATCTGTAGAAAAACTGGCCATTTAGAACCCTTTAATTCAATAATTCCAGAGAGCAAGATCTAGGAAAAATTGAAGTTAAGGCTGCACATACAAGAACCAGAAAAGTATAGACAACAGTAAAGGGAAGATCATACCAGTAGAAAACAAGCACACACACACACAAAAGGAGAAAAAATTAGTGAAAAAACTGATGCAGCCCATTCCTAGGATATGGAAGAGTTTTCGTCAGAGCACCTGTCCTGCAAAAAGAAGGCAGAGTGGCCAATTCTCAGAGGAGGTGACTCCAAAACTCAAGAGCTATTAATGAGAAAGACTTCTCCCTACCCACCATCTGTTTTACAGTAGCAGATAAGGATGGTCTCCAAGGATAAGAAGGAATATATAGGCATAGACTATTGAGGTGATGGGAAACCAGGAGTGGAATGGTCCATCCTGAAGAAGTGCTGGCTGGACTGGCTGAAACTATAAATAAGACCACATTTTTCTGCATTTAATATTGCCATATGCGGGCTACGATATATGGACGATCATTGCATGGCAGCATAGAGTCATTATCTTTTAAATATCCCTTTGCTCTCTTCTAGTTGGTCATTTTGAGTTTTGCAGCCCAGATATGGTACCCCCTTTTAATGAACCCTTAATCCGGATGAAAGCAAAATTTGCAGTTCTAAAAGACAGTGGAGGATGTATGCATGAATGCATGCTAATCATATTTCCAGGATATGCACAATGAGTTACGCTTCCTGGAAAAAATGCAGAAATGCAGGAACTTATTTATTTTATTGCGTGCTGACTGTTGGCAGGTTTTGCTGCTCATCTTTTCTTTTCTTTTCTTTTTTTAGGATAGTGATCAGTGACAAAACAAAAATAGCCAGTAGCAAGGTAAGGCTGAGTCCTGGTGGACTGAGTGCTAGAGATTCGCTGCAGATGTCCAGATGTTCATTTTGGCTTGCTGCTGGCAAACAGCCCAATTAATATGAAGCAATTTGTGGCAGGTATTAAAAAAAAAAGGTAGTGGAAAGATAAACATTTTAAGCAAAATTTCCCTTAGGAATCCCTTTATAATTATAATTGTGTCATTTGAAATGCCCTTAATGCTGTTTTGTAAATTAAATGCACACTCACCCCTAAAACAATAAGCCCTAAACACTGGTTGCATACTGATTCAAGAGGGTTGAGACTGGTTACACAAACATTTTTTTTTAAATAAAATCACAATTCCATGTACATATGCAGCATACATAAACTTAATGTCATCCATACAAGTTCCAAAACTATTAATAGCATGAATGTATGTATATTATTCCTAGGTAAGCCCTGTTGAGATGTTCACCCAGGTAAGTATATATACCAGAGTGGGCAGATGGAAGCACTCCTTGAACCCTTTTTCCCCTATCTCTAATCCCCCTGGGCTACTCCAAATCAACAGTATGACTTTCCACAATTTTCAGCCAGAGGGTACTATCAACATACTTTTTAAAGCAAAAACAAAGATGCCCCTCTTTATAGGAGGGGGGAAAATGCCCCAGGCATTGTCTTAGAGCATTACCCATTGTAATGGTAGGTTCCCAGTCTGGAAAAATTTGGGAGAGTGCTACATAAAAAGCCATCTGCAAGCTTCTTTGTTATCTGTGAAGAGACCCACCCCCTCGATGGATCTTAGGAAGCCTGTTGGGAAGGGAATCAAAGGCCAGGGATGCATCTATATACTACTAAAACTGTCATGTCTGTAACCTTCAATTGGGCGAAACAGTGCATCATAGGGCAACTAGTTTTGAACCAAGGTACCTTAAATGGGCTAACATACAGAATGTATCCAAAATCGGGGACCCATGACTCCCATGGCATTAAAATTTGGGGAATTTGTGGCTGCTTCAGCACTGCTGTGCTGCTGCACTGCCATGGTCATCCCAGGTCATGTGAACATCATGGGCATATTTCTGACCTCTTTCCCACCTCCCTCTGTCCCCTGTGCCCAATCAGCTGGCAGCAAGGCCCAATGGACAAGTGGCGATTGGCTGCTTTGGAAACAAGGCAGAAATTTGAAATCTCTTAACAGCTGTGGGCATTGAGAGAAGGATGAGGGAGTAACTTGGATGTCTGCTGGCATGGTAAAGCTGGCTGGGGGGTGCCGGCAGTCAACGGGTGAGCCCTTTTCCTCCCTCAGTGGAGGGGGTCCTTGGGGACATGCCAGAATGGGGAGCGGGAGTGCAGTATTCCTCATGGTCCACAGCTCCCTTTGTTCCACCTCCCCCCAGCAAAGTGGCAGGCAGTTCTGCTGGTCAGCTAAGGAGGAGGAGGAGGCAGATTCACTGGGGCTCTCCTGAGAGTTGTGAGGGGAGGGCAAATGGCGCAAGCCTATTTTATATGTGGAAATTAAGGGAGGGAGGGAGGAAGGGCAGGAGGGAGGGAAAAATGGAAGGAAGGAAGGAAGGAAGGAAGGAAGGAAGGAAGGAAGGAAGGAAGGAAGGAAGGAAGGAAGGAAGGAAGGAAGATTGATTTCTGGAACTCCCTGTTAGCTTCCCACAAGCAAAATCAATAGGGAAGCCAGCAGCAATTCACTCCCGCTCCCCCTGCTTTTTTGCCCTTGGTCATTCTGTTTCTCTGTTTAGGTAATGAAATATCTCTGAAACAATGACCCAACAGGTCATGGGTTGTCTAGTTGGTTCTAAATGAGAAGGAGTTCAGTTGTTGGAATTCTTGTAACTCCATCCTTTTCATCTCAAATCTTGCTAAGAGGACTTCAAGCTTAGAAAGAGTTGATTTTGGTTTTAGGCAGCTGAGAAAGAGCCTGACACTCATCTCACTGCTTTGCTCAGCCCCTCACTTCCACCTCTCAAAGCATTAAATGCAGATCTCTCATGCCTAGAGGTTTATTTTGTTTGGTTGATTGATTTACACATATTTGTGTGTCTCATACTTATATGACCTTAGGTGGCTTCTTGGATCAGAGCCAAAATTATGTCTACCCATTATTTGGTTGAACAGACATCTGAATGCAAGTAACAGTTCGGTCAGACATACATATGCTTGAGGCAATGCCACACTAAATTCATTTGAGCAATTTCAGCCTTCCTATCCTGATATCTTCTAGTTGCCCAGGGATTAGAATTCCCAGCATTCCCTGCTAGCATCATTAGTAGGCCCCAAGTTGTAGATGGTATCTCCACCTAAAAAGATGGATTTGGGGGAAAAGATTTTGGAAAGTCCACCTAGTTCAAGCATATAAGACTGAGCTAGATGAACAAAAAGTCCAGTCTGGAACATAATTTTTGCATTCTGAATAAACTTGGATTTATTCAAAACATCTTGAAGGTGTATTTTTAATTAAATTGTACTTTAATTATATTTGGATTTCTTTTGCTAGCCACCTTGAGTGCCATCTGTTGGTGAAAAGGTGGAGTGTAAATCCTACAAGATGCACATACACACAAGTATATGTGAATAAAAATAGCCTTCATAAGAAACTGGGGACAAAGTTATGTGGAAGCTCTGTTTTTGGATGTATTTCTCTTTCAGTTGATTATTACTCTACCATCCAAGATGATTTTAAGAAGAAATGTTGTTTAAGGTTCTCCTTTTTTTTCTTCCCCAAAAGATGCTGAATGTGTTCCTTTAATGTACTTTAATTGCGCTCTTTTCCACCCACTAATGCATACCAAAAGACAAACTTGTAAAACACTGTGATTGTAGGGGGCAAAATACTCTTTTTCTGTCAAGAAGATTTTAAAAAGCAAATAGACTAAAGTATACATTTTACAAACTCGCATAGGTTAAAAAAAATCCTCTTTCTTAGATGGATAACATTTGAATCTCAACCTGAACAAGTGGAGAAACAAGCTTTGTCTGAAGGCTGTAAGGATCTGGATGAGGAGAAACAGGTTAGTAAAGTGGAGTGGTTGTGGATGCAGAAGCTGACTGACTCTGAGACAGTGTCAACTTTAGCTCTGGAGGGAGTTCTGCTCCTCCAGAAAAATGTGGTGTAGAATCCAGCAGTGTTCTTGGATCTCAGCTGCTGTAGACAAAACAGGTGGAAGCTGTGGCCAGAAGGGCCTTTGCCCAGCTTCAGCTGGTAACCAGTTGTGAGTTTCTGGAGCAGAAGATGCTGGCTACAGTCACTCACACCCTTGTCCCCTCAAGGTGAACTGTGAAAACACACTCTACATGGGACTGCTCTTGAAGACCACTTAGAAACTGCAACAAGTGCAAAATGCAGCAGCTCACGTGTTAACCAGGACAACAGGTGTTGTCACATAACACTGATATTGCAGGAGTTACTTTGGTTGCCAGTTTGTTTCTGGGTCCAATTCAAGGTGCTGGTGATCACCTTTAAAGACCTCCATAACTTGGGGTCTGCCTATCTTTGAAACCACTTGCTCCAAAGAGAACCTGTCTGCCCAATCTGTGAAAAGTGCTGGCTGACCACCTCTCACAAAGTGCAGTGAGAGAGCACTCAGGGGCTAAGTTCCTTGCAGGAACTCCCCTCCTCTGGAGCACCCAATCAGCTATCAGAATTAGACTTCTAGCATTTAGGAAGCCTTTAAAAACATGGCTCTTCCAGCATGTATTTGGGACCTGAAGGGAAAACGTACGTGAACTTGGGATGGCTCTTCTGCCATAATCCGCATGGACTTTATGACTGAACTATGATTTGGGTTGATTGTATGTGCAATTTGATATATTTCATAATTCTGAAAACAAAATTCTTTACATTGAATGTTGTTGCACAATCTATATGATGACATTCTATGTGATGTCTTATCTACACAGAGCTGATGTGTAAAGAGATTAGATATCTCATACCCTTTAAATAAGGGATATAGAGGAAAGGTGTAGCTTTATTTGCTCAGCTGTTCTAGCCTCCATTACCTTGGAAGAATAAATGCCATGCCATATTACTTTGTTGGGGATCTTCACAGCAGTAAAGGAATGGGAGGCGATCGTTCACTATCAGAATGCGGTACCATAGATTTTTTTTCTGCAACATCCTGTCACGTTTGTATAGGTGAAGATCTTCTAACCCTTCTATTTACCCATATTCCTGTGATAATTTATGATTACCTGTGGTTATGATTATGTTTATGCTGAGTAAAAACAAGGAAAAACTGTGGAAATGAGCTGAAGTTATGAAGTCATCTAAGGGAGCTGAATCGAGGCTGCAAATCATAGCCAACGAAATGTAGTCAAGTGTTAGAATAGGTATAAGGCAGAACTGGAGAAATTCTACCACAGTGGTTGATAACTGGATGCCTGGAAACACTAAAACACCTTTGGATGTCTCCTACAGCGATCACCAGGCTCCTATCATATCTGCTAAGCAAAGCCTCCATTTTATTCCCAAGAATCGAAAAATCTTAGAATCGAAAAATGCTGAGAGGCTGCACCCAGTGCTTTGTTTGAAAGTGTGTCCACCTGTCCAGGAAAAGAAAGATTAAGATAATCTGGGGTGATAGAGAGACTCCTGGCCTTCCTCATCACAAAACAGTTTGCTTCTCTGGACTTCAGGAGTTGTCAGGGCAGGAACCAGAAACCTTATCTACATTGCCATAGTTGGCAAAGGGTATTTGGCTGGTTTAGCAAAATAAAGGGACTGGTGGTGGTGGTGGTAGAGGTGGAAGAATCCTATTTCAAGACTACAGCAAGTTAAGGCGTTCCATTCTATCCAAGGGCAGGAAGCTAGTTGAGGAACTACAGAAGACATACACAGCTTTGTTCTTCAAAAGAGGGGAATGGAGAAGGGGCTCAGAAACAATGATCGGGGAGTGCCCTTGTTGGCCCCACTGTTGTGCCATTCTGCCTTACAGGAAGGTTAGCCCTGTGTGGTGGTATTTCTCAAGTCTGTAGCTTGAAAAGTCTCCTTATGCCATGAACTAGCCTTTGTGAGGAGCCAGCAGTTCCCAGGCCAGAGACGTCTGTTGTGTAAGCATTCAAGAACTAGTTGCTTTCAAGCATTGTACCAAGAGTCAATTTATTCATGGGAACAATGGGGAGAAAAAGCTATAAGTGCAAGCTACCATGGGTACAAGTGTCACTTGTACTCTCTCAGTGATGGTGGATAATGTAATGTTTGTATGGCTTTATTCTTGTCTGCAATAAAGATTCTTATCCAGACAACTCATGTCTGCAAGATTTCTGCCAAGTCTAGCCTAGGACCTGAATGAAGTTAAGCTGTCAGGAGATCATGCTTCACTGCTGAGTCTTCGTAAGGGGAGCTGATGGACTCCAGTTTTGTATTTATTACACCCATCCAGGTTGGTCACTGGTCCTTCCTGTTTGCCCCATGCTTTGAGCTGTTTGATTTTGGTGCACCGATGTGCTGTCCTGAGACCTGCCTATGACTGATGCTGGCTGGGGAATTCTGGGAGCTGAAGTCCACACATCTTAAAGTAGCCAAGGTTGACAAACACTAGTCTGGTGCTTAGACAGATAGAAGGAATATGAACAAGACTGTGGCAAGATTAGAAGTAGTTAATCTCAGGACAAGCGTCTCAGAGTTCTGATTAGTAAGACTTATTGTGAAGGAGGTTAAAGTAATAATTAAGAATTCCAGCAGGTATTCTACAGAGGATGAGATGGTTAGATAGCATCACTGAAGCCATGAGCATGAAACTGGGCAAACTCAGGGAGGCAGTGAAGGTCAGGAAGGCCTGGCGCGATGTGGTTCATGAGGTCACAAAGAGTCGGACACGACTTAACGACTGAACAACAACAACAACAAATTCTACAGTATTTTCATAAAGAAACAGACAAATTAAGGTGGAAGTTTCTGGTTATCTTTGTTAGGGTCTTTTGACGTAAGACAGGAACTTTGTCTCTTTGGGGAAAGTGGGGCAGTCTGTACCTGTTGAATACGTTGGAAATGGTGACTACCCCTCCTTAGGCTATTCCCCAGACACTCAGATGATTTTTACATCTGGCAGATAAAGGCCTCATAACAACCCTAGCTGTTGCTAAGTTTGCATTTGTAGCTTGTATAATTCATGCTGTGCTAAAAATAAATTAATTTAGGACTGATTACTGGTAACGTTAAGGGGAGTGTTAGAATGTCATGATGCTCTCATGTCATTTTACTGTATTTTATTTTGATATACTTGGTGCATCTGTGACCTGTAGTAAAAAATAAATATATCAGAAGCAGCCAGTCTGAGGACCAGCTTTCTCACTGCCCATTACAGCGGAATTTCCTGGACCTCGTGAAGGAAATGGCCATATTCTACTTCTCTTTTTAAAAAAGTATGGTCCTGATAATTATAAAAACAGTTTAAATTGGGGCATGAATAAAACACTGCTCTAATTCCCACCATTGAAGCTTTGAAAGCAGGTACCTCTTGCTCTAAGGTGAAGTAGCCAAACTGTCAGTCAAAATTCCCCAGAGCTAGAGGTATGCTCCAGGTATGCTCAGAAACATTGCAGAGGGCTTGAGCATTATGAAATAATGAATAGTGTGTATATCACTAATAGCTCCTTCAGGAGTCAGAAAGTTGTGACCAATAATGAGAAAAACAGAGATTAGGCCTGAGCATCGGGATTCAGGTACTATACTGATAAATGCTTAGACAGATAAACAGCATACTTCTTGCTCTCTGAGCGCATCCCATAAATATAATATTTCCCATCTCTCTCTAGGAAAAAAAAATAAATCAGTATTTGTGCATAGCTACTTCGTCTTTTAACTTCTGAGCTCACACTCCCTTGGGGTTGGCTGTTACCTGAATGGAAACAGCAGCCGGTATGTGTATATATATGTAAATCATCCTTGAATTATGTATTGCTGTCACAATCCTTGCAGAATAGAGGAGATGTGGCAGCGAAAAGATGTTTATAGTGCAAGATTTTGCCTCATTAAGAAGTGGAACAGGACATAAATGCAAGTCTCTGTAATTTTCTACATGAGCATCATGAAAGAGAGCTGCACTTGTTATTTATATGCAAGAAGTTTATGTTTCTGACTCATTCACCTGTGGGGAGAAAAATACATTGGTATGTTTGCAGGTAACATATCAAACCCAAATCCAAATTTCCCACCTAATGTCCAGGTAGCAAATATTTGTTCAATGTTTTCCAAACTGGAATTCTTATATAGGGATTAGGGGGAAAGGCTGCCCATCACAGGGGGCAGAAGGTTTTTTCCTTTTTTTTTTTTTCCTCTCTCTTTCATGGGGGAGAGATACCAGAAGGCAGGCAGGGTGATCTGCATCTTCCACACTTCTGCAATGTTGTTCTGGGACATGGTGGAGCAAGGAGAAGGGAATGACTTCTGCCAGATACTGAAAGAAAAACCAAGATAACAAGCCATTCAGACTATTCTACAAAATTGTATTTATTTATCTGGAAGGAATAAATCAGAAGTGTTCTTAGAAATATCTCTTCTGAAAAATGTTGGCTCAAAGACATGAGTGCATGTATCTATAGTTTTGGAGAAATTGGCTGAAGGAGCTTCAGGAATATTTGCTGAATTTTCACTGCTTGCCCGCTGTACCAAAATCAAAAATGTTATACTCATCAGTATCTGTGTAATTCACCGAACGCATTTATAAATTCCCCTGAACCATGGTTAGTTTACTCCTGGTTTACTGAAGAAACTGTAATGGCTCAGTTCACACAAGATACTAAGGCAAAACTGAACAAAAACATTAGAACTGAACATAAAACTCAGCCAAACAATGTCCTAAATCAATTTCAGCATCAGTTTCCGGTGAATATGTGTCGTGGTACCTCCAGTAATTATTCTGTGGTTAATCCTGGATTATTGTCAATAAAAACCCTCACATGAAAGATTGGAACACTGATCCTTAGACTTAATACCTATTCGCTGACAAGGCATTGAAAATAATATTTAGAGGAACAAACGCAAATGTGCTAAAACTGCCTGTGTTTGTAGGACATTTATGACTGGCTAATGTTGTACTTGCTGTATAAAAATGCTATATAAATATTTTATATACAGGTAATCTCCAGGTTAAGAATGCCCGGGTTACAGACGACCCATAGTTAAGAACGGAGCCTATTGCAGCAAAATTCAAGTTAAATACACAATGGTTTGAGTTCATTACACAATCCTACTTATACAAAATTATACAATAATACTATTCCGACTTACGTACAAATTCGACTTACCGACATATCTTGGGGACGGAACTTGTTCTTAAACTGGGGACTCCCTGTACTGTTGATTAAAGGGGCAGAGAAATTCCTGGAAAATCCTACCATCACCACTTACAGGGAGGGAGTTCCATATAATTCCCAGATCAAACTCTCAGGAATAAGAACAAGGAACAGAATGTGTTGTTCTACAGATGGAGCAATAAATTGAAAGCATTTCCCTTCCCACCGATAGCATTCTGGAGTTTGTGAAAGTTGCTAAAAAACCATGAAACTCAGATTGTCTGTATTTATAAAGCAAATGTTGTTATGTGTTTCTTTGGTGTAAACTTAAAACACTAACACTATAACAGATGGGTTCTTTGTTGCTTTGTTTCTTTCTCATGTGGAAACCTGCAACCGTAAATCATGTCTGGAAATGTATATCCATGTGAACTTAAGGTGTAGGCTATATTTGCATTACCTGAGGCTAATATGCAGTGGGAGATATTTTGTGGTTCAGCATATTGTGGGAACTAATCAGCGTCTTGACTTTACTCATGTTATCGCTTTGTGGGTTGGGGGAGCAAAGGCATCTTACGCGACTGTCACAATTCTGTTTTGTTATCCGAGTTTAGATTTTAGCATATTCTGCAAAAGTTAAAAAGCCACAATAATGAAGATTTTCTACGAAATGGGTGGGAAAAACAACCACTTATTTCACACCCCCAGTTCTTTCTGAATTGCTAGATGGTGCTATTATACTGTTGGAAACTCGAATTCAAGCAGGATGCCTAGTGAGAAGATAACGCTCCTGAACATGAGCAGAGTGAGAAAGAATCTTAACTGCCACAGAATTTTCCATTTAAAAAGTGTTCATAATGCGATTGTCTTGGATGCAGAGAACAGGCATAGTCAGCTATCAAGGAATACTAGCAGACATCCATTGTATTTGAAGTTAAAGCTAGTTTTCTTTACAAATATAGGAAGATTATTCCTTTCTCAAGTACATCTGAGACACAGTGAGAAATCCTTTTGCCTCTTAAACACAGAGATGTCGGAAACTCATTTAACAGGCCAAGATAGAAATAAGTAGAGGAAGAGTACGTGAAGACCCTTCCCCTTGTCTATTCCTTGCCATTTGTTCAAGTGGTCAGAATGGCCAATAGGTGCAAAGAGATGATGCGATCTCTAAGAGATACCAACACCCCAATTAATAGCTGGAGATTCCCATAACAGACTAATGAATGGAAAAAGGACTGATAATAAGAAATGTTGATGGAATGGAGAGATGGAGTTAAAGTGGCTCAGAAGCTGAGGGCAGCCGTTAGAGCAGGAGCTGAAGAGGAATTATAAGGGGGCTAGGGAGAGAGAAAGAAAGGTGATGGACGGGGTTTCTCTTCGCACTAAGCCAACATCTGTTTTGTTAATTTTTGTATGTACGGTGCCATCCAAAATCATACTTTCCGCCATTATGATTTGTAAACAGGAAAGCATGGGTTGATGCAAATTCTCTAATTATTTCAACAAACCCAATTACGCTTTGGTGATTGCAAACTCTGTGGAAGGAGGGAGATGAAATGGACAAAAAAAATATGAACCACTGCTTATAACTATTAAGAAATCTCCAATCTGATTGGATTGCAGTGCCTATAATTCCCAGACCGCATAGCCCACTGTGTAAAATCCAAGTGCTTCTTGATACATGGTGCAACCAGCAAATCATTTCATTGTTCTTATTTTTACTGCCTTGGATCTGATTTAACATCAACCTCTCCTCTTTCCTTGTCGGGAAGATTGTAGAATGTTTTCCTTTACATTATATCTGATTGGTAATTACTGTGACTAGCTGTGGACTCTGTATTAATTTAAAGACTAAGCTGCATGACATCTTATGTTTTAAAACCCTGCCTAATTAAGGCTCTTGTTAAGGAACATATTAGGATAAATTCAGGTAAGGTGTTTATTCAACAGTGGTTTGAAAAGCCTTCTGGGTTTAATTTAAGCAAGATTGATAGATGCTGTTGTTGCATCTTGCTCATGGAAGAAATTGCATTACAAAAATGAACATGAACCAGCATTACTTTAAAACAGACCAGACTTCACCATAAGCAAATCCCCATAACCGAGTTTTTAAAATAGGGATGTATATTTTTCTTTTCCTTTTGACCAAGGGCCAAACAGGGCTGTTATGTGGAATATTAAGGGGAGGTGGGACCGAGACGAGGAAGCAGATGGGGTTAGGGCAACAGCTCTGTTTCATGTCATTTACCGTGCATGTAAATGAAGTTAAAATAAAAGTAGATAAATACAGTCAATGCAACAGTTCCTTATATTGGCTTTCTTTTATAACATTAAACATTACAGTTTGGTGGTGCTCAAACTTTTGAGGGCCAGATGAAGTTGTGGGACCATGGGTTTTGTAACCCCTTCTAGAATAATGACAAAACAAACTACTTCATCCACTACCATTTTGTTTTCATTTTTGCTTCATCTAGTTGGTTAAAACTGCAGTTAGGAACTCTGCTAGTACATGATGTGGGGTTCAAAGTCCGGAACGGCATGGCAAGTGGTGAAGCTGCTTGAGAAATAGGGTCTCCTCTGCCCTGCTTGGTAATTTGACTTTGCCAAGATCCGGTGTCTTTATCCACGGTATTTATATCTGATGTCTGGCAAAATCAGGCTTGCATCAGTACCAGCAGAAAGACTTCTAGGGCACTCGGATTTGCAAATCTGTACTTTCAACCTATCGCAATTCACAGGATTGTGGTGAGTTAGAAATAGGACTGGGGCAATGTATGTGTTCCTGGAGGGGAAAAAGGCAGGATACAAGTCAACTATGGAGTCAAAGAGAGAAGGAGAAAGAAAATTGGGTTGAAATTTTTTCTTCAAAGTACACTATGTCACAGGGTTGTTTTAAATATACAAGGAGAACTAACCTCGTGAAGAAGAGGAGAAGGTGATTGATGATAGTGATGAGCAAAGGTTTTAAGAGGAGAAGACAAGATTTATCAGGTATCTAGAACTGTGTTCTATTGAATTTCTGTTGTTGCAATTATTTGGGGGGAAGAAATGCTTGGGATATTATTAAGATCAGTTGGCATCAGGCAGAAATTCCTCAGGTGTTGGAAATGATGACAGCTGCACTGTGGGGTTTTAGAAAAGCCATATGTGTTGTTTTACTGCATTGCCATAATGTCATCAGAAATATTTCTGTCAAAAGATTGGTGAAACTGCAGCTTTCTGCCTGGATGCATCCTACCCCAGTCCTGAAATTTAGGGTGAAGGGATTATGGCTATATTGTATTTTCATTCAACCATTTGTCACACAGTTGACAATACAGTAAATTCATGTTCTTCAAATATAAAGGTGCATTTGGATTTTCTCCCCTGTTCCTCTGACTTCACATACTTAGCCATAATTCGACTACTTTTTTTTTTCTTCAAGAGATGTACTTTCAGATCTGCAAGTTTCTGTAAATGTACCTTATAATAAAGGTAGCATTAGTACTCATGATTGGTGCTTCTTGACTGGACTACCTCAAAGAGCTGACATCAATCTTACAAGTCTAAAGTACATCTCTCCCCCCTCACCTTCACAGTCCAAGAAACTAGGGAAGGTCCCTTCTGAGATTTTGCCACATCCCCATTCCTGCTGCAGGCTAAGCTGCCTCTTATCTGACTGTTGGCTAGTCTGCTGCTCTTCCTCCTGTCTCCCAAGGTCATTCTCACATCCCATTACACTTGGCTTATCAAAGTATCTTCAGGACTTCCTCATCCATGTGAAACCAACCCATCTTGCACACTTGTCCCAAATGAGAATGTCAACAAGTATTCACATGTATGAAGTCAGGAATTGGGTTGGGCAACTATATATTTTTATGGCAGCCTCCCCGCAGAGACCCAGTTGGTACCCATCTAGCACCATTCTGCAAAGCTGTCAAAATTTAACTTTCCTGTAGAGTTCTTTGAGACATAATTACTGCTACCAGGCACTTTGAGGCTAGCATCTATGGATATCAGGTGGTTATTGTTTCATTGGTTATTATTTTATTTGATTGTTTTCTCTTAGTAATTTTACTGTACTTTAGGTTTATCCACTTGTAGACTGCTGTGAACTGACCTGACTCAATGGTTTCAAAACAGAATAATTAAACAAGACTAATGGCTTGGTGTTGGCTTAGCATGTTATATTAACCTGACACTGTGATTTTTAAACCATGGTTTATGTTTTAGTATGTTATATAAACCATGGTTAATCCATGGCTAAGGATAGTAAGGGACCCATCCCAACAATTCTTGAATTGCTTCATATTCTATGTGTATTTCACTTCTTTGATGAACTGGTATCTTCTGCAAACTTGGGTAACTTCCCACTCAGTCTGAATTCTTTGAGGGGGGAGTTTTGTTTTTACCCTGGAAGTATATAATATACTCTGGATTGTTCTTACCAAATTGGCTTGCATTCCCAAATGATTTTAAAGTTAATGAAGCAAGAGTTGCAGAGGGAAGGATTTTATTCCCCCTTCAGCAAGGTTTGATCTTCATATATATTTAGTTCCATGTTTGGGCAATACCTCTGTTAAGGCCAGCTGAATCATCACAATTCAGTGAGATGATTTTTCATTTCTGTAGCACGCTTTATCAGAATGGACGTTAAATAAACTTGAGATTCTAAGAAAGAAAAAGTATTAAAAACGGGACCAAGTAGGCTGGATTTTGTAGCCATAATTTGAGGGTAGGGAACATGTTACATTCCAAAACCTATCAGCCCCAGCCAACATGTTCTGTAGTGAAGAATTAAAGGAGTTCTGTAAGTAGAAAATTTAAAAAAAACCTTAAGTTTTCATTCACGTCAATGAAAGAAAATTTGGTTCAACAATTATTTTGACAGAAAGAACAATCTCAATAAATTCTCAGTGGGGGATGGGAAGGTTCTGGTATTCTTTTCCTTATATGCAGATGCCCATATTTGGATCTTCTGAATTTTTGTTCATCTTTGCCATGGAATGTTTTCAGAGCTTCATGTGGGCTCTGTTGATACACAAAGGGAATTTGAGTGAAGAATAACACCAAAGTTTAGTGCTTGTTTCACTTATTTCATAACCAAAGTCATCCAACATGAAATGTGTCAGTGGGAAAACCAAATTGTCTTCTGAGATTGGTTTTGCCATCTTTAACTGCAATAATGTAATTGGTGATTAGTCCCTCCTATTGCTGGACTCAAATTCCAGCCCATTTCTCCATGGTGGGCTGCTTTAACCCAGTAAAACGTCAGAGTTTTCTGGCTGAACTATTGATTTTGTTAGGAAGGCACTCTTGGGAACATCTTCGATGTCTCCAATTTTCTCTGTTTCAAGATTTCATTCCTTCCCATGGATTGGACCCCATGGAACTATTTAGAAATGGTTTTGTAAGTTTTTCCAGGATAGTAAGCCTCAATTTCTCTTTTATGGAGCTTTTCAGGAATTTGCTTTGAGCTCATTCTGTGTAGTGAGAAGTTCCCTGGGATGAAGGAAAAAAGCATTTGTGAGATTTATATAGAGCAGGGTTAGAAGAAATTAGCCTTGGTGGTTAAATGAAGTCCTCCTACAACTGAAATTTAATTGTACTGATTGAACTGAGGGAGGTGACAGGTCTCACCTGAACCTCTGGTGACATCCATTGGCAAAAATATGCCAAAATTCTGGAATTTTAAAAGGAGGCAAATGCGTTATTCACAAAACCTTATTTACTTTTCAAGGTGGCCAAGGAATGGGTAAGAATGTCCTATTATTGAACAATCTTCTCTCCAGCTATTTTCAACCTCCCTTTTGGAAATATCCTCTTGCCCCTGAAAAAATGTGGAGAAATTACCCAGTTTCTCTGCCCAAAAACTGAGCGGAGAATACCAGTAGACTTTTTTGTGACCAATTCAAGATAGGAAGTATAATTTCTACAGGCCCCAAACTTTCCATACTTAATAATGAGACTCAGTTTTCAGATGGAAAAGGTAGAGTGAACCAGTATAGACTTTCCTAACCTAGTGCTCATAGATATTTTGGTAGTACAATCCTCATAATTCCCAACTAGTATCTTATTTTCACTCATAGGTGGAACTTATTGGCTTCTAGTTAGGCAGAGAGCAGAAGTAAATAGACATGCAATGGACTTTTTCTGAGCAAAAACAGAGATCAATTTCAAATAGCATGCAATGTCAAAAAAGAAAAGAAAACCAAATTGTATTGTGTTATCTACTTCAATCGCAATAAACTTTCCTAATTACTGCTGATAGGGGGTAGTCTGGAAAGGCTACATTGGGGGGAGGGCGTGTTTCTTCCTGGAATCCTCTTTAAAATAGATTTGGCCCCTTTTTATCTTCTGGTTAGGAGGACAATAATAATCAGCTCAGTGTTTTTATTTAAAAGACCTACAATTTTACATTTCAGATCTTTGAAAGAATTTCAGATGAGTGCAATGAACAAGAGAATAAAAATACAATCAGTACCTCTCCCATTACACAACCAGAAAAAAGAGTCCCAGGCTGACCTTAGGTGGTTTAGAAAGCGAAGCAGCGTTGGCTCCTTGGAAGACAATCTGAGCAATCTAGGTCCGTAGGCTAGTCTGGGAGGTTGCAAAACCATACCAGGAGAAGACAAAGGCAAACAATTTGTTCTTTGTTGCCAAGAAAATCATAAGTCTAGTTTGGTTTGAAGGAGATTGCTACTAATGTAAAAAAAGGAGAGGCACAGAAAACAAGCTATGGGCAGGGGAGAATCTCTCTTGCAGAATGAAATATCTTGACATACTGTTAAAATCCTGATTTTGAATGATACACACATTCTCTCTCTCTCTTCCTCTCTCAGCACTGATGAAACTCTTGAAAAGATGAAACACAATGCCCCAGATAAAACAATAAAGCTGGTCACAGGAAAGTATATATTCCTCAAGGAAGGGAGCCCTCCAGAAATCAGCAATTATAATAAAGGAACAAAGTACATTTTTAAGAATATTAAAATCAAGTAACTGAACAAAGCCCCTAATTCATAAGCTAAGTAGGCATGTTGCTTATCAAAGATATCTGTAACATGACATATTCCCACACTGGATGCTCTAATATTTCATTGACAGAAACATATTGTCTAGTAATCAGCCCCAGTAGGTAGACCAGACCAGAAAATCAACTCCATAGGAAGGCTAAACTACTTTTACTGAGATTGGCTATAATAGCAGAATCTTGGAAGTCTGATTATGCTGTGCCTCCTCCTACTTTTTAAACTCCTGTGAATTAGAAAGGTATCTGTCTGAGCCTCTTCCACATATTTTCTGTCTGTTGTGAACTTAAGACATGTTTCATGTCTTAAATTGCTTTGATAACGGAGCTGGCATAACTCTATCAAGGTCATCTGTAATGAGTTATGAGAATGACCTTGGGAGACAGGAGGAAGAGCCACAGCCAAGACAACTGTCATGCAAAAGGTATCTCAGCCCACAGAAGGAGAGAAGACATGGGAAGGGTCTCAGAAGGACCCTCCCTAGTTTTCTGGAAGGTAAAAGTGTGGAAGGAGAGAAGTGCTTTCAGACTTGCAAGATTCTGTTCCTGTAATCTTACAATAACCATAGTGTTAGTAGTCAATGTTAGATGCTTTGTGCTTGTCTTGACTACCTTGAGGTGCTGACACAACTTTCTTACTCTCTACATCTAGTGACATTAGTAAATTCCTTGTCAATAGATATTTGGGTTCTTCCCATAGTAACAAACATCTGCAGCTTCCCGGAAAAGTGTGTGATGAATAACCCCCTGGTTCTAGACTCATCCTGTCCGCAAAGCAAGCATTTGAGCCAATATGTTCACAGATTTGTCTCCACAGGAAGACCTGGTTCACACACTCTGCTAAACCATCATTTTGTTTAACTATCAATTATTAATGCAATTGACTTGGTTCATACAGCACACTAAACTAAAACACATGTTCCAAAATCATATCTGAATAAGCATGCTGAATCTGGTGAGCTAAGAAATAAACAACTTCAATTTCATTTAGAAATAAAACAGGCTCTGCAGACTCAAAACCAAATCCTTATTTTTGGAGAGTCTTCTGGAAGTTCTGCAGAGCAGATCAGCGTAGGCTTGATTTAGAACAAAAGTAGCATGCTATATCAGCAGGACATACTAAATCTTTCTTGGGTTTCACCAGATTGTTCAGCAACAAGGACAGAGCTGTTTAATTAAGACTCCAGGGATAAATTAACCCTTCGTTAATGGTTGGGTCCCACAAAATGTTGAATCACAATGTGCTTTATTTGTTTTGGACTTGGCATGATATGTGAACTTGGCTGATTCAGTCAACCAAGATCTAAATGAACTATGGATCAGCGTAATAGATGAACCAAGCCAATTTGTGATGCTCGGCCTCATCCCCTTGGTGTGCCAATACAAATACTTTATTGATTCTCACTCTCAGGTACCCATACTAAATCTGTGCATATCAGGTGACAATAATATCAGGGCCAAGGAGGCACAGAGCTGTTCCCCCCTCCAGGAGAAATAAAATATTCAATGGTAGATGAGTTTTTGCACATCAGTGGTATGAAGTTTAGCATTCGCACATCTCCTTCCTTCCTTCTAGCCACCTAACTCACAAACCAACTCTGAGTAGAGTTGTACCTGTGCCTGAAACCCTACAGAAACTTTTCCAGCATGCTAAAAAGCTTGTTCCTATACTGTACTCCTAAGATGTCAAAACAAATGCTCAGAAGCAAATTAAACCTCCTTGTCAAACTCTATGCAGCAGTACAACAGCAAGGAAGTGAGAACCACGTTGGTTTCCATGAGTTACCTCTAAGGCTAGTCAGGGGTCATACAGAATTTTGGAAACAGTAAGAGGATTTTCCTTGGCTTGTTTATAGTAAGTTCGTTAAGGCAGAGTGTCTTTGAAGTATTTGAAATGCTTCTTCCTGTGGGTTCCTTGCCATCTGGGCTAAGTTGCTCTTTCTCAGATATGCTGTCAACTGACTCATCCTCTTCTCTTGATTGCTTATGGCTAGTCTCCCTTCCCTTCCCTTCCTTTCCCTTCCTTTCCCTTCCCTTCCCCAACCTCTCTCCCATTACTAATGCCATCCCTTGCTAATATACTTCCCCAACTTATGTAGCATTTAAACAGGCAGCATTATTTTTCAACAATTGCCTAGTAAATCCAAAGGAAATGTTGTCATTGACTTGAACAATTTTTATAAACAATCTTCGGTGTTACAATGCCAGATATTTGTGAGTCTCATTAAAATCTCCAGCTGTAATTATTTTCCCCCTCAGAATATTAAAGAGTCTGTGGCAAAGAGGAGAAACATGATGATGTACAGAGGAAAGGGATGAAATATGTATTTGCCTTTATGGTCCATAATCTAAATTGTACAAATATAGTTAATAGAAGCACCCATTGATTGTATTTAAAAACATGTATGCATTTTATTTCATCTAAAATAGGCTATGAATAAGCACAGCAAAGCTATAGTTAAACATTTGTTCATTGCCAATGTAAAGAATTAATAAGGACTAAGAGTGTGAACAGAAGATCTGTTTTCTCCCAGTTTAAGAACTGAATGGTAGAAGTTGAGACTGGAAAAGTTATAGCCTTATTAGTCAATATCAAGATTCAAAAGAGTTGCAAGCACTTACAGTACATGACCCCTCCTTTTCCATATATATAGCCTCTTGAAGAAAAACAAATAAAGAAACCACTAAGGGACTATAAATACATATTTATTTATCGATGAGTCAATGTTTATGTACCTGGGTTGATAAACTGAGAAGATTGAAACAGTGAATGTTGATTAATTTGTTTGTTTAAATTAATAGCTTGCCCTTCCACTAAGTTTTCTTCAAGTTGAGTAACAGCAATCAAACACACAATAAAATGATGCAGTAACAACACATCAATAAAATCAATAACACCCATGAAAATAACCACCAGTTAAATTAATTGCAGGATACTTATAACAGTTGTCACAAGTTTACTGTGGAAGCAAGTGGCCTCTCTGAATAAAAATGCTGGCAGAAGATTATCCAGGCAGGGAGGGACTCTTGTGGGACAGCTTCCCAAAAAGTCTTCTCTGTTTCCATGTACGTGTATGTTGGATTTTAAAGAATGCCATGTATTTTACTTTTCCTACCAGTTCTTGTTCACTTTGATGTATACATTCTGATGAAATTCTCAAAGTTGGAATGTAACATCCTGGTCCTTACTTTAGTGATGTGGTAGCCCAGAGTAGTTGGCGGCAGTCCTGTCTTTCAGTGACAATCGTCTCTTTGGCAGTCTACAGCCTCCCTGGCTTCCCACGTTTCCATGAAATCCCAAGGGATGTCAGCAGGAAAGAGGTCCTTTCAAAAGAGCTTTTTCAGACTGGGAGGTGTGAGGAGCCAGAGAGGTTGTGGAGCAGTGGGAATATGGGTCACAGAAAATAGGTTTTTCCAACAGTAGCATCTCCTACGCCCTCCAACAGTCAAATCACTTTAAAACAGTTGATCTCCCAAGCACTCTTTTGGGCTCCTTGCATTGGATGAACGCAGCCAGGGTTTGAGCCCCAGGGTTACAGGAGCATAGAGTTTTTTTCAGGGAGCCCTAGGAACTTTCTCTGGCTGTGGTTTCTGGAAACTGGTGGCAGATTCCTGCAATTTCGAGTTGGGGGAAACAGCATAGGGATATGGCCACCAAATAAGGATCCTTCACCACTAAAAAAAAACCCAACCCCCCTCCATATGGGTGGTGGCTCCACCTGATTTGGCTCCACCTCCTCCTTGATAAATGTAGCATTTGACCTCCCATTATAAAACCAGTCAACTATAGTTTATTCAACAAACTGTGGTTAACAAAGTGTAGCTTGGCATGACATATGAAGTCACTGTATGTCACAATAATAACAACAAATTGTCTAATGCATGTGTCACTGTTGATTGTAATATACTCTGTTACCCACCATGGCTGAATATTCATAATGCATACATCCAGGAGATGGTTTGTTTGGCTTATCAGTTGTGTGAACCAACCCATCATGAGCCACAGTTTATGACCTAATATGGCATGGGAATACATCTAAATCATGACATATTCAAAGAAATCCGTGATTAATAAAATCATGTCTTTGTTTTGTGTGTGCATGTATATATGGGCATCCAGTACAAGCTACAATGATGTCACATGTGTCATGACATCATTGCACAATTGATGCAAATTGTCTAATTTGTGGAATGACATTATAATGCCTGCAATGTCAGCTGCCCTTCCTCACAGACTCTGCAGTAACCTGTTGAGGGTGTATTTTTTACTAAAATCAGAGATCTCTGTTTTTTGAAAATGTTCACTTGCCAAATGTCCCTTGCTTTTCTATTATAAACAACTACTCAGAAACAACAGGAAGCACTGGTATAATAAGGCTTAATTTCAATAACAAGGTTCAGCGACTCAGAAGCCGGACCTCCTTTAATCCTTTTACAATAACAAAAGGATAGCTATTGTGTGCCTTTAGCCTCTAACAAGGAAAAAAACAATGCCTGTGCCCTATTTGGAAGCTTAGGCCAAGATGGTTTCTGAAAATCACACTCCAATGATTTCTACTAAAATTGTAAATAATGGCTAGAGGGTCGGGGGAAAGCAGTAGTTCTATGCAGAAAGTGGTTTGGTTCAGGAACATTTCTAACCTTACTGTGTATAAAGATCACCTGTTAAATTCCTTCCTTCCTTCCTTCCTTCTGGTACATTGAAGCTGCTCCAAGAATTCATACAACCATCAAGATGGAGGCTTAATGGAATGGGTTAAAATTGTAAAGTTAGTGAACCAAGGGGGGAAAAATACTTTAAATTACTAATAACTATAAGACAAGACATAAGCTAATAGCAATAAGATCCTTCAAACTGTAGAGCCATTTTGTGAGTTAGGTCGCCATACAACTTGAATGAATGAGTGAATGAGTGAATGAATGAATGAATAAAAATGCAGTTTACCTTTAGCTTACAGCTTTGGTGTATTGCTTGCCACTGCTATGCCTAAATCAGGAATATGCAATATTTGGAGGATTGGGAGTTGTGAGTTGGCTGTGGGAGACTATCGAGCGATGCTATGATACCCTTGGAAGACATTGGGCTGATTAAAGGGTTAAAGCAGGCAGGAAGCCTCTGGAAAGCAAACCAATCCCATATGTATCCTTAAGCACACACACCACATCCAGCCTCCCCAAAACAGGCTAAAGTCACATCACTGAAATTTCCCCATGTCGCTACTATATTTTGACAACTTGTCTTGAGCCTAGTGGGGCGCAACGGTGACAGGTTGCTGTCCCTGGTACTGAAAACAAACCAACCATATTAGGACATTGCACAATGTGTGACCCACTTTTGAGAGTGGTTGTTGGAGTTCTAAGAAGTTTAATAAGTATCTGATTGTCTGCTATTCTATACACACTTAACTAGGAACATGTCCCGTTGAACTCAATTTGAATTCTGACCTGAACAGTCATGCACAGAATTTCATTACGGTATCATTATTTTCCCTAAATTTGTGTTAGCCTCTCCTTCTAGCACTTGCTAATCCTTTTTATAGCACAATTGTCTTATTTGCAGCGCCATAACAGCTCAACTATAGTGCACTTAAAGTTGGGGACCTACAAGCCCTGATAGCTTTAATCAAACAGACAAGGATCATTAAGACTAAGATTAGGTGACCCTTGGAAATCAGAGCAAATAGGAGATTTGATTTGGATGTCCCTAACCTTAGTCCAACACTTTAGCTACAACACACTGATTTTATTTTTCTTCAGCAGGTATTTTAAGGCCAAGCTGCCAGAAACCATTATAATTAAGCATTGCAATCTTAATTATATCATATAAAGGAAATGCAGCCTGGTGCAAAGGAATGCTCATGGTTGCTCCTCTGGTGCACTTAATGCATTTCCCCAGGGGCTGTTCCAGGTTGAGGTGGTGTTCTCCTTCCGATAATAATTGCTTGTGTACGAAGTACAGTGGATATATAAAAAAGTATATATCAAACAAATTAGATATATGCCAGAAAGCTCTAAATAATGAATTAAATATTGGTGCACTCATAAATATTGCACGAAAGAGCAAGAGGTTCTGAAAGAACCCTTCCCTTATGAGTTCTTACTCAAACCACCAGGGCATCTTGTTGCTGAGGAGACTGAATTATACATTTCTAGATGTATAATTAGTTCTACTGTCAAGCTTTTAAATTTATCTTGGAATACAGCATTTTAAATTGAACAAGGAATTGCCCTTAAAAGTACAGCATTCATCTAGTGCCTGTTTATTTATTAACTGTCTCAGAAAGAAGTTGGTGAGTTGTTTGGGTTTCTTTTTTCTTCTGTTTTTAACCAAGATATCTAATTGTTGTGTTACTTTTGTAAGATTTCCACAGAGGATGGTTGATTTAGTATTAAAACTGCAACCCCATAGCCTTAGGAAAATGTTTCAGCAGTGATCCATAGTCCCAAAACCCTACAGGGAAGAAGCAAAGATAGAAAGATGCTTGCAGTTCTGCCTGTTCAGGGTTTTCGTTTTTGTTCCCATTGCAAATAATGGTGGGATGAAATAGGGGCATGCAAAACCTGTCAGATGCGAATCAAATTCTGTTTTGAGCTCAAAACACTCCATTTCAAGCCTGAAACCTTTCCAGAATGATAGAAGCAACTCTTTGAATGCAAAACAGCTGTTTTGTATTTAAAACAGGATGCTTCAAATTCAAGGTGTTTTATACACCATTATCAGGAAATAAACGTGGACCAGCTCTCAGGCTGATCCACATTATCAGTGGTATTTGGGAATGTGGAAGAAGGCCAGGAGATCTGAGGATCTTTTGGGTTTTTAGTATTTTCCAACTTATCCTTGGCACAATTGACAGAATGCTCCTTTTACAACCTTCAGTATGGGGATACTGTGACAACAGAAAGCCTGGTCTTGAAGCTGCCAACAAGCTTGGAAGAAGAATTCAACACTGGAATCAAACCTCTGAGGAAGGCTAGGGATTGCACCTTTAAACATCCAGTTTTGGTGGAGGCCAGATGCTTTAATCTGAATCCCTGAACTGAACAGAGATTTGGACTTGATTTCCTTCCTTCCTTCCTTCCTTCCTTCCTTCCTTCCTTCCTTCCTTCCTTCCTTCCTTCCTTCCTCCCTCCCTCCCTCCCTCCCTCCCTCCCTCAATCAGTGTGTTCTCCATATTTGTCTACCTTAATTCACTCAGATTATTTATGATCATGCTACAAAATTTCTATACTGTTACCTGAACATTTTCTTTGCTAGTGTATTCTGAATGTCCCTTTAGACTATTTTAGATATCTTGAGAATGTTTTTTCTTCCTTATGATTGAAGTACACATGAGGCCAGAGATCTGTGATAAGGTTCTTCCTTCTTCATATATACTAAAGCAGCAACTAGAGGATTCAGGTGACAACAGGATCATGGTGCTTGGGAAAGATACTTAAATCACCACAGACAGGGCTAGAGAGAAAGAAAAATGCAAGAAACTTGTGACTGGGTTTGCATAAAATGCTAGAATGGGGCTGGGTAGTTTATTGGTCAACATGTCCTAGAAACCCATCCATTCTCTTCCTGCATTATTCACTTTCTCCAACATTGTTTTAGCCTGCTGTATAAACCAGGCTATCCTAATTTATCTGTCTGGGCATAGCATGTACACAGATTTTTTTGTTAAGTTGCATTTAGGATAGAGATATCCAGCTTTGGAGCACATACAGTTCTCCAACACCTCTTTTGTGGCTTCCAGACTCCCCTCATTTGGGAAGGATCAGAAATTCGGCCTTCTTTTGGGGTTTTTTTTTTTGGGGGGGGAGGTTTAGAGGTCAGTTTAAAGCTCACAGATGCTTAAAGCATCCATTTCTTCCTCTCCCCAGAAGTGGAGCTTCTCCCCAATCACTTTTGGAGGGCAAACTCACCACATCACTCAAAGCCTAGGCAGTTCTCAAGCCAACTGGAGAAAAGACTCATTTTGTCTTTTGCAAATCTGTGAATTTTGCTAATCTGGATTAAAAAAAGAGCATTGGGGAATCCAGGTATTTGTTGCTCGGCCTTCCATTGTCTTTTTTCCATGCAAATCTAAGTCCTGCTATATATATGAGATCAATGGCCTATCTACTGATGTCCACTGTAGACCAACCACTTAACTCTGGAAAGCCCTCCAAGCAAGAGAGATGCACATGGTCTCAGGTCCCAGACAACTGGTATTAAGCTTATACAGTACCTTCTGCTATTAAAGTGATGGTTAATCATTATGACTAGTGACATCTTCAGGCATATGCTGAATGTGTGTTTTTGGACTCACACCTTGCCTTAAATCATTAATTTGGTTTGGGCTTAATCTTTTCTGGGGACCTGGCCATTGTGGTTTGTAGGCCACTTGTAGGGGACTTCTGGCTTAGTATCTTGAGCAAAACCAGTGGTTTATGGACTACACCATGTTTACATTGGGGCTTAGTGTGATATGTGAATTGGATCAGTGTGCCATGACATCAACTACAATCAGAAGACGAGATGCTGAGAGAGGACATGGAGAGGAGCTGCTCAAACAGAAGCAGGGAGCAGACCACAAAGATTGTAAGTCATCTCTGTAGCCTTGGGTTGAAAATCAAAAATGACATCACAACTATCCTCATCCATTACAGGCCTTTACAAATCAGAGAAATGCTGCAATTACCAAAATGTAATCCAATAAAAATAGTTCACAACTTAGCAACCGGTACCCAATCAAATACCTATGGATAATATAAACCAACCCCAAGTTGCTCATTGCCCACATACACATTTTTCTATTTTAAAATGCCAGTTCAAGAGCTACTTTGGAGAGTGATTTACAGCTGAAAAGGGGGAAAAAAACTATTGAGGAATGTTCCATGAAAGATGATAGGAAATGCCATTTTATATCTTGCCAGGTTTGATAGTCAATTGGTAGGGAATTCTTCTCGTTTTTCTGGTTTGGTTATGAGTTTTTCTTATGAGTGAGGACACATTGATATGTTCCTTTGGCTGAGACTATTTATTCTGTCTAGGACAGGAGCTGTAACTCACAGGAAGAGGATATGCCTTGCATATATAGGACACCAGCTGGAACAATCCCTAAGAATTGCCAGTTATCTACCATCCAGAAAAGAGGATTAAAAATGGTATTTACTCACAGGCTACTAGGACCTGGTTAGCCAGTGGCCAAGAAAAAAAAAGGGGGGGGTAGAGGGCACACTGAGTGTCACGAGGGAATGGTAGGTATTATCTTCCCAATCTGACTTTTAATATGTGGGTGTTTGGTGACAAGCCGTATTATGAAGGGGCGAGCTACCTTCTAGGGCATCCATCTTGTGACAGCTCCTATGACATTCTCTGGAAATCAGATAAGTATCCATCAGCCAAATAGACTGTCACTCAAAAAAGTCCCAGCCAACATATATGGTGGGGCCAAAGTCTTTATTCCCCTCTTGCTGAGCAGTAATATCCTTTATTTTAAAAAGTGTGCTCTGCTCTGCACTAGAATGAATCAGTGTTCAAACAGTAGGAGTGAACAAAGGCAGGAATGGGCTTCTGAATGGTGAATGGTGTAGTAAGGTCTTTTTAATATCTTGGCAGGGGACAGCTGGTAATTGCCATTTGGTTTCCACTTCAGAAATGAAATTAACTTGGATATTAAATGCATAGTCGTTTCTGCTTTCTTTCCTGTATTTTTTAACCTTTGTTTAATTTCGCTCTTGCCATCATGAAAAAAAAATGTAAAAGATTGTTTAATACATCTTATATATTTTTCATATTGGAATTTTCTACCCACGTTTTCTTTTTTCTTTCCTTTTCTTTTCTTTTCTCTTTCCTGCTCCTTCCCTCCCCTCCCCTCCCCTCCCCTCCCCTCCCCTCCCCTCCCCTTCCCTTTCTTTTTTGGTGCCTTCAAGTCAGTGTTAGTGTTGACTCCTGGTGATTGCCTGAATTGGTCTTTGCAGTTTTCTTGGCAAGATTTAGAAGTGGTTTGCCATTGCCTGCTTCTCGAGGCTGAGAGAGAGTGACTGGCCCAAGGTCACCCAATTGGCTTCGTGCCTAAGGTGGGGCTAGAATTCACAGTCTCCCAGTTTCTAGCCTGGTGCCTTAACCACAACACCTTTAAGATTGGATTAACCAGTCCTCATTGGATTGGTTGCAAATGTGGTTATATATGATGTTTGTGTTAGTCTATGATTCTAACAGAGAGCCAGTTTGGTGTTGTGGTTGAAGGCACCAGGCTAGAAACTGGGACACCATGAGTGCTGGTCCTGCCTTAGGCACAAAGCCAACTGGGTGACTTTGGCCAGTCCCTCTCTCAATCCCAGGAGGGAGGCAGTGGGAAACCACTTCTGAAAAACCTTGCCAAGAAAACTACATTGACTTGTCCGTGTAGCTGCCAGGAATCAAGACTGATTCCAAGGTCTGTTTCTTTTGAGAGTCACTGTGGTACAGTAGTGAAAGCATTGGACTAGGAAAACAGGGGTTCTGGTCCTGCCCAAAAATTTGCATGGATTTGTCTATGGAGCTACCAGGAGTCAAGACTGACTCAAAGATATTGTGATGGAATGGTTTGATGAAGGCCGCGCTCGGGGAGATAAGCATTTCCTTATTCCCCAGCACAAGTGTGGGAAGGTTAAGAAGATGAGACTGGCACCACCCTAAGGAATTCGCGGTGTTTTGTCTGGCTGGCTTGGGAAGTTTAGATTCAGTCTGGAGATATTCTGTCTTTGAGGTGGAAGCTAATAAATGCAACAGAACTGTATCTGTACTGTCTTGTGGAGTTCTTTGGGCTGAACCTGACAGATATATCGCCATCCCTATGAAATAGATTTGGTCAAAAGAGAGAGACTGGCCCAGGGTGGACTCTTGGTGGTTGCCTGGACGAGCCCCTGAAGTTTTCTTGGCAACATTTTCAGAAATGGTTTGCCCTGGCCTCCTCCCTGGGCTGAGAGAAGGTGACTGGCCCAGGGTCACCCAGCTGGCTTCGTGTCTAAGGAGGGACTAGAACTCATGGTCTCTCAGTTTCTAGCCTGATGCCTTAACCGCTGCACCAGATTGGCTCTTTTGCCTACATAACCATTGACATGAGCTGTAAAGTTTGTCCTTTCTGAAAAGCATGGTGGGAAAAGGCTATAGCATTTAGCTCCTAGAATGCAATTGTGGTTTATATGATTTGTGTTTCTTAGAGCTGAAAAAGGAGAAGATGCTTCCTCTTATTGTTCTTTCACCAAGGGAGGAATCCCTACCCCTTTTGACAATGCCAGCATCTGAGCGATCCAGGAAAAGAATGCAAGACTCATTGCCCTGTCTTTGAAAATTTTTCTCCTATTTGTTAAGAAAATCAGTTATCTTTTAAATATTATTCATTTATTGAACATATTTTTGACCTGCTTTTCATCTCGCTTGCCCCTACAAGACAGAAAAGCAAGAATGTAATAACATAAGCTATTCAAGCAATACATTAAAGGAACAGGCAGCCACATTACACAATAAACTAACAGCCACAGTTGCAAACATTATTAAAAGACAGTGTTATATTACCCCCCAGAAGATTACTGAGCACCTGATCCTGCAGATTCTGCAATGTCCTAGAAGATTTAGGGTCTGATGAACCCCAGGTCACCCCACTTCGGCAAACCCTACCATTATCTGCAGGCTTCAGCTTCGAAGATGAATCTGCCATAACTTCTTTTGTCCCTTAGCCACGCAGGAAACAGGAGCAGTAAGGCTGCAGAGAGGTACATAGCAAAACAGAATGAAGCTGCAGAATTGACAGCACCCTCTGTAACCTTGCAGTGATGAAGCCAAATGAACTCTGCAAAGGAAACTACAGAGATTCTAAGCTATCTTGAGAACGAGATGCAAAACCAGAGGCCTGTTTTGTAAAGGAAATTCCTAGCGCTTTTTAGCAGTAGCGATTTTAGCTGGGCCCATCCATGGTGTTAATCTCCCCTTTGTTTAACCATGGTTCACTGAATACATCACAATGGTCGGGGTTTGCAAATATATCAAGCCAAAACCAACCCAACCATGGGATGGCTTAGCACAGTACGTGTAGGATCGTAGCACAGGATTACAATTGAATTAAAACAAAACAAAACAAGAGGAAAACTGTTACGGTGAGTTTACAGATCTGTTTGTTTCAAAAGCCAGCTCAGGCTAGGTTTACTGCACAAAGCTTTTAGCAATGTGAGATGGAGAGAAAGAAAGCGGGGAAGGAATATCATGTCCTGATTGCAGGTGTGAATGTAGAGGTGCCAAAAGTACACTAGAATGCCTCTGCCTTTGTTTAAGAAGCAGAGGAGTATGTACTGCCAGCAATGCAAAAAGAATAAGAAGTAATTCACTGAACGATGGTGGATGGAGCAATTTAGGGATGGGTAAACATGAAGCTGAGAAAACAGAATTATTATTTCTCTTTACTGGCCTGGAATAAAGAGTCCCACTGGAGCCCCTGGGTTAGCATCCACGAGCCATTAACAACAGGCTTCTGAAGGTCCCAAGCTTAGCAAATTTGGGGCTGGAATTCTTTGGGATAGAAGGGGGCTAAGCTATCCCGCCGAACCTGGGATGAAATCTGTTTTGCAATTGCTTAAAGGTTTATTTCCTGAAATTTTCTTTCCCTGTGAATAAGGCTTCCTTTTCCCCCTACCTTTTCCTCAAAGTGTTTGGGAATTTCTTTTGTGTTTATCTCGGTCAAATTTACTAGTTGACTTTAGTGAAGTGGCAGGTACAACTACAGATACAGCCTGGCATGGGTGTCTGAAATCTCCGTTGTGTTTTATTCTTCAATTACCTAATTGTCCGAGATCCTGCACTAGGTGTCCTCAATGTTGATGTCTTTGGTGAGGCACACCTGGGATTTTTACTGCTTCTGGCAAAATGACGCCTATGAGGAATGCTAGTTCACTCACAGAACGGCTGTTGTATTGGGTGCAGCCAGGCACATAATATTAATTTACCCAAAGTAAGGATGTGTTAATTCCTCTAGATCTCCTCTCCATGTTTCCTGTCACACAGTATTCTCCAGCTTAATTTTGCCTTTGTTCTTCTTCTTTTTTTTTCTGGGTGGATGGTCATACTTCCAAGGGGCCTAGCTAATCCACATTTTTACTTTTTAAGAATGATTATGCAGAGTTGAAAGGCATTATGCTGGAAACCGTTCTTTCTTTTAGAGTACCGTACACCCGCTTCCCAAGAGAAAGATATAAAGATTTAGATATAAATGCAGAAGAGTCTGAAGGAGAAAGACAAGGGTCTTTGGTAGTTTGGTGAGTTTCGAAAGAGCATCTGGAAGGACCCTGGCGTTCCTAAGCACCACACTGGGCAAATGTAAGGAGAAAACAGAAATAGTACCCCAATACAGAAAAAAACATCACAAATTTGCAGTATCTACATTTATGTATGTGGCCACAAATGTTTTCGTTCCTCGTCCTTTTTGCAAGTGATACTGTCCTAGGATGGCTGTAGCTTTAGAAATGAGCTGATCACATTTGAACCTAGAGCATTGTGCAAATCTGGGCTGTGTGTTACTTTATATCCAGGGTCTCAGGAGAAGTTAGAAGAATGGCTTAATTTAATCAAGGGGGTTAAGTAAACTTGGAGTGCAAATAGAGCATGGTTACATCCTCTGCTGGTTTGGGGGCTTTGCCAGGCGTGAACCCAGGCAGGGCAGGCATCATTTGGGGAAGGGCTTTTAGGAGTTTTGAAGAGCGAAGTTCATTCCAAAGCAACTGTAAGGGCCAAGGCTCCCGTTTTACACCTTAAAGCCCCCCAGCCCCTAAGAGGGAGGTCCGAGTTTGGGATCCTTTCACTCCGGGGCTGCAGCAGGCGCGCTGGAGAAAAGGGCGCCCCGAAAGAAAAGCCCTCTGCGCGCATACGACAGTGGCAGGCTGCAGCTCCATCGGGAGGGGCCCGGGGGCCCGGCCCAGAGCCCCGCCGCAGCGCTGTCCGGCTCGCTCCCCTCCGCGATCCCGAAATCTCACCCAATCGGCCGCCGCCGTCCTCGCCTCCGGCCAGGAGGGTCGGCAGCTCCGCTGCGGGACGGTGCTGGCGCGCCCCGCCGCGGTCTCCAGCGCCCGCCTTCCCCGCCGTCTCGCGGCCGGGGAGCAGCCTCTCCCCCGGCGCGCCTCGAGAGTCCGGCGGGCCAGCGGCAGCTCAGGCGGAGAGAAGCGGGGCTGGCCCGCCGCTTCTGCCCCGCAGCACCCGCCAAGGCGCCGCTTGGCGGTCCGCAGGCTGCCCCGCTCCCCGCCACCTGTTGCTCCCGCGGCCGGCCCGGCTCCCGGTCGCGCCCCCGCCCGGCAGCGCGATGCCCCCTCGCCGCCCCGGCCGCAGCCCAGCCGCGGGTCTCCCTCGGGACGCCGCTCCCGTCTGGGGCAGGCAAGGAGCAGGCGGCCCGAGGGCGGGAGCCCCCTCCCTTCTCGGGCCGCCTCGCCTTGCCTTCGCCCCGGCGCCTCGGGAGCCCCGTCCTCCCCGCTGGCCCCGGCCCCGGCCCCGGCCCCGACCGCCGCTTCCTCGGGGCGCCCGGCCCCCTTCCCCGCGGGCCGGCCCTCGCGCTGAGGCTTCTCCCGAGCTACGGCTGCTCGCCCGGGGCCACCTGCCCAGAGCCTGGCAAAGCAGGTGAAGGCAAGCAGCGTCGGCATCGGCACCGCGCATGCCCGTTCCCCCTCTCCCGGGCATGCTCATTAGCAGCCGAGGTGGCAAAAGGCGAGGAACGGAGTGGTCGGCGCGGCTGCCAGGGAAGAGAGCAGTGGCGACAACGCCGGCGCGCGGCGCGGGCAGGGCTGGGGCGGCGGCGACGGCGGCGCTCCTCGCCATCTCCAGCGCTCGCAGCCGCTTCGGACGGTTCCGCCGGCGCTGAGCCGGGGAGGAGACGCGGGAGGGATGCAGGCGAGCTGCCGCAGCCGCCTCCTGAGCGATGTGGATTTATATTCGCCTTCGGCGTAGCCTCAGCGTCGGCGGCAGGCGCGCGCGATGGGCAGCGAGCGGATCCGCGCGGGGTGGAGGCGGCGCCGCCGCTGCTGCTGCTGCTGCTGCTCCAGCTGAAAGTTCCAGTGGACGAACAGGTAAGTTTGGCTCCGGCGGAGGCGGCGAGTCGTCCGGCGGGGCGGGCGCCCTTGGCGGCGTGCCCTTTCCTCTCGCCCTCGGGTTGGGTTCCCACGACGCGCGAGGAGCCCGCTGCGCCGGGGACCTCGCGGCTGCCTTCGCGCAACGCGCCCGGCTGGGCGACGCGTGTGTGTGGCGGGGCGCCTCGGGCGAACCCAGCCCCTTTGGCTCCTCCGCCATTCATTGTCTGCTGCGAAGCCGGCAGATGGATTAACTCGGTATCCGCGTGAAACAGGTTGTGTGAACCACAGCCCGCCTCTCCCTTTTTTGCTTGAAGGGAGACCGGGAAACAAGGTTGGGATCAGAAGTGCACTTAGGAGGGACAAACGCTGGCAAAGTCAACGGGAAGGTCTTACCAGGTGCGTCCTCACTTTTATTCCTGGCATTGTCCCTTGTGTTTGTGTGTGACACACACACATGCACACACCCTGTGTGTGTAGCCTCTATGCATGTGATGTAATCTTTCACGTGTAGCTGAAAGGAACGTTGGAACCGAATGTTGGGAGTGGAGGAGAACCTGGTCTGAGTTGTTTGGGAAGTAGTATGGATTTGATTCCTATTGTTGAACCCGGTGGGTGGGAGCTGATGGGTGCTGTGGGTCAAATTGAGGCACAAGGTGCCAGTGTCTGTAGGGAGTGTGTGTGTGTGTGTATGTGTGTTATTTCTTAGTGTGCCTATAACTAAAAGGCTGGTACCCACCCATCCACCCAACATTTAGATAGTTTGATGAGGTGGGATTTTAGACGGTAGACACAAAAAGAGTGTTCTCAAATGTGTGATACTTCTGGGTTATTCACACTCTGAAATGCTCGGGGTTTCATTTGATGTTACAAGGGTCGAATACTTGTATACGTTCACTTTTCAATATGCAATAGAAGGTTGAGAGATACCAGCTTGGCTTCTTGTGGTAGTTCTGCTCCGGATTTGGCCAAGTAACACCCAGATCTGTGTATAGATACTTACAGTATGTGCTTTGGCCAACTTTAAACATTTCCAGCCTGTAGGTTCCATTATAGTTGCTGTATTTTCCTTTCGTTGTTCTGGTCAGTGGATTATACATTCCTTTTATTTTTGGCTAGGTCCCTGTTGCCCAAGTATATTGCCAGGCATCCTCTTCTTTTTTAAAAAATAATGTATTCTGTTAATATTAGGATGCCATTTAGCACTTGGAAAGCATCCTGAGGGCTTGCTTTGAAGTATCAATGGTGCTTGCAGTCTGTTTTCGACCTGCCCATGTCGTAGGGCGGTGTGCTATTGACTAGCTTAGTAAGTTCCAAGTCTGTGGAGAAGTGAATTCAGGCTGACATGTCTAGAACTGTATTTACTTTATTGTGTTGAAGTGTGGGTCGCCACACAACCAGCTACCCAGCTGGCAGAATTAAAGGTCCTCATTTTTGCTTCTTCAAATTGCAGCTGAGCTGGTAGGAAAGGAATAGCTTTGTGGCCGGCTCGCTGGTAAATGGGGATGTTTTTCCAAAGGGTAGCAAATGGCAACCTATTTCTCCTTCTTCCCAGCCCTTTCCAGAGTCAAAGTGAATTAGAAATGATCTTAGTAGTGACCCCTCCTTCTCTTTACTCCTCTTCCATCAGCGGCTACTTTCCAGCTCTCCCAGCTATGAATGTTGCAGTTTTATCTCGCTGGTCCAATTTTTTCACTTAGCGCTTGAGGAAGCAATGTTGTTTCCCACCCTTAACTGCCTTGAACTGGTTTTGCTAGATACTGGAGAGGAGCGCTGGCTTCATTAATTGGAAATGAACGGTGATTTCCTCGGTGCGATATGATGATAAACAGAGAATGTGTGGATGGCTACATTTTGGGTGTAGAGGAGGAATCAGCATCGCTGGCTGGAATCAGCAACATAAATAGTTTTCGGCATTGATTTTTAAAGCTTTTAGGGGGGGAATCAAACTACCACTCCTTCGAACAGGGACGGCTGGCTTTTTGTTTTGTTTTAAATCAGTCCAGCACAGATCTGCGTTGCAAATGATCATTTTGCACATGACAATTTGTTATTAAACAGAGGCAGACATTTCTCTTCAGCGCTTGGATGAGTCTTTTCTCTGTAGCTTTCACTGGCAATCCAGAGAAACTGTGGTATGAAAATGAATTCAGCCACTGGGTGAAGAGGTGTTGGCTGTGTCTCTTTCTGGGGTCCCCCCCTCCTTTTGTCTCTGTTCATGGAAACAACTCTAAGTCCCCGTTTGCATTTTGTTTTACTGATTAATCTCGTTATTGAGTTAAACACAGCATATAGTCTGGTTTCAAAGGAGTGCCTGTGTGTGCCAAGACTGATGAACAAAACAGCGTGTTAACCCCAAATATGAAGGTACATACTTGTGAGACAGTGTGCTAATAAATGATAATTTTATGGCTATAATTCAAATTGCTTTTGTTTCCTGTGTAGTATTGTGTATCTTTTCTGATGTTCAATTTTTTGATCTCTGAATGATCTGAGGCGGGGAAGGGGGGGGATATCTCTTCTAGGTGAACTACATACTATCTTTTGCAGAACTCTTGTGAAAGCCATTTAATTCTTCGTGTAATCTCTCCCACCTCATTAATAAAAAGTACTATGTTTAAGACTGAAGTTCCAAGTATTAGTGTAAAATGGATGCAAATAGCATGCAGTGAGGGGAAATCTTGAAGCCATGTCTGTTTTTCCTGCATACATTTTTCAGTATATATTTTTTGGGATTGCATTTTATCCAATACTGCTAGATTCCAGCAGAAATAATGGGTAGTTATTAATTTAGTCCTTTGCAAGCTTTCTGGGTGTAAGCACCACCCAGAACTGATTTTTGCTAATTACATGGCAATCCTATGCGTGCTGAACTCAGAAGTGAGTTCCATCTTTACCCAGGCTTACGTGGAGGGCGGTAGACAAAGATTTCAACTTTTATGAAGAATTAACCAAGGTATTCATCAGACTTTCATCATGTGTAAAACTGACAAGATTTTAAATTGAACTTCTCACCAATAAAGGAGGAAGAGAAATGAGTTTATGATTCTTTAAATGATCAATACATCTTGAATATATATATAAAAAAATTGTTCTCTTGCACAGTCTCCTCTTAAAAGTATTGAATGAAAGGTTAATGGTGTTAGATCTTGGAGGAGACGGGCTTGTGCTCCCAGGTTTGTTGAGTGCAGCCAACCCAGAAAGAATTTTGTAGCAGGCTTAACATTAATTAATTAATTAATACATCTTATCATCTAAGGTTTTGTAGATCTTAGGGTTTTGGTCTTGGTAGTACCATGAAGTTCTTCATTATTTGTGGAGTTGGAATTGTTGGCTAATTAAAAACTGAAGAAAAACACTACTTCTGATTGTCATGTTTATGCAACTTTTCCTCCATTGGGAGGGAGGAAGAGCTCAGATACTATTGCAATTGCCCATTTTGCTGCTGTATCCTGTGCTTTTAAGAATACTGTTCCTGTCCTTTTCTTCTGCAGGTTGTATTTGTATCCCTCTAATACACCTGTGGTTGTCTGTTCCCCCCCCCTCCTTGCAATACAGCTAGTAATTAGTGGAACAGATTGCACAGATATGCAAATGATAGAAGATGTGATTTGTGTTTTCTCCCGGAGGCTGCTCTGTTTATACAGCGGTGATACAGTTAGCTGTGAAGTTGTCATAGAGAACCTTTGAACATTAACTAAGGGGGGAAAAAATCCATTTTGGACAAGGATTTTAACTGAGGCAGGATGACTGTCCTTCTGGAGGGTGAAATGTGAGAACTTGCATTTTCTTGCTGTCTTTTTTTCCACCCCACCCTGTTATTGCCAGGAAGAAGGCAAATTATAAAGATGACATTTTTTTTCTTCCTGTAATATATCTGCAGTCTAGTTTCAGGGTTAGTACTGCGGAAGATTTGTCTACTTGGGCTTGATAACTTTTTTTGGGAAACCAGTCCTGTGTGTGTCTTTGTAATACTCACAGTATTCCATCAATATGTGTCTTCTGTTCATACTTGCTTTCTGCAGTCTTTATTGCTTGCGTCTGAAAACTGAGGGACCAAGTGACAGCTGCATCTTGGCTGGTCTTTTATATGTTCTAATAGAAAGAGGTGTGAGGAGCTGTTTCATTGAGAAGAATGGTATGGGGAGGGGAAACCAGATCCATGCTAGGGTTCTAGATGGAATGACTTCCCCTCAGTGTTGGAGCTCCCAGACTTTTCAAGAGTGTGGGCAAATCCAGAATTGATGGAACATGCTGTGGGTTATCTCCCAAATGGCTGCCTTGGTGTCATGTGCCCATTCATAAAATGACCATCCCATCCATCTAATGGGAGTCAGATGCTTGAGGGTTCCTCCTACCTCTGTGGAGGTCCTCCAAGATGTTTCTACAACTCTTGCTTACTTTTTTTTTTTTTTCTGGGCAGGTGGGTAGACTGCTAAAAAAAGCACCAGCCTGCAAGCAGGCTAGCTTCCCATTTATTTATTTAAATTAAAAGAATTTTCACCAAAACCAAACATACCAGGGATGTGTGAACCTACAAGGAGGAGGGAAACCTCATGCATCATGCTAAGTCACAGTATGGATGATTATTGGGTTTGGGCTTAGTGTACTGTGCTCCTTTTTCAGCCAGAGATGGTGAGTGGTGGCTCCCAGACTCCATCCCAAGAGAAATTGGGATGAAGCTGGGTTGATCCTGCAGAATTCAAGCATTGTGCTAAGCCATGATTTGCTTAATCATGGTTTATGGAATAAGGCAAAGCTGGTTAGGCTTATACAGTATTCTAAACTGTATACTCTGGTTCACACATAACTGAGGCCCAGGTAGCCAAGGCGTTCTGCCCTAGTAAGATATTGTAAGCCCATTTTATCTGTGCTTGAAAGGGCCAGAACATCCAGACAGCCCCCTCTGGCACTGGGGTCATCCCAGCATCACGCTGCCCTTAGAAAGTGGGTCTTCAGAGGTCCTCAGCTGCTCATATTGCTGAAGAAGCAGACTAGAGTCCCACCCTACACTAGGTCACAAGCTACAGTTTACCCATGACAGTAGCTGAGTTCACACAGCACGTTAAGTTAAAACCAGGCAGACCATATTACAGTCGCTTTGTAATGTCCTTTTCCTGCATTTTGAACACTAAGGTGTGCTTGGATCATTGTGCTTTTTCTGCGATCACAAAACCATGTGCATGCTCCTTTCTGCTGTTTGGAGCAATGGCCGGTGCAGAGGGGATCCCCCTGTTCCTTTGTAAGGCTGTTGAATTCAGTTTTCCTCTTCCTTGCCACACGATGAGCTATAAATGGGTTTCTGTCCTGTTATCTCCTGAGGGGGGAGCACTACTACTAAAGTTTCATTGTCTTTAATTGCTAGTCTGTTGCGTTGCCCGAGTTGGCTTCCTGGCTGAATTCATTCAGCATCCTTGTGTTTTCACACAGCCCCACTTCTTCTCTTTCCCATCTGACCTTAACACAGGACAAGACCAGGTTTATCTAGTATCATTTTCCAGGCACATTCGATTGGAAGTGAGTTTCAACAAGACTGAACCCTAAGCCAGGCTAGTTCCGATTTAAGACGCCTGCCTCACCCACTTTTAATGGTTCTGCTGGCTTTTGCTCCTTTGGAATAAAGGGTTATTTTTTATGTTATTTTTTCCCCTTTATGTTTATTTTAGATTTCATTTGGAGAAAATATTGGCAGTTTCAGCCTGATTCATACTTAGGAACAAACAGTGCAAGGGTAGGTCTTAGTTTTGAATTGATTTTCTGTACATTCTTTTGTTAATTCTTTGCAGTCTTATAAATAAGCTATTTGTTACCTTTGGGAAAGACCAAGCTGACCTTCTCATGTCTCCCACAGAGGGTGCGGGGAGGCTGTGGCTCTCCAAATGTCACTGAACCATCTCCCAGCAACCAGGAGCATGGCTGTCAGGTTCAGCCCAAAGAACTCCAAGAGACAATGCAAATACAGTTCTGTTGCATTTATTAGCTTCAACCTCAAGACAGAATTCTCCCCAGACTGAACCCTAACTCCCAAGCCAGCCAGCCACAACACCGTGAATTCCTTAGGGAGGTGCCAGCCTCATCTTCTTGAACTTCTCACGCTCCCGCTGGGGGCTAAGAACACGCTCATCTCCCTGAGCCTGGCCTTCATAAGTCCATTCCATCACAATGGCCAGTGGTAAGAGTTGTTTGGAGATGTGGCTACATGTTCCATACTCCTGTTATAAATGGTGACCACATTCCCTCTCTATAGAGAATTGTCCTCTAGTTGAAAAGCTACCCTGTCTAAGTCTGATCTAAAGTTTAAGCACCACAAGCTGGAAAAATAGCAGAGGCCTTGTAATTGCCCATTTACTGTTAGCACCTGGACAGCGGACGACGTCTTCCCTGCTATGGAGAGATTAATTGTATTTCGTTTCAGTCTCTAGGTAATTTGCAGTAGTTCCCCAATACTTTGTCAAGATTCTCAATACTTTAACAGAAGCAAGTGAAATGGCCAAGGCAAGAACAAAAACAAAGCAACCCAAAGTAAAATAGAAAGAAGGACAAAAATGCTGTTTCTCAGCCTCGGTGTGGTTTGTTTGCAACAATAAAATTCAGATGGTGGCTTTGAACTCCACGGGTCCGTTTTAGAGTTCCATATCAAAATGGTCACGTGGATCCTAGTTTCTCAGCTAAAGTAAGGAATGTTGAGTTTGCTCAGGGAAGAGGTTAACCCTGTGTGCAGCTGCTACAAGAAACGCAATCTCCATAGTAGGAATCCTTAGGAAAGCCATGGAATTGCAAATAATAGTGGTGTAATGTAGAGCGGCCTTATGTCATTTATAATGTGGCTGCATTTGAATTACTATGAGATCATTAAATCTCAGAGAATATTGCAGAAGGGAAAAAGTGCAACCAAATGAGTAGGAAGCCAGAGGAGATTCCTTGAAGGGGATGGTCCCATCATTTGGAATCCTTTAGCCTAGAGCAGTGTTTCTCAACCTCAACAACTTTAAGAGGTGTGGACTTCAACTCCCAGAATTCTCCAGCCAGCCTGCTGGCTGGAGAATTCTGGGAGTTGAAGTCTACACCTGTTAAAGTTGTTGAGGTTGAGAAACACTGCCCTAGAGGAAAGGGCCAGAGGAAAAATAAAATAAGGGCATTAAAAATGTGGTGCTGGTTAGAGAATTCTTCTGAATGTTTCATATCAAGTCTCATTGAGCTTGATGAAAGAGAATTTGCTTCTGAAAGGTGTTCAAAGGATGAGAGAATCTCAAAAGTCCATCTGGGTGGAGTAGGTAATTCTTGCCTTTATTTATGATAAAAATAGCCAAGAGGTATGTGTCAATATCTTGACTGTCATTGTACAGTTGTCTTTCTAGTAGGTTGTCTGGCTTGCTAGGCTCCCATGAACTCCCAAGGGATGAGATCGGAGTGACATTTCTCCCATGGAGCTTTTTAAGTAGGGGTGTTATTGTCCCTACTATGAGGGACGTCTTCCTCTTTAAACCATTGCTGGAGAATTCCTTTTTCTGCTGGAATAATCCACCTGGTTTCTCTACACAACAAATCTGTGGTTCAAAAGGCCATTGGTTCACAGCTCTGATGATATCATCATTATTGCAGAAGAAGATATACTACCCTCATCTTAGAATTGAGGTTCCTCTGATGAAGCTGGATGATGGGACAACTAAAAGCGTTGCTATTTCACTCTGTCCTTAAGTAAAGTGTGGTGTGGGGTAGCAGTCTGATTATGATAATGCCAGAGGATAGGTTCAGAGTGGCTAAGACCTGGTTCATAGATCGCACACTACCATAAATTGGATTTGTTTTTGAGGAGAGGGGCTTTAGCATGTTAACCCAACCAATTGTGGATTAGTCAACTGATTGTGTTTAAAAATATAGCTCAGCATATGTGTGTAACCCAATCTTTGTCTACCAGTAGCTTACAAATCATAATTCCAGTACAGTATCAGAAATGGCATGCTTTTCAATACCAGTGAAGGGGAATAATCACTCTTGGAAGGGGTCTGTTGTTCTCTTATTCTCCTTTTTGGCTTTCCACAGTCATCTGATTGGCTGCTATTCAGTTTCGTCCAAGACTTTAAAGTTATTTAAACATAACAGTGGTAAATGACTACTGCGTAGTACAGAAAATTAAAACAGACTAGGAACAAAAAGTTGAAAAGGAAAAGGAACTGCACTGCTGAAAGAAGCCGTTAATGTTGGACAAGCTATGTGAGATAATTTTAAGCCACTCAGAGTTGCTGGGAGTCGGGCGGCATATAAATTAAATAAATAAGTAAATAATAATAAAAATAATTCCTTCTACAAGAGAGGAGAGTTGTTTCATGTCTCAGAAGAGAAAGCCAGACACTTCTGATGGCCATTGCCTGTCATCTACCATCTGAAATGGTTGCCCTGCTCTTCCTAATGATAGAGCTAGCACTTTATGTAGGACATGCAATTGACAGACGATCGCACAGAGCCCTTATTAATTACTCCAACCTCTTGGTATTTTCCATCAGATTTATGGCCCTAGAAAGTAGCTGGACAATTTATCCAGGTTTCTTAAGAAAAGGAGGAGTTTTCCTACTCTATCTCAAGGGCTGGATTCCCTCTTGGTGATGGCAAGACCAGCTCCACCTGAGGTCTTCCCTTGGAATTTAGTAGAAACATGGGAACTTAGAGGTGTTGCAGATAACCAGAACGATGATTGCCACAGAAGGGCAAGACATCCTCACGTACTCTCACACCAGGTAGCCAAATGAGCCCAAGAACCCCCACCCCCACTCTGCTTATGAAACCATCATCAAACTTCCTCACATTTTGCTTTGCGCTTGAAAGAAAGTCTAAAAGCAAATCCTCTTTTCATGAGATCTCCCCACTTGACACTGTTAATAAACTGTTAAGTAATTAGCTTTGATGTGTTAAAAATTCTTACTTGATAATGCCAGATGTAATGATAGGGGGACATTGTTTTGAAATAGTGTACGCGTATATTAATTTATATACATTATGGAAAATGTTGAATGTTTGTGATATGTGCCAAAAGACACTGTGATTGCAACAGCATCTTCATGAGAGCGTTCACAGCACTGAGGCAACTTAATCAACATGGAATGATTTAGTATGGCTGCCCTCCCTTGATTTAAATAGCGAATTAAAAAACGCCATCCTTTTTAATGCTTCTTCGCAGGCAAGACATATGCTGCATACAGGTAGTCCTCACTTAATGACCGTTCATTTAGCAACCATCTGAAGTTACAATGGTGCTGAAAAAAGTGACTTATGACTGGTCCTTGCACTTACGACAGTTGCAGCATCCCTGTGGTCATGTGATTGTGATCTGGGTGCTTGGCAACCAGCTTGCACTTATGATGGTTGCAGCATCCAGTGGCCACGTGATCGTTGTTTGTGACCTTCCCAGCTGACTTCTAGCAAGTAAAATCAATGGTGAACCACATGATTTGCTTAACAACCATGTGATTCATTTAATGACCATGGTGATTTGCTTGATGACCACCACAAAAAAGGTTCTAAAATTGGGTATGGTCACATGATTGCTTCACTTAGCAACTGCCCTGCTTAACAACAAATTTTCTGATCATTAAGCGAGGACTACCTGTAGTTATTTATACATTTCCAGGAAGTATCGTCTAAATGATACATTTTTGAAATGGTTAATTGTATTGCTAAAGTCCTGGTAGAAAGGGAAAAGAAAAGAGATTAAATGGGCAGGAGGCCTATGGTTTTCCTTGCATGGAAGATGATGGTTTCAAGCTATAACAAAATGGTGAGGCCAGCAGAGAAAAAAATTATACCAGTGCGCAATGACTGTTGCTGGAAGAGAGGCATGCATGCACTGACAGCTGAAAAACTGAGATCAAGCCAATGGCAGTGCTTGGCAAATGTTTTCTTGTGCTCCTCAGTATCTACTTGATATTCCTCCTTATGATACCTGATGTGTGCCTTGAGCATTTTCAATGGACTGTTTAGATTGACCCACTCTGAGTACTAGGCTGCCCCCAAAGTATTACGCCCAGCTCAGTTTCTTTTTGATATGTGATAGATGAGATTATTACCTGACAGCTAGGGTTGTGCAATGCTTTGTATTTGATTCTGCAATACAAACCCTGTTGGTGGCTCATTAAAGCAGCTGCCTCTATTTCCAGACCTGCACACAGCAGCTGTGCACGCTCTGAACTTTGAAAAAAAAAATGTATCTGACTTAGGGTGTTACCAACAAGTGCTGCTTGCATTCTGTAAAGCACCCTTTGGGAATTGAATTTGAAACATTGCACAGATGAAAATTAATTCACTTCTTTAAAAAAAAAAACAAAGCATTCTCTGAATGTTTGTGTTTGGGAACTGTCTTCCAAGAAAAGATGGAAAGGCTCAGGGAGATTTTCTGTCGAAATGTTTCTGTCTTTTTCTCTCCCCCTCCAATATTTCTGGTTTCTATTCCAGACTTCATATCTTTAGTTAGTTCCACAATTACTCTTGAACGGGGGTGGGGGGAACACCTCACTATTTCTTTGGTGCTGTCTTTAGAGGCATTAAGATGCAGTGTTTAGTGTTGGACTTGCATTAGCTAACATCTCCACTCAGCCATGATGCTTGCTAAATGAGTTTAGACCATTAATTGGAGAAGTTTACATCACGCTGAGCCATTTTCTGTTTTAAGTATGGCTTACTCAGTAGGCCACAGTGGCCTGGTTCACACAAAATGCTATCCCCAAATAAAACCAACAAGTGCAGGGCTTAGACTATCAATTTACTTCTAGTTTTACCTTTGTGGCAGGTTCTAGTGAGTATAATATAGGAGAGAAGGAGCGATGAACTACGAGCAGTGCTTTTGAAGTGAGACTCAGCAATAGTCTACACGCAGCATAAGGCATGGAAACTTTTTAAATCTTTGAAATTTACTGTAAATGAAAATAATAACATAATGCTTGTAAAAATATGCAGGTTTGTCTGGAAGAAAAAACGTTGGTTTTCTACTGTAGTAGAATCCAAGTTGTTTGATAGAACCGTGGGATCTTCTATGAAAGACTGAGAATTTAAAAGATACTGCTTGGTATTTTAAGTGTGAGCTGTTTTGAAATCCTGGCTGAAAGGTAAAGAATAAAATACTAATCTCAAAGAGAATGCTTAAATCTAAAGTTAAATATTAAAAAGTTGGCCAGTGCATCTTTAACCCAATATTGCACTATGAAGTGCTCTTATCCAGAATGTGAGCGGGATATTTTATTATATTGTTTCTTTCTGCTCTAAATTTCTATTCTACAACTCTGCCATATAAATGTCTAGCATTCTGTAGTGACTGGGCCCAGTCTTCACAGAGACACGAAACAGGTGTGGGGAATCTGCAGTTTTCCAGATACTGTTGACTTACCATTCCCAGACTCGCAGCTGACATAGCCAGTAAAGAGGACTTCTGGGATCCTCCTCCTGGTGAGATAGCTTCAGATATGGACCTTCTCCAAAGTGAATTGCTTTTCTCTCTGCAGTATAGTGGACGCTAATAACAACTTCTGTTAAGGATTTTTCTGAATGCTTTTAAAAAGTATTGATCTTCCTCTTCTGTCTAATACAGCGATGGGCAACCTTTGGCTTCAATGCCACATGCATCCCTAATCCAGCAGCATCTGTGGGAAGCTGTCAATATCTGCAAGATGATGGGTATAATGCCACTGTCGAAATCCTGCCCCCTTTTGCACACGCAAAGGAAGAAGGGGCTGTGATTGTGACGCCGCCCCTGCCCTTTTGTGTATTTTGACACTGCCCTGGTGGACACCCATGCTCTAATCACTATTGTTGTACATTACTGGAATTGCTTCTTATTTTGAGGCAGAAAGCACCATGAAAATGATAGTCTAAGTCATACAATGGAATTTACTTGCTTTTTAAACAAAGACTTCTTTCCAAGAAGCAGGTCCCCCCCTAAAAAAAACCCCATGATTGCTCCACCATTCTCATCTTCTGCCTCATCAAAAATGCAGCTCCTTATCACCAGAAGGTTGCCCAGCTCCATATTTCTCTTTTTAATTGTTTTTATTTTGTGACATTCTTTTTACAGTTGCTGAAAACTGCCTTGAGATTTCCACAGTCAGAAGCATGTTCATTTTGTAAATAAATATGTGCATTTTGTCCTTTGGCCAAACCCAACCCAAGCCTGTTCATATCTCCCATAGAATCCCCCTGACTATTGTATTTGCATTCAGAACAGTCACTTTGTTATTATATGCCATATTAGTCTTCAAACTGTTCCTCTCACTTCCTTCTTCCTCTCTTGTAACTCAACACATGAGCAGTGAAAACTTTCAGTGCATCTGGAATAGGTCTGTGTCTAGTAAAAGAAGCATGAAATCTTCTGTGCCTTGCTGCTTCTTCCTCGTTTCCATGTGAACAGGGAATGGAATATGGGGAACTTGATAGAAATTTCAAAATAGGGTGACTTAAAAATCTTTCTTACCCAAGTTTCTTTTTGTCAGTCCCTTGTTGCCATGGGAACTGGTTGAGAAAGACGGCGGGTAGTCAGGGGTTGAGTGAGAAGTGTTAGTGGTTACACTTGAATTCTGGGTGCCCATTGAGATGATGGCCATATGGAAGAGCTTTGAGATAAAAGTGGAGCTTTAAAAACACGGCATGGAGAACTCTGCTTGGGGAAACTTGCAGTCTGTGCCAAGTCAAAATGGAATACTTTGCAGGGCGGTATGCAGGTGAAGCAAACCTGCTTGTTTTTGCATTGGGGACATAAGGTTTATTTATTTGTCTCAAAACATGGTAGAGCCAAGAAGACACAAGGAGTCCCGCCTTTTGCCTTGGGAGGTGGTGTGACTTTCCCTGGATTCAAAGGAAGGGACGCAGAATCCGTGATGTTTGCACTCTACTTCCACCCCACTCCAAAACGAAAAGATTTATCCTGAGCTGGTGAAGGGAGAAGTGGCAGCTCCTCCTCAAGGATACTTCATGTGCTTCTCTCCTCCAAACAAAACAAAACAAAACACTTATTGTGGAAAATTGCTTTGAAAAAGGCCGCCTATTCTATGACCCTCAGAACTCCCCTGTTGATTTTCAGTAGAAAAATGCAAAAAAAAAGAAAAAAAAAAGACATGGTTTGCTATCACTTTTAGCAAGGAGCATAGGATTCCATAGAACATAAGTTAGGTTAACCATGGTTTATTGACTCAGCCTTTCCCCAGCAGCTTTGGCATCAGAAAGAGATTGTCCTAAGTGATGTAAGGTGGGAAACTGGAGTAGAGGACATGCAGCTATTAATTGCTGCCTTATCCTGGTTTAAATGGATCCTGGAAATTATCTTTAGAATAGGTAGGTTAAAAACAATCATATATTATTCATATATTACATGTTGATAACTGATCCAGGTTGGGCAAATATGGTTTCTCATTAAGGGGACATCATTAGGCAGACTACAGCCTCTCCTTTCAAGAGTAGAGAAGGAGAAATAGCATGGAGTGACTGTTCTTCCTGTACTAAAAAATTCATGTATACCCACTCCTTGTTTAGTGACCAAATTCTGTTCCAACGACCAGGTCATTAAGTGAAATAATCGCTAAGTGAACACATGACTGAGAGAGAGAGAGAGAGAGATGCTGTGACGGTCACTGGTTGCTGCCATCTCATTCAGATAAAATTCTCTCATACAGCTACACCAGCATTACTCTCACTCTGGCATGTTGTTGTCAGGCGCATGAAATTTGGTCATAAATGCACACATTGGTCAGAAAATGAATTTTTAAATACTGTTCATTACCATTGTATTTGCAAATGATTGCTAACTGTGGTAGTTACTAACCAAGGAGTGGGTGCATTTCTGTTAGCTCTGTGAGGTAGTCCAGACAAGAAGCACAACCAGGAGTACTAGCTCTATCTTTACTGTAAGGTTACACTACTAGAATCTTGCAAGGCTGAAAGTACTTCTCCCCTCCTTTCCTTTTACTCTATGGAAAACTAGGGTGGGCCCCTTCTGAAATGCTTCCCCTGCCCTCCCTCCTTCTGTGGGCTGAGACATCTTTTATACACCGGTTGCCCAGTCTGCAGCTCTTCCTCCTCTCTCCCAAGGTCATTCCCACAGACCATTACAATTTCTTATTTTGTTTAAAATCTCTCTTCTACTTTTACAGTACCACTTCAAATTTCACCTGGTGGCTTCCGCTAATTTTAATTCAGATTTGACTGTTGTACTTCGATAAATATCGTGGCAACTTCTCCTTCTGTTACAAAACTCAGTATGTTTCCCCTCTTTCTCCCTTCCTTCCTCTGTGGCCATTCCCAATTTTTTCTTCTAGTGATTCTTTTTCCTTTCCCTTCCCTTTCTTAGGATATTGTATCTGATTTACATTTAAGCTTGCGGGTAGGACCGTATCCTGCTTCATTTTTTTTCTGCAGATCATGTAGCAATAGGTATGGAATAAAGGTAACATGTTTAATAATAGTCTTCAGCCTGCCAATTTGGGGCTGCCATTCTACGGTAGCTAGTGCCGTATGGACCTCTTGCAAATTATTTAAACTTTGGAATTTTTAGTCCATATTAGAGCACACAATGAAGTTATGTGATGGTTGTGTGCATCAGGCTGGTTGAACGGTGTAATGTCTTAGAATATTCATGAATGTTCTTAAGTGCAAAAGTGTAAAAGCTTGAGTGTAAAAGCAGGCTGCGCAGATTGCTCAAGGGCACTACTCAGTGAGAAAAGTGATGGAAAAACTGAGCTAGAACTTAATATTGTTGCTGGCTAGAGGGCTGGGAGAGGTTGTGTCTGTGAGAGAAGCTGATGAGTGAGAGAGAAGAATCAGGAAGCAAGGAAGCCTAGAAACAGAGAGATGGTGTGGAACATCTGTGGCCCTTTTCATGTCTGTGCCAATTTCCTTGTTAAACCCTCCCCTCCTTTGCAAGGTGATGGGAAAAGGATCTGCTAGAAAAGGGGTCATGGTAGGGGGAAATAGATAGAGATGGCTTTCTTTCCCTCAGCTGAAATACTACTCCATCTTCCATCTTCCAGGGATAGGAGGAGATTTTTCATCCACAGATGGCATCTGAACCCAACGCAAAGCACACATGCTTGCATTTACAGCTCGTTTTGTTGAATGAAGCTTAGTGACCTGGTTATTTCATATACTAAGCCATAAACCATGATTTGCAGTGGCATGCATTTACAAACAAACCACATGGTTCTGCTGTTCATTATTTCAGAGGTGAAGCTTCCAGAATCCCAGAGTTGGGAGGTAAATCTTGCAGAAAGGATGATTCGAGCAACTTGCACTAGCAAAGCTGAAGTATGTGACAGAGGTCAAATGAAGGATAAAGAGGCAGCCTGTAGAAATAATCTGTTTTATCACAAGGTGCAACCAATTCGAACTCACCAGCTAAGCAACCATGAAAAAAGGAAAGGCATGGCATACACTATGGTAGTAAACTGTATTTCTTTTTGGTCTCTTATCATATGGCATCAGAGACCCTTTTCTTGGACAGTGTTGCCGGATTTTGCTTTCCTTTCTCCACTGTATCTTGTAGCTGCTTCACCCTTTTGAGTAAGATTGCTAACAGAGCTAGAGTGAGTGCTTAGTTGTTCAAGCTGTTTGGCAACCAGAGGAACAGTGATGGCTCCTTGCCAGAAAGAAAGCAGATTGTCTGTGACAATTGTGATGTGAGTTAGAATTGGAAGCTAGACCATGGGGAGAAAATTCTTTAACATGGTCTCCTGGGTTAGAATTTAGGATAGGTACGGTGGTGAGAGATCCAGGAATGATGGCAAGCATGCTTCCTCACCTAATGTTCAACTGATAGAGCCAGTCTGGTCTAGTGGTTAAGACACCAGGCTAGAAAGCAGGAGATGGTGAGTTCTAGTCCTGCCTTAGGCATGAAAGTCGGCTGGGTGACTTTGGGCCAGTCCCTCTCTCTCAGCCCAGCTCACCTCACAGGGATGTTGTTGTGGGGAGAATAGGAGAAGGAAGGAATATCAGGTATGTTCGCCACCTTGAGTTATTTATAAAAGTAAGAAAAGTGGGATGAAAAAATCTAAAACAAAAAACAAAAAAACTGATGGAACTTGTAGCTCCAAGAAGTGATCCTTAACTTTGTTGTTGTTGTTTAGTCGTTAAGTCGTGTCCGACTCTTCGTGACCCCATGAACCATATTGCGCCAGGCCTTCCTATCTTTCACTGCCTCCCTCAGTTTGCTCAATTTCATGCTCATTGCTTCAGTGATGCTATCTAGCCATCTCATCCTCTGCCGTCCTCTTCTCCTTTTGCCTTCCATCTTTCCCAGCATCAGGGTCTTTTCCAAAGAGTCCTCTCTTCGCATTAGGTGACCAAAGTATCTGAGCTTGAGCTTCATTATCAATCCTTCCAATGAGCAATCAGAGTTGATTTCCTTTAAGATTGACTGGTTTGACCTCCTAGCAGTCCAGGGGACTCTTAAGAGTCTTCTCCAGCACCACAGTTCAAAGGCATCAATTCTTCGGCGTTCAGCCTTCTTTATGGTCCAGCTCTCACAGCCATACATTACTACTGGAAAAACCATAGCTTTGACTATGCGGATCTTTGTCGGCAAGGTGACATCTCTGCTTTTTAATATGCTATCTAGGTTTGCCATAGCTTTCCTCCCAAGGAGCAAGCGTCTTTTAATTTCATGGCTGCAGTCTCCGTCTGCGGTGATCTTGGAGCCCAAATAAATGAAGTCTGTTACTGCTTCCATTTCTACCCCTTCTATTTGCCAGGGATTGATGGGTCCAGATGCCATGATCTTAGTTTTTTTAATGTTGAGTTTCAAGCCAGCTTTCGCACTCTCCTCTTTCACCCTCATCAAGAGGCTCTTTAGTTCTTCTTCACTTTCTGCCATTAGGGTGGTATCGTCTGCATATCTGAGGTTATTGATGTTTCTCCCTGCAATCTTAATTCCGGCTTGTGATTCTTCCAGCCTGGCATTTCTCATGATGTACTCTGCATATAGGTTAAATAAGCAGGGTGACAGTATACAGCCTTGTCGTACTCCTTTCCCTATTTTGAACCAATCGGTTGTTCCATGACCGGTTCTAACTCTTGCTTCTTGGCCCGCATACAGATTTCTCAGGAGACAGGTAAGGTGGTCTGGTATCCCCATCTCTTTAAGAATTTGCCACAGTTTGTTGTGATCCACACAATCAAAGGCTTTTGCATAGTCAATGAAGCAGAAGTAGATGCTTTTCTGGAACTCTCGTGCTTTCTCCGTGATCCAGCGAATGTTGGCAATTTGATCTCTAGTTCCTCTGCCTCTTCGAAACCCAGCTTGTACATCCGGTAGTTCTCGGTTCACATACTGCTGAAGCCTAGCTTGTAGGATTTTGAGCATAACCTTGCTAGCATGTGAAATGAGTGCAATTGTGCGATAGTTTGAGCATTCTTTGGCATTGCCCTTCTTTGGAATTGGAACGTAAACTGACCTTTTCCAATCCCGTGGCCACTGTTGCGTTTTCCAAACTTGCTGGCATATTGAGTGCAGCACTTTAACAGCATCGTCTTTTAGTATTTTAAATAACTCAGCTGGAATACTGTCATCTCCACTAGCTTTGTTGTTAGCAATGCTTCCTAAGGCCCACTTGACTTCACTCTCTAGGATGTCTGGCTCAGGGTCAGTGACCACACCAGCATGGACATCAGGGACATTAAGATCTTTCTTGTAGAGTTCTTCTGTGTATTCTTGCCACCTCTTCTTAATCTCTTCTGCTTCTGTTAGGTCCCTGCCTTTTTTGTCCTTTATCGTGCCCATCTTTGCACTAAACGTTCCTTTGATATCTCCAATTTTCTTGAAGAGATCTCTAGTCTTCCCCATTCTATTGTTTTCTTCAATTTCTTTGCATTGTTCATTTAAGAAGGCCTTCTTATCTCTCCTTGCTATTCTCTGGAAATCTGCATTCAGTTGCTTATATCTTTCCCTTTCACCCTTGCTTTTCGCATTCCTTCTTTCCACAGCTATTTGTAAAGCCTCATCAGACAGCCATTTTGCTTTCTTGCATTTCTTTTTCTTTGGGATGGTTTTAGTTGCTGCCTCTCGTACAATGTTACAGACCTCCGTCCATAGTTCTTCAGGCACTCTGTCTACCAAATCTAATCCTCTAAATCTATTCATCACCTTCACTGTGTACTCACATGGAATATGATCTAAGTCATACCTGAGTGGTCTAGTGGTTTTCCCTACACTCTTCAATTTAAGCCTAAATTTTGCAGTAAGAAGCTCATGATCTGAGCCGCAGTCAGCTCCTGGTCTTGTTTTTGCCGTCTGTATAGAGCTTCTCCATCTTTGGCTGCAAAGTATGTAATCAATCTGGTTTCGGTATTGACCATCTGGTGATGTCCATGTGTAGAGTCGTCTCTTGTGTTGTTGGAAAAGAGTGTTTGCTATGACTAGCTTGTTCTCTTGACAGAACTCTATTAGCCTTTGCCCTGCTTCATTTTGTACTCCAAGGCCAAACTTGCCTGTTATTCCGATTACTCCTTGACTTCCTACTTTAGCATTCCAATCCCCTATGATGAAAAGGACATCTTTTTTTGGTGCTAGTTCTAGAAGGTCTTGTAGGTCTTCATAGAACCGGTCAACTTCAGCTTCTTCGGCATCAGTGGTTGGGGCATAGACTTGGATTACCGTGATGTTGAATGGTTTTCCTTGGATACGCACTGAGATCATTCTGTCGTTTTTGAGGTTGTACCCCATTACTGCCTTTCCCACTCTCTTATTGACTATGAGTGCAACTCCATTTCTTCTAAGGGTTTCTTGCCCACAGTAGTAGATATAGTGGTCACCTGAATTAAATTCACCCATTCCCGTCCATTTCAATTCGCTGATTCCCAAGATGTCGACGTTCAATCTTGTCATCTCATGTTTGACCACATCCAGCTTGCCTTGGTTCATGGATCTTACATTCCACGTACCTATACAATATTGTTCTTTACAGCATCGGACCTTCTTTTCGCTTCCAGATACATCCACAGCTGAACGTCCTTTCGGCTTTGGCCCAGCCGCTTCACTCTTTCTGGAGCTACTTGGAATTGCCCTCCGCTCTTCCCCAGTAGCATATTGGACACCTTCCGACCTGAGGGGCTCATCTTCCGGCGTCATATCTTTTAGCCTTTTAACATTGTCCATGGGGTTTTCTTGGCAAGGATACTGGAGTGGGTTGCCATTTCCTTCTCCAGTGGACCACATTTTGTCAGAACTCTCTGTCATGACCTGTCCGTCTTGGGTGGCCCTGCACGGTATAGCTCATGGCTTCACTGAGTTACACAAGCCCCTTCGCCACGACAAGGCAGTGATCCATGAAGGGGATCCTTAACTTAGATAGCTTTATAAGGGGATTAGAAATAAATGTACAGAGAGAGAGAGAGAGAGAGAGTCATCAATTGTAATTGAATCTGTAGGGGCTGAAGTTGGTGAGGTGAGAAATAATGAGTCTTTGGCCAAGCAGAGCCATTAAATAAACATGGAACAGATGGCTTAGACTTTTAAGTCTGGGAAAAGAATGACCAAAAGTCTGTTGATCTGAAAAGAAAGAAGAAAAAGGCCTAGGGTTTAAACCACAGAGCTGTTAGTTATTTATAAGGCTTGGTTTCTATGTTCTACAGGACCGTTTGATTTTCTGCGTAAATATGACTTCTTTCAGATCTGCAGGAAAAGCAACTTATCAGGCTGTGTTACATCCTTCAAGGCAGGGTTCCTCAACTTTGGCAACTTTAAGACGGGTGGACTTCAACTCCCAGAATTCCCCAGCCAGCCTAGCTAGGCTGGCTGGGGAATTCTGGGAGTTGAAGTCCACCCGTCTTAAAGTTGCCAAAGTTGAGGAACCCTGCTTCAAGGTGCTGCTGGTAGTTACTGAGAGTGGGGTTGAATCCTTAGAGAGGAAAAATTGCCATGACAGGATAAAGTCTGACAGAAATGGAGAGTTGGAAGGCATTGAGGCTATTGAGACCCATTGAGGCTATTGGGACCCAAGTGTCCCAGAGACCTTGAATTTGCTAGTATAGAAGTGACAGTGTCAGAGCAGATGACCTTTGGTGTAAATCGGTCAGCGCTATTTTTATGTTGTGAAAAGTTGCTACAGTTAGTATGATTATGGGTATATATAATTATGGATTCAGGATTGAATCTCTCCCTGTCTTGGGAGAAGTAGAAATCCAACCAATATTGCAAATACTTTTATTCGCTGATTCTTTTTCCTACCAGCTGGTCGGGGTAACTAGGTAGAAAAGCAGGATATACATGAAATCCTTACGGATTGAGTTCTTTATCAAGTGATAAATAAGAACATTTTTCTTGTGGCTTTTTTCCTTCTGACGTAGTTGATAAGAACAGCAGAAGTCTTCAAATTAAATCTTAATTGAATTCGAGTATGTGTTTCATCTCTGTACTAATATAAATTCAATAGGCTTTTTTCTTTTCTCCAAGCAAGTGGAAAACTGGGACGGGGAGACACATGTTGATAATTAGATTCATAATTAGCTATCTGCTTCATGCACAATTTTGCCAAGATCAAGACAAAAACTAGGCAAGCTTTGATGACCCAAAAGTACACTTTTGTTAAACAGGCAAAATATAGGAAATTAAGGCAATCAACAGTTTGGTCATTGTTTCTGAATATAGATCTGGACACAAATGCTCGCATGCAGTTTTTGGGTTGTCTGTAACTGTCATCACAATTTGATAAAATCAGTTGCAACTGGTCGTGGTTCAAACTAGGACTCAGTGATTTAAATTACTCTTAATTTTGCATTGGCTATGAATATTTTTAGCCCATTAAGAATCAGAGCTACTAAAACTTTATCTTCTTTCTTAGAACCATGCATGACATTATACTGTGCTTTAGCTTTCTTTCTCTTCCCTTCCTTTTTTCCGCTCAAGCTTTATTTAAAAAAAAAAAAGAGTTTAAAGTGGGACATGAGAACAATGAATAAAACTAAGCATTCTTGGACTTCTCTCAGCCAGCTAAGCAATAAACTGCAATAGTAGGCTTCTAAGGAGTTCTAATAGTTCTGATTGATAGATTTACATTAGCAAAGTTAACCAGTATCAAGGCTCCGTGATAAGCTGGCTTGATAAATAATCCTACTCATCACCTCATACCTTGATAGCTTCAGTGTAAGTACTAAGGGAATACAGTGTAAAAACAAGCGCATCTGTAACCATGCAAGATAAATGTTAAGAAAAACAACAACTTAGCAAAGTTAATGATGCTGCTACAAAAGAATTCCAGCAACTGCTGGGTATGAAATGGAAGCCCTATTTATAGTGAATTAAAGGTTGATGTTCTGGAAGCCACTTTCTATTGCCTATGTGACGTAGTGGAGTAGAAGCCACCCTTTTTGGGGCAGGAGGATGGTTTCCAACTGCCTCCTGTTTTAGTAACAGAGTAGTCTGGTGTCAGTCTGCTTGTGACCATTTGGTAACAAAGCTCTTCCCCCTTGTAATATTAATGCAGAATGTGAACTAGTCCAATGAAGCTGACTGGTGGGAGATTCACAACAGATGATAAGGCTCATGTATGAAAATACAACACATAGCCAAACAGTAGAATTGGCTACCACAAGGCATAATAATGGCTAGCATTCTGGATGGTTTTTAAAAGGTAAGACACAAAATCTCCCTCAAATTGAACTAAATTCCTGGCAACTTATATGGACAGAACACACAGTAATATTAACAACAATGTAGAAATGGTTTGTCATTGTGTTTCTCCAGGATGTTTTTGACTTTTCTAGTCTAGCTTACAACCCTGGGATTCGCTGGTAGTGTTCCGTCTAAGTACTAATTAGATTCAACTCTGCTTAATTTCCAAGCTCAAACAAGGTCAGCCTGGTGCTAAAAAGAGGTTTGGGTAAGTCATGGCTAAATATTGTCTTGGTTCTCTCATCTTTGGAAGAATGTTCCTGGTAAAACTCTGTATCTGATGGGTTAAAAATTCATTTAGATTCTTTTAATTAAGAAAGAGAGAAAGATGAAGCACTCAACATCGCATTTATTTTTAAGAATGCTTCCAGATTTTTCATAGACTCCAGAGATCTCCTTAGGAAATAAAAAATGGCAGGTGGCTGCAGTGGTCACTTGCCCAGAAAATGAGAAAAGAAAGCCAAGATAGTTAAGAATGAGAAAGGTGAGTGGGGGGAGAGTGATTTGGCAACACCTGAACAGGTAAATAAAAGTTTTAGGACTGGGCACATCTTACATGGTGGCCATTTCATGAGAGTGTTCAAAATTCCAAATACTTCAGTTAGAAACAAACATTGACCTTTTCTCTTCTTTCCTGGAAACTGAAGAGCATCAGAAGTTGCTTTATTCTAAGTCAGTTGATTTGTTCAGTCTGCTCAATATTGTGTTCTTTAGGGGAAATCGGTCTCTTGCTTTCCAGATGTTTTTGTCATATTTCTTGTCCATTGCCAAAGTTGATTTGTATTATGGAACCTATAATTCAAAAGATCTGAAGGACACCAGGTTATTTCAGGGTGTCTCAGGTAGGTAATCAACTTTTATCTGAACACTTTAAATGGAAATGCAATCAATGAAATTTGGGTTCCTCTTCCTGCAAAACATGGACCTTTCCATTGAATTATTCCCTCGGGTCTAAAGGAAAATGTTTTGTCTTCCCCTTCCACTCAGTGAATAGAGATGCCAAATGCAAGCCACTTCCAGAATCCTATCCTAATCTTATCCTAGTCACTTTCTAATTTCCATTTGTCAAACATTAGAAAGTGTACTGACAATAATTCTATATGTTTAACTTGAAAAAGAATAATTGTGTTCGCCAACTTTGAATATGTCTACAAGACATAATTGGTTTTCATGTCAGTGGGAAAACTTTTTCTAATGAACTCATCAAGTCTTCTCTTCTCTTCTCTTCTCTTCTCTTCTCTTCTCTTCTCTTCTCTTCTCTTCTCTTCTCTTCTCTTCTCTACACATGGTTTATAGAATGGAACTAAAGAGCTCATGGAGGTTGTATTGAAGTGCACTTCTTCCTTCCTGTTAAGCTTTTTGAAGTGCTGGCTGTGAAAAATTGCATGCTCTAAGTTGATGTGACCCTTTTTGCTGCAAAGCTGTAAAGTAGCTGGGAGATTACCATAAATGACTCCTTTTTTCCCCAAAAGCTTTATTTCAAACCATATAATACAGAGTATGTTTTCAGGGCTTATATTCTTTGGGAGGGCTTATCTTCCAAAGCAATGTGCTGAGCATGTGAAATAAACTATGGTCTTATGTGTGCTTCCTCCTTTTTATGGACATCTTATTGGTGTAGTTTAATCACCATAGCACATCACTAAACAGGTACATTCGGGTTTATGCCTGACTTCCAAACCAGAACTGGAGGCTGTACAATATCTCAGATCTGAACACAGGTTGCCTGCCTCTGCACTGTGCCATACTGGGTTGTTATTAGATATGCAAGGAATCACAATGACTTCTGACATACAGATAGCCCTCATTAATCATGGGGGCTCCATTCCAATATAAAAAAATTGATAATGAAACAGCAAATAACAAGGCCTATGGAAATATGGAACTTACGGTCATTTTCCTCCTCCCATGGGAACTTCAACCCCCTTCTCCCCATAGTGGTCATCAGTGCAGTATTCTTGTATTTGCGTCTCCTTCTCCTTGCTTGGTTGTGGTGGATCTCAATAGGTTAGCTGGCCACAAGACTCCATGTGGCTTCTTTATTAGCTGGCTGCCTCCTCCTCCGCCTCCGCCTCCGCCTCCGCTGCCGCCGCCGCCTCCTCCTCCTCCTCCTCCTCCTCCTCCTCCTCCTCCTCCTCCTCCTTTGGAGCAGCTCACTGTGTTGGTGATGGAGCAAGCCATCCTCATGCTATTTGGCTTATGCTGGTTTCTCCACTCCGCATGGCTCTTTCACAGTCTTTGGTGGAAGAGCTTCTTGAGCACACCACTGAAAACTATTGCTGTGTTCAGACCATGCATGGTTTATTTTGATCAAGGTAAGGGGTCTGTGGGCAGCACCAGGGTCCAGTGATGTGGTTGAGAGATCACCATCAGTGGCTTCTGAACAGCACTAGCACTGAAAGGAGGAGGCACAAAAAATGTACTATACATTGAAGAATGTACTTTATGGATGTACAAAAGCCTTTTTTGCAATTGTGTAAAGTAACTCAAAAAAGGCCAAAACTGCAAATGTGCAGAAAAGTTGACATGTGTACTTAAGTCTGGCCTCTATCAATTGCATATACACAGAATTGTGGATAATGAGTGTTAGCTGTATATGAGGGCTTTGTAACTGGGAGGCAGCATCTTGGATCTGTAGAATATGTGGAAAAACCATAAATGAACATTGGTAAGAAAAAAAAATGGACTAATCTACTCTGCTAGTTCTCATACGTTCGGCAGTCAGTGGCAGAATATTCCCAATGCCACCTCTTAAACCTCCTTTTCTTTTAAATTGCATTTGACCTTTTCTTTGTTAACTTTTCTCTTTCCTTGTCTTGGGCGTTTCTATCTCTCAATCTTTAAAGATGTGTGTGGCATTTCCTGCCCTTCACCGGGAGAAATAATTAAAGCTGGCTAGCAGGTAGTGAGATGAGGACAAAAAAGATTTCTTGGAAACCGCCCTGCTTACATTTTTTTTTCTTACTGAATTGTATCGAGGAGCTCTCTTTTTGAGAAATATCCGTTTTGGGGAACAGCTGATCCCCGTGGGCCATTTTTCTTCTCCAGAATCAAAGGGGCAATGGGCAGAACGTTTTTCTTTTCCTCTTGGCCAGCTTGAAATCTTAGATAATTGTATTCCAATTTTACAATAGGATTGCATTACCAATTTTTTAATACTGAAATATTGGTTTCTTTTCATCTTGGATTACAGAGCAATCATTAATCTTTAAGGAACAGAATGCAGACGTGTAACGGTGACAAGTTCATGAGAAAGGCCTGAGCGTAGACAATAGTCTGCGCCAATTATAGAAAACAGCAGGAGGTCAATGTGGATTATCTTAACTAGGTAGAGGGTTAATAAAGGACTTATCCCTGGCACGATACTCATCGGCACTTTCATTATTTTCTTCCTGGTGCAGCAATTCACTTTCTACATTGCATTTGGCTCCTGAAAGTATTGAATGCCTGGACCCTGAGTGCACGCTAACACCTCCATGCAAGCTTCCCTTGGCGTTTACTGCCCTTGCTCTCCCAGCTTTCGTTAAAAAAAAAAAATGACCAGAAAGTAAATACTGCACATGAAATGGAGTCCCAAACATAAATCTTGCTATCCAAGAATACTCCTAGATCCCACATCAAACTCAGAGGTAGTTTTAGAAAATAAATATGCTAAAGGGATGAGGCAGTGTTGGGTCTGGAAACCTGCTCACCTTCTGGCAAGTCCGTATTAGGGAATTGGCCAGTTGTACCATGGCAGCCATCTGTGAGGGTGTGCGTAATGTGCGCTCAGTGTGCCAAATGGTTGAGAATGGCAGACCTAATAGGATTGTTCTGTGGACTGTTGGATATGGTCCTTGAAAACGTATCCTACCCTGCTTCTGTGGTGCTGCTTGCATGCAGTCTGATTTCTGTAGACCCTTGTTTGTAAACTAAGATGAAAGTTATAATGACTGTTGAAACAAAGAACGAAGGAGTGTTTTTGTCACCATCTTTCAAAGGCTATCAACAGGGAGGTCTGTGTTCTGGATAGAAAACAAGGATGCTTCTTTGCGACAGATGGATGAAAGCTGAAACACCAGCGTGATTTTCATCGTCTGCTTTTAAAGCATGAAGCCAAGTTGAAATTTTCCTGGGTCCTAACGTAACCACCCGCAGAATTATTTATTTGATTTATTTATTAGATGTAGAGGACACCTAAGGCTCTGGGCCGCTTATGGCATTGAACGGTAATAAAACAGTAAAGCAATGAAAAATAGAAATTGTGCACACCCAGAAAGAAAACACCCCAAAGAAATAGAACAATATAGGTGCTTGACACCCAGCTCTACTCAAGGCCTGGGGGAACAGCTGGTTTTCAGAGGCTTCTTGAACATCATCAGAGAGGGAATATCTGGGGTTGATGCTGCTCCACAGGGCAGGGGCTGTGGGCTGGGGTAACCCAGGGCAGGTGCTATGAGTGGGCTAGGTTTACACAAATTCCTGGTTGTATAAGTATGCCTGCAGACAACAGCATAGCCATAACATATCATAAAGAGCAAAAGCTGAAGTGCAACTTCTTACCTGTACAAGAAAGGCTCTGATTTATTCTGCTAGCAAATGTGCATGATCTTAGTTGAGGGATGGTTCTGGGATCACATGCAGACTATTCTATTTCAAAGTCGAAATGGATGTGAACAGGTTCTTGGGTTTATAAGCAAGCTTTTCTGCCGTGTGCTTGGCAGTGCAGCGGTGCCAAAGATCTGTTCTTCTTGTCTGAGGAGGCTACAGCTAAGCATTTATTTCTCATTAGCTAATAGTCCAGCTGTGCAAAGCACATTCATTGCCTTGTTAGCTGGTCTAGAGTTGTACAAGTTGCAAATGAAGAACTCCATCTATTTCATTATTATTTCACCAGCAGGGCTTGGGTAGTTTCAGCATTTAAGTGAGAATCCCCGCAGACTTCTTGCTTAGGATTTTGTTATTGTGGCACAGGGCCTGTTCGCAGTTTCTGGGCTCCGTGTTCAGAATCATGAACACCGTCCTCTTTGTGCCATGGGTAAGAAGAGAACCAGTGGATTGCAGGGCAGATATATGGTCTGCATACTTTACCTTGGAAGATGTTATGTCTCGTATCTTGGCACTAAAAAGGTGGTTGACTAATAACTGATTGTTGTTTAAGATAGCTGATACGTTCTTTCGAGACATCATTACTCTGAAGGTGGCTATAGAACCCTTGACTCTTTCAGAAGAAAGATTATCATAGTAATATCTAATTGGTAGTCAGGCCCAGCTAATTCTTAGATAAATTCCATAGACAGACTGGGGAAGAAATGCCATTAAAAACGGGCTTGCCAAATCACTTGGAAAGGGAGTGCCCTGTTACCCTAGCTCTTTCAAGGCTGGGATTTTTGTCGTTATTTTGTGGTTATTTTGTGGTGATTGACAAACAGGGGAATTAAAATCCTATTGCAAGGCTGCACGTACTCCTGAGAGGCCAGCTTAAGCTGTGGGAAGTACAACTCCAGATTGCTTATAAGTGAGAAGCTTGCTCTATCCAAATTTATAAAGGTCCTTTCCATAAAAATGTGACCTCCATTTAAAGGTGATTTCAATTTTTCCCCTTCGTTCCTTCCTGAAGAGATGAAGCTGAAAGTGTAGTAACTGCTTCTCTGCAGATTGGTGTTGGAGATGGTCAGTTAATCATTATCCTGAGAGCCTGTTCTTCAATTGGACATAAATACATGGCTCATTAATTAATGGGAAACCCAAACTGTAGCAGCTCCCTGTTAAATATCAACCTGTATTGGAAAAACAGAGGAAAACAGAGAGGCCATTTTTCTAAAGCATTGCTTTTCACTTTTCAATCATTTCTTGCTATGCTTAATGTCTAAATGAGACATTGGTAGTCTGAGAAATAATGAACAGAATGTGTAAAATATTGATATATAGACTAGCTAAGTGTGGATTTTACAAAATGGTTAAAGATTTGTCTTGCACGTCAACCGAAAAGGAAGATGCTGATGCTGGACACAAGTATTTCATCTACAGAGTTAATTTCGTAGTGCTGCTTTATGGTGTATGGTTAGAGGCCCATAATGAGAAGTGGTTGTTATAATTCCATGTTGTCAAAGCCCAATCTCATGCTTTCCAAATGATTAAGTGCCATCAAATCAGTGTCAACCCTTACTTATCATTCACCAGGATGATCTGCCCCCAACCTGGTCTTTCAGATCTTCCAACGTGCACCCCTCATTGCTGTAAATGGGTCCATCCATCTTGCTGCTGGCCACAGTTTTTTCTCTCTTCTTCCATCTTTCCCAGCATATTTACTTCTCAAGAGAGCTCTCTTCAGAATACTGCACCATTTTCGTTCATCCTTTATCTGCATTTGGAGCCGGCATCCTTTGGGGGTTCATGGGTACTTCATGGATTGTAAAATGGCAGTCATGGTAGACCTGGGCAGTTAGGTGAAGCTCATTTGCCAGTAGGCACACTGTTGAGGATATATACTGCTCTTCTTTTATTTTTGGTTATGTTTCTGGGCAGGTGAGCACGCTTGTAATGAAAGTAATGGAGTGTAACCCCATCCCCTGTTTTTATTTTCTAAGAATGGCCTTTCTAGAGCTAGTGGCATTCTTGTAAATCAAGATGCTAGCAGCTGGCAATTTAATTTGCAGCAGACCAGCTCCATATTTATTTTTTGGTTGAATAGGATATGGAGCCAGGTGGTCACTAAGAGTGGTGGACATTGGTGTGCATTCCTCCCCATGTTTTCTATATTAGAATAAACACTTCAGAGAGTCATTTTGACTTTTTCAGAGTCATTTGAGAGATTTGACTAAATACAAGTACAAACTGAAATTCTCAAGAGAAGCTCACAGGTATTCAGAAAAATGGCCAAGAGATCCTGTTATTGCCTTTCATGTAGACAATTGCCTTGTGATGATGTTATGTTCAGAAGGTGATACATGATTAGGTATTGTGACACTTCACTAAAAAGATACTTTCAGGGGCAGAAAGTATCCAAGGGTCAGTAAATTAGGAAAATAAATGCAGTGGACAAGATAAAGTGGATGGGCCATTTTCTCCCACCAGTGCTGATGAAAGTATTACTTTCCCCCCTAGAAATCATGTGTTTAGCATCACAACCCTGTTTACTCCATTTCTCCAGCTGCACCATCTGCAGAGAATTTGACCAGCTAATTTGTGGCCAGCCTGGATTTCGACACTGCCTTTAGTCAGAAAGATCCTCTGACACAGAAAAACAAGGATGAAGCGGAGAGAACCCTGACGTTAAATTCATGAATAAGGAGGGGAAAAGATAGTATTGCTTTAAGGCATATTAAGGAAAACCAGCCCATTTTTTTGTTTGTTTTTGGTGCCATCCTTTATATCAGATTTGAGTGCCTTGCTCAACACCTAAGAAAATTTAAATTCACAGTTGATTGGATTTCTGTTGTTTTCAATGCAGCACATTAGATTATATTTCTCAAAATGCAATACATGTACTGCTTTGTGAATGGCAACTTCAGAAGCACGGATTCCTCTTTTTTGTGACTTTATTTCTCTCTCCATTCTCTGGCACATCCAATTTAGGGTGGGGGTAAGAGAGTTCTGCCTCTGTGCTAAAACATGAACTTATGGCATTATTTATCAGATCCTCGCCTGGAAGGTTTCATTCAGCAAGCGCTACGGTGTAACTCAAAACAAAATATCTGTTTTTTCACTCTATGGGATTTGCTTTTTAAAAAATAAATAAATAAATAAAGCCACGGAGCAATCATTCACTTCCATATTCTGAAGTGTTTCAGGGTCTACAAACTCCACAAGTTTTGGATGCCTTCCAATCAATACTTTGACATCCGTCTTTTTCTCTTTCTTCCATCTCCTCTGGCAAGAATTTCCACTGGATTATTACAAGGTTTCTTGACTTTTCATCAGGAGTGAAGAACTCGTGCTTGTCCTGAGATTGCCAAGCTATAACTCCTAGCAATAGGGTGAACACGGGGGTTGCAGGGAGCTGTAATTAAACAATATTTGGAGCTGGTTTATATTTTTGTCCTCTGCCAAGGAAATCCTGTCAGTATTTGCTGGGTCTTGATGGCAGAACTTACCAGTTCCACCCTTGTAGCATCCTCAGTATGTATGCAGGTTTGTGAGGAGCAAAAATGGTGGCATTGACAGGTCCTGTTTGAATTGAGCTGTAGTTCCAAGGGTTCCTGCTGAATTTTGTTTCTGGACCGGATTTACACTGGGATAGTAGATTCCTTTCTTGATCTCTATGGGCAGCTGTGGGTGGGTTTCTTACAGCTCCTCAGCAGCAGTCCCTTTTCTCTTCTGCTTTTCTTCTACATTTATGGAATGGTTTGACCTGACAGAGTTGTCCTTCCATATAACAAATCTGGAAGGTAATTTGGTGCTGTCTCCATATTTGCAGAATGGTGGGTTCAACCAGAAAGAGAGAGAGAGAAGGTGACTGGCCCAGGTCACCCACCTGGCTTTGTGCCCAAGGTGGGACCAGAACTCATGGTTTCCCAGTTTCTAGCCTGGTGCCTTAACCGCTATACCAAACTGGTTCCCAGTTTATATTGTTATAGAAGATAAAACAATGAACATGGGTACTGTCAGAATACGTATTGCTTCACGGCAAGTCCAGTTCTGAGTATTTTTACCTACTCTGAAGAGTAAACAAAATCCAAGCCATTGGTTGGTTTATGCCTTGTGCTAAGCCTTGGTTTTAACCAAGGTTTGTTGAATGGGCTACAGCTGGCTGAGTCCAACTAATGCACTAATGCATAAATGAGTAATAGCTTAGTGTGCTGATGAACCATTTGTCTCCTTTCCAATATTCAGTGTCCCCAAACAAAATCCATCATATGCTGTAAAGCAAAGCTGACTGCTCTTGGGTTTGTTATTTGTTTATTTGGATTACCAAACTACAAATCAACTCTAGCATGCCTGGCATATTTCTTGAAAGTGAGTCCAGTGCCATTATGACAACCCTGTAATAGTTACAATCATACTTCACTGTCATTTAAAAACATGTAGTGTTGAATTGAAAATTGGAATGCAGCGAATAGCTTATTTTCAGAAAGACCATTAAATTCTCATAACTATCACTCACACTGTCTTGTTTTAATTTTCATTTGCAGTCTTATTGTTCACCTAATTATGTTATTCTCCCCTCCCATTTCTTCCTACAAATAACTGAATATCATTTACTTAGGTTATTGTGCATTTTGGCATATGACAGCCATAGTTAGGCCTTGATTGTGCCTGTGCTTCTGACACCTTGAGCTATATGAGACTCTGGAAGACAGCAGATCCAAGCAGTGAAGCTACCAACAAAGGTTTCTGCTCTATGGAGAGATGCCCAGGAGCTTTGGAGCTTTTGAAGGTAGATATTTGTCTATTTCTTTGTTTCTTCCATTTTTAAGGCTGCCGCTCATCAGGCAAGTGAGAGTAGCTTACACTGGATTAAAAACATCAGAGCACAAAATAACAAAGCCCTAAAAAACGTTTTGTGCCAAGGACAATTAACTCTAAGTACACACCTAAGCAGGTTTATGAGACATCCCAGCCTAGTGTCTGGGAAAGATAAAAGATATTCCATCAAAGAAGGATCCCTTTGAACATTCTTAGATCTAACTTTTGAAAAAAGAGGTCTGCAGAACTCCCCAGAACATTCTGATACTTACCCTTAGGGTGTGCAAAGGTCTTGAACGTGAATTCCTCCAAATTCAGAATGAGTGCAGAACAGAAGGTTGTGTGCAAGTAGCATTTGAAACAGCTTGAGTTTCGATGTAAACCCTTCGTCCTGCCCTCAAAATATGTGTTTCGAAGGTGGAATGCACAGGATTTGAAACATTTTCCATCCCCCTGGTTGTCTTTTTCATTTTCTAGACGTCCTTCTTTGCTTCTCCATCAGCTGTCACTCATCACCCAAGTTGACCATTGGAGGGAATGAAATCGGACTTGACCATTTTATTTCAGGAGACCTGTACTGCAGAGTCAGAAACCCTGAAGCAAACCAACACTGAACCCATTTGTAGATGATTTCACCTACTTTAAGTTACTCGTATCCTGGATTTTTCTGTAGCCGAACAAAACATTACCACGGATAGATCAGTTCCACCGTCTTGAAATATGAGTCTTCTGTAGTTGTCCTTTTGAACTCTGAAATCATTCATGTAGCTCAACTTTATCCTGGAATTAGACTGGTTGGAATTTTGATATTTACTTCATTCAGCTGCACAGTGACTCTGAGGGAGCCAGACCTTAGCCATTACGACTTTAAAATTTGTATTAATCAGTGATGCACATGAATTACAGAAAGGTGTTAGGATGACATCACTGAACTTCTGCTTTTACTAAGTGCAGCTGGAGATATTTCCTGGCTGACTATTAATTAGCATCACTAGTAGAAAATGAAGTCTAATTGAAGACATGTATTTAATGGCTTTCTCTTTCTCTCTGCGCCTCTGCAGCATCACACTTCTTTTTTGCCGATATCACTTCCTTGACTGATTATGTGCAATTGAGTTACTCTTCTGCTCTGCTTTACTAACCTATACTGAGTTAGTTCTAACAGCGACAATAATCATTCATTTTAATCATTCTGAGCTGGATAGGGATTATGAAATATTTAACTGAGTAATGGTTTTCAAGTAAATGCTACTGAAATGAGCGAGATTTTCTTCTAGATCAGTTGGTTTTAATGGAGTATTTCAGATACCAAGGAAAAGATTGGGGTACATTGGCACTATTTGATGAAGAGAGTTCCCAGCTCCTCTTGTACCCCATTTTGCTTGTTCTGTTCAGCTGCACCAACTATATATTTTAATCTTCCTAGGGACAAGTGTGTGTACATGTGCACGTGTGAATGTCTCTTTTCATGCCACCATTATTTACCCACATCTATTGGTGGGTTCTTGTTCCTTCTCTTTGAGAGCCCCAAGGTAGAGTATCACTGGTACCGTACTACATACATTTTTTTGTAGCAGCTTTTAGTTTATAGTGTTATAGGCGGGGGTGATGCAAATAAAAAGGAACAATGCTGTAAATGTTTTCGTGTGACAATTCAGAGGAAATTGTGATTTTTACTTCTCGAGATCCTTCTCGCTTTCATCATTCAACTGGAATTGTAGGTGTGTAGCATGAATACCTCCCCTTTAGAGTTTATACAGAGAGTCCCTGGGTTAAGAAGATCCAGTTTACGGATGACCCATAGCTCAGAACGGAGCCTATTGTAGCGAAATTCAAGTTAAATACACAGTGATTCAAGTTAAATACACACTGGTTCAAGTTAATTACACAATACTACTTATACAGTATAATGATACTGTTCCGGTTTACATACAAATTTGACTTAAGGACAGACCTTGGGAATGGAACTCGTTCTTAAACTGAGGACTACCTGTATAGGCAAACTCCATCAGGTGGTTCTTATTCTTTCTTTTAGGGTTCAACGTCATGCTTTCTCATTTGCTTTGATTTCCATTTGCCTTATCCTTTACCTTCCCAAGCTGTTGTGAGCAATAATTGCTTTTAATGGGTCTGAAGTGTCCATATTTTTTATTAAAGAGCTCTTTAGAATATCTAATCTAAAAATGACATCCCTCTGATCTGAGGTAGGCTTTTAAAAGAATGTGTCAGCTCTTGTTCCTCATCAAGTTCTTTAGAATAATATGAATTCATTATTGCCCTAATGAACTAGCAACAGTATTCTTGTTGCTAGTTGGATTTGCAGTTGTGAGGAACAAAATAATTCACTCATGTCTGATCAGACATATTATCCTTTTTGCCTCCATCTGACATTGTTTTTCCTAGACAATATTCTTTCTCTTCAATGCTAGAGGAGCCTTGTCATCCTTAAAAACTCGAATGGGAATAAGTCTGGAATCTGTTCAGAAAATTCTTCATTCTCACAAGCATCTAGAATAATTGACTGATTTACTATGAAATAATTCTTTGATTACCCTGTTGGCTATTAGCTTTTTTGAAGCCTAAATGACAATGGGAACAATGCATAACCTTCAGAAAGAAGGTTGGGGTACTACTACTACTACTACTACTACTACTACTACTACTACTATGCCATGTCATCCTTAACTGAAGCAGAAGCAACCATGAATGAAGTCAAAACCTGCAAGATTGCAAGTCTGGTGTCAAAACCAAAGCCCCAGTCCTTTTGTACATGCATGTGCAACAAGTACAAATGGGTGGGGCTTTGGTTGTGACACCATGGGCACCAGTTACAGATTTTGCCCCCACTGCCAGATGTCCCTGATCTGAAGCACCACATTAGTGGTTAAGAAATGTGTGAATTATTATAGTTAATTCCTTTATCTTCTTCTAGATGATGATGAAGATGATCCCACCTCAGATAGGATAGAAAGACATTGTTTAAATTCTTCACCATTTCTCTTGTTTCAGTTATTCTATACATTGTATTTTACTGTCCACAGGCAAACTAGAACTATTTTTTGTTCTAATACTACTTAAAGGAAGACCCTTTGATTAGTTTGTGTACAGTACATGTTTTCCTTTGTGAATCTATGTTAATGACTTAAGTGATTATTTCAGATAATCAGTTTTACTATTAATTGATGTTAATTACTCCATGATAAGAATCATATCCTCTGCAGAAAGAAAAGCTAAATCAGAGCTTAAATGAGAAGCAGAGGGCCCTTCCACTAGAATGACCTCTGTCAGATGAGAAATATGAGGAGCAGGGCTGATAAATAAGCTCTCTGTTCTTTATTATCATTATTCCCATCTTCCTTGCTTACCAGTTCCTCATTCTCCCCGAATATCCCCAAACTTAAGAAACCATTCTTCGTACACTTGTAGAATCCATTGATATTTTCTAGCGTTTCCTAAAACTTAGACCAGATTCACCAGTAAGATTACTCACATCTTTTGTGACTGGGTTATCTGCTGTTGGTGCTGTGGGTTATGGAGCAGACTATGGTGTTCATACTGTAATTAAGAGAAGATGATGGGAGTATGGGATATAACACACGTGCATATTCGCGAACCACATTATTTTTAAGTTCTCATCTGAGTCAGTGGTGGTCCAAAAGCCTATGTGGATTCCTCTATTTCCAAGCAAATCTAGGCTGCTAAATTGTTAAGGTTAGGAAAATCAAAGGACTGTTTTATGGTGATGCCTGTGATGGTTCTGATCTGCAACTACATTGTAGAAGCTCTGCAACAGTAGATGAATGCCATCCGCTGTGAAATTGAATTATCCTCTTTGCTAAAATACTGATACCGAGGATAATAAATTGGTGGTATTGCAGATCCCCATTCTATCGCCATTCATCCTGTTCAAAATCTTTATTGTGCTTAAGTGCCAGCAAAACAATCTTCCTTGGATTTGCATCCATTGTTTAGAAAGCATCAGTATGGTTCTTCCTGTTAGCATTTTAGTTTACAAGATTTTTCATTGCTGTAGAGTTAATGCTGTGCCTTCCTGCGTTTTATTTGGCATGTAATGGTTGCCAATAACTTGCATGATTATATTCCTATGGCTGGGAATTCTGGGAGTTGTAGTGTACCCCATTTGGCAGGTAGAGGTTTGGGATGGCTCTCTTAATGTATGGGTGCAGTTGAAATCATCAGTATGGTTCTGGGTGGAGAGAAATGGATCCTTTCCATTCTGGTGACATGCTGATAAAGCAATAGGTTTTAATTGTTTCTGGAAACCATACTTACTGATTTCATACATATATCCTTTAATTTGTGTGGTTTAAGGAAATGGAAAGATTATTGATATGTTCTGGACTCCTTCCTGTCTTAGCTGATGGTCTGGCCAAGCCAGGATGGGTCAGAGGTAGAGGTAATAAATTCTCCTTGAGAAAAAAGTGTTTTGCAGAAACACTCCAAGAAATTTAGCCATCACTTCTTTAAAAGCAATAAAATGGTAATATAGTCAATTTTATGTATTTCTCATTATTTTCCAAATGTTCCATTCTGGGATAAAATTGAGCATGTGGTGGTGGCCCAACTCAAAATACAGTTGAATGAAAAGAATTGTTTATGTCCAAAGTGCAGTATGGCTTCTGGACTACTTTTAGTTTGATCTACATTGTGAAATGAATAAAGGAATATGATCTATTTGGTCTTTCAGACTGATAGTTGTATTCAGTGTCCTCTGGATTTCCCAGGTTTAACTGGATGCAAACATTGTTACTCCACTCATATACAATCCTTAGTGCTTGGTTGCTTCCAAAAGAAGGTGATAGGAATGGTCTCCCACCATGCATTTCATCTTGTCTTCCATACTAACAAATGTCGATACAAAACCACCAGTTTGGGTTATCTGGAAATTATCACCATTATATGGATGTTATCTAATGTACATTTCCTTTTTCATGTTGGTTGTAGAATTTCTAAACCACTGCTTGTTCTTGGTTTCAAAGTGGAGTTTAAGCAAAATTAACCTTAATTTCTACTCAGTAACACATGGTTGGTTCTGGAGTTTCAGCAGATAGTAGTTCATTATAATTGTGCACATTCATCTGTTAGCAAGTAACATTAGTCTATGTTGCTCATAAGTTCATAATTTGCAAGTAACATCAGGTCTTCAGTTGAAGGACACATCTCTCAGTAACAAGAAGAGCATGGAGAATCCATATTGTTTGGCCATCCATTTCCCTGTAGTAGGTATGACATTCAAAGGAAGACAGACATTTGACAATATTAAAACCTGTTTCAAAGTCAAATTAATATATGTAATGATTTTTCTCAGAATGTAATGATTTTAGGACATCACCAAAACACAGGTTTGAATAAAACATTCTTCTCATTGCATTTCTAACAAGATGAGGATTTGCTCATTCCTCTTCTACACAAACTCAGTCGGGTCCAATAAATCTAAAATTGTATTTTTTGTGGAATAAGTGATATACAATATATGCTCCATGTGGAAAGGATACTCAGATGCTGTGATGTGTCTATGCCAACAAGGTTAGAATTGTTCCACCAGTGTTCCCCCCCCCTACATTCTATGGACATGAAAGCTGGACTTGGAAGAAATAGAATAGAATGAGCATTGACACCTTTGAACGTTGGTGTTGGAGAAGACTTTTAAGGATACCATGGACAGTTAGGGAAATGTCCATAGAATGAATCAATCAGTATTTCTCACACAAAGCACTAAGGATCAGCCTTTGCCTATCATGTTTTGAACATATCATATCTGTAGAGACCCAGTTCACTTGAAAAGTTCATAGTGCTTGGAAGAGTTGAAAGAAAAAGAGAAAAGAATGGCCAAGAGCAAGATGGATGGATTTAATGATGTCAGCAGTGAATGCACCACTGAGAGATCTAAAAGGCCAAGTTGAAGAGAAATCATTCTGGAGACAGGCTATCCATATACTTGGCTAAGAGTCATCACCAACCTGATGGCTCTCAGTCAATCAATCATTCAATGCCACATATTAAAACAAACAGGAGAAATAAGTAAAGAGCAAGAAAAAAAAAATATGAATCATTTTAGGAAAAAAAAACAAATTATCAAGATTGCTGGACAATTAATCATCTCATAGTGATAGCAATTGCAAGAGATTTGGCAGTCCTCTGGAAGATATTTGCTAATCTGTCAGCTGAAAGGAAGCAAGCAATATCCTTATCTGAGCTTACATATCTATGAGTCCGAAGAAGTGTTACTCCTTCAGTGCACCATGTTGTGTAAAAGGGCATTACAACAGGACATGTGAAACAGTTTCTATTTTGTTTCAAAGGAAGCCATCTAAAATGTGGAAGGGATTTCTCGGTATTTATGCTTTCTTACATCTGTAGAAATACTACTTGATCAATCAAAGGAAAATTATCTAAAAAAAATCATATATGATTGTGTGATCGCCAAGACTTAAAAAAAGTTGATAATAGTCAAGCCTTTAAAGTATGGAAAATATTAGAGGAACTAAAACATCAGGATTTATGAGAGGCTACTTTGAGCCACAGCGCATGGCTACAAAGAACATCAGTGGTTCTTTGAGAAGGTGGGGGGCAGGGTATCATTACTAAAAAAAAAAAAGTTTGGCTCCTCCCTCTGAATATTTCATGGGGGGAAATCTCAGCACCTCGACATGGAAAGTACCAACCAGGCAGGTAGCTTCTGTTTGTAGTGGATGGTTCTGCAAGTACTTGGATGTCAAACTACATAGGGCCTTATTGATCAGAGCAAGGACTTTAAATTGCACACAGGAACCTATTGGTACCTAGTACAGAACTTGCAATACCCATGTTAAATGTGAAGAGTAGCTCTTACCCACCAAGCAGATGGTTACATTTTGCAGCAGCTGCAGTTTCTGAGTAGTCTTCAAAGGCAGCCCCACACAGAATACATTGCAGTAATCTGAACAGAAGGTGACAAGTTATCGGTTATTGTTGACAGGGCCTCTTGGATTAGTATCATTATCACGGATCAGAATGTTCTATCTGATAAAGGAAAAGACTTTAAAGGACTAGACCCTCCCCATCCTGAGCAATTTTTGCTGTCTAGTTGAAAAGCTGTACAGTACTTTTAAAATAATAATAATAATAAAGGGATAGAGAAGTAAAACAGTCATTTCATAATGTTTACAGAATCCTTTGATGGGGTGTTGCTTGTCCTTTCATCCCATGGAAACACCACTCAGATAAGTGATGTTGTCAGTTTGTGTAAAACAAGCATAGCTAGTTTCATCTGACAAATGTTGGAAGGTATGTTAGCATATGCCCCATAGAATACAAACTGGGATTGTCTGCCAAGTGAGATGAAGTCTGCTTTGACAGATCTGTTAACGCTGAGAGAAGATCTGAATAAACGTTGCAGAACTGAATTATGGGTGGCTTTTAAAATATCCTACACTTTTAAAAACAAACCATCTGCTGTTGACAGATGTACTACTTCCAGTGGTAGAATTCTGGTGGTTTTTGGTAAAATACCACTTTTTGTTCCATTTTATCATTCTAAAGACTGGACTTGGTTGTGATAGTTGTTGCTGATTTCATAGCGTATCTTGCAAAGGTTGCACATTAACAAGGCCAGTGCAATTGCAATTTAATTGGCAGATTAAAAATAATTTAATGAAAACTTGGATGATAGTAATACCAGTACATCTTCTCTGTGGACAATTATGCAAGGTTATGGTTTTGAAATAAAGAAATTTGTTTATTGTGGGGATTTCTGAAACAAGCAAAAAACAGATATGCAAATTTTATATTAAGGTAGCAAATTAGGGAAAAATTACACACAATGTTCGTTTTTCACTATGGGGAGGAGCAATGATCCTATATACTGGTGAAAAACTGCTTGGCTTGGTTTGTATAATATGCTTAAGCTGGTTACTGAATGAGCTGGAGGATATCCTCAATGTGCAAGGTAAAAACTAACTAGGCTTTGCATGTTGTGTGAATCCACTTGCTAGGTCTTTAAACGAACCTAGTGAAGCATATTGGATGAACCTCTCACGAAGCTTGGAAACCTTGGTGGGAGGAGAAAATTGAAGGGTCTTAGAAGTGCAAGAAATCTTTTAGCAGTTGCCCTTGAGATTATATGGACACAGTCTAGACTGTGTAAAGGATAAGATAACAATAGTATCATGAGATGACCTTCTGTGGCCCCTCAGAAGGTCAGGTGAATCAGTTGTGGTCCCTAACTCTTCAGATGTTATCTGTTTGACTTTTCCCCTAGCAATCCGAATAGGAGGCACTCATGTCAAAGAACAAGTCTTTTAGAGTCCTCATTAATAATATTTGTTAGAAGGAAGGTTAAAATCACAACACAAGAATTCCATTGAGTACTTTACTTTTAAACGAGGCACCAGTATCTAGACAATTTATGATGGCAAAATCCTCTTCTGTTTTCTCATGCTATTGTGATAGTAAGAAGTCTGCCAACTCTCACATTACCTGCCTCTTTGAGAGTATTCAGAACATATAATATTTGGGCCAAAGTAGATGTTGTGATGGAAATGAAGAATTGTAGTCCCACTACATAAGGCCTGGTGATGCCTGCTGATATGGGATACTTAACCTTTCTCCTGCCTTTTCCTCCTCTCCCCAGCTGAATTTTCTTCCAGTTTTGTAGCCTGGCTGAGGAGAGATAATGAAAAGACCACAAATGGCAAAAACAGTCTTAACGGGCATTTCTAGTGAAGAATAAGCACTTAGTTTGAATATCCCTGTCTTGCACATTGATCCTGTCTCAGTTTTGCCTTTCAAACCATTAGCTTCCCCCACATTAGTCTCAGAGCCCACTAGATGTGTCAGACTTCAACTCCCATGCATGATGAGAATTCTGGGGGTTGAAATCTAAGATATCTGAAAGACCTCCAGTGAGAAGAGGTGATTCTGTTGCCCTAAATGGAGGCAATTTGGGAGGGGGGGGGGAGAACAGTTTGGAGTATTGGAAGACCATGATTGAGATGGTCAGGCAGCTGCCACATGAATTACATATTGATGTTCTGTAATTAAAAGCTGGAGGAGCAAATTTGGTGAACAGTAGCTCAAGAAACTGCCCAATATTTCCTGGATTCATCCCTGATTTTCAGGAACCAATCTAGAAGTGATATAAATCCAAAGAGAATGGTTTTCCTTGGGTTTACTTAAGTAAACAATGCCCAAGAATATTGGGATCAAGAGTAATTCCAGGCTTATATTCTGTGGTTTGCTGTAACTTGTAAATGTAGTAAAGCTGCTGTGATAATTTGTCAGTCTGGGTTCTGGAGAAGTGATGTTGAAAGCTCTAGTTGTTTAACTTTTCAGTGCAATGGGATGTTCTACCATGATCTACTGCTGACTGTGAAGTGACAATTTGTTGGCTCCTACAAGACCATTGTTTGTCTCATTAATACCACTGGAACAAATTATCACTTCACAGCCTAGAAATGTGTAGTAGCAGTGAAGGTGATTGATATAACAAGTTCAAAAAATAATGATAAAATATACATTCCAGTAGACAAGTACTTCAGAGGCAATTAAGTGTGATTCCAAAGAGGATTGCCAGAACCTTTTTCTGTAAAGTACATGACTGAAGATGTTATGATTTACTTTACTTTTATTATTGTTCATTATTTGTATAATAATTGAGAAAAAGCAGTTGGACACCTGAATAGCTGAGAAAGAAGAGAATATAGGAATTGGGCATTATAACAAGTGAGACCCTAGCATATCTAGCTCAGTATTATGAAGACCATAAATAATCAGCCTGATGTTTTCCAGATATTTTGCAGTTCAACTGTATCAGCTTCAGCCAACATGACCCAGAACAAAAGATGATGGGAACTAATTGGATATATCCAGTTGGATATTGTCAGTCGCCACACAGCAAGGAAGCAAGAACTACACATATTTCAGTAATATATCTTCAATGCTAATCTTAGGGTATATACAGAATCTTGGAAGCTATAAGAGGAATTTCTGACCTTTATTTAGAATGAGTCAGCTAAGGCAGAGTCTCTTTGAATCTTTGAAATACTTCTTCCCAGGTTTCTGGCCATTTGGGCTGAGTTGCTGTTCATGAGATAAGGTTCCAGTGAAATCACCTTCTCTCTCTTGATTATTTATCTCTGCTATCCTTTCCATTCTTTTCCCAGCCTCCCTAGAGTCTCATAGATATCAGTCTTCGATGCTGACTATAATGGCGTTCCAAAATTTTGAACTAGGATTTTTTTCCCAAGCTTTATCTGAAGATACAGGGGACCTTTTCAGTGGAAATCAAGTGTCCTGCTGCTGAACTATGACAGTACATGGCTTCATTTGCTGGGCAAACCATACCATTTAGTATTTTATTCTTTGTCTCACTTGGGATCTGGATTTAGATGTCTTTTTGAAACCAACAGTGGTGGTTGAGTTTGTCAGAGTTAATCACCTGAATATCTTTAGTATGACCATTGCTATTTATAATTCAGAATGGCTATAGTTGATGTGGCAGACTTTTATGGATGAGAAGGACTTAGAGTTATGAAACGTATCCTTCAACCAGTTGCTTGCCAGCAGGAGTGGGAGCGTATTCTACTATTGTGTCCATTCAGCAGGGTTTCCCGTGTCCTCCTTTCCTTAAGGAAAAGGAGTGAATCTGGATATGTGCTTTGGGTGCCAAAAGCCCCAGGTTTGATACCTTACTTTTCTAAGCAGGGTTGGTTGTGGAAAAGAAAGGCGAGAGAGCCGCTAGAGAGTCACTGATATTCAGTGGCAGATGGTTTGATTAGCAATGTGGTACGGAGCAGCTTCCTGTGGTCTAATGATGCCTTAGCCCATTGATATGGAAGTATAACATTTACATTTGGTTTATACGTAAAGACCAATTCACAGATATAATCTGGAAATTAGCTGTATGATCACCAACACTGATGCGAGTAGAATCCTGGGGACCATTAAATAATCAATATATTATAGCCTTGTATGTGCTTTAAAGTGTTTGCAAAGAGCAATAGGGGCTATTTTCCTTCTGCTTCTGTTTCTTTGGTTTCAGCTCTGTTTTTTTGACTGAAAGCATTAAAGAAAACTGTTACTAGAAAGAAGTGCCTTTTAAAATATCTGGTGCGTGGAATCTCTTTTTAATTTGAAACATTGTCAGCTGTAATATTTAACTTGAAATATAATAATGTTTACCTCAAAAGACACCGCCCCCCAGGAATTGTACATAAGTTTATATAAAATGGGCCCAATTTTTAAAACATACTATGTGTGGAACAATCATTACACTCATCTTATAAATCAGCTTTTATTGCTTATTGCATGTCATGTAACTGAACTACTAAAATGAAAATCCAGCTCCAAGTTACTGAGGATGGCTAATTTAGGTAAATTGCAAAATCTTTCATAGTGATGTAATCGGTAAACCCCTCTATATGACCAGTGTGGTTAAAAATATATGATTTTTAAAGAATAATAAGTTTGTTTTATGCTCGACTTATTAAAGCAACACCCTTTTTATTAATAAGCAATGCAGATAACCAGCAAGGTTATATATTGAACAGTGTTTTCTCTAAGAACAGCTCAGTTTCAAGGTTGGAAGAGTTCCAGTGGTTAAAACAGTATCAGAATACTTCCCGCATTGTCAGAACACCACATTTCAAAAGTGAAACAACTGTTTTAAGCTCAAAATGGGGTTTTCAAGTGCAAAATATATCAAAATACAGTACTTTGCACAATTCTAAAAAGGGCACTTAGGAAGAATGAGAGCTCTCCGGGGTCCTGAAAAGGTTACTTGTTCTTAATGGTTGATACACAATTTTAAGACTCCTGCTATCTTTCCTTCTTATATCTTTAAGCCAGAATTGGGTTTGGACTGCTTTTCCATGAGGGGGCTGCCCTCTTTAAAGTAGAACATATAACCACCTGTCTTACAAAAAACACCAAGGCCCTATTTTTAACCTATTACACAGAGACAGGCTAAAATCTACCTTCTTGTTGTATATAATGTTTCTGGGTGAATAGAATTGGGCTTCCTGGTCCCAATCTAATTGGTCAGATTTTCTGAGAGCGCCCTGTTGTGTAGGGTAGGCATAAGCAATTTTGTACACATGTAGAACTTACATGCACACTAGCTGAATTTTGAAGAAATTAGTACTGAATAGAAACTAGCTGCAAACCCAAAAGCAAACTTGTTTCTTGATCTACATGTTGGTTCTATGTTGCTGTTTCTCTAATTCATTTTAAATTATCGGTGACTGGCCCAAGCATCCAGTTATCTTCATGACAGAGTGGTGTGTGAAATCTGGCCTGTATTCTGAGATGTCTTCCCAGGGCTGAAGTCGCAAATACAGTATTTATGTCAAGATTCTGTTTTTATAGCTATGATCCAGTGACTTTGAAATTACTGCTCAAAGGGATTCCATGCAGTCCTGAAATGCCCTCCCATCTATTGCTATTTTGTGACCCTTCATTTAAGAAACAGTTTATGAGGGTGAGAGAGAATGTGATTAACTGTAGTCTGAAACACAACTTCTGGCCTCTTTTAATTTTGGAAGTGCCTAAGCCATCTGTTGTTTTGAAGCAGAGAGATTTAGTAATCAACTACAGCAGTAAGAAGGAACTTAAGAAGGGGTATTAATTAAGAAACTTGGTTGGACTTTGGTATCTCCTAGCCTTAAGTTCATGCCACTCCAACAATTCTATGGGACAATTGGTTTCAACATCAAGTTTAATCTAACCAGATACTATTCCATTGGACTGAATCTTTAACTTACAGTAAGGAATTTATATCTGGAAGCTTTCATAGTCTGTCTTTGCAAGGTTATGCTTTTTTTTTTTTTTTTTTTGGTCTTGTTATTGTGTGGGAATCACATATCCAAATATTTATTTATTTATTTATTTATTTACTTACTTACTTACTTACTTACTTATTTGACTTGTCCCCTCCCATCTCCCCACAACGGGGGACTCAACAAACTAAAATCGGAAATACATAATTAAAAGATTATAAAAACCAGAGTTACAAAGATAAAGATAAAAAGGCTAAAAACTCCAAGAGGCCAACAGAGGCCACACCAGGCCGCTAAGGGGCCAGCCAACCCCATTTCTGGTATCCTCCCTCCCCACCCCAGGCCAGATGGCAGAGCCAGGTCTTCAAATCCCTCCGAAAGGCCTGGAGTGAGGGGGCCTGTCTCACCCCCGGTTTAAATACATAGGTTTAACTATAAAATGTATTTTGAGACTTCACATTTTTGCTCAATGTTCATACCAAGCTGCATTAAAAAAGGCATATCAAATATGTTTCAGCTATGCCTGCTGGAATAAAAATTGGTTAAGTATTATTAATCTGAATAGGGGCACCTTCTATTTTCTGAGGCCTGTGCTCAGAAAAATCACTGCTCACATTTTGTCTTTTTTATTATTATTACTATTTTGCTACTGTGAGTTGCTGACATTGTCTGTGTTCAGGATTTATGTACTTCTTTGGGAGTTTCTAAAAGTTAAATCACTGTGCTGAGGCAAATAGAGGCCCATGCAAGTTTACGAAGGTACTCTAAGCCATCCATTTGATGTGTCTCCTCTAAGAAAGTCTACTCATATGAACTATTGATATAACATTATAGAACAACTTCATTTCTACTGTATCTATGAGCAAAGGAATAATAACTTCCTTACCTCTTAGATTAGTGAAGGGTAGTCTTGTGTAGGGAAACAAATATTACTGGCAAATGCATCCGTTATTGTATTTCATCTCTTCATTCTTAAAAAAAATCTCGAGAAAGAGTGAGAGAAGGGAAGATTGTGACCAGAGTCTACATTAAAGCTATACAGTATGTAATATTTTAGAACCAATCTGGTAGGAGTGTTGCTGTAATATTCTGGGGCCAGACTTGGTAGAGGTATCTAAAATAAATCCAGTGCATCTTGGGCTCAGTCCTCCCAGAGGAGATTTTGTGATATTTTGGGACCAAAATTAGTGGAGATATCTCTAAATTTCCTTATATCAGTTTTGATACAGAGATCTCTAGAGTGGGGATCAACTGAAAGATTTAGGCTTCTAAATGCCTAAGTAAGTATATAAGTTTATTGTTATAACCAGTAAGCCATAACAATGTGACATACATAAAATATAATAAAACAAAATAATGATAAGATGGATAGAATAGAATAGAATAGAATAGAATAGAATAGAATAGAATAGAATAGAATAGAATAGACAAAAGAGTTCTAGATACAAAGAGGTCAAAATAAGATAAGGCCAGAACTATGATTAAGAACTTAAAAATTTCTTTTTGACTTTAAATGATGATGAAGCAAAAGAAGCAACCAGACTACTAACAGTTGTAAACACATCTGCAAGAAGAAAATTTAACAATTCAAGATCCAAGCCCTTGGATTACTTACCATCAATAATTTGGCCCTAATCTCAGTCTAAATGGGGCATGGAGGGAGTAGTAAATAATTGACCCCTCTTCAAAGTAGTCCAGACCAGGAAACTAAAACCAAGAATTTTTATATAAAAGAAAGAGAGAGAGAGAGAGAACAAGAACGAGAGAAAATTTATTGTAGGGTTATAGTAACAGAATCTTGCAAGTCTGAAAGTGCTTCCCCCTACTTGCTTTAACATTTCAGAGAACTAGGGAGGGTCAATTCTGAGATGCTTTCTACACACACACAAATGCCATTCCTGCTTTGGACTCAGATTTCTCTAATCAGACTGCTGTCTATGCTGTGGCTCTTCCTCCTGTGTCTCAACAGTCCATTACATTAATATCCTCCACTTGACCAGCACCACAGGGACAGAGACACTTACAAAATCTCCCTTCAAGATATGTTGAAGGCATAGTCTGCAGATAAACTCTTTTCTCAGTGGGACCCTGGTAATATTAACCAGATACTGGGAGAAGCCTCTTAGTTTTTTATAGTAATGAAACCAAGATGAAAAATTGGGTGTCTGTGTTACAGTAGCATCCTTATTGCCATCCCTTTCAAAAAGCCTATCTGTAATATTTTCTCTGTTCCAGGAGCCGAGTGTCCCCAACTGGGGGCAGGTAGGGAATACATACGTAGGATAGGAGTCAAGAATTTGGTGTGTTGATTCCCAACTCTATAATGGAGAAAACAAAAGCTTGCAAGGTGGGATTCCTGAATGTTTTCTAGTTTCTTATAATTCCCCAACAATGCAAGTTGTAGCCTAATGGTGATGGTAGGTAATTCTGCCTCATTCCTTAGGTAAGGGGTGCCCTTGGGGGAGGTCCAGAATCTTCATTATGAAGTTATTTTGGACTAATTAGGCAATAACCTTCTCATCTCACCCCCAGGTCTCAGCCCCATACAACATCTGGGTTATTACCTTGCCCTAGAATATTTTAAGTGTAGGGGCTACCAGCTACTCTCCTTTGGAATAGAAAAAGACTTCAGAATAGCCCCCACTATGCATTGGGCAGTTGCTAAAATGGTGGATAAATATGTTTTCCATATAAGGGACATATGAAAGATGATACGTAGATACTTAAAAGAAGGGCATTGCTATTTGTGGGGCATTCATTGTCCATCTTTGTCTGATACCACTTCTATCAAAGACCACTACTTTGGTTTCATTATAATTTATTGGCAATTTTTGCCTTTCACAATAATAAGCTAATCTGGTCAATAATCACTAAAGCCACTTTTGGTACAGGAAATGAGAGCCATGTGTTCAGCATACAGTAAAACTGAGATTTTCCATCCGCTGTGAGGGGGTGAAGAAGCTTCATGGCCATTACAATATAATTAATATAAGAGTTGAATAAGAAAGTAAACAGCCCTGTTTGGCTTCTCTCTCCAAAGAGATAGGATCCTTGTGGACCCATTCTTATCAATATATCAGTACATAGCTCAATTATTAGTTCGAGAAGGCAGCTGTTGATTCCTGTCCTTTCAAGTTTCTCCTATAATCGAGACCTATCAATTGAATCAAAGGCAGAGTTAAGGTCAATGAAGGTGACATAGAGTTGTTTTACATATACAGTGGTGTATTTCTGAATGCAAGCCTTCATAGTGGTGCCGTGATCTACTGTGCTGTGTCCTTTTGAAAATCCTGCCTGTTCTGGATGGAAATGCTCTGTTTCTTCTTCCCAATTTATTCTTCTTCTAATTTATTCAAAAGATGTTGGGTGTAAAGTTTACACAACATGTCTAGCAAACTAAATGGATGGAAATTGGCAGGTTCCTGACTGTTGCCCGTTTTGGAGATGAGGTATATAATACTTTGTTTCCAGTGGGGAGGTACAACACATTTTTGTCTATATTTGAGAAAAGTCTAGTCAGGATAGGAACCCACCAGGAAATATTCATCTCTAGAGGCATTGTATCCTCTCCAAAAAAATTTTTTGAGGGCCAGGGCTGAAATCTGCTGCTTATACGCAGATTTCATAATATCAAATATACTACACTAGTAGTATATGTGAGGCTGTTAGGAGGTCTTAAGCCTTGCAAAATTTAAGGCTTTTGTTCTACACTTGAAAGTACCTGCTCAGACTGAGTCGTGGCCCCCTCTACTTTTAACTAGTCAACAGTTCATTTTTCAGGGAGGGATTTAAAACTGAGGCTATGAAAGGACACACCGTGTCATCAATCTCTACTAATCCTGTTTGTCACTAATTCTTGCTCTGCTGTGATGGGCGTGTTCGGCTCTTCAGCAGATTCTTTTTGCTGTTGTTTCCTATCAGGTGCCAGAGAGAGGACATCTTCACTCTGAATTGGCTTCATGGCCATTCTTTTAAAATGATCAGGAGTAAAATGGTTGGAAATCAGTAAATGGCATTTTGCTCCATGTGAAAGATCCTAGCATTTCAGATAATGCCCCTTCTTCCATTTTACTTCCTATGAATAGGAGAGTAGAATGAGAAGCAGAGGATATTTTGACTCAATCCAATTCTGACTTTTCACAACCCAGCAAGACTAATTTCCATTGATAATAGAAGTAATTTATAAGGTTTCCAGGGAGAGCAATTTTTGCTCTGGTGCAAAATTTATCTAAGGGTTGGAACTTGCAAATTCACCTCAGCCACAATGTAAGGGGGTAGGCTAATGCTATAAAACTGAATCTAGCAATGCATTTGCAATGAAGAGAGAAGTAAAAGGAAGGAGAGGTAATTTGCAAGCTAATTTATATGCTTGAAAATAAATTTCATCATACGCTGAGGATAACAAACCTGTTTTCCCTGTGAATGTAATTACTGAAGCTGAGCCAAGTGGAGATTGAGTAGAACGTATTTTTGTGTTGAGCATTGTCATTGATGATTACCATAAATATTCCTATAAGCTCCTACTATTTGAGTAAACCTATTAATGACCTTTTTTAAAGCTAGTGATGATTTTTATTATCAGAGCATTTCAGCCATACTTTCCAGTGTAATGAGTTTGTTCTTGGGTTCCATGAGATTCAACCTGAATAGATTATTTAGCTGTGTAGAAATATTTAATGCCAGACCATTCTTCCATCCACTATATGGTCAGCTTTAATTTTGGCAATAGGTTGGGGAGATGGCAGCAGCTTTTGAGGGGGCACGAGATACTTATGACCACTAGCTATCTGCCTCCCACATGCACATATCAAGGTATTTGGGATGAAGATAAGTGACCTTGAGTCTACATGTTATGCATTCCTAGTTTATAAGAACCTTGTAGGTGGTCCAGACCTCTTGGAAATCTACTTCAGGTTGGGCTGCATTGAAGCTTGAAAGAGTTACTAGACCTGATATGTATTCTAGTCATGGAATCTAGCATGCAATTTGGGAATATAAGTAATAAATATTATTGTAGAATTTGGCTGTCATTAAGGGAAATATCTGGCCAAGGGCCCTTCATCCTTGAAACTGGCTTCTGTACCAATTCAATTACATCCTCCCTCCACTTCTATTCCCCCAATACTGGCAGAATTATTCTCACAATAAGACATCAGTTAGTGACAGACTGCTTTATCAACATATTTTCGTATTTAAGAGCTAGAACATATTAGCTTTTTTTTTTCCTTTTGCCAAAGACACTTTTCTCTTTATAATTCTAGTGTTCTAGAATTGAGCAATTACTTTTTCTCCCATCTAGTCCCTCTTATATTTATTGCTGCCCCTGGCATTACTAAAATAAAACCATTCAATTGCAAACCTTTCCAGGCATACATTTAATACTAACCTTGTTAGGGCCCAAGAGAGATGGGACTGAAAGGTACCATTTATTATATCAAGGTCAGAACTGTGGTTCCTGGATGGGCCAACAATGCTTCTAGGTAGCGTCTGAAGATCCCCCAAATTAAATAGGATTTATTTTCACTTTTTAAAAAATGAAATAGCTACTAAATCTCTTTAGTATTCTCAAATGAGGTCTCATAAAATTTAAGGTAGGAACCTGTAAGAATCTTGAGATATTGTGAAATTTCATCTATCAAGACTTGTAGTGATTGTGAATGTTTGCCAGGGTGATGGTGGTGGTGATTGAATCTTAATTCATTTTATTATGCATATTTCCTTATGTTTTGATTGGGAAGAGAGCTGTTTTTGATTAATTACCATTCAGTTGTAAGACCAAAACCCAATTGTGTTTAACATAAATTATGGTTAGTTTGAAAAACTGTCAAGTATGGTTTCAGTATACTGTGGTTAAGACCTGGAGTCTAACTTGGTTCAGATGTAATACTTGCCTGCTGTAGGTTGCTTTTAAAAGTCACTATAAGAGAATAAAGGTATAGACCTGCCTATAGCTGCCCCTTGGGATAGCAATATATGTGGGCATCACAGGATCAGCTTATGGTCTATCAACCAAATTTAGTTTAATATGCTACTCCTAAACCCTCCCTTTCTTGCAGATATTGTCTGGAGTTCTGGACGGTTGTATTTCTTACATTTTAGTAGAGAACCCCATTATACTTGCTAGGACTTAAAGGTGTCCTCAACTTAGGACCACTTGTTCAGCGACTGTTCAAAGTTACGATGACATTGAATGAGGGGGACTTACAACAGGTCCTTGGGGTTTGGGCTGTTGCAGCATTCCCACGGTCATATGACTGTGATCCAGGTGCTTGGTGCCCTGCTTGTGATTATGACATCACAGTGAGCTATGGTCACATGATTGCAATTTGTGACGTCCCCTGCCAGCTTCCCACAAGCAAAGTCAGTGGGGAAACCGGCAGGAAATCAGAAGTCGCAATCACGTGAGGTCCCTGCTTAACAACCTGCACATGATGCCACACTTTACAACTGCATCTCTTAGTGACGGCAGTTCCAGTCCCGATTGCCGACATAATCTGAGGACTACTTATACTTCTACAGAAACATATTTAGGGAAACCCTGCAAGCCACAGTATTGTATTCACTTTCATGAAATAATGTCCCATTTACTTTGCCCAGTTTTTTTCATGTATATGCGCCTTGACTGTTCAACTTGTTACGTCTGCTTCAGTGTAATATTTGCACTTAGTCTTTCTCTGATTTTAATGGGTAGTTATCTTCAGAATTACCCATTTTGAATTCTGCATTTTTCATTCCGATGCTTCTTTTAATTTATATAATCCCAGGAGGAACGACAAGCTCTGACTGTCACTTTTCGGAATAGATTCCTGTTCTGCCTCCTTATACAGCAAAATTGTTCTGTGAAAAACTTTAACTGAGAGAAGTCTGTTACGCTCAATCTGAGATTTGATTATCACCGTTAAATTAGATTACTTGTTCCTTATCTTCCTATGCCAGATTGCAGTAATGTTGAGAGATCTTGACAGATAGATGTTTCGTTTTCTGTTGTTCTGTGGTCAGATAAAGGTTTTTGTATTCAGAAGATCTTCCTTTCTGCATTGCAATCTTCTGAGAAGTAATTTTTCATGTTTTTTGTTTAGAATTAACATATTTAAAGATCTTGACTCACCAGCATGAAATTAGTGATCAAGAATTATTGAAGTAATTAAACTCTGTTAAGAGACAGTGTATTCTCAAAACAAGCATCTTTGCAAGGAATTTGTATTACCTGCAAACTGCGTCTATGTGTATGCGTGTTTTTAATGCTAATTTGTCTTCTAATAGGCCCAATTAAAAAAAAAATAGCGCAGAGAGAGCGAAATAAGTCTGAACCAGTACTCTAGCATAACTACTTCCATATCAGATAGTAACTGATATTACTCTGGTGGTGATAGTGGTTTATTTATCAAGTCCTAAAGTTCAAGGTTGAGGAGAGTTTGACTTCCAGAGAGACTGCAAAAGAAAACAGTGACAGGGAATGAAGAAAGAAGTATCCAGGTATTGGTTCTTGAAGGGACATCTTATCACTATGACCTGTTCATATGAAAAACAGGTCATGGAGCGTCTGTAATGATACCTGATAACACACACACACACACACAATTAAGTGGGCTGGGTCCTAATCTGTTCCTCCGCTTCCTAGTGGACAGAGCAATGCTCCTGAAGCTAGAAATCATTTCAGTGATAATGGTGAAATTCCCATAAGTAGGGCGATAAGACAGTCCAGAAGAGTTTGTAGAGTGGAACACGCAACGTTCACAATGATCCCGCCCATGGTCCACAGCTTCCCTGCTTTCCCGTGCTTCCATGAAATGCCATGGAAAGACATCCACAGGGAACCTTTCCTGGGAGGGGGGCCTTTTTCAGAATCTGTCGTTGCTCTTAAAAGAACAGTTGGAAAACTGCTCCTTCCCCTGGCGATTCTTTTTTTAATCATTCATCCCATTTCTCTGCCCATAGATTTGGGGGAGGATTTTTAAAGACCATTTGTGCCCAGCATTACCTCTGCTGCAAGCAGATGGCGGGGCTGCTGACAGAAGACAGGGGAGACAGGAGAAGCCACATGGCAGCTGTTCCTAAGGGAACTGAGCAGTGCCACCACATCTTTCCATCTGGGGTCGCTTTGAACTCTGTGAAAGAGGAGTTGGAAAACGCTCCTAAACAGACTGTACAGAGAGCACAATGTATCATGATGTGTGGCTCTGTTATCAGCCTGCTTATCAGAAAAAAAAGACATTTCAAAGGAGAAGCAGCTTTCCCCCCTCAGATACATGACAGTTCTCACCAGATGTTGCATCTAATTACCTGAAATAATGAGATCCTGCCTAAGAAGAAAAGTTGCAGAAGGAGGGCTCCAATTAACTGATGTCTGTGATAAGCAAAGCAGAGGTAACGAAGGTGGATCATACTGGAAACTTCTAGAAGCCTCCAGGAATGTCCTCTCTGCAGTTTTCTCTTTGCAAACAAGCCTTCCCGGAGATTTTGAATCCTTCCTTTCAAATAAGATTGGTCAGTTACTAAATGTAGAATCTTAAATAGACTGAGAATAGGGACAATGTCAACTGGAGCCTTACACGAATGAAAGCTGCTGACTGCAGGAAGCAACCAGCTGCCTTCTGGATACGTTTGACTTCAGATCCTGTCAGCCCCAACCCATGTGGCCAAGGCACAGTTGGAGTAGCGGTCCAAAATAGTAGAAGGATAATGAGTTTTATAGCCTTGGCAGAGACAGGTAACCTTCTGGGTGGAGTGCCTTTACAAAATGGCTGCTATGGGATAGTCTTTGCCTAACCCCAAAATGGCTGCTTTGGTGAGCCCAGCCATCATACCAAAAATAAGATGTACCTGAAGGTGAAGTGATGTGACTGTTCTCCAGCTTTCTAGCCCTTTTTTCTATCATTCCTTCATTCATCAAGCACCAATCCTGTGAATGTTCTAAGAATCCTTATAGAAGCCCCACATGGTCCAGCCTCTGCTTTAAGGAGGGATGATACTAGATACTAAATGTTTTGCTTTGCAGCGTACTAGCTTTCCGTTTGGGGCTTGTGGTTAAATGATATAATAAAAATCCAAAGTAGCTCAGGAAGGCCCTGAGAAGTATCTTTGAACATTTGATGACTGTGGACTCCATGTGGTGTAGCCCTCATGATGACAGAACCATGTAGGTTGGCTTGACCATTATTTTCTCTACATATGGGTGATTAATTTCCTGTGTTTCATGCATTTTTTTGTTTAGGTGTTTGCTCTGAAAGATTCTCCATACGTACCGAATTTCTCTTGTGACTGCAGATGGTGATAAAGTAGAGTTTATGATCACAACGTAGAGTAGATAGAAAAACTCTTATTCTGCTGTCATTGCTGCCTGGACTTGAATGGGCAAGGCATTCATATGCAAGGGATATAGGATGATTTTTGTCACCCTGGTGGTAACCAAGAAGGATTAAAAATGAAGCAAATCAATATTTCTCTCTACCTTTTATTTTATTTTTTTAATAGGCTACTTTGGTGGAGAGACAAGACAATCTATTAGGAAATAAATTTCATGTGTTTCAGCCCAGCCAAGAATATTTCTTATGTTCTGTTTGAAAATAGATCAATTTTAAATGGTGATTTGAACCTTGTATTTGGGAGAGGATTTTTAAAAAAAAGTAAATTAGCAGAGTAATTTTATATGTGTGTGTTTAGTATTAACTAAGCCTCATCAAATAGGACCTACTCCCAGTTAAGCACGGTTTAGAATGATAGATTTATTTGTGTCCTTTACATGTTATAAAACGTGCCTTTCAGTTTTAATGAAATAAAAACAAATTTTCACTTCTTGCCTTTAAAAAATAGTATGTTTAATTTATCTCCGAAGGCATCTGAAAGTGTGTGTATATCTGTGTCAGGCCATACCCAAGAATCTATGTTTTGTTGTTAGGCCACACTATAGGTAAATTTTCTAAAAAAGTTAGAAGTAGCCAGTTAAAGCATAATATGTAAGAAATAAGATTAGGCCAAATATCCTCACATTTAACCAACTTTGTATTTTTATTTCTCTACCCTATGATGTTTCCAGACATAGTTTCAGTCCTGCTTGAACAGTCTGGCTATTCTAGATGTTAAACCGATGATAAATCATTACTTTAAGCACAAATCATTCTTGATCAGTTTTCTGCAGATAGGTTTACAGATTACTGTCAATAAACGGCGGCCAAAATACTCCTAGCAGAAATAATCATAATAAAAAGGTTCATTGTATCGTCCAGTTGATATTGATCTTGAGCCATCAGCAGGTTGGTTTCACAATAGTGGCAGGTTAAAATAAATGCTGGAGTTGAATGGAAAAGGAGATTAGATTATGATTCAAGAAACAGAGTAGCTGATTTTGTTGCTTGGACTGACAGCTACGTTTCTGATTTTAAGAGGCAGCATTGCAATTGATCTGTTACTTTAGAATGGGAATGGATGTTTATATTACAGTTTCCCTCAGCTACTAAACAGATTGTATTCATCATCTCCCCAGTTGGCATATGGGAAGTGATCAGGCAGTTCAGTGATAGGCAACTTGGTATCTTCCAGACCCTAAGCTGGCTGGGACTTACTGGAATTATAGTTCAAACCATCTGGAGGGCACCAGATTGCCAACGGCTAAGCAAGCATTTCAGGCAGGGCTGGAGAGATTCTTTGGGAAATAAAGCTCTGTATTTTGCCCGAAAACACTGTAGTTTGTATACATGCTCATCTTACATGCTGTAGAGGAATATCACTCGCGGAAAGACATAGCCTTCAATTTAGGATTAACCTTTTCCTTGATCAGCTCAAAATCTACTGTAGTTGAACAGCAGTTTCAGCTTTTGGGGGTTGTCACTGAGGTTGTGAACATTTAATGTTTTACTTAAACGGCAAAAGAGTGTTTGTTGTTTTAATATCCCCACTCTTAAATAAGTGCGCTATTAGCATGATGTCTTACTAGTCTTTTGGGTTTTTCCTTTCTTTCTTTCTTTTTGGCAATGGCTAGCAAGGTAAGGCGATCTGGATATTTTGTCCTCGAGCAGAATGCGGATGATTTATTGGACTTTAAATGCAGGATATTATTTGCCTCTTCCCATTTGACCTTGTGTTTCTGATGAGCAGCAGAAAATGTAATGCATTATTTTTAGTACAACTGAGACTTGCATAAGACTGGAAGTGTGAGATAAACTAGCTCTAGCTGGCATTTACCAATGAGCTTGCTAAAGTTCTGAACATGAGTAAGGATATGTGTTAATGAATTGGAGGCGAAACAAGTTGTAAGTGTGTATCTTTTGCAAAGTTTGTAACTTTGATGGCTCATTGATCGAAATCTTGCTTGCTGGCCCAAACTGAGTTTTGAGTTCTCCAATGTAGAAATACAGATAGGGCTGTCATAATGAAATATTTGAATTAAGGAACTCTGGGAATCCTAAAACATCAATAATTGCTGTGAACTTTGGTTTTTTGGATTCCTGAGTCCCATACTAATGAAGAATAGATTAATTATCCTCTTAAAGGGCACGGCTGTTGTATTTTCTGAAGTGAAACTTTCTATACCACATGACTGTGGTATGGCTTTGGCTTGTTATGCTAATTTGATGTTGGGAGAATTATATTTTATCTCAGAAAATGGGAGGTGAAAAGTAGCAGAACACCAAATTCCATCTGTAGAGGTACCTATGAATCACAGTAAAAGAAATCTTTTTTCAATTCATATAAAAAACTTTCAGGCATCTCTGTTGTATGTAAACTAGGGGATGGCATATTTATCACCAGTTAAATTTTTAGTGCTCTCTCAGCCTAGCATCAGATTGTTCAGGTACCCATGGCTGAAATCTAGGACCGAAGTGGCCGAAATCCTAGGAGAAGCTGAAAACATTGATAGGAAATAAATGTATTTATTTTTATTATTCCCTTTATTTAATTTGTAGGCCACCCAACTCCCAGTTGATTCTGGGTGGCTTACAACTAGGAGCCAATATTTCTATACAAAAACATCTAAAAAATACAGTTCACCAGAAAAGCAAAGTATTCAAAACAAGCAACAAGACAAAAGGGGGCTCCCCAATCACCCCATTCTCGAGTGTCAGCCCCACTAGGTAGACCAGACCAGGAAATCAACTCCACAGGAAGGCTAAGCCTATTTTTATTGAGATTGGCTCTAATAACAGAATCTTGCAAGTCTTGTTCTGTACCTCCTCCACCATTTAGTTCAGTGAATTAGCTTGAGCTGCTCCCAAATATTATCTTGTTCTGGACTTAAAAAATGTTTCATCCCTTTTTGCCTAGGGAACAGTTCCTGTATATCTCTGTCAAGGTAATCTTACTCTCTACACCAAACCCTGGGAGAACCACCAGGTCCTCAATGATATCCTGAATGACATATGGGTGGGAGCCATATGAATCTCTGGGGGGAGAACATTCCAGAGGGCAGGAATTACATCACAGTAGGCATACTTCCTGGGTCCTGCAAGATGACATTCCTTAATTGATGGGACCCAGAGCACACACACCCTGCTGGACTGAACTAAATAGGTTGAGACATCAGGAGAGAGGCAGTCCCTCAGTTGTCCAGGCCCTATGCCTTGAAGGGATTTATAGGTAATAACCAGCAACTTGAATTGCACCCAGAAACCAACTGGTAACCAGTGCAGCTGGGAAGCAGCAGGGTGATGCACCCATCATAGCACCCCCATCACTGCCCATGCTGTTGCATTCTGGACCAGCTGTGTCTTCCAGATGGTCTTCAAGGGCAACCCCAAGTAGAGCACATTCCAGTAATCCAGTTGTGAGGTGACTAGGGTATGAGTGACTGCCTGAAGGGTCTCTCAGTCCAGGAAAGGGCACAACTGATGCATCAAATGTACCTGTGCAAAGTTAATTATTTAAATTATAAGCCACATCAATCACCACTGCAGCTCTAGGCAATGTACAGCACTATAATTGATTGATTATATGCCATCAATTTGATGTTGACTCTTATGGACTATATAGATAAATCTTCTCCAGGATGATCTCTCCTCAGCCTGGCCCTTCAGGTCTTCCAAAGTATACCCTTCATCTCTGCAAACAAGCCATCCACCTAACTGCTAGTTGTCCTCTTCTTCTCTTTCCTCCTACCTTTCCCAGCATATGATAGTTTGAGCCTGGTCATTTGTGCCCCAAATAAGAATTCTGGATGATTTGTTCTATGATCCATTTGTTTGTTTTCTTGGGTATCCGCTGTGTTCTCAGGAGTGTTTTCCAACACCAAATTTCAAAGTGTCTATATTCTTTCTATCTTGCTTCTCCAACTTTCACTTTCATAGAGTGTCACAAGGAAAAGTATTCGCTGCACAGTTCTGATCCGTGATGAGGTATAAAAACATCACAGCATCTGATATCTTTTCCAAGACCTTGATTACTACAACTGCTAGTTCGTAGCATATTTCTTGATTGCTGGCCCCTTTTCTGTTGATAGGCAGTCCTAAAAAGCAGAAGCTATCCACCACTTCAGTATTTTCACTGTCAGTTCTATCAATTCTAAGGCTGCTTACTGTAACCCATTGTCATCGGTTTGGTTTTCATATTTAATCTGTGTTGTATTTTGTTCACTGTGTTTCTCAACTTTCATTACTGGAGCTTGTAGATCATTTGCATTTTCAGCTATCAGAACAGTGTCATCAGCATAGCTCAGGTTATTGATGGACAACAATATAATCCATACAGTTTAAATCAACAAGAAATGAAGAAGAGTAATTAAAAACCATGTTGGGGAACTAACAATAATTGCAACATTACAACATGTACAGATGTCGGTCAGTCACAATCAAGTCAATATCTGACGTGTAATCACGTGTAATCACGTGTAATTCCTGTCCTAGGGCCTGTTGAAAAAGCCAGGTCTTCAGGGCATTCCTAAAGAACAGGACCAGGAATGTGCAGAATTTTGGGGAGAGCAGGAACTGTTCCAGAGGGCATGGTTGACCACAGGGAATCCATTGAAGAAAATGATTCCTATTGTATTGAGAGGACAACATCAAGGAGGGTTAAGAAAAAAATGAAACAAGCAAATAAATAAAGATAGAGTTGTTCTTGAGAAAAGAAGACCTTCCTTTTTAATAACCAGAACTCAGAGATTTATACTTCCTAAATTGTAGATATTCACTTGAAGGAGTTTAACAGTAGATGGGAAAAACCCTGAATATTTGCACTGAAGAAGAATGGTGCTGAAAAGGCTGTAGATTTGTTAAAAGACTTCAAGATATTAACAGGTCTATCTTTCAGTACAAGGCTGGGGAATCTATGGTGTTCCAGATGGTTGTTGAACGAATGCTGTTCCAAACTCTGTTTTGCTATTGTTCTAAGTGTTATTCCCTTGTGAAAGACTTTTTACTTTTCTATCTTATTCTCTGAATGGTTGCATATTTCTTGCAGATCTCTCTCAGAATGTTTTTGAGCTTATCTTACCTTTGAGGAGAAGGAGAGTGCCTCTGCTGATGTTGGTTTTTCTTCTTCATTATACAAGTTTTCATCCCTTGTTTGCCCACACGTACCAGTTTGGAGATGCTCCATAAGAGGTATTAGTTTATGATGTCTTCCCTTGGGATTTAATAAAAGTCAGGGAGGCTTTTCCCGCTGATGCATTGTACATGAAATAGAGGTTATTCTTACATGCCCTTTGCCACTCTAACTAAATAGCTTCCAAAACACCATAGTCTTTTGAGCTTGGACTATTCCATGAAAAAATGCATTGCACACTTCTACTGCACACCATCCAAGAGAATTCCACCAAAATCCCTTTAGCTTTTTAAAGATGTTTCTGGATCAGATTCTTCTGCATCAGATTGAATGAGAACCTCTGGGGGGAGGGACCCAAAACCAGTTTTTTTCTGCATTTTTTAAACTGCCCTTCCCAACAGACTTGGTCAGCATGGCAGATGTTGGAAGTAGATCAGCAACGTTTGGAGAGCCACAAGTTTCTTATTGTCCTTGGTGGGGTGAAGGGAGGGTAAACATCCCACTGTACATTTTTATTATTTATGCATTAGATTTATAACTTGCCTTCATTTGGTACAATTCAAGGCAGCATGCATAATGCTTCCTCCTCCTTTTTTCCCCATAACAACAACTCTGTAAAGTGGGTTGGCTGTGACAGAGTGACTGGCCCAAGGTCACCCAGTTGGCCCCCATCTTCTGGTTTTTAGTTCAGCACCTTAACCACTACACCACACTGACTCTCAGTGTTTGAAGGTTATAGCAATCACACCACAGGAAGATTTTACAACGTACAAGATTGAGAGCTAATGTGGTGTAATGGTTAAGGTTTTGAATTGGCCTAAGGAGGCCAGGGTCAAATCCACACTTAGTCACCAAAGCTTACTTTTATGGGCCAATAACTCTTTCTCAGCCCAGCCTATCTCCCAGAGTTCTTGCTGGGCAGAAAAATAAAAGGTAGCACTGTGCAAACCATTGCAAATTTCTGTATACAAGGTGGGGTATAAACCCAACAAGTAATTAAACTTCACCCCATTGAAGGATTAGTACCTAACAGAAGTGGTAACCCAGAAATAAAAATGTAGTTGTCTCTCTAACTGTATAAAATTCCTTAATTTACATATCTGTGTAACATTTTCTGTGCATTCTTCCACCCATTTTCCACCAAAGCTTACCTAGTTGTTTTGCATTTTTAATTCTGGCAGTCCCCAAAGATTCAGTGGAATAAACCAGTTTTGTAGATAAGCCTACAGGAATTAATAAAGTATCTCCATAAAATATATTGATTTGAAGTGCATTCTTAATATTTAGAGAAATGGTTTTGCTGTTAGAATATTCTTGGGTTAGAGGATGGCAAAAAAGGCAGTTGAGGTCTGCTACTTTATTCCCCCTTCAAAGGAGCTGTTATTCTCCTTTCTCACCATAGAAGGAAAGGAAGTCACATACAGGAAAATCAAAATGATACTTGAAATGGAAAATGTGTGTTTTGACTTGGAAGTAATTGCCACAGCGAGCAGAATAGAAATTTCATTGTCCATAAAGAAGGTGATATATTGAAATGCATGGCACATATTTATCTTTTCCAATGTATTTTTCCACTTTCAGCATTATTTTGAAGACTTCCTTCCTGTTTGTTTTAGCTCCCAGTCACCTTGCTACTGCCTCTTATTTTATTATTATTATGCTTATGTAGGAATTTTGCATTCCTCCTTTTAGTGGCCTCCCAAGAGACACCAGTTTACAAAATAATGAAGAAATACGCAAGATTCTGCTGACTGTGAACATGAGTGCCAGACCTCTATGTTTTGTATACCTATCACAGGTGGGCAGCCTAGTGCCCTTGAGCATCAGTTTGCCCATGGGTGCCACCTTGGTTCCTGCTGGGTTCTCTGCCCACCCTGATTTTTTTTTATTTTAAACTGTTTTGTTTAATTTTTTAAAAAAGCAATTGATAATGTAGGTGACAGAGGCTTTGGTTGAATATAAAAATGGTGGGACGCTGCACCCCAGTGTTTTTTGGAAATCTGTGCATCTGGCAAGTAGAGGGACATAGGAATTGTGGATGGTAGAAAGCTCAGTGTGTGTGCTTATATGGAAATACCTTCTCAGTTTGCCTTCTAATCAGTGGGCAGAAAGTGCTTATGGCAGTGTTGCTCAACCTTGGGATCTTGAAGACGTGTGGACTTCAACTCCCAGAATTCCCCAGCCTGACTGGCTGGCTGGGGAATTCTGGGAGTTGAAGTCCACACGTCTTCAAGATGCCAAGGTTGAAAAACACTGGCTTATGGTATGCTTTTAGATGCAACCCTGGCTCAAGAAGTCCACCTCCCCTCTGCCTGAGTAAACCCTAGTCTTTGCCCTATACATGGCACGCCTTGGCACATGCTCACACATGGACTGAAATTAGCAGAATGCCTCTTCTGTTTAAAAATAACGATCCTGCAACCTGTGGAAAGCATTCGTAGCTCCCCTTTGAAATACCGACGACTCCAGCATCCTCAGAGGGATGTCACCATCAGCCAACACGATAGATCTAGGTTTTAAAAGAGAACTCTCTGATTTAGCGGAGAAAAGGAAATGTGTAAACGTTCATGTCACTCGACAGGTCTTTATTGGCGGTGCATCTGAAGTGGCTCGAGAGAACTATTTTAGCAAAGAGCTGACAGTCATTTACACCCAATAAATTAGCTCGATAAATGGATCTGCCTGTTTCTGTCATAAACTGGAGATCTCCTTAATAGGTCCAGTTTCTTTTCTTTCCTTTTTCCTGTTGGGATTCTACACCTCCCTCCCCCCTGCCCTTGACGATGTTGATTCTCATTAAGCCAGGCTGGTTATTCTGTAAATTATGATGCAAAAATATCAAAAAACCCTCACAATGAATTAGATTCAGATAGCTCTGAGTTAGTCCGTCCGTCCGTCCTTCCTTCCTTCCTTCCTTCCTTCCTTCCTTCCTTCCTCTCTCTCTCTCTTTCTCCTCCCTCCCTCCCTCTCTCTCTTCTTCCTCCCTCCCTCCCTCCCTCCCTCTTGCCTGTCTGCCCATCCACCCACCCGCCTTTTTTAAAAAAGCCTGAAAGTAGATTTACAAGAGTGGAGTTGAAAGCAGAAAACCAGCTGAGCAGGAAAAACATTTAACCTTTCTGCTCCCTGTTCTTTCTCTGTTCAAAATCACTCTCAGGTTGCTAGCAAGATTTCAGTGTTGCTAGCACTGAACTAAGAACATGGGGATCTAGCTTATATCAGAAACAATATCAGCTTAGGTTGAAGATTCACTGGCCCTTGCAGGGAACCCACACAATCTGTGGGATTCAACCTCTTCCAGTTTGTTCTGTGCTCTCTCCTTCCTGGGCTTTCTATTCCTTCTCTCTCATACTCCTTGTCCACACATGCCAACCATTCTTAACAACTAGGACACAAACTATATCCTTTTTCTTGATTTCAGTTCTACACTGAACATGGCTATTGGCTGCATGATGTCAGTTGAATAAGTGAGGCCAGTTTTCTACTAATTTTTCAGGTAAGGGTCTAAGAGATTGAAGGGCCTCGAAGATGCTTAATGCGCTCATTTTGCTTTCCAGACCCCCCTCCTCAAAATACATTCTGGAAGGAGGAAATACTTGACTTTGAAGTTCTTGGGACTGCAAAATGACATGGCCTGAGGGCCATATGGGTTGCTCATGGCTGCCTTGCCATATATCAGCAGTTCTTCCATTGTTGAATGTTGGGCCCACAATCCCAGTCCCAGTCCTCTGCTGTACCTGCATATTAGTCCCACCATGGCTGTGGAGGTACTCTGATAAGTCCAGGACTAGGACTTCTGATTTCCCCAGCAGTAATGCCTCGTTCCTAGATATAGCATGAAGTATCACCAGAATGTTTGCCCAGCCATTGAGAACAAAGATTAACTGAATCCACAGTCTACAAGACCATTAAGCTATCAGCAAGAGTCTTGACCAGTGTTCTTCAACGTTTTACAGCTTTCCTATTACTTCCAACCCTCTAAATTTCTTTTGCTTTCTTGCCTGTCTTTCTTCTGCAAGTGGGCATGCAAAGGTATTTCTGTAGAATTATACAAAGATTTGAGTACCCTCTCAAGTATCTCATTAGATTAAGTATTCACTAGCACATAGATATTACATTCTAGAGCCTTTATATTAGGAAAAGTATCAGTAGAAGAAAGCAGGAGGGTAATTCTGTCTTTGCAGCTTTGGATTTTGTTTTCCTTCGTGGCAATATCAGCAACTAGACATCCCAAAGTTTTTCATTTAGCCATGCCATAAACACCATTAGTACTCTGAAAGGGCCTTCAATAGGATTCTATTAATTAATTAATTAATTAATCAATCAATCAATCAATTAAATTTATATGCCACCCATCTCCCCCAGAGGGTGATTCTGGGTGACTCAGGATGTTGTATGTACCTCTATTGCTTTGACAGAACAGGCAGAATTGCACAAATGAAATGTCTGCATGATGGACACACATTTGCAAAATGCTTGGTTCATATACTCTTTATAGCACATACCTGCAGGACCAGAAGTCCAGGGCTGACTCTGTGATTGGTGCAATGAGACTGTTGTTTCGAGGCAGTGAAAAATCTGGAGGTGGAAGTAAGGGGCAATGTAGCACATCAGACTGTGTCCAAATGAGCTTTGTCGGGTATGGAAGCAAGAACATAGCAAACCTTTGCAAACAGACACACTGCAATTCTGGGAAAAGATGCAACTCTGGAGCGGTTAATGGGAATTAAATCTGAAGTGCTTAATGGCCCTTGTAATGTTTTAGAGGTCAGGCCAGCATGTCATGTGGCCAGTTCTGCTATCTTTAAGATTCCCTGTGATTTTACATGTAGTGAAAAAAATGGTGCCGCTGAAAGTCCAGCTTTGCATTATGGAATAGGAGGGGTACAATTTTGTTCGTTGCCTCAAGCAACTGATACCTGCTTATTTCTCTATGATGCGTTCATACATCTATGAGTTAGAGTTGGCACGGACAAAAAGAAGGGTGATCCACAAACATCATCTAGGAGAGAAAATGATTCCTGTATCTGCTGAATCAGGTAATTGTTAATATTCATCAACCACAATATTGGCTGCAGCCTTTCCTAGTTTATTTTGACTTAGGTTTGGCCCTATTTTATTCTTTCAGAAGTGTTTTATTGGGTGGTTGATTTTGTTCTGAAACCAGGCAGATACAGTTAGTTTTTAGGAATGGATTCTTCACCTTCACTGTATATTCAGCTCAAGGGTATACTTTATAAAAAAAAAAAATTGTCTTGGCGAAGGATGTCTTCGATATACATTTGGAAACAATTATCTGCTTGGTTGTTCCACTGATATAATTTTATCAGATGTTCCCACAATTATATTTTTTGTGCAGTTGTAGACATCATGAAGCTTTGCTTTGGATGCTGTTCCAAGAAGAATCCCCTTTGGGATTGTTTGTAATAATCATAACATGGACTGCAAATATAATAAATAAATATGTATTCTATCTACAAGGACCGGTTCACACATAGGCCCATGAGAAGCTGCTGATTTATACATTGTGCTAAATCAAGGCTTTAGCACAATGTATAAATTAACAGTCATAATCGGCTGAGTTCACTCAACACGTGAGGCTGAAATCAAACCACATTATGGTTGAGCATAATATGCGAACCTAGTGATTGAATCAGGCAATTGCTCTATCAAGCTCAGTACTGTTCACATTGTAGTGTCCCAGATGCTGCTAAATATGTTGCCTGAACCCCTTATCGCTAAATGGTGAAGGGACATTCTCACTTAAATAGCACAGCTGGCAGGAGCAGCCAGTACTTTTGCAAGGCACCAGTGACTCATCCTGATGGACTTCTTTTTTCCAGTCCGATTTGGAAAAGCTGGAGATTGCACTGGACCTCTTGCATTTGTCTAGATATGGAGCTTCACCAGTGTGGAAATGTCAAAACTGTTCAACCTTGATAACAGGCCAAAAAATCCCCCTGCTGTATTTCTAGTTTTGCATAGTGCCAGGGTATGTTTGTTCTATTTTTTTTCTGCTTTTGCAAAATAGAACTCGTATACCTTAATTGGTCCATGTAGATATATATATGTATATAACGGTAAGTGGTCAAATTATGGCAGACCCCAGCAGGTCACAACTAGGTTTGTGCATTGCACTAAAGTATATTGGCATATCTGCCTTTGACTTAACCTGATATTTGATCCCAAACTAGAAACTGATCTTCTCTATCATTCATCCCACAAAGACCAACAAAATGCCAATGGTGAGTCCTCAAGCAGGACAAGAGACAATTAATTCCTTCCATGTGTATTCTTCAATTAGGAGCCTGATTCCTGATGCTACCTTGGACCCATCAGTGTAGTTTTCTTGGCAACAATGCAGAAGTGATTTGTCACTGCCTTCTTCAGAGATGGTTTTTGACTTCCTAGTCTGGCCTACAGCCATGGGATTTTCTGGTGATTTCCCATAGAATACTAATTAGGTCTGATCTTGATTAACCTTTCTGAGATCAGTTAAGATCAACTACATGTCATTTCATTTCATTGCTGCATCTAATGTTGGAGGTAATATATAAATATGGCTAAATGTGTCAAGATGAACATGGTTTCCAGTGAGAAGAAACTAGATGAGTATACTTAAGTCAACCATGAATATTCTTTGTTTCCATTGTTTGGTAGCATAATGTGCAGGAAAACTTTGACAAACCCTTCATTTAGTACCTTTCTGTGAGTTTTGACAGCAACATATTCTTCCTTCAGAGGTGAATGCACAGCCTGTGTTTTCCTTCACATCACTGGCAGGTAGATCCAAAGAAAAGATAAATGTAGCCTGAAAAATAACAAGAAAGGAGGCATATGTTGGAAATGCTTTATCTTTGTATAGCCATAGGTTTCTGAAGACATGTAACATTATTTCACAGCTGGACAAGAAGTAGTAGCAAAATATACTTTCAAACTTCAGTGCCTTTGTAGAGTCAGTGGGGGTTGTGTATGTACTTTATTTTAGCAGGGTTAATATTGTCAGGGAGACTTTTCTCCTTCCTCTCCAATAATACTGAGATAAGGATTTCTGTGAGGCTGAGTAGCAAGTGACATGTACGATCATGCTATGGAATTCCCACAGAGAGGATGTCGATTTGACTTCACACAAGTTTTGGGTTTGGCACTGACATTGTGTGATCCTACTTACATCCTACTTTTGTGGGTTGTATAATATATTTATGGTGAGCATCACCAAACTCTTGTTCATATTTGGCTATTAGAAAAATGAAGCCCTTTTGGAAAGCTTACTGACCTCTCTTACTAGACTGCCTGATCAGATGATTTCGGCTGCAGCTCTCTGCATATATGTGAGGAAGTCCCATTGGAATTGCTACCTGGAAGACATGTGTGTCTTCCAACCTCCCTTCATCATGGAATTCAAGGTATCATTTATGGGAATTGCTGCTGCTTTCCAGATTGGCCCCATCTCTGTTGGCCTTCCGTAAGGCCTTGAGGACTTGGCTCTCTGCTCAAGCCTTGGACCCCAGGAGTGTGACAGAGCTTCTCTGTTGACTATGTTGAAGGTGGGGTTGATGTTTTGTAATTTTGCCCCCAGCTGCTGTATGTCTGATGTTACAATATAATTAATATAATATAATATAATATGTGTGTGTTTTATCTTTTTAATATAGTTAGCTGTCTAATTCATGTACTTGAGATGGGCAGCCGCGTAAATCCACTAAATAAATAAATAAATAAATAAATAAATAAATAAATAAATAAGACACTGAACAGCAGTACATCCACTTTGTTCACTCTCCATAAAATAGCTGTAAACCTGGCCTTTGGTTCCAAAGCATATTCATTGTTCCTAATATAATACTTGGTAGTCATTTAGCAGATTTAACAAGGTATCAGTAAAGGTCAGAGGAGTCTTCTTTATACATGGGATGATATGTGGCTCACCAAGCTGAACTTGGCCATCAGATACATGCAATAACGTGCTGGGTGGCTTGATAACTTCCCTGTATTTGTTAATCTGGAAAGAAATAGGTGTGTTGTTGGTGAGCCCTGTTTGGCTTGGTGGGTTACACTTAGGGAAGGATAATTGGCAAAGGAATTCTGAAACCTGTTGAAAAAGCTGAAATGATATTTCTCTATGAATGTTTGGTTTATTCTTGATAAAGGTATTAGAGTTTGAAATTAACCATAATATGCAATGCACTGGAAAATGAGATGTTAGTTCAAAAAGGGTTTGTTACAGGCATTGTAATTTCAAGGGACATAGATTTGTGTTAAATATAATTTTATATTCAGTAGGAAAAGAGAGAAATCTATAAGCAGTGCTGGCAGGGAAAGGTGTACATCTATCCTGCTATCATGAAGAGTTAGACTTAGTGGGATAGAGATGTGAGGATAAAAATTCCTTGGTCCATCTGTTGGGCAGAGGAGAAATGCAATAAAACCGAGGCAACTCAGATAAGTAACTATTACCCAGGGACATTGTTTAGTTGGTATTCAACTTATAGGGCACTTTCTCTTGGCTGGGTTCACACATCATAGTGTGCCTTGGCTTGCTTTATCCATAATCAGTTAAGTAGATCATGATGAACTGGTTTACATGTCACCCTAAACCATAAATAATGGTTTCCAAATTGCAATAATTGGGTTTATATGTTATGTAATGATAGAATAAAGCAAGCTACATACAGTATATGTGTATGTGAATTCAGACCATAATTTAGCTCTTTTCTTCTCTGGAAGCCTACAAGAAAGAAGCATCAACTGGCTAAAATTAGGGAAATTTAGAAGGTAGGTTTTCTACATTTTAGTAAGTCTTCCATTTTCCCTCCTCTATTATTTGAATTCTGATTTAAATCCTCATCAGCTTGGAGTCTCAAATACTTTCAAGCCACTTACAGAGATTGGTTACTAGATACATTTTCTACTTCATTCATGTTAGTCTCTACTTACGCTTTGTAAAGGTTACATTACTCCCCCACCCAATTGAAAGCATATCTATATGAATCATTACCTTGATGTTAAAACTTCCAAAGTAGACATTGGTTGGATTCACAGGTCATACTAAGCCAGGGATGCAACCACAGTTTGTTCAATAAATCACAGTGGCTTATTTCACATATGATGCTAAGTCGAAAAGAAAGAGATCTCATTATAGTTTAGCATCATATGTGAACTCAGCTATTGTTCCTTTTATGGCTGGACTCATTGGGTAGACTTTATTTTACAATAAAATCTCATAGTTGTCCATGTACTACCCACCCATCGATCCAAAAAGCATTTTTATGAACTGTTGGTGAAACAGACTGACTTATGTAGGGACAAACTTCCTTAAAACCTACCCTTTAGGAGGGTCCAACAGGGTGACTTTGTACCACTCAAGTCTGAAAGGCAAGGAAAGACTTAAAATCAAGATGACTCTCCTTGCCTTTCACAAAAGCATAGGAATCCTAAACTCATCTTTTGGATTCGCATGCTTTTCTGAAAGGCAAGGAAAGACTTCCAGAAGCTGGTTGGATGATCACGTTAGATAATTAATGGACTAGTCCTCATTTTTGGAAGGGTATTCTATTCAGAATAGAATAACAGAATTGCAGAGTTCAAAAAGGCTATTGAGCTTAACCCCTTGTTCTATGCAGGAATCCATTTTAACACATCTCTGACAGCAGCTTTCCTGCTTTCTTGTAATTTAAGACCATTATTGTGTGTCCTGCACTCTCGAATGAGAGACTAGATCTTGACCTTCTTCCATATGTCCCATATTCTTTTGATGTCCCATGTTCCTTTCTCCCTTCTGTTTTTTTCTCAAGGCTCAACTGACCTGGTGTCAGCCCTCCCAGGTAAACCAGATGGGAAACAAGACTAGGTGAACTAATTCTACTTTATTGTAAGGGTACATTAACAGAAACTTGCAAGTCTGAAAGCACAAATCTCCCGCCCTCTCTGTTTACCACCTGAGTAGTTAGGGCAGGTCCTTTCTAACTTAACCATTACCCTGTTGTGGACTCCTTTCTCTTTTAACTGATCGTTCCCTAGGCAACATCTCTTCCCCCCATCTTCTAAGGCCAACCCTTACATTCCATCACACCTGGTTACTTCAGTTTTTCCTTATAAGATTCAGCTGTAAGTCCTGCAGTCCTTCTTGCTGCTGTTCTCTGCACACGCGAACATGTTTTGAAAAATTTTCACAGAAAGGGCCCTCTAATTGGACACTCTATTCAAAGTGGATTTTGATAGTGAAGAACAGGACTTCTGTACTTCTGTAGATGCGTGAATCTTGTTTGCGTTTTTAGCAACCTCATCACCTTACTGATCTATATTTGGCTTGTAATTGACTACTATTCCAAGATTTTTTTCCACAGCACTTTTGTCAGACTGAGTACCCTTTATTCTGTACTTGTATTTGATTTGTAGTTCCTAAGTCAAGATTTTTACGTTTGGGTCTGTGAAATTTCATCTGATGTTTTCAGCCCAATTCTCTAACCTATCGAGGTTTCTGTCTTCTATTTCACCCAGTTATGTGCTTGTCTTAGCTTACCTGAAATGTGACAATATCTAAAGTATTTTATTGCACCAGATGCAAATGTTGATTTATGTTAGTTTTCCTTCTCTATGTGTAAGTGGAAATGGTTGATGAAGTTTAATTTGCTACCCTTGGTTGTAAAGTTGTTTTAGGGTAATATAAACTCAGGTGTAAGAGCGTCAGCAAGTTTATGGTACTTAGTTGGAAACATTTGTCAGGTGGATGGCAAAGCATCTTTGTTGCTTGTTTTCTAAGTTGTATGTTTGCACTGAAGCTGAACTGATGAGGCAAAGCCGTTTTCCTGATATCTACGCTGGGTAACATTAGCCTGGGAGAAACCCCCCTGTGGACAACATCTGATCTGTATCTGTTAAAAAAATAGCTGTTTTTAAGTCTGTAAGAAGGAGTGCCCCATCAAAGCTACCTGGTCACTCAGGTTAATGAGTTTTTAACTTCCCAAATAGTATCTTGTTTTCTTCCATACTTAGCAAAGAGCAAGGAGATTATCTCGAGCACGCCACATATTCCCTGCTAATTTCCTTTCTTTATGACCCCCTTATCCACTCGTTTTGTTCTTTTCATTTTTTAAAAATGCTTTCATTTCCATGCGCTCTCTCCATTTTTTCACAACACAAAACCAAGGAGAATGCTGGACTCCATCCTCCCATTTGACTTGGCTGTACCTGTGCCGTTTCTTTCTGAGTTCCTAAGATGAGAGCCAGTTTGGTTAAGGCACCAGGCTAGAAACCGGGAGGCTGTGAGTTCTAGTCCCACCTTAGGCACAAAGTCAGCTGGGGGACCACTCTCTCTCAGCCCTGGGAAGGAGGCAGCGGGCAACCACGTCTGAAATCTTGCCAAGAAAATTGCAGGGATGTGTCCAGTCACCAGGAGTCAACACAGGCTTGAAGGCACCAAAAAAAAAGATGGTGCATATACATAGCCCAGAGTCATCAGAGTTTAATTGTATTTTTAATGGTTTTATTCTTAATTATTTTGATCGTTTGGTTTTTGCTCTTTTAATTGTGCGCACTGCCCAAAGTCACAAGCATGAGGTGGGTGACTATCTAAATGTAACAAATAAATAAATAACTTACAGATTTGGGAGTGACCTTACCCATATAATAATAAAAATAATAATAATAATAATAATAATAATAATAATAATAATAATAATATACATGCACTCAGACATGTACATATATATTTAATTGAAGTCCCTGGCCACAAAAACATGAAGCCCCCTGCCCCAAAAGCCTGTTTTGTAGAGCAATGTGATTGCATCATTTCCAAGAGCATGTCCTTTTGCCTAACTGATTTAGAGCCCCTCTCAGATTCCTAATAGAGTCTTCCCAATGGAGGACTCCCAGTCATCTCCCATCCAAGCGCTAACTGGGTACAATCCTGCTTACATTTTTTAGGACCAAGCAAGATTCTCTAAGTACTGCCACCTCTTGATCTATGATGGACCGGTCTTTATGGATAAGAATGAAATATTTCTGTATTGTGCAGTTCAAAATGTTGGGTACAGCTATGAGAGAATCTCTTTATTTTATAGCGAACAGTATTTAGCAGCAGTAATTGCTGGTCAATAGGTAAGAGTTGGAGGAGGCTTTAAATAGAGTTAAATAGAGAAAATGAATGTTTGAACGTTCAGTTTCTGTCTCCTATTCCTGTACAATATGATATGACTAATATTGTGTCTATTGCTGGAGTAAGTGTGGGAGAAAGGAAATGTGATTGAAATATCTTGGAAGAGTGTATGACTGGCTGGAACCATAAGCACTACAAATGTCTTTGTTTTGCTTTAGAAGCGCATTTGTTACCTGTGGTACATCCTAAAAGAAAGGGGGAAAAAACCGCAGAGACAGTGAGGCAACTTGTCCTCTGCAGGCCTTATTTTTTGCTAAGTTAATGCTTGCAGGACACTGAAATGAGCATAATTTGCAACACGATTTGAAATATATTTCTCTTGCAGAAGACATTTAATTATACTACCTGTCACACTTACATAGATGTCTACTGCTCGACATTGAAGGTTGGGTGGTTATTGTGAGGCGGTGGTGGGGATTCTAATATCATAGCTAACCTTTGGAAAACAGCTAAAAGGTTCTTGCTAATTCCTCCCATAGTTGTATTTTAGTTTCCCAAATTAGAAGTCTAGTGCTTTGCAACAGAGTATAAAGATAAACGCACTGCGTTATGTTATGTAGTTGTGGATTAAGTTTGTCAGGCCATAGTGAAATGTGGCAGTTGTCCAGAGCTTGTAAACGTAATTGGGTTAAGCAGGTTCTGCCAATTTGACTTGGGCAATGTGGGAAATAGAACAATGTTTGCAGGAAGTTTGCAAGACTGCTACCACTGATTAACTAACCATTTACAGAGGCTGAGGCCTCTAACTCTTTAGCAGACTGGCTGGTTTTACATGCATCACACTAAATTATAATCTGGCAGAGTGTGATGTGCACCATGGCTATAAATCATGGTTTATGTTTTAAGCTTATGTCTGAATTGGGCCACTGTGGCTTGTTGAGCAAAGTGATTCGAACAAACCATGACTTGGTTTGCAGATGCTTTCCAGGCATGTCATGTACTCTGGGCACCATTCTATTGTTTAGTTGGTTTTTAATGGCATGTGTTGTTTTCTTTGTGTTTGTTGTTTGGTTATTTTTGTGTGCCGCCAAGAGTCACACTGTTTGAGTCGGGCGGCCATGCAAATCCTCTGAATAAATAATTGAATTGGAAGGTAAGGGGTTGTGTAGTTGACTTCCAACTCTTGTCCTCATTTTTTACTACACTGGGTCTCCGTGGAGCATTACAAATGGATTTTTGTGGTTCCTAGTCAAAACATAACTCCATTTAGCTCAGTGTTTTCTACTATCAGTAGCTCTGAAACATCTCAGATGGGAGATCAGATGAGAACTTTTCTAGTTCTACTCAATAGGCCAGCGACTGAATTTGGGTTTTTTGCATGTTTTTGAGCGAAGCCTTGGATCAGCTAATACAGTTAGAAGCCCAGAAGTATTGTAACTCCAGTCCATTCTTAGATGTTTAGTGTAATCTCATATTAGTTTATATTTTTATTAAATTATCAAATGACATTCTAACAATTTTTCTGACTCCAGAAGATCAAGGTAAAACTCGCTTGCATGGAGGAGAGGCTACTTCACAAAGGTTCCAGATTCTCCCTTAGGTGGTTGTTGTACGATGGAAAAAGCTCTAGCTATTTGCCCTGTTGCAATTTAATTCCTTCCTCCGTTCTTCCCCTACCAAATTGGTCTTTCCCCGGAGTCAGATCAGGGCCAAACACATTTCTGCCTGCCGAACTCAGCCTTCACCTCTAAGATATCATTAATTTAAAATCCATCATCTTTCATTTTGAAGTCTAGCTCTGTCAGATATCTCGTGGTGAATTTGAAGATGCAGGTTTATAATGCTGCCTTTTGCAGCCTTCTGACATTTCTCTTTTTTAAAGCCAGTGTTCCATAAAATTAAAGTTTTCAATAAAGTCTTAATACATGTTTTTTACTTTTTGGTTTTTCAGAAAGTTTCCCCAGGAGATACAGAATGGCATATTTCTGGAGCTCTGGAGAAAAGAAGTGCTACCAGCAGTTCACAATTATTTGGGAAAAGGAATAGTGATTTAATGAAGGGGACGAAAATTATGTTTGTGTGTTTGTGTGTGTGAAGACATAGATCACTTATAATTTTAGCTTTTAAAGTCCACAGATTTCTCATGAACAAAAGGAAACTTGGACTGACACTAACTCAGATAATATCATGTATGAAACTTGCTGAACACTTTGAGATGAGTGCCACATCACAGAGTGAGGACAGTAAAAAAAAGTGAAAATTGACATCTGTTCTCCAGCTCGGTGGGTGCTATCAAATCAAAGCAATGCTAAAAACAGCTCTTGGGATGTGAAAATGTCATGGTTACTCTCCATGTAGGATGCCAATGTATGCATTTTCTAGAACATGGGTCAGAAACCTCTGTGGCTGGACTCCAGCTCTTAACTGTTGTTCATTGGAGCTGATGGGATTTGCAATCAACAACTTCTAAAGTACCACCAGTTTCCTACCCCTCACTTCCTTGAAACAATTAAGAACCCATGTGGGATATTACAGTATTAGAATAATATCTGGGGACCTCCACTCTCAAATCTCTTTTTTTTCTAGTATTTGGGATTATCTTGGACTCATACCTCTTAATCTCTCAGTCTAACCTACTTTTCAGGGGGTTATGAGAATAAAAAAATAGGGAGACAACCACGCTTGCTATTTTGCAGAAGGAGTGACAGAGTGACGTGTCATCATTTTTGAATGGGGGTCCATACCGAACCAGTTCAGAAGTCTATTTTTACCAGACCCTCTTATAGCATCATAATTAGGATAGGAACACATTTGTCCTTTCATTGGGGTTTTAAGAAACTTTCATCTGCTATATGGTAAAGTGTTACACACACTGCAACTGTACAAGGGTTGTTTGCTTAATGATACAGCCCCTGACCCCAAACTCCAGGTTGCATAAAGGAATTGCTTGCATAAGGAATCCCAGTTAAAACTGAAGGAGGCAGGTTTATTCCAAATATGTAGTCTAGGACTCTCTTGACAAAATGTAGGATAACTTTAAAGGTTACATTCCCCAGTTCTTATTGTGATCTAAACCCTGGTGATGACATTTCAACTCTATCTTCTTTCAGGATTCTTGAAGCAACACAAATAAGCCTTGCAGACAATTTTCTACCCAAATATTGTTTAGTTTTAAGACCTGCTTAATTTTAATCTTTATTTCTACCCCGTCGTCTACCAGTTGTTTCCAAGACAAGAAAGGACACTTTGACATTTTCAAGAGGAAGTAATAGTAAGGAAAAAGGATTTATCAGCTGGTAAGATTAGTGTACCTCTGTTACTGTTTTGAAGCAGCAAACATTTCAGCTAAGACAGGCATTGCTAATCTTTTCAAGGTGCAAATGCCATCACACGCATTCCTGTGATAGCCTGTGAACATCTCCTTCCACCATTGCCAAAATCTCTAATTGGAAGCCATAACATTTTCTAGAGTCATGGAAATTCTGGGGTCCTTGAACTTCAAGTTGTTTTAATGATTATTACAGTCTGGGGCTTGCTGGAGTGCAGCTGCAGTTTGGATTACTGACTAATAGATTAAAGCAGGGGTTCGTTCATCCAACTTAGATTTGGCTATTGCTTACATTATATGGATGCCATTAGACTTCTGATGAATAGTGAACTGGTTCTTTGGTCTAGTGAGTTGTACTGGAATAGCGTAGGACATAGTACCAGAATGAGTGTGGAGTTCACAGTGTAACCTATAGACTGTACCATCTTTTGCAAAATTCAGCAGCTCACTGGGGCGGGGTTCAGTGATCGTACGATGCTTGTACTGATCTTCATTAGTTGGCATGATTTAAGTTATAATTTAAAGTAGTGCTATTGAACTTTAAAGCCCAACATGGTCTAGGGCCTGACTCTCTAAGGGACGGTCTCTCCTGTTACAAACTTTCTGGCTTCTGTAAATGATGTTCTTTTGAAAATGCCACTGACATTGCACGATGATATGAGTGCTAAGATGTGACTGATAATGCTCTGTTAAATGTGAATATATGCTAGATAATAGCTTCTCCTTTTAAGAAATGAATATATGTTAGTCAATAGCCACAGTATTATTCTTCCTCCAATTCTCTCTTCTGACTGCATAGTTTTACTTTAATGTTATTATTATTTTTAATTATTCTTTATTTCTTAATGCTATGCAAACACACTGAGAGCTCTTTGGATTGAAGTCAAATTCCTTGTATGTCTAATCATACTTGGCCAATAAATCATTCTATTCAATGTCCACCTTTCTGGCATATGGGGGAGGGCCTTTCTCACGCTCCCAGGGCATGGAAGGCACACCTTTGCAAATTGCATTTGGCCCCCTCTTTCCCAGCATCTAGACAAGACACAGCTCTTTTAACTGGCATTAGGACTTTTTTAGTTGCTGATCTTAATCTGTGTTTTTAATTTGTTATATCCTGTTTCTGTTTGTAAGTTGGTTAGCTGCCTTGAGTCTCAGTGGAGTAGAAAAGCAGGTAAATAAAATTCTGCCTCCCAGACAAGAATGGTTGGGCAAAATGAGTCCTTCTCATTGTGTTGTCAGTATTGTGAGGATGGTGGACAGTTGAATTCTATACAAAAAGAAACCCCCTTTTCAAGAAGTATTTTCTGTCTGCCTGTCTCTGTGTGTTTCTGTAGAATCCAGAGAACCCGTCTGAATCTCTTTTATAACACTAAAGAGAAAAGGTGGCAGGCTGAATCCAAGATAAATTGGTTCAACTTACATCCCACTGAAATCAGCATTGATAGAAATTACAAAGGGTTGGAAGATAGACCCTTAATGGCACCATTAATTCAAGGGCACTTAAAACTCTGTTAACAGATGTCCTGATTAAAAAGCTTTTTTTTTTTTTTTTTGACAGAATCAATATAATGTTGGTGGGAATGCTGCTGAATTCCTAGCAGCCAAACCAGCATGGCTAGGGGTAAGAGATTTGGGGAGCTGCAGAGAAGCCAACGGTAATGATGCCAGAAGGTGATGGCTGCCATAACATCATTCAAATGCTGCCGTTCCATACTTGCATCCCGAAGGCTGCACGTAAAGAAGTTGTGGCATTTGTGTAATGATGCTGTGGGATGTGTTTTGTCATTTGACTGCATCCCCAAGGATGCTTAAGATCAGAGGTTCCCTTTTTTCAGATATGCGTGTTAATAGCTATGTCAGGAATGAGCAACTAGGTTTTTGGAAATTGCTGAACTATAGCAACATCCGTCTTTCACCATTGCCTGAGCTGAGTGGGGCTAATAGGAATTATAGAGTAGGAATATCTCAAAGATCACAGTTTCCTTGTCCCTGCCTGGCAATTAAATTGTAGGCTTTTCATCCCTGGTAATGGAGTGATATAAAGAGGTGTATCTGGAATCCCTGTTCATCACAAAGCTGTTCAGTTCTACACTGGGGCTGCAGGTGTCACAAACATTCAGGGTGTGTAGATCACAAACCCCTGAAAAGAATGACATATTTGAAGAAATGGTCATTTGGAATTTGCCTTTAAAGTGTACAGTTAAAATACTGTCCATTGTTTTGTGCAATAACATTGCCAGATCTGTGTATATATGAAGTGCACACAACAGATGCTGCCATTCGCAGCTAGTGTTACACAGCATTGGAATCCTCTGCTGAACTGCTAGATTCGAAGGATCCCAGGGTATGAGCTTCTGTCTGGAGCGTTATTCATAGATGTATTAATTTCGACAGGAGTTTGGCTGTTATGTTAATTCATTGTATGATTCAAATTATATGATTCCAAACTACGAATGTTTTAAATTTGATCTGGAATCTCATTTCAAGGTTGAGTCAGGAGCCAAGAGTAAGGAGTTCAACCAGAGTGGTGGGATCAACCGTGGTCTAAGAACTGAGGGGGCTTGGGAGAACATTCCTGAGGTAGCAAGACCTTAAGACCTCAAGCAAGATTCCAGTTGGACAGGAGCCCTTCTGTAGTCCTTCTTATGAAGGAGGAACTCATGGCCATTCTAGCTGACAGATGCTCAAAGCTGCCATACTGTTGGCTTAGCTGAAGGCACTAAACTCAGAAGCCCTGGTTCTATAGCCTGTTGTGGCTCTTTCCATCTCACCATTGATAGGCCACCTGAAAAAAAAGGATCATCTTGTTTTTGATAGATGAATGAAAATTAAAAGAGCCCATAGCCCCCTGAAGCTATTTCTGTACTATACAGAGACCACTGAAGTGGAGATAGAGTTCTGCTTGCATGTGCAATGATAGGGCTAGGACTGAATGAAGTAGGTCTGCCAGTGTCATGATGCCATCAGCTCCAACCCTGGCTACTTCCCAGGCACCTCATATACAGCTTTCTAAATGACATTATATAGACTCGTTTCATATCGGGTAGATGCTAAGATGTCCTGCTCTGTATGCCAAGAGAATGTCTTCCTTTGTATGCCAAGATGGACAGGATATCATCTTGCATTTATTCACAGGTGGACTTTCAGTATGGTGGTGCCTCACAATGGAAAGTTCACTCCCTTAAAATTTGTGAGTCGCTTAATAACACATATTTTAGGCACTAGTCTTCCCTATCCAGCTAATGTTGGATTATTGGCTCTGTTTTGCTTCTGGTTAAAATGGGTTATAATTGATTGTTACAGTTCTGTTTGTTTTTTTAACTGTAAGCTGCTCTGTGATGCATTTGTATGGGATGGGTTTTAGAAATACATATAATAATAAGACCTTGGCAAGATGTCAGCCAGGATATGTCTGTATGTAACCTACAGTCATAATAGTAACCTTACAGTCATAATTCTCACTTAAAGCTGTATACACAAAGGGTTCTGAATGGAGGGGGGAGGAGTTGAATGGCGTGTGCCACGTTAGATCGACATAGTGCAACACGGTTGTCCTTCTTGTGGTTTTCAGGGCAAAGAGACCACTCTCCCCAAAGTAGGCAGTGTGAGAGAAAGAAATGAGTAGGGCCAGGCCAGAAACTTAATCTGATTTCATTGAAATACATTCAGTTGGTTAAATCCAGTCCATTGAATTTCTCCTTAAATATTTCTTCTGACCCATTTAAAATTGTGATTCAGTGTCTAGGGACTGTATATGTCCTTTGGTTTGGGCGCCGCTTGTTTGACATCATCATCATCATCATCATCATCATCATCATCATCATCATTATTATTATTTTGGTGCCTTCAAGTCAGTGTTGACTCTTGGCAACTTCCTGGACTAGTGCCTGCAGTTTTCTTGGCAAGGTTTTTTGAAGGATTGGCTATTGTCTCCTTCCTAGGGCAGGACTAGAACTCATGGTCTCTTGGTTTCTGGCATGGTGCCTTAACCACTACACCCAACTGGCTCTCTTTACCATGAATAGGAATGATTGTTATACATGATAGATTTTTATTTGACCAAGTTCCTATTCAGTAGCAATTGTTTAATGGTACAACCAGGCTTGCCATATGGGGTTGATCTGAACCATGTACTATATGCTTATGTTGAAAATACTGTATGAATCAACCTTACAAAGGTTGTATTTATTACATCTAATAAAATAACTTATGGGGGTGATAATGATTACTGTAAAGTGAGAGCCTCCCCATAGCCAAGGTTAACTCCCACAACTGAAAATCAGCAAAAACATCTTTAGGTTTTTGACAACCTTGTCATATGCTACTCTCATATATCCTTAAAAAGAAAGTATTTGTACATTTTATTTATTTTGTGTGAGCCATTTAATTCTCCAGGGTTTCTTTTCCAAATGCATTTGAATTAAAATGAATCCTGTTTTAATTCACCTACCAGCTAACATAAACTCCATATTGCTTCCTTTTAGATAGTAGTTTAATATTAAAATAGTGATTCTCTGCCTTGCCTTCCATCAAGATGAAAAATATACATAAGTGAATGTGTAATCTGTCTATGGCTTTATGACTCTGAGCATCCTCCAGGGAGAGTGCGTCAGATCCGTATTACATCGAAATGTTCTCCTTTGTTTTTGTGTGACTGGTGTCATCAAAGTGTACTTAAGGATCCAAGCCATGTTATCTATGCATCACGTCTCAGTATTATCCATTCATTAATCTACCTCCAGGCAGGAATAATTCATTAAACCAAACAAACAAACAAACAAAAAGAATAAAAGAGTTTAAGTCGTCTTGGTTGGCAGAAGTTGCAAATATCTGCAACATTAGTGGGATAATAATAAAAAAACAGAGTGGAGGCAGAGCTGCCTTCAGAATATTTTCTGTCTGATTTAATAGAGATGACCTACTTTGACTATACATGTCTCTCCATCCCTCTGTTATGGAGCATTTCTCATGTTTTATCTCTAGGGGGTTTCCTCAAGAGTGGCCCTATAGTCAGACAGAGTAGGGCAGCTAACTTAGGCAGTGTCCCCACCACCACCCAAGGCAACAGATCGTTATTTAATGTGCTATCATGTGTGCTTTTACTGTTAGGAATGGGAAAGCTATTTGTGGATATTTCAGGCTGACTGGAGGTGCTATGTTCTGTGACTTGGGCTATGGTGTGTGAGGGAGCATCATTTGCTGTTCTTCCTTCCCATCAAATAGCAAAATTTCTTGACTCAGCATGCTCCTTTTTAAAACTGTGTCGCCGTTTCTATTCTTGGAAATATTTCAATTGATTCTTTGGCATGTATTTTATCTGTTGGAAACCTCAGACCATTGCAGGCAAGGGGTTGGTTTTTAAGGGACAAAAACATCTCTTGTTTTTGTGATCCACTAAAATGTGCCAGTTTTCATCCTAAACTAATTACAAAGAGTTAACAGGTTTGGGGAAGAAAATTGGGGCTAATTGTTTAGATGATTACACCCTGCTTGCTTTGATGATAGGCTGGAAACAAGGAAGGAGCAATTTTCTATTTAAATGCTGTGTCTTGGTTAGAACTGCCATTAATTCCCCAGCACTACCACATCTGTATTCTCTTCAAGGACTAATACCCAACTGCCATTTCTTTAATTAGTAAGTCAGTTCTCATTTCTGGAACCTGGAGTTCAGTGTCAAATTGTCCAAACGGCAGAAGGGCTACTGCTTTGGTTAAAAAAAAGGGGGGGGGGCTGTAATACCCAAGAGCGAAGTTTTATGAAATGCAAAAAGAACATTTGCACAGAGTTTGCGAATCATCCTTTTCTAGTAAAGAATCGGATTTTTCTGCTTTGCATTGGCGTTCCTGGATTCTGATGCATTGAAGAAACAGCATCAAAAGCACTGGAAAGGGCCATTTAGAATATCGAGTCCAACTCCCTGCCCTGGGTAGGAATACAAACTGAAGCATCCTTAATAATTGACAATCTAGGGAAGCTGACTCTGAAATCTTCATTGCCCAGTGGTTCCACTGTGGAAGTGCTCTTATGGTTAGGAGATTTTTTCCCCCTAATATTCAACTGGAATTTGCCTTCTTCTCCTTGAAGACTGCTCTGTGTCGGGCTCTGGCACGATGGACAGCAGATTTGACTTTCTTTTGTGTGCCACCCCTTCAATTACTGGCCGTTGTGGTGGCTGCGGTGGTGATTATGTTAGTATTGTAGTTGTTATTACATAGTTATATAATTGCTATTCCTTAATTTAAATTTTGTTATAGATGCCTTGAAGGATTTTAAGACTTAGGTGGCTATTTTACATGATTACATCACAGCTGTTTTGCAGTTGGTTAATTTTTAGGGCATAAACTAGGATTTCAACAGGAAAAGGAGGACACACACACACACACACACACACACACACAATGGAGAGAGAGAAAGAGAGAGAGAGATGGTCCTATATATGTAGGATACCATCTGTAATATTTTATGAAGAATCCTTCATCCTGGAATGGATTGATTTGATCCAGTGTGTGTGTGTGCACGCGTGTGTATGTAGATATTTGTCTTTACATATTTCTGTATCTTAATCAGTCCAAATCAATCCACTGCAGGATGAAAGTTATGGACTATAACCTACCACATTGACTGCAGGTTGACAAATAGATGTTCTTCATCTTGCCAATCTAGGGCTGAAAGAGAGCTTCTGTGCCTGAGAGAGGACTAGAACATGGGTCTCTCCAGTTACAACACACTGGTTCTCATATATCTTCCTTCCTTCCTTCCTTCCTTCCTTCCTTCCTTCCTTCCTTCCTTCCTTCCTTCCTTCCTTCCTTCCTTCCTTCCTTCCTTCCTTGTCACTTTCAAAGGTCAAAAATGTACTCCATAAAAAACTTGCTTTCTGCTAATAATTTACATTTTAGTGCAGGAAAATGCAGGAGGGCCATTAAAGTTATGCATATTTTGCCACTGATTATGATAGATTAAAGTTTTTGCCCTTTATGTAGATTAGTCTTTAAACTAAAACAGTATGATTTTTCTCCTTTTTCTTGACACATATACTTTTTATTAGCTGTCAGGAAGAATGTATTATCGGCAACTGTTAATGTTCAGAAGATCACTCAGAGAAGAAAAAACATGAACCAAAGTTATTTGACTATCCATGTCCATCTGCATTTTCTCAATACGTTAAACCAAGCAACACTTTAGCATGATATGTGTACAAGCCAATAACAATGTATTCACTGAACCATAGTTAAGCAAGACATGGCTTTGGATGATATGTGGACACAGGTTACTTCTGTGTGCGTATGAGACAGGGTTTATAAAATTAATTAAGTAACTGGAGAATAAATGAGACCAAGGACAACCAGGTTACTTAATGTGAGTTGTCTTTTTTTAATGTAGTAACTATTGCATAATTATGCCTAGTTATAAAACGGGCAGATGTTTGTTTTGTTTCAATGCATAGGACCCATTCCCTTACCCCGATTACTAGTTTAAAAATGGACTTAATGCTGGTTCCACATAAATTACTTTTAGATACAAAGATTTCTACAGAATCTTGTTTCTGGCTCCATCAAACACGGTTTATGAAGCTTAGAATGGGTATCCAAAGTGGGCCATTATTTAATTGATATAATATTAATTCATTTTACTCATTTTCCAGTGGAGGAAGTCCTACTGACATTCTTTCTTTCCTAATAATTAAGAGGCTAAAATATTTCCACACATGAACAGTGTTATACTCTTATATTTTCTTCAGCTGGCTGCACAAGACAAATCACTTACCATTAGAAAAATCATGGAAAGAACTCCATTGGTTCTCCCAGGCCTTGGGAGAAGATGGTTGCAGAGTGCCTGTGGTTTTGATTTTTTTATTGGGAAAGCGTAGTTGTGTCAGTTGTGATATTTTCTCTATATGCTTTCTATATATGTTTTTTTTTTTAATTGTAAGCTGCCCATAGTCATTAAGGAGTTGTGTGGCCTCGAAATTGAGTTAAATAAATGCATAAATAAATATCACGTGAGAGTTACACTATTTTTTTTTTCCTCTTCCAGGTGTATTACTTTAAGAAGCCTTACTCCGTTGTTTTCATGACCCTGCGCTTGCTCAGTCAGAAATGGAGCAGATGGACTGTAAACCTTACCAGCCCCTATCCAAAGTTAAGCACGAAATGGATCTAGCTTACACGAGTTCTTCGGACGAGAGTGAAGATGGGAGAAAGGCAAGACAGTCGTATGAGTCTAGAGAAACCCTGAATGAATTCGGACAAGAACTCAGACTCAGTTACAACAGCCATAGCAGGAAAGGAAAAGCAGTTGATGAACCCACTCAAGGTACATTGAACGATGTGTTGTGACAAGCAGTATGGCCACATTAATTCCAGTAGCTTTTCTTTCCGTATTTTACATGACCACCTATGGAAATTGCTTTCTCCTCCTACATCATACTGAGCACCTGGTTCAGTTTTATGCTAGAAATTGCCAGCCTGCAGGGCCAACTTGAGTTGCAAGAATGCTGCCATGCCCCATGTTAATCCATAGGCATTCTTAGAAAATGCTACCACTCAGGGCTTTATTTGGAAGCAGGCCCATCTGTCTAGAAAAGAGAAATGGAAATTGGGGTGGTAAAGTTCATCCTGGGGGCTCAAGGAGCTTTAGTTGTTTCTCTTCTGGTAAAGGGACATTTTGATAGTTGGCCGTGTCATGTACGGCAACCATTTTGAGAACGGGCAACCCTTCTCCATGCATTTTGCATTTCTGCATGCTGTAGATGTTCTCCTTTTGTGAGAACATCTACAGCATGCTTACAAAAGTCCTAATGTGCTTACTAGTCCTCAAAGCTGCTTGCCCTAGAATTAGGACCTTCACAATGACATTATCCCATGGAGACTCAGACTGATTCAATCCTTATCATGTTCTCAAGGGAAACAGAAGTTTCAGTGGATTTTAATACAATTCTGGCTTGATTATCATGTTACAATGATTTTTTACCCCACTGTTTTCAAGCTATACATTGCGTTAGAAGGTCCTGGCAGGCAAAAAAAAATGTAAATACATATAGTAAGTAATATTGATATGCTTTTGGCGTGATACTTTTCCACTAAAACAAGGTACAAAAATACTGTTTGATCTATACTCTCTACTGAAAGGAATGTTGGTACCTCATCTAATGTTTTGAGAGAACATTGAAATGTGTTTCTGAAAAGGGGATTGTTTTTTAATTTGCTTTCCTAGCTGATTTCTATCATGCTTGTTTGTCGGAATCTTTTAAAAAATTGACACTGAATGCAGAATAGATTAATAGATTAAATAATGGGAGACCATTATTTAAGTTAACATTCTACACAAGGGTTGCAGAAAATCAAATACTGGTGGTTTTTTGTTTTTCTGGGGTGCTTGATGCACGATAAATTGCAGCCTTGGAAAAGCTTTTGTTAGAAACTTATCGCTGTGGAGCAAACTAAGATTGAATGAATACAAATAAATGAAAAAAAAAAAAGAACTTTTCCTTTAAAATGTAAAATTTTCCCAAGACGATTTACAAGTAGTGTTTAAAACTAGCCAAGCTAAATGGGTATGCAATTATAGATGTCAGTTTAAACATTAAAGGGGCACCTCAAGACCACCAATCAAGCATTTAGTGAAAGAGGATCACAATGTAAATAAAAAATAGCAATCTTAACCCAAAGGATTATTGAAATTCTCTTCTGCTTGTTCCCTTTTATCCTGCCCACAGACCAAGGTTCCAGGATAGATAGGATTTATATTGTAATGACCTGGAGTTCTGGAATGGGGTATTGAGAACCCAAAATATAACTACATTACTTATCAGGGGAGGAATTGTATTATGCCAGATAAATTAGATCATTCTCATGGATGTTTATGAAAACGGATTTCCTTATGTCTGTTTCCTGGTTGTAAGGTTGGCTGCACCTGAACAGGACCGGTATTCAAACTGAACAAAGAGCATTTGGAAAAGTGAATAGCTGGTCAAAGTTACCTAGGCAAGTCAGTTAGGTTTACTCATTATTGTATATCAGTGTTTCTCAACCTTGGCCACCTGAAGATAGGTGGACTTCAACTCCCAGAATTCCCCAGCCAGCCATGCTGGCTGGGGAATTCTGGGAGTTGCAGTCCCCACTTCTTCAAGCGGCCAAAGTTGAGAAACACTGCAGTATATCATTTTCATAAGGCCCTTCAGGGGAATTAAGCCTGCACAAATTCCTTAGTGTCCAGAGCACTCAAGGCCCTCCATTCCAGAAGATTAAGGGAAATTTAAAAGTTAAAATGGGCACCTGAAGCCTTGCTGATGTTTCGGGCACTTATTGTATCCCTTTTAATCTCTGCACCCCCCTCTCAGAATGGTTTTCAGCCCCATCCACTTTTAAATGTGACTCTTAGAAAGCTTGGTCTGGCTGCTGAGCCAACAGAAGTTGTGGACCTTGTGGTATGGCTTCATGTAGTTCTCTGCAGCCCACTTTTTCCATCAGTTCTTGTCAGTCCCCCTGTTCTGATAAGAGTTGCTTTTTCATTTGCTGCTGTCCAGATTCTCCTGCCTTCTAATTTCTTGACCGTCTCTGAGATTTAAGTGGAGGACCCTGCCCATCACCCCTCCCTTAGTGACATTTATCCTTAATCATTCCAGTTGCGAAGGGAGGAAGTGACTCTCAACAGCATGACTGAACATTTCACACATGGTTAGTAGAATTATCCACAGTTGGCTGGATTCACATCAAGCAAAACCAAACCCACATAAACCACTATTCAGTTTAACATGTATCAACCCAACCTGTTAAGTATGGGACATGTTATGTGTATTGGAATGTACATATTTTCTACTCCAAAAATGATGCTTGGACTTTTAGGCCAGCCTTGTTTTCTTTTGGCCAGTGTGCCAACTTGGAGTACTTGTAAGAAGAGCCAAAAAGTAGAATAAATAGTACCAATTTCAACTTTAATTTCCCCAGCCTACATGGATTAAAGTTTTAAAAAATGAAATGAATCTAGTTAAGTCCTTTTTTTTTCTTTTGCTCCTGGATCTTGGGAGTAATAAAATATTTTACGATAAGAAAAATCCACCTCTTTAAAAAGAAGAGCATCTGGCAAAGCAAAGCATACCGGAACACAGAAAGATTTCAAGAGAGGCCATTGCCTTTTATGGGTGTGTATTTGCTTCTCTGACAGTATTTGCAAGATTACTTTTGGCATGATATGCTGCAACGTCTTTGTCTCAAATTTTCTGACTGCTTCTGAGGGCACCCCTATTTTGTGCCCCATAGTTTCACCGCTTATGAAAGTTAAAATTGAGTAGGTATGCATTAAATAAATGCTAATCTTACACATGCTTGGGAGAGGGGAAAATGCTTCATTCAGATGATAGGTTAAAAAAAATAAGCTGCTTGGGCTATCAGAGCTGAATCTCTAGTTGAGGACAAATTAAAGCTGGAAGTCGGACACTGGCTTAAAGAAATGAGGACCAGAGGCAGAACTGTACACAAAGGCAAGCTGGTGACAATCAGGTTGAACAGGTACAAATCAAAGACAGAAGCATAATCAAGGAATTGTCAGAGATTAGGGGAATGTTGATTCCCTGCTATTCCTTGGAGCAAGAATGATATAAAATTAACCAGCCTTTATTGTTTTCTCCAGTCACTTCATCCTGGTTGGACAGAAGATTAAGTCTGTCCATCAGGTGTGGTGTTATGTCATAGCATAGATGTGTCTCTAATGCTCAGTCTGAGAGTTGTCTCTGAGGCAAAGGTATTGAATTGCTTGGGCTCTGTTTGTATTCATCCCTTATTCAAAAACTACAGTGCCTTATTGGATCATCCTTCATATCAGAATGACATTACAGACATTTATGATGTTACAGATATTTGCATATCATTGTAATTCCTCATGGTTCACAATAATATTCAAACAATAAAATACAGATAAAACTCCCACCCCTTGCATTTAATCTCAGTGGCAACCATCATGCCCCAAATGCTCTCTCAAACAGCACCATTTTGGCAGACTTCCTGAACAAAGATAGAGTGGGCATTTCCCTTCCCCTTCATGAGAAGATTATTCCAGATGGAAGGAGCTACTCTGACTACCGTTGCCTCCACCACTCATAAACGTTTTAGTCTTAATAGAGCACAAGATTGCATTATTTTATTTACACTTAAGTAGCTTATTTCTCTATGGCTGAACCTTCTTATACCTTGTTTCAAGCTGGTCATTAACCAAAATAGTTATTCATCTATCTTCACTTGAATGACGGTGACCCTTACATATCCAGTCCGAGGATGAGCAAAGAGGACTTTTTCTATTGAAAGGGAAACTAGGATTTCAGATAGGTGAATCATCATCATCATCACCACCACCATCATCATCTGGAGCACCACTTGAACACCATCGGCATTGGCAAAATCACCATCAGTCAGTTGCAAAAGGCAGCTTTACCTGGAACAGCTTCCATCCTGCGATGATATCTTTAATACCATCAAACAACATCTGCCTATCCCAGGTCCTTGGAAGGGACTTCATAGGTGGATAAAAATGCCAAATCCAGTCTAAACATCTGGCTGACTGTGCAACCAACTATAATTTATTAAACTTGTATGACTCCACTGGTTCTGAAGATATCTGAGAGTGAAGCAAGGTCAGACTTTATAGATTGAAGCCAGAATTTTGAATTGGACCATGAAGTTTGTTGGAATCCACACCACACAACCAGTGTTAGGTGGCAATGTCAGTTCTCATCTGTTCCATTCTATATCAATTGCAGGTTCTGAATCACCTCCAAAGACGGCCCCATGTAAAATGCATTGCACAGTTACCTGTAGCCCCTGTTTGTCTATGTGCTGGTGTTTCTACCTCTCAGTCTATTGAGAAGATACTGCCTGTGGACTTAGCAAAAATGCATTTGCATTTTGCATGCTCTCAGCTTTCCACAATCTTGGTGCTCTTAAGATTTCAACTCCTATTATCTTTAAGCAGTATATTTAAAGGCCAACCTTTATAAATAACACTGAATTGGAGAAGGCAAGCACCTTCTCTCCCTCTCTCATCTTGTTGTTAGAAGTCGGACATAATTGCTGAATGAGGACTTTGTCTGAAATGCTTTGAACCCTTTACCTGAAATCTTGTCTTCAATTGTGTTATGTTATTGGTATGCAACAGATCAAACAATCTCATAATTACAGTAATTCTGGATTCTAGAAGGGAGAAAAAGAAAGAGCACATCTGAACAAAGCCAAGTCATTGTTGCTATTGATAACGCCTACTCCAGTTGCGTAATAAATGTGAGTTTTATGGGTTTTAATTCTGTATGTGATTTTAGGTTCAGACATATGACTGAGGGAGGAATTAGGACATGGTAAAACTGCAGTCAAATAGCAAACTTTGGAAAAACCTCACTTTTATTGATTTATTGAACAATGCAGGTTAGCTTTCCTCATCAGATTTGTTTAATTATTTCAGTTTTTGAAACCCACTCCAATCTGTGGACTCCAGGAGGCATATGACAGAATAGAAAAGAATACTGTATTCAAAAGGAAGTCAGTTGAAAACAGTATATAGAAAACAAACACTCCCTCATAAATGGGGGCCACAGAACAATTTTTAATAAGGTTAAGACGATTTGCAAAGTTGCAGATAACTTTCTTTTTAAGATCATAATATGGAAACTAATAAGGAAGAGAGACTGATTTGGTTTTCTTTCCCTTCAGTGAAACATTAATTTGATCTCTTGAGCTGAGATACTGATTTAGCATTAATGAATGAATGAGTAACTGAATAATTTGGAGCAGGCTGTAGAAGGCAATGGATTTTGATATTATCAAATAATTATACACTGGGAGCATGTTATCCTGATGAAATTAATTCTATAATCTGACTTTTTGTATTAGAGCACTAATGAATAGGTGAATTCTTAAGTAACTGCAGTTATTAATTGGCATTTTAAACAAAAGAATAATAAATTAATGTGTATTTTAGTACATTGCTAAATTGAACGGTGGTTAAGTAGCAATATATAAAAACAACATACGCTGGGTAATTCACTAATCAAGCTAATGAATGGGAGTGTTTGGGGGAATAAACAGAAGTAGAAGGCCAGTTGAGTGTGTGTCTGTGTATTTGCGTGTGTGTGAACAAGAGAGAGCACACACCTATTGATACACAGCTAAAGTTTAAATGCGTTATCTGTAAAATTCACCAGGATTTAGGAGTGGCTGGTTCAGATAGCTAGCTTATTAATACAAAGTGAGCAGAGGAAAGGAGGGTTAGTTTTACATCACATGCATGAATGGTTATTCTGTCTCCTGGATTTGTGTGTTTATCCAGAGCTATCCAGTGTGAAATAATTCTGGAGCCAAATCATAAGGACTGTTGGAATAGAATGGACGGATCCAGAGCTGCCTCCTAAAACAGAGATAATAAGATGGAGAACGCACACTTTTATAAGAAACCATAGCAGAACAACCCACAGATAGCATCTATAACAATCAAAGTCTCTCTCTCTCTCTCACACACACACATAACTAAGACTAGATAACTGGAGAAAATCCCATCCTCACCATTTCTAGAGATGTTGTGACCCTGTCTTCAGCTATTGAAGAGTTGCCATTTTATATTTGATAATTCTCTCCAGATTAGTAATAGAGGGTTCTAGAAAGAGAGCTTTGCAGCATTTTGCAAAACCCCTTCTTCCCCTCACTTCAGCTGAGTCTTCCATCCAGCTGAAGCTTAAAGACTCCACCCTCCCATTAGCCATAGAAGGAAGCTTTCCAGATAGGTTGAGGTATCAAGAGAAGATATTTGGCGTGTGTTGGAGCGGGAGAAAAGAGAGTACAACAGAACTAGCTGAGCAAAAGGAAGGTGCCCTGGGCAAAGCCAACTTGGTGAGGACATTGGAACTGGAGTCAGAATTCAGAGGGAGGATGGGGGCACCAAGGAAGCAGAAGATGTTTCAGAAGCTCAAACTGTTGATAGCTGTGAGCAGCAGTAGTGGAGGTGAGAGCCGCCACAGAGCCCTGCACCACCCCAGCCTCTAAGCAGCCAGCCAACACTGTTTAATAACTCCCCACCCACCCAACCAGAACATGAGAGAGAAGCCAAATTTGCAGTGGAGGCTTAGACCAGAGACCAGAGATCCTGTCTGAAAAACTTCCACAATGCCAGCCAGCCAGCAACCGAGGGAGCTAAACTGGGGTGGCTGAAGGGTGGTTAGAACTCTGGTTGAGGAGAAAGGAAGCTGAGTTTCTCTGCCCTCCACAGCTGGGAGACCAACCAGGGTAGAGCCAGTCAAGCCCCCAGGTTCTGCCTGTTGAAGGCACAGTGGGTAGAGGAGGGAAAAAAATTATGGAAGCACATGGAAACCTATAGAAATAGGACAAATTTCTACATTGCTATTGGAAGCTGCGGGAAAGAGTGAGAAACCCACAGCAACTTAGAAGAGCAAGATGCACAGTATATAGAAATAAGATACAGAAAGCTTTAGAAAGAAAGAATATACTCATTCACATAGATGCACACCAAAGTTATAAAAACAGATGATCGATGTATAAGTAAGAGCCATATGTATTTATACAAAAACACCTGGGTTTCCATCCTCCATCTTATTTGAAAACAAATCCTTACTTTTCAGCAATAAATCCTCCCCTTCAGCAAAGGGAGAAAAGAACCTTCCCTTCTTGTCTGTGGTCTGTACTGTTTCCCAAAAAGAACCCGTCACCAGCCGGAAGTTAAATGATTGTGACAAGACAGGACAATGTGGTCTCCGCTTGGTGAACTCCCACCTTTTCCCATGTCCTTCTGAGATCATATTTGAAGTCTCCTTCTGTAATGTTGTCCTTCTCAGGTTAGAATGCGGGCAAGCACCACCCTCCTCTCCTGCTCTGCAGTGGCCTTTAAGGGGCAGGAAAGTATCCTCCTTCCCAGCCAGGAAATAACCAAGATGGTGTTGTAAGGTTCTAAATTGAACGGCTAAGCCATTCTGGGCTCCATTCCAGGCAATGGCCAGAATCAATAAGAAATGGCATCATTATTCTGATCTTAATAACACTTGAGTCCCCTTTACAATTCAGTTATACTTTGAAAACCATCAAACCTGGAAACAAGACTGACTTTTCTGAGTAAAGTAGTCCTTATTTAAAAGGGGAAAAAAGACCATGGATCAATGGAAGAACAGATTTAGTGAAAGCGATTGGCAAGCTAGAAGCTAAGCACAACGTGGACAGGTTATGTGCGGCATTTAGATTGCTGAAGATAGCAGGAAATAAATTAATTCTGAAAGATATATACCAAGCAAAGGGGGGAGGGGAGATTTAATGAAAAAGACATGGGGGGGGGGGATCCTCCAAGCTGGTTAGATGACTTGCAGGTTAAGTAGGAGGCATGTATTACTTTCCTAATGCAAAGGTTTTTAAAAGTGCCAGAAGAAATGAGCAAGGGTTTCTGAATCTTTAAAGAGGCAATTTGAGGTTGATGTTCACAGTTTCTGACTAGCCTTAATGCTCCTAAATTAATCCATTAGAATAAACTGATTGTTCTGATATATATCTGGGAAGGTTTAAAAAGAGGGTACTGAGAAGTACGATAAAGAATCTGTTCTAGTCTTACCTTCACTTTTTTAAAAAAGTTAACTTTTGCATTCTAAAATGCAAGCCAAAATTTCTAACACTTTTAATCTGTAAAGAGAACACAATGTCAATTATATACTGATTCAAATTGATCCAAAGCTTTATTAAATACAGATTATAAAATATTACCAGCAGTTTTATCCATGAAATAACCATGACACATTTCCACTCAGATCAAGCAGGAGCCATTTCTGAAAGGAAACATTTTGATAAGAGATGAAGAACAATTAAAATGAGTAGTAAGGAATTAGGATCCCAAATCCATCGTTGGTTAATAACTAAATAAAAACCAATCAAAATGATACAAAGGAGAGATTCGGGTTTCCAAATTCTTCCAAATTCTTTATCAAGAAAAAGGTTATAAAATGCAACGTCTTGGGAAGAAACAAAAATAAATCCAAAAATTAGACTAGAAATTATTCTGTTGTTCAGGTTCAGCTTTAAGGAAGTGTTTGAATTTTGTAGCTGTAGCTAAGGCACTTGATAATCTGGAATGGCACTCTTTCTTTATAACTGCTCTCCTTCCCCTCCTTTGTATTTCACAGGGCCATTTTTACCAACTGGTCTATAGGTAACCACCACTACAGAAGCCTGTTCACTCAACTCATTCAATATACTATATTGTCTGTTTATGTATGATTGTTTATTTTTGTTATCAACTGCTTCAAGGGGATTCTGATCCTGAAGGTTGAGAAAAGAATTACTAAAATCAGCTTTTGAGTCGATTTATATAGAGGCAAGCTGGTTGATTTGAAAATCACTGCCCTCTGAACAAGGAACATGAAAGGGAATTCTTCTATGTAGCCTGCCTAGTTCCCCCTTCTACCCACCCCAGGCTAAGCATGGATAATTTTCCTGCCCTGCTCCTCTGTCATGCCTATAAAGTAGGCCTGATGAAGAAACCAATAGACCAGACTAAGAAGCCAATGCCATATATATCTAGAACTACTTTTATTATAAAAGTTGTAGTAACAAGACTTTTACAAGTCTGAATGTGCTTCCCTCCTCCCTCACTTTATCTTTGTATGAATTAGGGAGGGGCCTGTCTGAGATGTTTACTCAAATTAGTTTCTTGGAATGGGCTCAAGCCGCAGTTGTCTGATAGTTGCCTTGCTAGTGGCTCTTCCTCCTGTCATTCAAGGCAGTTCCCTATGCCCTCTACATCCTCTCCTCTGTATGCCCCTCCTCTTATCTCCACATTGCCTGGAGAGCACCACCAAGCAGAAATTTGGCCTGGGTGCTTGACAGTTGGGGGACTCAGGGAGTAGGCAGAAGTCACCAGTGGGAATAGTGACCTTGTGGAAGGTATTGTGAGAGCTAGAGCGGAAAGAGTTAAGCGCATTCTCTTATCCCCAGAACCGAGAGGTAGAGATAAGAAAATGAGACTTGCACCTCCCTGAAGAATGCAGGATGTTTGTCGGGTGACTCTGGGAATTGCTTTCACTCTGAGAAGATTCTGTAACAGGACTGAAGCCAATAAACCATGCTGAATTGAATCTGTACTGTCTCCTGGAGTTTCCTGGGCTAATCCTGACATCAATCTTCTCAGAGTGAAAGCAATTCCCAGAGTCACCCGACAAACATCCTGCATTCCTCAGGGAGGTGCAAGTCTCATTTTCTTATCTCTACCTCTCGGTTCTGGGGATAAGAGAATGTGCTTAACTCTTTCCGCTCTAGCTCTCACAGGTATTCTGTAATTTGAAACTTCTAAGAGCCAAGGGGGAAAAAAACCAAACTCCTGTTGCTGGGCAAAATTCTGGTTTCTTCGGTAGCCAAAGGAGAAATAGTCATGGAAGCACAGAGCCCTGAAGCTAGGTGGGAAGGGATGGTCCTGTAACGTGCCAATTTCCCACCCTCCAAAGTCACCTCTTCATCGTAGAATGTTTGCGTAGGAGGTCTTGCTTTGTTTTCTGATGGAAAACCCTAATTTTTTGGTGGGTCACTTTGATGTCTCTTCAGCCTGCCTCAGCAGCAGGCTGGCATAGAGATGGAATCTCTGTTATAAAAGGGGGTCATCTCAGAGCCAGGGCAAAGAGGTTGTGGGGAAGAACCTGTATCCGAGCTTTACAGTCTTTTTCAGGCCAACAGCCTCCCTTGATCTTTGAACAGCATGTTGAGCTCATTCAAATAATATCTTGTAATCGGACAGAAGGGGACATTACTAAATATATGCAGAATAATATAGTTATATTTAACTTAATTCATCTGAAGTCAAATTAATTTACATTTCTGTCATCTAACTCTGCCCACTTCTTTTCTCAACCTCACCCACTCCCCTTCTATTTAATAATATTCTCCTTCTGTCACATTATAGACTACAATCTCTCAGCAACTTTGGGAACGTTTCAGGGGGCACTTCCAAGACTTTTGAGGACTGTGCATGGGCCAGAGACCTTAAGATGTGCTTCTGTATTAGCAGAAAATGCTAGCAAGGATGTGTATATTGGAAAACATCATTAGATTCTTTAAAATGATGCCAGAATAGACTGCACACAAATGTACAGTCATGCCTTCTTTCCTTCTGTGCTGTGTTATCCAGTGTCACAAATTGTGCTTACTTACAGATGAATTTCCAGGAAACTTATGTCACTTTGAAAAGTTTTCATTACTCATTTGTACCGGGAAAATAGCACATCTTTTTTTTTTTCTTTTGCAAATGAAGTAGCCAAACAGCTTTGCACTTTTCTCAGATATTGTCTGCTTTATAATAGCTTTTTTTTTTTTTTCTTATTTGTTCCTTGTATTTCATATGTATTTATTGAATTTATTTCTGGCTGCAAAAAAATTATTCCTTGACACTAGAAAGAGACGATGAGATTTCTTTTAAGAAAAATAAATCTTGGAAGAACTTTATGAATGTAACATTAACTTCAAATCAAATCAATAAAACCTAAATCACAAGTTGCAAAATAAATAAATAAATAAAACTTCCAATAGTTAAAGGATTTGAGTTATCTCATATTAGAATAAATAATGAATATGGAGAGGTATATAATGTTTACATTTATCATTCTAGAATGATATGTAGTGCTTTCTATTGCCAGAAATTTACTTGTTATCCTTTCTGGACAAAGACATTCAATCTGCAGTTATTTAGACACACTAGTAACTCACTAGATTCACATCTAATGCACATTGTGAAGAGCTTCATTTAGTCATGGACTGGAAGTTATAAGTGATGTAGAATGCAGTGGCCGGCCAGGTTACAGAAAATCATTTCTGGTTGCTGACATGTTACTTGTTTGATGAATCCGTAGCCGCTTCCAGTCATCCACCAGACCAAGGTCATGGTTTTGCTGTGGACATAAGAGGTCCTAAAGGATTTGAAACCAAGAGGATAACAGGCTGTCTTTGGTGTAACCTCTGGTATTATCACTGGAATTATCTGGAAGGTTCTGCCCCATTTGTTGAGTCTGACACTGCGATTTTTAGATTACTCAGATGGTCTACTTTGTGGTGACCCCTTCTCTGTGAAATGCTGACTTTCCCCTGAAACCCACAAGTTCCCTGCTATAATATTTTGTAGGATCCTCTTGAGGACTTTTCTCTTCAATAGTAGTTTTATATTGTTGTTCTCTCCTGTCTTTTTCTTCTTCCCCTGGTTTTTATTTGTTTCATTATTTTTATTGAAAACTGTTTGGGATGTATCTTCCTAGATGTGGTATAGAAATACATAAAATAAGTAAATAAAACAAGATGAAGATGGGCTGGTGTAACCACAGGGGTTCATTTTAACATTGAACTATGTTAGAGATTAAATAGTTAGGAATACAAAAGGACAGGCTTTTTTTCCCTTTCCTTTTTTTTAAAAAGAACTTGAGATGAATTAAGGAAGGAAAAGTTGACTTTATTAGAAATCAAGTGGTTTGAAATATTGTACTAATATCAATTGTTTATTAAACAAACAAATATTTTATACTGTATATTGATTTTTATAAGCATATCTGTGATAAAGAAATACATCTACCATAATGGTGTCCTTTAATCTTATAAAATCAATTCAAAAGAGGAGAAACAATATTTTTCCCCAAAAACATTTTTTGTTTTGGCTAGACTTGCTACCCTGATAAACCATATTGATATTTGTGTTGTCTATACCACCCACTTATGAAATTTAAAAGAAACTTCAAGGATTCAATGGGTTTCTTATATCTTGAGGTGTGTTCAGTGTTGTGATGGAATGGAATTATGAAGGCCAAGCTCAGGGAGACAAACATTTTCTTAGCTCGCCAAAAGAGCGTGGGAGGAACAAGAGGATGAGACTAGCACCTCCCTGAGGAATTCACACTGTTGTGGCTGGAGGACTTTGGGAACTGGGGTTTTAGTCTGGGAAGATTGATGTCAGGCCTAGCCCAAGGAACTCCAAGAGACAATGCCAATTCAGGCCAGCTATGTTTATTAGCTACAACCTCTAGCAAGAATCTTCCCAGACTGAAACCCCAGCTCCCAAGTCAGCCAGCCACAACAGTGTGAATTCCTCAGGGAGGTGCCAGTCTCATCCTCTTGTTCCTCCCATGCGGTTCTGGCGAGCTAAGAAAATGTTTATCTCCCTGAGCTTGGCCTTCATAATTCCATTCCATCACAAATGTAAAACAAAACCAGTTGTCATTTTTTTCCCATTTCGAAAATAAGAGCATCGTGAACTGCATCCAGACTGACTTAAGATTAGTTTTTATCTTGAGCCACATTATTAAATACCATTAAGACAAGATACTAGATATCACTGAGAGTTAAATGTTGTAATGAATAAAATAAATAAAAGTGTAGACAAGATAATATTATAACTGGGGCAATTTCCAGATTGTATAAACTAATACCCTATTGAAATTAATTTGTGAAGTTAGTGACAATTTAAATTGCTCTATTTATTTCAGTGGGAATCAAGGGGGAATTTAGTTGGATGCATCCCATAGTTTCTACAGGGTCTCTTGAGTTCATTAATACAATCCAGAACATGCATTCATTTGTTCATTCATTCACAGTATTTACATACCATGGCCACCCAGAGGTTTGCAAAAAGAGTGAACAACGAACCCTTAAGAATAATTAAAATGAATAAAACTTCATCATCACTTAATTCTGGTGTCCATATTAGGTAATGATATTGAAATTCCTAAACTAATTAAAAGCTGTTCAGAAGAGCTCAGATCTGACTGCCTTCCTCAGTGCCTTCAAAGAGGGCAACATCTGATTCTCCAGGAGTGAAGTATGGGATGAAACATCAATTGAGGAACATGGTCCTTTTGCTCCTCTGAGCTCTGATTTTAGGAAGGAACAGCCCCATTCAGGAAGAATGTAGTACCGTAGACTGGTTGGTTCTCTCTGAAGGAGGTGATCATAAAGACCTTAACAGTTGACACCAAAACTAATAGTACTCAAAAAGTTAATGGAAGACAACACAGCGTTTCAAAACCCAGTGTTATGTGGCATTGATGGCTCTCAACTGCTAGAATGTGGACAGTGGCATTTTACAGTAACTGCAGCTTCTGGAGAGTCTTCAAGGGCAGCCCCATGTCAGTAGTCAATTTAGCATGATACTCAGATTTTACAATATGAACTGGGTAAAGATTAGCCAGAATAGCAGGTAAAATAATGGTAATTGTACTAAAACAGGCTATGAAACCTGAGCATTTGGTAGATAATACCGAGGTAAAGTCACTGGTTATATATAGTTCTGATTCTCTGGTAGAATGAATGGAAGGATAATAGTTAATGTGTTTTTTTTTCCTCCTCTTTGGGCGATAATACCAATGTCATACATTGTTCATCATACTTGACAGTATCAGAGAAGCTGGCAAAGAATGATCAGTTTTATTTGCACAGGAAAAAAAAGATTGATGGTTTTTCTGCATCTAAGAATTCAGAAGGAGTTCTGAATATACTATTGTATTAAGCAAAAACTGACACTCAAGATAATTCAGTGGATTGATATATAAAAAAAGCAAGAGAAATGGAAAACGAATGTAAGCTGAGGGATTAAACATGCATAATCTATAGATTTCCAATAGAAAATGTTCTTTATGAAGAATCTTTTAACAGTTGTATAACAGGAAACTTGACTATCCTATGTTCTCCTACAAGTGGACCATGAATGTGCCTGGAGATTTGTTTTCCTTTTCTTTTTTGGTCTCTGACTGTAAATCAGTAAGAATAAGTAAGTTATAACTTAAATGTATGCATAGTAACAGCAATGAAAAGGATGTTAAGGCAACAATTTGAGCTTTTCTGTGGAATTTAATACATGTATTAAGTGTCAGAACCATTCTTTTGATTCAGTCCTAAACACATTCAGTCAAATATATTGATAAATTCTAATTTAGCTATTCCATACTGGAGCCTCAGGGAAGAATGGCATCGCTATTCCTAAATAGTACAGTATTTGGACATATGGGGGAGAGGGGAGCCAGGAATTGTTAAGAAGTACATATATGCGCGGCTCTCGGGTTTATGAGCCCCCAAAAGTTCTAACTGGCTGAGAACTTTCCAGACTCTCTCCTATGTTTGAGACTGCTTTAATTTTCTCCAATCCAACAGAACATGGGTAAGAACTTAAGTCAGGATCAGGATTCTGCCCATCTACAAGATGGCTCTTTCAGAACTAAACAGAGCAGGATCAAATTTGGTGTTGGGGGAGAGCCCAGCAAGACTGAGTTTGGAATGAGTTGGATACGGTTGTGAGCTGCACAGAAGAAAAATCCCTGAAAGATTTCCTAAAGGCACATTTGGGGGAGAGGCCGTTGAGCAGGGGATCAAAAGGCTGCCAACTTGTCCGTTCTTACGCCAGCCTCCCTTCTGGTCACATGACCCTGAAGGGCCCTGCTGTTTAAGTGATTGGGAAGGAATCCAGAAGCCTTGCTGTTCTTGAGTGCCCTTCCCCCCCCTTCCCCCCCCCCCCCCCTGTTATTTATGAGTTAAGCACATAGCTCTTTCAAAAAGATGGCGTTGTGGGCAGAGAGAGGATGGGACCAGCAACAAGGCTGGTCAACATAGCCACCTCATGTGCAATTCAGAGTAATTTCCACAGTGTGTTAGTTGCTTTGCTTTGTGTTGGAGAGAAACTCATGCCAGTTCTAATTTATAAGCTGTTTCTTAAAATGTTACGTGACGCTGTTTGGGTAGTGTTTGTATTTATGAAGGAGAGTATATAAAACGGGTAGCAGGTCAGCCTAATAATGAAAACCATACCAAAAAATGAATTCTTCACTGCCCGAAGCTATATGATTATTGGCAAGCTTGATTTATAATAATCGATGGTCTTATTGGCCGGAAGGATAAGGCTCAACTTGCAGATCTCCAGAAGGATGCTGGGTGATGGTTATTCATGTTTTTGCCCTAAAAAAAATAGTTCAATTAAGTGGCCTGTGTGCTTGCTTTGATCTGGATATAAGGACTGACTGGGAGTGTGCTGAGTGGAAACTAAACTGGAACATATGTGTGTGTAGCTTTAAGTTATTTTAGCAACAATTATGCATAAAGATTTTTCAGTGATGCCTGGCCCCTGCTGTCATTTTTACCTTTTTATCTTTTTACAATGGTTGGGGTTCACTAACACCAGGTGACTATAAATGCTCTCACTCAGTATGATGCAGTAAATAACTCACATTTAATGATTTTATATCCTATATTCATAGCATGTTTGTGCATTTTGCATTTGCATGCATATACTTCATAATCTAATAGACATGTGCCAATTTGCTTGTTTTCATTTTTGGGGGGTACCAAACCAAAGCCAAAAATAAATGGAGAGGTGGATTTGAGGGTGGTGATGAAATAATCATCTGGTGAATATGTCCTAACTTTTGTAATGTGACATGGACATTGTTGAGAAATGGTATTCCTTATATTTGGGGGTGGGGAAAATAACACACATTTACAAAATAACTCCGAATTTTGCCACCTGCAAAGGGATTGTCAAATTTGGGGAAGGGAAGTTAACTTTTATTTTATTACACTTAAAGCTCTTTATTGTGTAAAAATTATAATGGTTTTAGAGATTTTAGAACTGTGAGTTCCCCTGAGAGCCCATTTTGGTGAACAAGAGTCATGAATGATGTAGTGCATAGGTCAAGGTTGTCAGTTGCTAAATACAAAAGACGTGTTTTGTGGCCTAAACAGGAATGAGAAAAAGTGAAGAAAATTAAAGTAGAATGTTAGCAGACAGGTAATTGACACATAAAGCTATAATGAATCTTTGCTAAACCACCCAGGAAGCTTTGATAGAAATGAGTTCTAAGGTTGTTGAGGAATTTACCAGGTTGGGCTGAGGAGGCCAAATGTGAACAAATGATAATACAAGAAGGGATCAGATAGTAAGTTTCTTAGTTATGAAGAGCTTGAAATGTGAAGGCTAGCAGATGGAAGTAGACAACAATAATGGTTCAGAGCTGTGGCCTGGAAAATGAACCTCATGTTATCACCACATTCTCATAGATGCTCTTCTTCCCAAGCAACATGACCAACCTTCACAAGCCCTCATAGCGACAGCCACTGTGATGAGAAATACTACACTGCTCTTTGAATTAAAGCAATCTTTTTCAAATGTGCAGTTATGGATGTGCATCAACCATGTGCAAAGTCTATGGAAATCAGTGTTGCCTTTGGTCCTTTTCTTTGGGGAATGTCTACTTTAGCCATCTTAAGTGACACATCTGAGGTGGGACAACTAAAGTACCAAAATCTGGAGGAAACCAGAGTTCTCCAGGATACATTAGGCCCTCACAGCTGTTAAATGAGGTTGAGTCATTTCAAATCTGATTCAGTATCATTTCATTTTCAATTATTATTGCTTAAGAGAAATGACTACATTTTTCTAAACTGTTGATTTTATGGCCACTAGATTAGAATATTAAATAACTAAATACTAAACCCTCAGGGTTACTTTATATAATCAGCTGAAACATAGGGTGAGGTCTTTTCTCTCCCACCCCCACCCCCAATTTGCTATTTTATTTCTATGTGCAGAAAATGCCACCTTTCTCCTAGACCCACTGTAGGCAATGTCCTATGTGAAATGAAACTGTGTGGGAGTGTGAAGTAGCATTTTCTCCTTTGATTATCCTGAAATTATAAGCTGGAATTGCTAGGGTCCATGAACATTTAAGTGCTTCTGAACATTAAGCATATTGAAATATTGCACGGTTGTATTTACGTTCCCTGGCAATAATCTACTTTATAGAGCTAAAGTAGTGTTAAAAAAAAAAAAAAAAAAGGCTTGTGATGCTTGGTGTGCCATAAAGAAGCATGGTCACTTAAAAGGCTACATCAGATGAAATCTATCACAACTGTAAACCTGAGAGAAGAACTGCAGGGAATAATTAGATAGGGTGACTTATGAAGCTGCCCCATCGCTTTCTTTGGAAGTGTGATGACGTGCTCAAAACAGGGTATGCAGGGGAAGATGGGTGGCTTCTGCAGGGTGATTAGTTTTCTTTTGCATGTTTTGTCCTGATTTTCAGATCCAAAGCAGAAAAGTGCCTTGGAGAAGACAGGGGTTTGCTTGCTATACCTATCTGCATTTTCTTAAAGAAGCTGCACCTTAACCTGGACTTGCAGAAGCCCGGGAAAACGTATGTCTGAGTTAACAGCATGTCAGAGATGACAGTGACCTCGTTGCCCCCTGTTTCCACCTCCATAATTGAAACGTGTAGTCCTGAGCTCGTGCAACTACCTTCAAACCCAGAAAGAGGAGTAGCTTCTTCAAGGAAGTGCTGACTGGTGTGATGAGTATCCACTGGCCGGATCCGAAGGACATTTTCCACTTTGGGTTCAAAGAGCTGTGAGTTTCCATGCCCACCAGAATAGCTGTTTACGAACAGCCCTCATGATAGCTATTTTGTGTGAGCGCTCACGACATGCTTTCAACATTCCAGATTTGCCTACCGATCCAGGAAGAGTTTGTAAGTTGGTGAATATGTTATGGACAATAGATACTGGGTGGAAATTCTGGAAGCTGTTGTGCCAACCCAACTGGAGGCAATTGGTTTAGAGAGGGACGTCCTTCCCTTTTTGCCCTACTGTGCTAAAATACTGTGATGGAAAGGGATAAATTCAGTGTAACTTCTGTATCGTCATTTGATCATAAGCAATCATTCGTACAAAGAAACTGGGGATACTGTGTTCCAAGGAGCACTTGATCTCATTGTCCTTTATATGTGGATAGCTTTGTTATCAGAACAACGTTACTATGTTCATGTTATAAAAATCAGTGTGTGTGTGTTTTGGGAGAATGGGGAGGCTGTTACAGAATGAAAATGAAAAAGGTTCACCCTCCTAGTTTTTCTATTGACCCTGAGAGTTGTAGTTCCAAACCACCTGGGGAGCTTCTGTTTGGGATGGCAGGTTGATTTAATGTGATATTAATTCTAATGTTTATCTTTAGAGCCTGTAAATATAGAAGTTCTGGACTGAGGTGGTTTACAAAGCTAATAGATAAATAATGAATCAAGTGAATGTCACTATATGCTGGGTTTCATTATGTTTGATGCCACGACTTTGAATTTACTCCAGCTTTTGTTATGTATTGGAACTGGCCTGAACTCTGAATTCTGCATGTAACAACAGCATGCAAAAGGAGACTTGATGTTTGCAAAACTGGGAGAGGGTAATTTCAGTCAAAAGGTGGTATGCGTGAAAGGCTGAATCCTGCAGTGCTCCTCCCCTTCCCATTTTATGTTGCAGGTAGCTGGAAATCAATTGCACATCAGTTAGAAATTTGATAGCCAACTTAGAAGTAACACTTCTAGTGTGCCGAGAGAGAGAGAGAGAGAGAGAGAGAGAGAGAGAGAGGAAGGGTGGGAGGGAGGGAGGAAGGAAGGAAGGAAGGAAGGAAGGAAGGAAGGAAGGAAGGAAGGAAGGAAGGAAGGAAGAGGGATAGAAAGATAGAGCTTTGATTCTCTGCTTAACAACATGGCATGGTATATTAGCTATGTCTGGGAAACCACCCACAAAAATCCAACAGTATATCTTTTTGTCACCTGTGAACATTCTAGGCATAGGGTGGGTATTGTCAATTATTTCCACAGCTTTGTCTTCAGAATAAGATGGTTTTCCAAAGGCAGGGAGCTCTGCGGCCAATTATTTTCACAGCTTTTCAAAGATGAATGGATTTTCAAAACAGGGGCTTTCTGCCTAGAAAGGTAGCGTGTGTCCCTGTGTGTGTGTGTATTACCAAGTTGCTTCTAATTAGGCCATAACAGGAGAAGACAGGATGCAAAGCAGTTGTTATTATTGCTCAATTATATTGCTTAAATCTTGTTTCTTTTTCTTTTGTATGTCCAAAGCATAAGTATACACTCCAATCTTTAGGGAACATTGGACCTGGTTGTCTTGGGTGAAGTCAGGAAATTCCTATTTTTGCTTCATTTCAAACCCCTTCTCACTTGAACTACAACACTTTGGCTCACTTCTGGAACATAATAGTCTTGTTTCATTCTGTACAGGGCCCCAAATGTCCTAAACATGCATATTTCAGTTTGAGCATGGACTATCCAAAACCAGCTGTTCTGTGCAAACAATGTTCTTCTGCTCCTCCCTCGTAACTATGAGAACATTCTGGCCAAATGAGATGCTCATTTCACCCTCAAGGGGAATGTGGCTTACGAGTGGTATTGCTTCTGACAGAATTCAGAATCATTTGTTAGATCTTTTTTGAATAGGATGAATATTGTGAATTTGTTGATTTAAAAAAAATGAGAGTCTTTTAGTGTTTGGAATTTTAGACAAGGATTCCCTAGATGAATTCAGCTAATAAACAGCTGAATGGTTCATTAGGCAGTAAGGATCACAAGGCCATTTCAGCTGATCAAGACAAAGTTCACCAACAAAAGCATCTTGGGAATGACATGGAGGAGGTAACCTCTCTTCCATAAAACATTAAAAGCCACTGCAACAGCCATTTTGAAAGAAAGCTCAGAAAATATCAGCCCATTTTAAAATAATTCACCATGTCATTTTGCAAAGAAAATCTGTAGACAGAATGATCCACATTTTTTTCTTTTAAGCTGTAGGTAATCACCACTGACAGCTACAGGATATAGCCCAACCTAACTATTAACAGGAAGGCAAATTGGAACACTGTTCCAAATGTAGAGAAGCTATCATTTGAAAATTGGCTGACCTGGATAGTCTGGGCCTTTTGATTACCAAAATTAAAGAAATTGTGAAACTTTCTATAACCAACAAAGTTCAGTGTGAGAAGTTCTACATTTAGTGCCTGGAGAATGAGGGTTTACCTTAAATTAAATGGGGGGGGGGGGAGACACTTGGTGGACTTTAGGTTACTCTAAAAACTGATGTAATATATGGAGCATTTAGATCAATGGGAAGCTGAACGGATACATTTACAGTATTTGTTGCTTAGATTCATATCTAAGAAATCTTAGAGATGTAGAGAGGATTGGCTGTCTATGCTACTTCAGTAATGTTTTTGGTTCTCCCAGTTGCTTCTCCCCAAAACCAAAAAAAGGCATTCCTTTTTCTCAGAACAATAACCAAAAGTCAGTTAGATTAAAAATGAATTACAAAATTCTTCAGTTCTCCTGGTTTTTCTTTCTTGTGCTACCTTTCTTGCTCTTCAAGAAAGGTAGCACAAGAACAGCTGAAGGATCGAAAGTATGTGTATCTTTTGGAACTGGTCTTCTCCTCCTTTGCCATCATTCCAAAAAAGATTAGGCAAGGCCCAACAAGCAAAATAAATAAAACAAGAATAATTTTGAGATATGCCTTTTTCCTTGCCTGGGAGGATGTTTGAATCCTTTAAAAAGTTGAAAAGATGTCTACAAAATTTCTTCATTTCCATTTATGCGATTGAGTTCATTTTTGTGACCTACGTCTTGTTTATTTTTCTTTCATCTTACCCCCAACACATAATAAAAGAATGGTATCCAGTAGGTTTGTGTGCCAGAGTGACTGGTAGACCAAGGGTCAGTCTTTTATTGGTTTTAAACTCTTTCTGTAAATTGATAAGGTGATGCTTCTGTTACTGAACACAGAACTGAAAATAGTTCATTCTCAAATGTGAACATTAGTTTGTGGGTGGTATAAGAAAATAGGGATTTTTAAAATGATGTTTGCCATTCTGTAGGTATTTCATAATATTGGTAGGGAGTGTGTCCCTACTTTTTCAGAGAAACCAGGGAAATCATCCCTGGCAAAAATGGAAGATGTGAAAAATCAGTATTTCTCTGGCTAATTTCTTTTTTGCAGCAAATGTAACTTCAGACTGTTTTTAACCATAATTGATGATCACTGTGATATTTTGTTTCTCTAGCTGAGCCTCATATGGAGCTGATTTGTCTTCCAGGCAGGATCAATAGTCAACTGTGTTAAAGGTTTTAACTAGGTCTTCAGTAGACAATTTTAGCACCTTGTACACAATTTCTGATTAGTTCGTTATCTAGTTGGTCCATCCCTGGTTATCTGGAAGCCATTTAGAGAGGTTTATTCCCATATAACCTTCGTGGGACAAGTGATTCAACTACGTGTGCAAATGTGCTCAGAGAACAAGACCTCTCTTTTCTCAGAAACCAGATGTTGTCCGTTCTAAAACTCTTGCAAGTCTACACTAATCTGTGCAGTGACGATAATAAGTGTTTGCAACCCACAGCATCATGTCCACATTGTTTTGGTTGAGGAAAGGACAACACGATGTGCAAATCTGGATTGCAAACTATCTTTTTGTTATTTCAAGTTTCTCTGTCCTTGCACATGAGGACTCTGTGTTTGTTTAAAGGCCCATTTGACCCTTTGTGACTTCATGATTTCAGCAGTGTTTGAGAACTGGGCCAATTTATTTTATTTATTTATTACATTTATATGCCTCCCATCTCCCCCAGAGATGTTTCTGGTTCAAATGCTTATTGTTTGCAATGCTGTTTCTCCATTGATGGAACTCCAGGCTGAGCCTTAAACTCAAGGCAACCCTTACCTTCTCTTCTTTTCCCATCCCCCAGTGCTTCAATTTAAATTTATCTTTGGGATCCTTTGGAAATCACTTAGAAAACAAACAAACAAAGCAGTCTGATCCTTTGCAGATTGGCTGATTCCCCCACCCCACTTCAAGCGAAAGGTGAAAGAGAAATCGCTTTTTTGAGTTTCAGTCCTGCTCACTTGGCTGGGACCATAGGAGGCAAGCTGCAGAAATGTTGACATGTCATTCCAGCTTGCAGTGGCTTTAAACTGAAACAGGAGGACTGGGGCAGTTTCAAGGCGACTGCTCAGGTTTTGGCAGGGGGCGGGTTGCATGGTTTTGGTAATGGATCAGATAGATGCATGGAACATATAAGGGGGAAAAAGTGTGTGTGTGTGTGTGTATGTGAGAGTGGGAGAGCAAGAGAGAGAGAGCACTTTACTTTCTTTCCATTCTATGTAGTTCCAATAGAAGAGAATATCTGTAGCTCAGGGCTGAACTGTGGAATCCTCGGTGCTCTCTGAGCTTGGTGGTTTTTTTGCAGACATTTCATTACCCAACTAGGTAGCATCATCAATGCGAGGGAGTGTGGGGTTTGCTACCAAGCAACTGCAAGCAAACAACCAGCTCAGAGAGCACCAAGGACTCCACAGTACGTAGAATGCGTTGAGGATATTTTTCTTATTCCAACTGCTATGGCAGTTCAAAGGGGAGGGCTCTGATTACATGCCAGGTTTTGGATTTTCCTAGTGGTCAGTGGAAGGAACAGTGATCGGTTCATTTTCTTTTCTCTCTCTTTATTCTTAGCATTTCAAAGCCAGTAGAACATAGATACGTAGGGGAGGATTTTAAAGGCTTTTTAGGAATTGCGGGGGGGAAAAAAGTGGTAGTGTGGCAGTGTATGTAGAAAATCTAATCATCTTCCTTCCTTCCCAGTTCACATTTCTTTTCTTATGATCTTCCTTCCTTCCTTCCTTCCTTCCTTCCTTCCTTCCTTCGATCCTGAAGCAAGGACATAAAACCAAGGACACCCTTGGCCTGCTGGGGGTCATATTAGAGGTAGAAGCTATAGTGAAAGCAGATCAAAACCTAAATTAAATGTTTAATTAAATATCTTTTATATGAGCGCTTCCATGTGCAAATCATTTTGCCCCTTCTGTAATATTAACATTTTAAATTAGAAGCAACTTTTGGAGACATTTGTGAGGTGTAACTGCCTGGGAAGGGAATGTAGCCATAGGAATCCCCAGATTGTCAGCCCAGGATAATGGATACAGTAGGGAAAGGTAGCCAATGTTTTGGTTGCCAAGGGCCACACTTGACATTTGTGGATGGCTGAAGACCACAAAATGGGCAGGGCCACATCATATCAATAGGTATAGCTGGATTGTGGCGGGGGGGGGGGGAGGTTTGGAAGAGAGGCTTTGTTTTTGAAGTGGGTCATGCCAGCCCTTCACATAACTGTTTTCATCCATCTCCCATCTCAAAATGGCAGGAAACTGTATTGTTATTTTTCAGCAGTGCAGGTCTGAAAAATACAGGATTGAAAAGGAGGATTCTTGGGGCCATATGCAGCCTTGGTCCTACAAGTTGCCTTTTCTCATCCCCCCACCACCTTCAGACTTCCAGAAAATCTTCCCACAATTGAAAAAGCATGTCCAGCCCAGGGGGAGCTAAATCTTATAAATTGAAAGGCGACCTGACATGTCTTACAAGCCTGTCGTAGTTTGAAATTCTTTCCGTAACCTTCACCCAGTTCCAAATGAGTCTCTCCAATAAGCCTAATCTTGTGAACTGATGGGCTTGGAGCCAAACTGTACATCTTGGTTTAGAAAGTTTTCTCTCAGTTTGTCAGTGACCTCAGAAAATCTATAATGTACCATTACTTAACCAAAAAGTGCTCAGACATTTTGACACCTCTTAAGTGCTTTGGGAAGAGATGTCAGAAATGAAAGAGGATGTCTGAACTAATGTAAAAATAGAATGACAATGAACTAAGTAGTACAGAGTGTCTAGACCATAGGAAAAAAGAGAAAATTTTGGGTGCGTGTGTTCAATTATGTTAGACATACAGATCTGTGCAAAAGTTGGTCTTTTGTCAAAGGTCTGTGGACAAAGACAGGTGCAGACCTTTTCATGAAGCTTGGAAGAAAAGCTGATTTGTTTTTTATGAGCACCACTTTTGTGACTGCCCTTATTCTTCATTATATAGTTCTGAGACTTTTTGTATTATCTGTTATTACAGTTTTGCTAAAAGGAAAAAAAGAAAAGTCGAGCCTTTAAGTGCTTATAGAAAGACTACATTCATATTTATTTGCCAGTCCTCTTAAAATACTCACCTGGATTTAGAGGGCCATCATTAATGGAATGACTCACTCCAAAAATTTCACAAAAATGTCGGTACATTATTACTCTGTTGAAAGACCAGGTACAGACTATGATATAATGGATGAACAGGCTCAATTCCTAACAACAACAACAACAACATTAACATTTGCATACCACCAAATCTTTCCAGACTCATGGCAGCTTACAACCACGGTAAAAAAAAAAGAGTAAAATATCCTTGATAAGAAATGAGAAAATTAACCCATAACCCCAAATAATATCCTAACATAATATAAACTAATAAATCAAATAAAAGAACTACAATGCACAACAAATAGACATTAAAAAGCTAATAGTTAACAATGATTCCACAAAGTTAGTCTTCACTAACTTCTGGAACAACGTTGCTGAAGGAGGCCAACTTTTAGCTGCAGGATATTCCAGAGCACTGATATCTTAGTAGATAAGCCTCACTTGTGTTAGCCCTCTTCACATCATCGCAAGTGGAACACTGTAAGATACCATGGTTGATGGCATGCCAAGATTTCTAGAAGGACCCAGAGAGGTGCATTAACCCCCATCAAGTGACCAATGCACTTCTGTCCTGTGCCTGGGTCTAAACCTGGATTAAAGGGGTCCAGATAATCCATTTCCTCTGGAATGCTCAGCAGCTGAATCCACAGCAATAACTTTCCCCTAGAATGGAAGATTGGAGTCTGGTGGGTAGATATCAAATACTTTGGGATCCAGGTAGGGCGTCTTGAACAGGGGGCACACACAGTTTCCTTCCTGATTGCCTGTATCACTAAACCCCCTCCCTAAGAGAGGCATTGATAATTTCTTGGACGTAGATCATCACATACTACATTCCAGTTCCACAAAGGAGCTGTGGGGTGGGGGCATGGCATGAACTGGCAAGCGTCAAGGATAATGCTCTCAGGGGCCCGATGAGTGACTCTTAATCACATCATATCAGCTTCTTAAATTCTTATCATCAAAATTCAGCTGAGATGTGAACTCTCCACAAGGTAATGGTGCTGATCGGTGTAGTCCCATACCTGCAGATGCAGGGTCGTTCCATTTGTGACAAACGCACTTTACCTTTTCAGATATACACCCAAAACCTCTTAGTTGGATTACACAATCAATGCAGTGTGTGAAATGGTCCACCGATCAAAGAAAAGGTGATATATTTACATTGACTGTTTTATTCTCTGAGAATTTTTTTCCCCCCTGGCCGGTAAGTTACATGATGTTGAAGTGAATAATAAAAAGAGAATATCTAAAAATCAATCTCTGCTCCTGCTAAATTTCTGAAACCAATTCTTGCTACAGCTCACCTTTGTACCTGAGAAAATTCCTGAATCTAGTCACACTGGCACATATGTAGCAATCCTAGACTGCCAAGGTGAATTTAACCTTTTGTGCTGTTCTTTCTTTTCAGCATCTAAAATCTAAGGTAATGGGCTGCTAGTTCTGGAAGTCAAAACAATTTTTGTGGCTTTTTTTGTTTCAAAGTTTGTGTTTCTTCAGCACTGCCTTTGTTCCCCCATCCCTGTCATGTCCTGCAACTGAGGAAAGAAAACTGCAGCCCCCAAGCCATATTTAACCTTCGATGTTTCTTTTCTGTGGCCTCCTTGGCCAATCGGCAGTTGGAGGCGTCACAAACACAACATAATACAATGAAAATAGTTTTTTTTTAAATTTCCCTGATGCAATCATTAATGTTAATTATCAACCTGCTTCAAAATATAACCTAATTTTACCTTTAGATGGAATATGCATATTTCAGTATATTGTAACATTTTAACGTCTCACATAAGAAGTTAATAAAAGTCTTGACTTCCCTATGGAACATACAAAATTGCAAAACTTATTTTCTCATCTTTTTTAAAGGATTCCTAGGCATGCAAATTTTGAAAATTGTAATGATCAGTCGTTTACTGATATGTTAATTTCTTATGCACTGAATTTATCCTTAGCAGGTTTTTCCCTAATTATAAGGTTGAAAAGCCTGATTGTATTTTCATAGATGAGTTGTAGAAAATTACATTACATGGTTTCTTTTAGTCACAGCCAAGACAGGCATCACTGTAAACAAACAGCTTACTGTAAGAAGGATAATTTTAGCAGCTTTCGTTGTCATAATCAACTTCCAAAAAAGTAGTTCAGGTTTGCAGATGTGTATATATATATATATATATATAGCCTTTTGTTTTTAGAAATGCTACTGGTAGATTGTCTCAGACAATCCATGGTGGCTTCATTGGGAATTCTTTAATGTTTAGGCCAGGTAAAGATGCATAGGCCTATTTATAGTCAGCCTGGTTCAATTTTGCATCCCTACAATCTGATTTAGTTCTAAATTCCGTCAGATCTCCAAAGTTTTCTGTAATTTCTTTATTAAGGAAAAAAACCCAGCTTGTTTTTCTTTTCATACATAACTTTCACCCAGTGTAGACAGCAGTACAATCTGACCTTACCTGATTTCAGAAAGCTGGAGCTGGTGAGTTCTGGATGGAAGATCGCCAAACAAGGAGCACCTCTTCTCATATGTATCTACCTGGATTTTAAGATCATCTAATGAAACCCTCCTCTAGGCCCCATTACTAAGGGAGGTCAAGTGGGCCTCTGTAAGGGGAAGAGCTGTTTCTATGTTGGCACCCTACTCATGGAATGCCCTCACGTTACCTGAAGGAACACCTCCTCCCATATGTACCTACCTGGACCTTAAGATCTTCTAATGAGGGCAACCCATCAAAGGCGATGAGATGGATCTGTATAAGAGGGAGAGCTTTTTCTGTGGTGGTGCCCTGTTTATGGAATGCCTTCCCCAGAGAAGCTCAACAGGTATACATCTTAGCATCATTTAGGCACCAGGTAAAGACCTTTCTATGTCCCCAGGCTTTTAAATCGACTGTCAAATGTATGTTAATTCGTAAGCTTTTGAGTGACTGCCATGCTGCTGCCTAGTTTATAGGGTGTTTTTATTTTTTTATTTTATTTGATTTTATCATATATGTTTTTACTTAGATTGTATTTATTCAGTATGTCTTATTATAAACGCCCAGAGAGTTTAAACATTTGTTTAATGTGTTTGTTTTATTTTGGTCGTAGAAGTAAAAATTAAAAAAAATCATATTGATAGAATAAAATAAGGTAAAAATAAATTATTAATATAAAATTACCAACTACAAGGATTGAAACCCAGAAGAGACCTATAAAACTACCATCAGTTTTACCATAAATAGTCTGAATGCTATAGATAACTAAGATAACTATAAAAGGACATAAGAAGTACTAGGATTTGTAAAATACTACAAGTATGTAAAGCTATGCTAACTTATATTGATTCTAATACTTGCTGAAGCCCAACAAACCCTAGTAGGTTTGTAATTTTACATCAATAATTTTATTTTTACCTTATGTTATTCTATCCTCTTTTTTAAAAAAATACTTTTTTGTATTATTTTTAAAGAATTTTTTACATAAGATTAAAAAACTATGGAAACATAAAAGGAAAAGTAGACAAAAGAAAGAATATGAAAGAATAAAAGAAAAAGTGAAAGAGAAAAGAAAAAGAGAAAAAGGAAGATATCTAAAGAAATGACTTCTTTGCAGTAGTTGCAAACATTTCTACCCTCCCAAACTACATATCAATTTTTAATTCTATTTTAGAGTGTCTGTTGCATTATTAGTTTTGTGCTGGTCTACGATACTGCATTATCTATCAATCAATTAATCCCGAAATTGTAAGCCAGGCCAGGAAGTCAAATATCCTAGGAGAATGGAGGGGTAAACTATTTCCCTGTTTCCAAGCGGAAATAGATGACTCAATTTAGTTCCTTTTTAGCTCAACTTAAGCCTTCATCTTTTTATACCATTTTCCCTAAAGGATGCATTCTGCACCCCACTTTCTCTGTTTTGCCTATTACAAAACATTTTTATCTGTTAATTTTTGAGTTCTGCACATTCTTATTTTCACACCTGAAAGGGAAAGTAGTTCCACCCACCCACAGCCCACAACTCACCCTGTCCAGCCATTTATTTTTAAAATAGAAGATGACTTTTTTGTTGTTGTTGTTCAGTCGTTAAGTCGTGTCTGATTCTTCGTGACCCCATGAACCATATTGCGCCAGGCCTTCCTATCTTTCACTGCCTCCCTGAGTTTGCTCAATTTCATGCTCATTGCTTCAGTGATGCTATCTAGCCATCTCATCCTCTGCCGTCCTCTTCTCCTTTTGCCTTCCATCTTTCCCAGCATCAGGGTCTTTTCCAAAGAGTCCTCTCTTCGCATTAGGTGACCAAAGTATCTGAGCTTGAGCTTCATTATCAATCCTTCCAATGAGCAATCAGGGTTGATTTCCTTTAAGATTGACTGGTTTGACCTCCTAGCAGTCCAGGGGACTCTTAAGAGTCTTCTCCAGCACCACAGTTCAAAGGCATCAGTTCTTCGACGTTCAGCCTTCTTTATGGTCCAGCTCTCACAGCCATACATTACTACTGGAAAAACCATAGCTTGGACTATGCGGATCTTTGTCGGCAAGGTGACGTCTCTGCTTTTTAATATGCTATCTAGGTTTGCCATAGCTTTCCTCCCAAGGAACAAGCGTCTTTTAATTTCATGGCTGCAGTCTCCGTCTGCAGTGATCTTGGAGCCCAAATAAATGAATTCTGTTACTGCTTCCATTTCTACCCCTTCTATTTGCCAGGGATTGATGGGTCCAGATGCCATGATCTTAGTTTTTTTAATGTTGAGTTTCAAGCCAGCTTTCGCACTCTCCTCTTTCACCCTCATCAAGAGGCTCTTTAGTTCTTCTTCACTTTCTGCCATTAGGGTGGTATCGTCTGCATATCTGAGGTTATTGATGTTTCTCCCTGCAATCTTAATTCCGGCTTGTGATTCTTCCAGCCTGGCATTTCTCATGATGTACTCTGCATATAGGTTAAATAAGCAGGGTGACAGTATACAGCCTTGTCGTACTCCTTTCCCTATTTTGAACCAATTGGTTGTTCCATAACCGGTTCTAACTGTTGCTTCTTGGCCCGCATACAGATTTCTCAGGAGACAGGTAAGGTGGTCTGGTATCCCCATCTCTTTAAGAATTTGCCACAGTTTGTTGTGATCCACACAATCAAAGGCTTTTGCATAGTCAATGAAGCAGAAGTAGATGCTTTTCTGGAACTCTCGTGCTTTCTCCATGATCCAGCGAATGTTGGCAATTTGATCTCTAGTTCCTTAGATTCCCTGAAAATAACAATAGTGGAGCCAGGTTAGTTAGTTAGTTTCTGTCTGTCTGATCTTTTGGGGAATGGGCTTCATTTTAAATTAAGGATCATCTTCCTTTCAGACGAATAGTAGTACTCCAGGAAGTTCAAATTGAGTCAATTCACTTAAAAGATAGACCCAACATTCATAATAATGAGCACCATTGTATATATGCCATCTCACCAAATTAAATTGATTCGCCAAATTGTGTCTTTCCATCTTTACTTCCTTCCTCAGCTAAAGGGTTTTTTTTTTTAAAAAAAAAAAAAGCTTTCTCACTGATTGAAAGTGATTGCTGCAGAGTTCTTTAAACATTTAAAACAAATTAGAGGCAATGGATATAAATCTCCCCCCCCCCCTTCCTTGAAAGACTTGTTCACAGATCAGATTAGCTGGGTCCCATTTAAAATTTTAGTTCATTGCGATATTTCCAGCAAGGCAAACCTGTAATTTAATTTGCATAAAATTGTAGGATTTAGTAAAGTGACAATGTATTTATGAATGGGTCAGGGGAGGGGGGACTTACAAGAATATCGAATTACCTTCAGCCAAGTTTAGCCTTCTAACCAGTCTTGTCTCTCCCTGGCAAGCTCTCAAGAAGAAATCTTCCTATCACCTAATCCTTTTATCTAGAGAGGCAGCAAATTAAGAGTACGTGATTGTATATTAGACTAAATCATTTTTTAAAAATCTGTCTAGCCCACTACTGCCAGCTATGCATAACCAGAACTCTTTGTGGATTTCATCCTTGGTCCACCTCTGAGATAAATCTTCAATTGGGTAAGATCTGCATCTAACTTCCAAAACATCTGGAGGACCTCAGGATGGTAGCTAATGATATCAGAAGGAGCAGGGCCTGGGGGTGGGGATTAAGGCCAAGATTGGAAGTAGGAAACATCACTGAGAGGTCACTATTCTCCCCCCATCTCCTAGTCTAACATTTCACTGGTAAAATAGGACTGTTTTCCCAAATTTCAACAGCATCATTTAGGGCCATTTGTGGGGTTTTAAGGGTTGAAATGGGAACAGTTTTCTTCCCAGCCTTAAATTTAAAAAAAAGGGGGGCCCAAGATGGATTATGGGGTCCTATAAATGAGGTGCTGGGGGATTGTTCACTGCTATTTTCACTGGAAATCTTAGGCATTAACTTGGAACTTCCTGTGTGTAAATTTGTGCTCTGCTATTGTTCTATGGCTTTCCTCTCCATCCAACACCTATTACAATAGGTATTACATAATCATAGTCATAATTGGAAGAAAAATGGAAAGGCTGGCTTCTCTAGTTCTACCTGCTTAAAAAGCCCTCTTCCTTCTTTGCATGCAAAGCAGGTGAAGCAAGTGACTCTTTTGTTACCACTCGCTATATCTGTGGATTTGTTCATCTTTCCTTCTAGGTTGCACATTACATTCTTGCTGTCCTCACTTTCTGGTTTATTACAACATGTGCGTCTTGTGCGTGTATATGTACACACCTTTGAGACAGTGTTGACTCCTGGTGACTCTCTGGACTGGTCCCTGCAGTTTTCTTGGCAAGAGTTTGGAAATGGTTTGCCCCTGCCTTCTTCCTAGGGTGGAGAGAGAAGGACTGGCCCAAAGTCCCCCAACTGGCTTCATGTCTAGGGCAGGACTAGATTGCACAGCCTCCCAGTTTCTAGCCTGTTGCCTTAACCACTACACCAGACTGGCTCTCTATAACACTTGGGTTCCTACCAGTTCTTGCTCAGTCTCCACTCCTTCCTCCCTATTCCCTCTTCAAATTCTACTCCTTCTGCTATAGTTGTGTTTGGGAAGAGTTTTCCATGGATTATAATGAAAAGGTGTTTTCCCCCCAAGCCTAATTAAAGACCAAGGGGAAGTTCTCTGAATTTAAGTGTGCATGTCTTGCACAGAATGTGGTGATCCCATGTGCATTACTGTCCTGGTCTGATAAGAGTCACAGTTGATTCTGGCACAGTAGAAGATGCATGAACAGATCTGGGCTCTGGTAGTATCAGGACCCTGCCGAGCACATTGCAAGGTATACATACCGTGATAATCTGAGTTGAAGACCTATTATTCTAGCACCTCTCTCTGATCAACTGAAGCCTTAAAGAGGATTAGATTAATATTTCCTGGTATAGGCAGCTTCCAGATATATGGAGTTCAGTTCCTAGAGTTCTATAGATACCAGGGTCATTGATAATTCTAGGATGTCTGGATGTAGCCCAGGTTGGGAAACACTGAATTAGACAATTCCTTATCTTCATCTCTTCTTGCTTCCCTTTCTAGAATTAAAGAGCCCATAGCTGTTTCTGAAGCCTTAGACCTCTGGATGACTAGAAAACCACAGAGGTTATAAAAGAATCATTCTGAGTCTAAGCGCTCAGAAGCAGGAGAGCGACATTCACAGGGTGGGAACGTATAAAAGATTTTTCTCAGCGCTTCGTCTGAATTAAAGGGGTCTGGAGTTCTTCATATATTCGGTCCAATTCAGGTTTGGCCCCAACACTGTTGAGATTCCTCTTCCTACATATTGCTCGTGAAAAATTGCATTCTTTAGGCTGAAAAAGTTCATTATTTTTGTTGAAAATTTTTGCATTCAAAGATATACTTCTGTATGTGATGGGCAACTGTGGATCATGGGCTAGGTGGCTATCAGATATCTTTTTTTACATGCACCCTGCAACCACGCTCCTGAAATTTGGGACAATTTCCTGCTGAAAAATAAAAGACTAGGAAAATGGATGTATACAATTCAGAAAGTTTTGTCTAAAAATATGAACTCCCCCCCCCATCCTCCTCCTCCTCCTCCTCATCTTCTGGAAAGAGGCCAAAAAGCCAATTCCCATTACTCCATTGAAGTTGCTGCACTCTTCAGCCATGTAAAATAAATCAAATATTGCTGTCCCACTTTATTCTATTGAACACTTGCCATTTGAAGTAGGATTTTAGATCTTCAGCTTGATATCTTATTAAAGTTTCTCATAGCTTTATTAGGAGAAATCTCTTGTGTCACATTATCAGTGATTATGGGAAAACAAAGTTCCATAGATTTCTTGATGGAATGGAGTAATATTGCTAGTAAACACATAAGTATATCTCAACATTATTGTATGACGGCCTCAGAGAAAATTCAGAGTATAAACTTTTATTTTTTTTTAATGCATGCTACATTTTTGGAAGAGGAAAAAGAGTAATAAAAGGTCCTTTGTATGAATGGTGTGCTAGCAAGATTAATAGGATCTATAAATTAAAAGAAATAGTAAAAGCAGTACCACTGCTAAATGGAGATCGATCATAATATATGAAAAAGCTAACAAGTCAATATAAATATAATCTAGGCAATTTATTATTTTCTTTGTTTGGGATTGTTTTGTATGTTTGCTGAAAATCATAATCACAGCAGTTTGTATTTGATTCTTCAACCTTGCAAACATTTATTGCAAATTTCCTCCATAAGCTTACAAAGCTTATTTTATTTACTGAAGCAAATCAAATAAATGTTCTTTAAAAAAAAATCTTAAGACTAAATGAAAGATGTTTGCAAAGTGGGGAAAAATGTGTAGAAATATCTGAAGCTGTGTCTGAAGCATATGATATGGCAATGAAAGGTTATATTCTGTCTCCTCCTTGAAAAGGTTCACAAAAATGTTGAGATGAATTTCATAGACATCTGTAACTTTGCATAAGGCTACCTTTACAGGCAGTAGCTACTTTTGGAATCTGAAAAATATCACAGATGTTTTCACCCTGTAACTGTCCACAAGAATGAGCATCTCCTGCCATAAAATGGGATAAGAGTGGCCAGTCAAAATATCCATTTAAAAGAAGGCAGAATTAGTGAAATTGCTCCTCCTCAGGCATCCCAGAATAATCTCTGCCACTATCCCAGAGGGTTACTGTTTTCTGGGAAGGTATCTACATTTCCAAAAAACAAATTGCCCAGTTGCCAATACCCACTATTTTTATTTTCTAAGCTAGCAGGCTTCTGTGGAGGAGTCGTGTTTGAAAACACTGGAGGCTGGGACTGGGTTTTGTAATATGCCAGTTCCACATTTTTAAACATTAAAATGTCTTTAAAACATTTAAAATGTCAGATGGAGCAGGAAATCTGTCAAGGGTGCTTTAGTGTCCCTCCATATCAAGTTGGCTACCCTGAATACAATAGCAAAAAAATGTCTTATTAAAAGAAACCAAAGGTCTATCAAGTCTAATGTTATGGCCAGTCTGATGCTTCTGGGAAGGCCCCTGGCAATTATCCTCATCTTGGGTCTGACCTCAGCTGAATGGCTCTCACCTTATAGATTCAACAAATCTTGTGGATGGGAGTCATCGATAGCCTTCTTGTCCTGTTAGAGTTTTTCTTTCAAGCCACCAAAGTTGATGGCTATCATCATGCTGCTTTTAAAACAAATAATAGTTCTATGCATTAGGAAAAAATAAATCCCTCCAACTAAGCACTCTGTTTCTTGGAGTGGCCTTCTAGACGCTTGTTGGAAAGCCTGTAAGGTGAATTTGTAGGCGAGAACTCCTTTAATATTTAATACTTAGTAGTATTTTTATTTGGTACGCGTGATACTGTATGTGCTTATATCTACATGAAACCATTTGGATCTAGGAAACACCTTGCTAGTATCCTAGTTTATCCTTGCTAGTATCCTAGTTTATCTAGCCAGTATCGTAAGCAATAGTAGTCATCACAAGGTTTTGAAGCTATATCGTACCATTCCCTAATTTGGTGTAATCCTGGTGTGCTGTTGCTACAACAAGCAGAAAAGTGTCAGTTTGGCTAAATATGCTCTATTAGCTCAACAATCTTTAGATTCAGTTCTACACCCATGCAGTGAATCCAGATAAACAGACAAAACAAAACAAAATCATATATTATTGTTTTCAGAAGCTCAGACCTCTGAAGTAAAGATTATGTGGACTTTTCCGATCAAAGCTTTTGAGAGCCTTTTGCTCCAGCTTAATACACATTTGCTCATCCATATTAAAGGTCACTTTTGGAACTGGCTTTGAACTTCTTGGTGTTCTCCAAGCCCAGGGCATTCCTTCTTCCACAGATTCCCTTTGCTCATCACTCTTTAATTATTTTTTGAAATCCCTTCGATGTTGCTATCTTCTCTTCTCAATTAGTTCACCTCCAGCTGTGTCAAATTTTTATGAGGCAGGACAAAATATTGCTACTGATAACAAACTCTGGTTTTTGCTTATCTGCTCACAGCAGGCCACCCTCAGGCACGAATGAGCTCACAGGACCAGTACTGTCTAATTTGTTGGTGAGCTCTTCTACACTTTTTGGATCTGATTTATTTTCTTTGGAAGACCAACTTGGCTTGTCTGCTGCTCCAAGGAAGGAGATTAGCTCCCCATCTTGTATATGTGTGACAGTTGGACGTTTCATTGATTAAGGATCACTGTTACTCAAGTTAGTTACCTTTTTTCTCTGTTTTTCAACTATCTTGCAAGCCCAAAGTCAACTCTGAATGTATGAGTACAGCCTGCTAAACACAACATAATGGATCAGGACTTCTTTCCTGTAGATCTAAATGTTGCCTGGCTGCTGTCTTAATCCATCGTCCACCCCATGTTGTGCTTATTTGACAGGTTCTGGTGGGGGGGGGATGTTTTACCTTGATTGTACAGGTTCAGTGCAGCTGACTCACATTACAGCAGTATCACTGGTACTCTGAAGTTTTGGACTCTTTTCCATTTCCTATTCTACTTCAGAGGCTCCAGCAGCCGCTTTGTGTCCCACCACCACCATGTCCACTGGGCAGCTGAATTTCTGAATGGCCAATTGGACATTCTCAGAAAATCTCCAAAGCAGATCTGGTCCAAGTCTTCCATTTTCATTTTGGAGGTTTGGAAGAATGCCATAGTGAGGCATTATGGGAAATTGAAAACAGTGTCATGCAATTACATGTGACTGCTGTTGGAATTAATCAGGGACACATTTGAACCTGGTGTTGGTCAAGACCTCTTTTTGAAAACAAAATGTTATCAGGTCATTCACACAGCTGCTTGCCGAGGGATACAAAAATGCAATGGGGAATTCTTCCCATACAATTCAAGAAAATTAGAACAGGTATTTGCCTCCCTCCTAACCTTACCTGCCCAGGAAAAGGTGCAAGAACAGGGATGAGCTGCTGGTACCTGCACCTTCCAGATGTTTCGGGGCCTATCTGTAGGTTCTGTGACTAGTAGAACAGGTTGTCAACACAACTGGGATAAAAACCTCTCTGAGTTTACCTGCTGACCCAGGAAGGTGGTATAAATTGCCTTGCAATTTAAGGATTATGGGATTAATCTCAGGAGTTTTCAGGGCTAGAATTTGGAAACAGGTCTGGGCTATGACATTTTACCGCCTAAGGTAGAACAACAAATTGCTTTCTCAACATGCCAATCAAGCCATTTTTTTTTTTTTGACACATGGAATAGAAGACCCCACAAATCACCCCCTCCTATTCTTAACAGCAAGCATACAACATTGGCTCTCATATTTTCTGTTTCTTACAGAACCTGTGTGATGCTGTGGCTAAGATGTTGGACTAGGGGAAGCTCCTAATCAGGGTCTATAGTCAGAAATGAAAGCCCACTGGGTGACTTGGGCTAATCCCTTTTATCAGACCACCCTACCTCACAGGGTTGTTGAAAAACTGGAGAAGTGCTGTGTATGGTGCCTGGAAAGAAGGTGGGACATAAATCTAACACTTAAAGACATGTATGTCCCATCTTTCCTACAGGAAGTCAGGGTAATGCAGACACACACATGCACAAAATATACCTTCTCCAACTTCCTCCCCCTCCAAATAACCCTGTGAGATCATTTGGGTGGAAGCTAATGAACTTCCATGATTAAACATCCATGGTTGAAGGGTAGATATGAACTTGGGCTCTTCCTCTACTCCAACACTTCTGCTGCACAGTACAGGTAATCCCCAGTTTAAGGACGAGTTCCATTCCCAAGGTCTGTCCTTAAGTCGAATTTGTATGTGAGCCAAAACAGTATTATTGTATAATACTGTATAAGTAGTATTATGTAATGAACTCAAACCATTGTGTATTTAACTCAACTCACTGTGTATTTAACTTGAATTTTGCTACAGTAGGCTCTGTTCTTAAAAATGGGTCATCTGTAACCTGGGTGTTCTTAACTCAGGGACTACCTGTAGTTATCCAGGAATAACCCAATCAAATCATTTGCAATGGCCTGCCTTTCATTTCAAATTTTACCAACCCATTTACAAAACCACAAGTCAGTATTCATCTGTCTCAAACCACAATAATCCCTGGGGGTGGTGTATCTTACTCCAGATTATTTTTTGGTTTAATTTGCACCTCCTGTTCAATCTGGGATTTTGTCAAGCTAACAGTGCTCTCTCCTGGACCTCCTCCTACCTTACTCCCTTATAACTATCCTGCTTTTGATCCCCTTGTTTTTCTGACCCTTTGATTTTGGTAGATTTCAATAGCTAGAACATATATACCCCAGTGAGACTGTATTAAATATTCCACAATAGGGAATTTTAAAAAGTCAAGTTAAAAACAAATAAACTAACCTGTGGTAAAAATTTCATTGCGTTTGCCCGTTATCTAGATACTATAATAAACTGAATATTTTGGAATGATATTCTTTAAATTTCTTTTTGAAACATAATAAATAAATACATGTCCTTTATGGCAAAGTATTAAGCCACTCCAAAGGTATACAATGAATATGGTAGTACAGGAAGAAAATGAATCAGGTAGCATAAAATGAATATGAATATAAACACTTCCTTTTCTTCTCTTAAGGAGCTTTAATCACAGATGTTCTGGCCATACTTAAATCTTTTGGTGATAGTTCCTTAAAACTAGGCTGAAGGGAAAACTTTGAGAGACCTAGTCTTATTCTTCAATCAATGACCGGATTCCGCAGGTTTGACTAGATGCCTGTTGTATCATCCCAAAGTCCTGGAATTGCCAGGAAGATACAATCTGATCTGAATAAAAGAAAAAAAATATGCACTGCTTATATTTATCCACATGTTTGGTATATGTGCATATGAGCTTCATCATCATCATCATTTAATTGACTGGGGATTGACTGCGATGATTTGTGTCCTTGCCAAGGACCTAAGAGTCATAGAAGTACCACCATAAAATGTATGGGATTCCCAGGAGGATCTTTTTCTGCAAAATTAGTGGTGTCCGGTCCAATTTAGTGCAACATCTCTAAATATTTGGTGAATTCTTTTAGTATTGCACCAAGTGCTGCAATTACATTAAATTAAATTACAGGATTTTATATGGTTAGCAATGTAAGGGCATTAATAATAGTGGAAAGTGTTTTGACATAGGCTGGAATGATACGAGACTTCTTTAATGTGTGCAAAAACAGTGCTGTGGGTGGGTATCCTCGCATTGCAGTTTGCTTCAAAGTGAATGATAGAGCAGGTCAAATGGAGAAATGTGTGTAGAGTGGAGAACAGCATTTGTAATCAGGGAGATTTGCCAGGTTTTATTGTGGAAAATTTATTTGTTCAGGCGTCTTAATTATGTTTTTCAACCTGATAAATCTATATTTGCCTGAGTTGAAGTCAAAAGTGGAAAGTTCCACTCTTTTTCTCGTGATAAGGAGTGTCATAATCCAGCAGCTATCAGAATGTCTTATTTAAAGGATAATGTGATCCCTGACTTCAAAGGGATCGACCCTTTCTAATCTGGTAACAAATATTAATGTCCCTAAAATCAAAGCTTGCTGACATGAGCTTTGTATCACCATAAAGCTGTTCTTTATTTTATCAGATGTGATGCATTTTTAAAAATATGGTATCATCAGGTGTATGACTGTCCCCTTCCCCCAATGTCAGGACCCTAAGTTGGAAAATTGCAGCAGTGATCAACTGAAATGTCTTGTGTGTGACAACCACAAATCCAAACAAGATAGCTAATGAACCAATTATGTTAGAGGTAGAAGCTCAAATAACATGCGGCTTCATCTGTAAGTTCTTCTTTGTCTCTGTGCTTTTGAGAAAACTGATAGCTCCATAATTAAAACAAAAATATGCATATCGTTTTCCAATCAGAGCGTTGGAAATTACAGCAATAGCAGCACATACTACTTTTTATAACAAGTCTTTATTAAACTCCCCAAAGGCTTCATCCAGTCCAAAGTCAGTACTTAATAGAGATACTCAGTGTTCAGGAAGTAGAGTAACAAGGCATTCATTTCTATACAGAGGCTAAGTTCCTAAATAGTCAGACAAGGATCAAGGCAAGAAAGATTGAAAAACAGAGTATCAAAGAAGTTGTGCATATGCTAAGAGGCTAAACTGAAACTTTTATTTATTTTATTTATTTATTAAATTTCTCCCCCCCCCCGCCCATCTCCCCCCAACGGGGGAACTCTGAGTGACTCACACAAAACATGAAAACCATAAATCTATATAAATACATAAAACATCCATTTAAAAACATTACTAAAAAAGGAAAAGGAGAGTCCAAGAAAATGAAAAATCTGAAGACAGCAGGCCTCTATGGGGCTAGCCATCTCCCATTTTGTACCGGACGTTCACAGGCACCATCCAAACACAATCGAAACATGGTCACCCGGATTGAAGAAGCTGCATAGCTTAGAAGCGGTAACCTACTTCTGAGAGTCTTAATTGTAAGCCTCCTTTCCAAGTAACCTGGCATTTCTCTGCCTCTCTGTCTTTTAGCACAGTCAGGCTGGGTGGTGGAGTGTGAGGAGCGGAAGCAGAATTTATGAGTGAAGAATGGAATACAGTAGAGTCTCGTTTAACCGACCTTCGCTTATCTGACATTCTGTCTTACCCAACGCCCCTAAAAAAAACACAACACACACAAATCGGCGACGAGAAAAGTGTGCCGCTTGTTTGCGAGCGTAAGTGTACTCTTTCTTCTTGCTCCTGACGGTGCGGCGCCGCAACGCAAAAATCAATTGTAACAGGCGCAGCGGATCGGGGGGGGTTGTTTTTTTTTACCGCACTCAATCGTTACTGTGTGTTATCCAACGTTTTCGCTTATCCGACGTTCTGCTGGCCCGTTTATGTCGGATAAGTGAGACTCTACTGTATTATATCTTCTGCTACAACTCTGGTGTTAGAGGCCAGTTTCTCAGAGTTAAGCCTGGGGATGCTTCGTCTGATCCTTGCTCTTTCTCCTTGGATGAAGAGTCATCTGAGAAGACCACGACAATGGTTTCACATTTTATTCCCATTTGTTCGGAGAGAATGAGAGAAGGCTGCGGGATCGGCTGAAAGATACAACCTGTCCAGCTCTCTGTTCCCAAGTAAACAGTGAGACAACAAGCAGCAAACAAATGAAATGATCAGTCCAACGCTGCCGTGACTTGAAGCTTAGCATGAAATCCTCTCTTGCATATAATCAACTACATTGCGAATGCATTTTATATGTTATTTTAACACAGAGTTGGATTGTGTTTTTTAAAATCCCATTTACGCACAAAACCGAGATCGTTTTTTCCTCTCCCTAGATTACATGCATACATTTTATCGGAAAATAGCTGCCATTCTGGAGTTTAAATATTCCCATGCGAACTTTCAGATTCAAGGGGTGAAAGGATTGTGCAAATTCATCTTTTCTGTATTTTGCTGGCAATTGGAGGGCGGGGGGGAACCCAACTGATGCATTCAGCGCAACGTTTCTTGATTGGAAAAGAAGAAATATATTTCTTACTTGAAGTGTGAGGAAGGGCACTTTGTGGAGTAAGTCAAACACCCTTTGAAATGGCTGCTTGAAGCATTGAGGTGTTTTGTCCTTTCATAGGCTTGGCACAGCTGCCACAGGATCTGTGCCACCCAGACATCTGTATGCCAGCAGCGAAGACACTCTTGCCAGGATTGCCACCAGAGCAAAGCTACTTGGCATTTTGCTTTGGCACAACTGGGATAAAAGTGTTTTTGCTTTGTGTTGAGATGTTCCTTTTGTGTGTGAAGTGCCCTTCCAAATGCTCCACATAGCCCTACTGTTTAATTTTCAAGATCTTCCAAACTGCCAGGCAGCATAATACCCGTCCTTTTGTATGCAAATAATGGCACCGTTGTATCCTGGACTGCAATTGGACTCAAAAGAGCAGTGCCATCTATCATTCTTCGTAGCAAACAAAACAGGCTCAATTATCAAAAATCCTAAATCAGGGCCTTTGGGAAAAGAGCCATACAGGATTATGCAGCCGCGTGGGCAATTTTGGGTGCCCCAAGTATGGCACATGTAACACCTTTGCTGCGGGAGCTAAATTGGGTGCCAGTTTGCTTCCAGGTCCAATTCAAGGTGTTGGTTATTACATGACCTACATGATGTGGGACCAGGCTACCTGAAGGACTGTCTCATCCCCATTACGTTGACCTGTCCCACCTGGTCAGGCAGAGGAGGTATGTTGCGGACCCCATCTACAAAAGAATGTCGACTGGTGGGGCCCAGGAGGAGAGCCTTCTCTGCCTTTGCCCCACCCTGTGGAACACTCTTCCCCCAGAGGTGAGGCAGGCCCCCACTCTCCTGGCCTTCCAGAAAGGGGTGAAGACCTGGCTCTGCCAACTTGCATGGGGCGAGAGGGGATATAACCAACCCTGGGGGTGGCTGGTGCCTTGAAGACGCTCCCTGTGAAGACGCTCCCTGAGTCTACTCTGAGTTAACATCAGCTTCTTGGATGCGATTTATTATTCATATAGGAATCTTTTGTAATGTGTTTTTAATTACTACTTATTCTATTTTAATTAATATTTATTCTTTTACTGTAAACTGCCCAGAGTTGCTCTGCAGTGAGATGGGCAGCAACAAATTTTAAATAAGAATAAATTATAGCAGTGAATAAGACTGAGCAAGTTCACACCATTAAATACCTTGGAGTGGGTTTTGATGCCAGACTGTGGAAAGCCCATTAGGATCTTATGCTGCTATCAGGCACGTCTTTTCCTCCAAAGGAGGAGAGAGAGCACCTGATGTTCTTCAACGTTTTAAGGGCAAAACATTAGCTTAGATCTTCTATGGAACACAGGTGATCAAAGTGGTCTGGATGAAATTATTGAGAACTGAACTTGCCCCCCCCCCCCAAGTTGTGTAGCTAACTCCACCTTCAGACTTGAAGTTGGAGTGCCTAGAATAGAGGTTATGATCTGGAGGCAGATGATCAGTTTTTGGTATAGATCAGGTTCTTCCCCACTGGCCTATAACCCCTTGAACTGGCAGAGGAGTATTCTCTTAGCTGGAGGGATGCTACAGAATCCAAACTAGCATCTTCTGAACTCTTAGCTGGGGTCCTTCCCTGGGTTTTGAAAAAGCCAGGCATTTATTCTTTGAAAGGAAAGGTGATACGGAGTACCAGCCAGAAGTCAGTTGGATGCCACATAACAGCAGAACCTGGATTTTAAGGGGATCTTGGTTGCCAGCCAAATATTTAACATCTTTCACCTTCTGTAGGTTGATGAAGGACTTCTTTTGGGCACCGCATAATGCATTACCATCAGCACTCATCCTGGGCAGATATTCCAAAATCTCTTCATTCTTGTTCTTGTAGTTTTGAGGAGGTAGAAAGCATTGTTCATATACTATAATTTCTATGAGAACCTATGAAATTCTCTTATTTCATCTCTTCTGTAATAAAAACCAGGACAACCTTTCTGTTCGGTGGTTGCTCCAAGGCAGAGAGTGAAATAAAATAGCCACTTAAGCAATTTCTTTCTTTCCAAAAGAACTCTGCTCTTGCCAAATTGAGAAGTAAATATTTCATTCCTAATTAAGGCTAAGCAAAAGCATTAGTTTGAAGCATGAGGTTTCTTCTTGCCAAATGGAGACACCCACATGTCATCGTTTTTCTTTTTTGCCATTTTTTTTTTCCTGCAAAGGAGACTCACAGCACCAAGCAATTCATCATGTATTTTAGGGGTGATCAACCTGTAGCCCCAACTATTGGCAATTCATGCTACAAGCATGATTTTTGCAGAGTTATTTTCTTGAATTTTCTTCAGCTTTCTTAAAGTCACTTATTCTATGTTTCTGTTTGGCGAACGCATTCATTTTTTTTTTTCTCCAAATGGCGAAAACCACATTAAGTGTACAGTTAAATGCAAAATGGAATTAAATGCCAAGGAATGAAGAAATGCTGAACTGCGACATTGCTGTAATATCAGATAGTAAAAGAATAATAGTAGTTCACTCCAGCATTCATTAACTGGATGCCGCATTTCAGTTCACAGCTACCTCTGGCTGGATAAAAATTTTATTGTTTGCTTTCCTACAACATATTCATTACACTAAGTATGATTCCTTATTTTTACATCACTGTATTTCCTCCACCCCCAGTATGCTTAGATAGATTCCTCATGCACATGGACAGAAATGCACACATACAGTTGCCTCTCACTTCAGCTTACAGTCTTTATGTTTGTACTCAAATATAAAGACACCATGTTTTGGTGGTGGAAATTATTCTTTTTCTTCCTTGCGGGGAGTCCGTTTTCTCTCATTTATTCTTTTGCAGCTTAATTTATCTTTAGCATCTTCCTTTTACTGGTTGTTAAAGTGAGAATATGAACAAGGAGGAGAGGGTCTGGGGGAGATTCTGATGGGTGGAGTGTGGGTTTCTTGCACTTACTTAGTGGTGAGGTGGCCAATGGACAGTCTTCTCTGTAGTCTCCTTGGCTGCTCATGTTTCCATTCAACCCATAGGGCAGTGTTTTTCAACCTTGGCTACTTGAACAGGTGTGGACTTCAACTCCCAGAACTCCAATGCTGGCTGGGGAATTCTGGGAGTTGAAGTCCACACCTCTTCAAGTAGCCAAGGTTGAGAAACACTGCCCTATGGGTTTGTGTTAGGATTAGGGAACCTCTCCCAAGGAACTTTTTCAGACTGGGGTGGGGAAATAGAGAGAAGGCTGGAGAAGGATGAGAAGCTGTGCAACAAAAAAGTAGCAAAACTAGCAGCGGATGTCAGGCCCAGGCCAAGAACAATGATGAAACCGTCCAGTCCAGTCCAGTCCAGTTCCTTTATTAGCTTACACCTTATAGACAGAATCTTGCCAAACTCGATCTATATTACAGCTACTAGTGGATATACCCTGGGAGATTCTAGGGAGTGGCTATCCTGAACCTCTTTCGCTTCCCACGCTCCTGTTGCAGACTCAGCTGCTTCTTGCCTCCTCCTTCCTCCTGGAATGCATCCCCCCCTTCCTGATAGCCTTGATCTCCCACATCACTCTCCTCCTTGTAGATATATTCCATCACAGCAGACCCTTCCAGCACCTCCAACAATAATGGAGCTGTTTAGTGGCAGTGTTGCTCAATTATGAAACCTGTTGTAGTAACACTACGAGAGAAGTAGTTCACAGAACCATAAAATGTTAGAATCAGAAAGTGCCTTGGGCACCAACTAGTCTAGCTTCCTGTCCAGTGTAAGAATACACTATTATGCCAGCCTCAAAGGATGACCGAGAGCCAGCTTGGTGTATAGTTAAGGCCCTAGGAGATGATCAGTTCTAGTCCCACCATAGGCCCAAAGCTGGGTGACCTTGGGCCAGTCACTCTCCCTTGGTCCTAGGAAGGAGGCAATGGCAAACCACTTCTGAAATCTTGCCAAGAAAACTGCATGGATTTGTCCAGGCAGTTGCCAGAAGTCAAGAGTGACTTGAAGGCACCAAAAAAACCAAACCAAAACAAAAACCCACATGGTTTCTCCTCCATGTTCATTATATCCTCCGACTCTTCCATTTTGAAAAGTCCACAGGTTCCCCAAATATCACTAAAGATTTCTCATCTCTCTATAAGTGTGCTCCTGCTGCCAAAATAATGTAATGAACTGTATGTGTATGTGTACACCTCTCTGCTGCTTTTGGATACCAATCCTGCTACAGCATACAAACATACTTCCTGTTTTTTGTTTTTATATTTCTAGCTTTTTTCTTAGACTCTGATGTATCTTCTATACTTTTTAATTGACTGTACCCCATCCTCCTTATGCTGGTCTATGATGGTAATAAACTTTTGATGATCATGTATACATATTCAAGTGGAAAAAGCTTGTCCATCTGCTCAGTTGAAGCATTCATGTTGAATGTCCTACAGATTAGTTCTCTACCCAGTTTGGCATTGCAAAGATGCAGAAAGTCACCAGAGATGCAAAGACTTCTGCATCTGTCCTCAGATTTACACAGAGAAAAGACTCTGCTCTGTTTTTTTATGCATGATTGATATGCTACCATTATGAATCTCTGGGTATTTTTGGTCATACTCTAATGTTTCAGTTGTAGCTTAACTGATGATTGGCAATTCATCTATTGTTGCTCTGGTGCTGGACTCGTGCTTTTAGAATGAGAAGCACTTTTAGAATTCCGAGAGAATGAACCTAGCACACTCAACAAAATGGCTGTCCTTGAGATTTTGTTGACTGACAAAATAGCTGGTACACTGGGCATGAACAGTCACAACACTTCCATTTTCGTGAAAGTAAAGTAACCTTGAAAAGTATACCTACCATCCCAATGGGATTTTTGTGGGGCCCACAGGCACTCTGCAATAAATATAATAGTAGAGGATGAAGCATAGCTTTTCAGCATAGCAGTTTCCATCTTTATCTGTGTGTGTGTGTGTGTGTGTGTGTGTGTGTGTGTGTGTCACTGTCCAGAGTTCAGACTTCTGACTCTGAAGAAGTTGCTTTAGCTGAACCAGTAGAATGATCAGCCTCAGGGTATTCCTGGATTGGTGTCTCCTGAGGCTGACATTCCACTGGTTCAGCTGTAGCAGCTTCTTCAGAGCCAGAGTCTGAGTCCTGGACGATGACACTGCTAAGTTGTTCTGCCTGTCTGTCTATGTGGGAAGCTTGATGAGCCCCAAGACAGACAAATACCATATTGCTTACCCCTGTTCTAGTACCTTCCACTTTGAGAGGGGTTTGCTTGAAAAGTAGCCATTAATTGAACAGATAGCGTGATAAAAGCATAATGGGAAGTTGGCTCATTAAAATTTATTCAAAGCCCTTAATCCTAGCAATAGAGACACGGATCCTGCCTGTAACCCTGAAGCAGTGAAATTCTCTGTTTTGTTTTTAAATATTGATAACTGTGAATGATCAGAAGCTGCTAAAAATATTTGTATGGATTCCCTGTAGGAGGGCACGTTATTATCTGGTGTATGTGGTGAGTCATGGCAGGTGTGCAGAGAATGCAGATGTTTTCTATGCTGTTGGCATCTCAGTATAACATTTCCCAACAGAGAAGGCTTACCTATAATGGATTGGGTCAGGATCTTCAGCATATGCTTGAAACTAAAAGTAATTCCTTTTCTGACCAATTTTCACAGAGAGTCTTTAGCAAGATTTATTAAGAAGGAAGAGATGGAGTTGCATCTGAATTGGTTTTCATCTGAGATGCTGTATACCTCCAAGTATATTGGAGTGGAACCTTTTTGATCTTCTTGCCTGCTTTCTGTGAACCACCAAAGTGGCAGATATAACACTGGAATTTGTAACTGGTTGTTTACTAAATCATTGCCTAAATCTTTATCAGGCTGAGAAGTGTCAGGTCCTCTCAACCAGAGCAGGCTCAAGGAAGCAAGAATCACACAGATTTCAGTCAGGAGTTTTAATGCAAGAAGTAAGGGAATTTTACAAAATTTGGAATCTGAGATAGGAACTTCTAGCTCTCTTTTATTAGCGGAAGCGGAATCTCTTCGAAAATGTTCCCAGTGGAGAAGAAGTCCTACCAGCGAGTTCCCATCTAGCCTTGTCCTGGTATACAGGTCTTTGTCTGAATAATGTTGAGGAGGAGCAAACGTAGACCTTCCCTCTCATGGCCACCACTACCAGAGCAAAGAACAGCAGGAATTGCCATTTTCTACTTTAACCAAAGTGCCCCCATGTGGCTACAGCCAGAAAAGGCCTTTTCACAGATCAGGCAAGTGAAGACTCTGCAGCTTGCTGCTATGAGAACTGAAGTTGGCAAGCAGCTTCAGACCAGACTAGACTGCTATGTAAACACAGTGCTAGGACCCTGCATGGTCCTGTCTGGGAGAAAAATAGCAAAAAAACCTGATATCATGAAAGTGCAGGAGCCCAAGACTTAGGATTTAAATCCTGAAGGTCCCACCACACATACCCAAATGCGTATGACTGGATTCTTGAATCACACAGTGGATCTTCTGCATAGGCCTGACTTTTCCTAGTTTGCAATAAAGCGTTTTTCTAATGGTTGAGCCCTTGAAGCTTCTGGTGGTAGCTAGTTATGACATCTTTTCCTTCTGTGACCCATATTGCTAGGGTAGGTTATATCTTTCAGCTCAAAAAGAAAAATATAGAAAACCTCACCCTTTGCAGTAGTCCTACCCTGTAGTCAGTTTTTTATCAGGTTGCTCTAATATCTTTGCCTCTTTCTGATATGGAGGAGGAGGAGGGATTATCTCCTGAGTGGAAAGCACCTCTCCTGGTCCTGATGCAACCAAACTTTCACAGTTTGCAGCAGTGTTTCTCAAACTCAGCAACTTTAAGATGTATGGACTTCAACTCCCAGAATTCCCCAGACTAGGGAATCCTGGGAGTTGAAGTTCATACATCTTAAAGTTGCTGAGTTTGAGAAACACTGGTTTACAGTTTTCCTGTACTTTTAATAACTTTATTAAATTTTAAAAAAAGATAAAAACTAATAAGAGCTAATAATTAAGAAAGAGAATACAAGAAAGGAAAGAATAAAGAAAAAGTTAAAAAGTGCAGAAAAAGAAAGACAAAGAAAGAAACAGAAATACAAAAGAATGACTTCCAACTTCTTCTACAGCAGATATAAGTAAAACATATATTAAACTCTTACTTTTAAGATTTCAACTTTTTTCTATAATCTGTTAATTTTACTAACCATCAAATCCATATATCATAATTTCATTTTTTTTCTGTTTCCCACAAAAAAGTCCAAAAGGGGCTTCCAATTAGCATTAAAATTAGCCAATGACTTTTCTCTAATCAAAGCTGTCAATTTCGCCTTCTCGGCTAGCTCTACAATCCATTCTTCCATCATAGGTAATATCGAGGCTTTCCACCTTTGAGCATATAAAAGTCTCACTGCAGTTATCATATATAAAAACAAAGGTCCGTGAGATTTTTCCAGTTGTTTATCCGTCAGCCCCAAAAGAAATCTCTCTGGTTTCGATTGTACATTAATCTTCAATATATTTTGAATTAATATATGTATTTGAGTCCAAAATGTTTTAGCTTTATTACATGTCCACCAAAGATGATAAAAAGTCCCTTCTTGTTGTTCACATTTCCAGCATATACTTCAAGTCCCTTTATACATTTCTGGCAACCTTTCTGGTGATAGATACCATCAATATATCTTTTTATAAAAATTGTCTTTGAGACTATAACATAATGTAAATTCCTGCCCTTTGATCCACATATTTTCCCATTGCTCCATTTGTATATTATAACCAAAACGTTTAGGCCATTTTATCATATAATCTTTAACTTGTTCATCTTCTGTTTCAAATCTCAACAAAAGTTTATACATTTTAGCAGTAAGATGTTCATCATTAGTACATAACTCAATTTCAAATACAGCGTTATCATGTTCAAAACGAGTTTTCCTGTACTTTTAAAAAAGGTATGCAAGACCTGTTAGCTTGTCCCTAAGATGGCTGAGGTTTCCATGTGATCTCTGTGGCCTTTTTGGGGAGGAAGGCCATCTTCAATAGAATTTTAACACTTGAATAGACGACTCTGGGGGAATTATCCTTTCCTAATATACGTTAGGAACATGTATTAGGATCCTAATCTATATCCATACATGACTATCAGATCCCTCTAATGGTGCTCCTGTTGCAGTTTTGATTTCAGGAGCTGTCAACAAGCATGAGAAAGGCACCCCTTTGTGCAAACCTGGATAACAGAAGGAGTGAAATCCAGCTCAGGAAGTCTCATAAGGCTTGCATACAAATTATCAGGTTTTCCAACATCTCTTTGGTTTTTGCTACAGTATCTATCCTAAATTCAAACAACCATTGAACCTCATCCTCCCAAAACCCCCAAGAGATCAGATGGAAATCAGTCGACAGGCAAATCCAAATCTTCATGGAAGATACAAGCTTAGACAACATTCGATTCTCGGCTTGGCTCATGGTCTTAGATGTACTAGCTAGGCAACTGTTATCACTCAAGAAACAGAACATGAGTTCCAAATCAAGTAGAGACCTTTTTATGGGAGGAAATTTTTTTGGGATACCTGATATGATTTGCCAGTAAAGGATGGATGGATGGATGGATGGATGGGTGGGTGGGTGGGTGGGTGGGTGGATAATATTTATTTCAGTCAGTGATCAGATAAAACAGAACATAGATAAACTAAATACAGCGAAGAGAGATGAGAGAACAAACCAACAAACCATCCACATATAAAGGATAAAAAAGAAGGCACTCCAGAAAAATTTTGCAACAAAGAGAACAAACCATAATCTAGCAGATTTTCTCCCTTTTGTGCCTAGATGGGGACTCTGTGTGCTAGAAACTCCATGGGCTGGTTTCACATTGTAGCCTTAACTACAAAAGACTTGAGTTATTAAGTTGAGTCTCTTGTAGTGAAGGCTAGAATGTGGAACCAGCTCATGGAGTTTCTTACCATTCAACCCCACAGAGAGGAAGCCCCAAGCATCAAGGACAATGTTTCTTTTCTCTGGGTGGAGGGGTATAGATTGGGTTCCTTTGCTCTTTTTTTTTTTTTTTTGGTTCCAATATCATTAGATGCCTGGATTTCTACTGATCCCATTGATTTGCTGAGCGTTAATGGTTAGGATGTCAGCAGAGAGCAGAAATTATATTGATTACTCCTTGCTGGCCCAGGAGACCTTGGTTCACAGTTCTGATTAACCAATCATGTCATACGAAAGGTCTAGTCCCACAGCTACTGGATCTTCTGTCCCAGGAATAGTTGCAATGTCTGAATCCCATCCCAGATGGTTACAGCTTTGCACCTTGAGACTGAGTGGAGGCAACTAGCCAGTGGGGATTATTATAAAAGCTTTGCTCAAACTATTCTCTCTTCTTGCAGGAATTCGCAGTCCATGTTTACCTGCCAATTTTGTAGAGCTTGTGCGGTTGGTCTAAGTGGAAGGAGTGTCTAATGAAGCCCAATTTTGTATAAAAACCATGTTCTGCTTTTCCATTTGTTGCAGAGTTGGAGTTCTGTGACTCTCCCCATCTGTTGTGTGCTGGCTACCAGGGGGACCTGCACGCCGTTTCTCAGCATGACTATCCAATCGAGATGGGCTCCGATATGGATACCGAGACAGAAGGAGGTGCCTCGCCAGATCAGGCTTTGAGAATGTGGATGTCGGGCATGAAATCCGAACACAGCTCCTGTTTATCAAGCCGTGCAAACTCAGCCTTGTCCCTCACTGATACCGACCACGAAAGGAAGTCTGATGGAGAGAATGGTAAGGAAATAACCTTGGTAACCAATTTTAAAAGATCCAGATTTACTTAACCTTCTTTGCTTTCCCTTTCAGTGTCTTGAGTCCACACATTTCTCTTAACCATGGTTTATGTTAATCTCAGTTTGTTGAATAAGCCACAATTGCCTAGGTTCATACATCGCACATCTACCAACCATGGTTTATAAATCACAGTGGCTGGATCTGTACATGGCATTAATTACAAACAATATTATACCTTAGAGTGGAGTTCTCCAAAGGGGTCAATATTGACCCCCAAGGGTCAATATTGACCCCCAAGGGTCAGTGGGACTATCCAAGGGGTCAGTGTTGCTGCTGTTGTTGTTACAATTATGCATAGCACTATTAGTTAAAATAGTATTTATTAAACTATTTTCATATAATAAATGTTTGGAGGTTGATGAACAACCTGCAACTTCATGAAGGGGTCGATGAGCTGAAGAATTTGGGGACCCCTGGCTTAGAGTGATATATAAACCCAACTTCTAAATACTGCTGTGCCAGTTTAAGGCATTGAAAATGAAACTAAATTGCAGCTTCAACTTTAAATGTGATATTGTATGTTTGAATTACCAGTTACCACTGTCGAGACTTTTTTTCCCCAGTGCCAGCTACAGGAAGCCACTTCAACAAAGATGTTTTATTTGCCCAGTTTCGATGTGCCTGCCAAAGTTTAGATCCTCTTGGTCCGACCGTATGTTTCAGTGAATCCTCAAGCAAGCATAAACTGAAGCAGCCTATTCATGGTACAAATTTATAAAAAACGTTGTGCAAATTTGAATGCAAATTTATAATTTAGGTGCAATTGTTTACAGATTCAAAATAAGGAAACAGTCAATATGATGGGTGCTGAAGTTTGGGCATACCTTCAATCAAGACTTTGTAATACCACCTTTGGTTGAAATAACAGTTTCCAAATATGTCCTGTGGCCAGCTAAGAGTGTTCCTGTTTGGATTTTTTCCCCCACTGTTCCTTGTAGGATTCTTCTAGCTCAGAAATATTCTTAAGTTTCCTTGCATGTGCTACATTTTGGAGATCTCCCCACAGATATGCATTAATATTCAAGCCTGGGGACTATGAAAGCTATTCCAAAACCTTTATCTTTTTCTCTTGAAGATACTTCATAGTTGATTTGGAGGTATGTTTTGGATCCTTGTCTTGCTGAAATATCCTATCTCTTTTCACCTTCAGTTTTTTCATTGAGTGTAGGACTGTGTTGCTAAATTATATCATGAAAAATAGGCATGGTAGTTCCCTATGTAGTCACAGAATACTAAGAAATAAAACTGAAACAGAGGTGGTCAGCATCAGTGGTGGTTCCTGCTGGGCCCCTGGCAGCTGCTTGGGGATACAACATGACAAATGGATAAAGTTGTTGAGTCGATTCCTGCTGGACGTAGCTGTGCAATGCTAACACTCTGTATTAAATGGCTTGAAGCGGTAGGTGTATCAGTTGCTATCCAGATCCATGTGGAAATCTTCTCCCTTATTCTTCCATTTCCTTTTCCCCTTTTGCCCTTCCCTTTTTTTGTGGTGTTGCATATAATTCACTCCCCTCAAAGAAAAAGGTAACTCATTTTAGATGTATTTATATGCTGCCCAATTTGGAGCAGCTCTTCCCGTCAGGAACAGGGTGATTCTGTTCAACCCACCAAATAGACCAATTTAACTATTTCCCACCTTTGTGGCAGTAATTTCCTTAACCAGAGGCAAGGAGATATATGCCTACTTCTTTATAGCTTGTATTCATGGAAGTGACCTCCAGGAGGATGTTGAGTTACTATTCTCATGCATCACTTCTCCACATAATGGAGCCCCTTTAAGAGGAAGGGGAAGATTCAGTTATTATAGTTTTCAGCTTATTGGGACATGGCTGCCTTCAGGCTAGGAAAGAAAGAAGGAAAAATATAATTATGTGCAGTTAGAATGACTTGGGAAACTGCCTGGTCCAGTTCATCCATAAATATTTCTGTTCTAACCCATCAGCTGTTATCATGTAATGCATGATTTAAAAATGACCACAACAGGCCTACCAAGAGTATTGTTTCAGGAATGTTAGTTCTAGCTGATTTAGAGAAATGAGGGGGGAGGGAATCCTGTATTGTGAGGCAAAATTGATGGCATGTCAACCTTTAACAATCAGTGGAAAAGTACATCTGTTTTTTTCAAGACATGCTAACACAATTGAATACATTGGGATACAGTTTTCTCTCCACATCCTATGCTGCCTAAAAAGTTTGAGCAAACATTCAAAGTAAGAGAAATGTATTTGAATATCTACACATTTAATAATGGCCATGTACTATAGCATGCATGACCTAGTCAGCTAGTCTCATCTGTTTCCTTTTTTAAATAGTAATTTTATTAAATATTACAATTACAACAATAAAAACTAATACAGACTAAAAAAAAAGATTAAAAATAAAAAATAGAAGGTACAAAAAATAAAAAATAGAACAAAAAATAGAAAAGAACAAATATAAGAATATAGTAAAGAAAAAAAAACTTCCCCATTCATCACAAGTATAAATAATTTTAGTAACTTGTCACCTTCTCTTAAAATACAACAAATGAACTCTGTTTCCCATATCCCATCTCTTATTTATATACAAATCCATAAAACCTTGTCATTTAAGTCCTGGCCAGCAAAAGTCCATTAAGGGTTACCAGAGATAAAAACATATCTATTTTAACGTTAATCAAATAAACCAACTTTATATTCCTTCCTTTTACTTTTAACAATCTTGATATTTAGTCCCTTCAAATAATGTCTTACTTGATTTCTTTTCATTTCTTCTTTGTGCCAAAAATTCTTCAAATTTGTAACAAGCATCTTTTGTAAATCCAATATCGGAAAATTAATTAGGTCAATCTCTTGGCTTGTTATTTGAATATCCCTTTTAACTATTAAAACATCAACTGGTTTCTTTTGTATGTCCAGTGTAGCATCTTTTTCCATATCATTCTTATAGCCTGTCATTTTTAAATTCACTTTCAGATCAGTCTCAATCTTATCCAGTAAAACGTGTTCCTCTTCCATAACATCTTTTAAACATAGTCTATCTATAGAGGCAGCCACTCTTAAAATTAACTTCTGGATCCATTGTTCAAAAATATCCTTCAATATGTCCAATGTTAAAGTATTTTCCTTCATTCTGTATTTGTAAGTCAAGTCTGAGTGTTCTTCTTTAGCTGTAATCTTAGTTCCTTCTAGTTCCCTCTCGTGTCCAATTTTTAAAGTCTTATCTTTTTTTTTTTTTTTTTAAGAATTCAAAACAAAAGCATTTTCCCACAGGAAGGATTCTTTATAATTAATTCCAAAATCTTATTTCAAATTTTCAAAGGTAACTTTCTAAAATCAAAGTTTTAATCATCCTTTTGCTCTTTATTCAATAACAACAACTATTTTAAGTCCTTAAACTTGTATTTAAAAACTTCTTTTGCTAAGGATTGAAGGAAATTCACCCAGTGCTGTAAAACTTGTTGATCCAAAGGTTCTTAATAGCTGAGAAGCAGTTAACAGTCAATTTCCGGAAGTGATTAGAAAAGGAAGTATGCAAACCCAGTGTCCTTAAAGGTGGCAACTGCAGTTTGAGCAAGATGGCTATTCCCTCATCTCCCAGTGCTCTAAACCCACCGGAGACCACTGTCTTGTGGTCTCCTCATGAGGAGCAACTGTCTGGAGCACTTGTGGGTGATCACAAGTCCTCTCCTTGTCCAGAGAGGAATTATCGAAGAGTTGGTCTACTCACTGGGTCTTCATTCCACTGCAGTCATTGGCTTCGCTTTTCGCAGTCTAATCTGTTTCCCAGTGGTTTTGATAGGACAGAATCACACTGATTGAGTCAAGATCTCCAATTTTGTACTTCAAACATCCTTACACACTTTCTGTAAAATCACTGCATATCCCATAAGTTCTTCTTCAAAGCCCTGGAAGGTCTTTATGGCATCATTTGGCTGTGTCCTCTTGGGCAGGCAGACAGAAGTGGGTGCAGCTTGGACACAGCTGTCTGTCAGCATTTGTGATGCATGTTTGTGCTGCCAAGCCTTTCTGGTAAGATCTATAATGAAAGGGTTTGACTTTTCAATCACTCCTCCTTGCCAGTTCTTTTTTGAAAACAAAGTAGGCAAAATGGGTAAATTAACTTGGTTTTCCCTATAGCATCACTAGCTTGGTAGAGTTAGGTTAAACTTGTGCATAACTGGGTTGGGTTTGGCTGTTATATTATCTGGGGGTGAGTTGACTGGCTTAATTCTTGTTATTCTCACAATACATTAATATACACACTCCATTAACCCAGTTCAGTGTGCTGTGTGAACCAGGTCTATGCCATTCTCACTTTTCCTCATGCTTGTACACAATCAGGATTTGAGGAAGAAGGGGTGCTATAAACTTGAAGTCAACATCCATGAGAAAAAGATGATCTGGGATCGTTCGGGGGAATAAAGTCTTCACACATTGTGCAAAATGATATTAATCAATGAGACAGCAGAATATTCCAAATTCAGCAGTAGCAAAAGAGATAGGAGGTACTGTCATGGGTTAGGATGGTATAACGCATTCTGGAGGCAGGTATTGGTTTCCAAAGCACAAGGGGTCAGCCCCACCTGGTAGACCAGACCAGGAATCAACTCCACAGGAAGTCTAAAACTACTTTGACTGAGGTTAGCTCTAATAACAGAATCTTACAAGTCTGATTGTGCTGTACTTCCTTCCCCTTCTTATACCCCTGTGAATTATGGAGGCATCTGCCTGAGTCACTTCTGAATATTATTTCATTGTTCTGGATGAAAAAAAAAAATTTTCAGGCCCTTTTACATACAGTAGATAATGGTTCCTGCCTATTTACATCAAGGTCATCTTCCTTAATCTCTACATCAGGTGACTGATTTGAGATGGATGAGAATGGAGCAGATCGTTGGGGATTATGAAGGGTTAAAAAGGGAACGGAAAGAGTAAGATGACAATTACTCGATAGGAAGAAGGGCGGAAGTCAAAATTCCATGTTTTCTTTTTTTCCACTTTTCTTTTTTCTTCTTTTCTATCTTTTTTTCCTTTTTTTATGTTTCTTTTCATTTTTTTTATACATTTATGGTGTTGGAAAATTCTAATAAAAATATTAAAAAGAGAGAGAATGGATGAGCTCAGTTGAGGGATAAGGGGAATAGAAGGCACAGAGCCTTCTCCACAGCTACTGGTTTCTGCTTGTAAATGCCCACAATGATAACATTTTTTATTTGTGAAGGAATACCCAGGCATTACTAGGATGGCTAAGCCAACCTCTACAAATTCTCCCCCACCTGTCCCATGTTAGGGTTGTCAATCAGATGCTGGCAGAAAGTGTATATTACCTTTGCAAATTACTGTTCTATTCTTAGACAGAAGATGACACCTGACTAGGAAAACAGAAAATAAATAAGGATATAAAGAAAAGGCCTGGGGATGAATTGAAAACTTTTCAAAGAAAAATAATACCGAGCTTTAATAGGTTCCCCCATCCCTTAACTTTATTATTGTCCTAGGAGAGGTTTTGAAATGTAACTATTATCTAGTCAAATGGTTTGGAACTCTACATTTTGATGGTGAGTTGAATCATATTGGGATAGTTTTAATACGTAAGTGTGGGCTTTTCAGATGGTTTTTGGTTTCTATTTCTTCCCCCGATGGTTTATTATTGCTACTGTGAGATGGATGTCCATATAAATTGTTTTTTAAAATAAATAAATAATTTGTTTTTGTTACGTTAAACTTCACAAATGGTAGGGTGGGGAAAAAGGGGGAAGCTAATTCAGTGAGAAACAACAGAAGAAAAGGTTTGGTTGGATTGCTAACTGTTGACAGGCAGTAATGGAGAAACTGGTCCATTTTGGTCCTTGCCAGTTTCACAGTTTTACCCAATTCTTGAGTGCCCCATCTGGTTCTGCAATTTGTCTGTGATTTATGCAAGGAAGCATGCATTATTTTAATCCTTTGCCCATAAAACACTCCTTTTTTCCAGTCTTTTATTCTTAAAATACTCTTTTTGGCACCTAAAAATGCATACAGTATGTGCTTATTTGAACCTAAAATACAGTCTCATACACATCCTAGTGGCTTTTTTAATTAGCCAGAAGCAGTTTTGCAAAATTCTCGGAAGGACACCTGAATTCTCATCAGTCTATTTCTGTGAAAAGCAATAAACAAGTCAGCTTGCTTTGAAAAGTCCTCTTTAAAAAAAGTTTGGTTTTCAGTTTTTTGTCCCCAATCTGTAGCAGAGGCACTATTTTGGTTTGGTTGAAATAGGTGGACAGAAAGAGAGGAGGGTGGCCAGGTGATTCAAGGAGTGAGGAGAAGCATTGGATCAAGTGGCTCATGTAACAGAAACTTGTGGTTGGAAAGAAGAGAGCACAGCAAGGAGGAGGAGGAGGACACGCAATACGGAAAGCAGGGAGACCAAGTAGGATCATGTGCACAAACATGTTTGATACCCTTTCCTGCAGCATTATGTAGATCAAGCTAGTATTTTTCATGATCGCAAGGTAGCTGCTTCAGAAATTGGCAATGAATCCATGTTCAGTATTCAGTGGGGGGCTGGCACCTTGGGGGAAGGTGCGCTGGGGCTCCCATCTCCCATTTGCAGAACAAGCGATTGAGGGAGAGGGAGTTTGACTTGGTGGGACGCTTTGGTGGGACCCTTGATGGGACCCTTTGTTTCCCACATTCTGTGCTCTCAAGTACCTTGGTTCACGAACTTAATTCGTTCCACGATTCTGGTTGCGAACCGAATCAAATTTCCCCATAAGGTTCAATGTAAATAAGGTTAATCCGTTCTGAACCATATGTATTTCTTTTTAACCACAAAAATATGAAACAAAGTACAGTACGGTATGAAGAGAGAGAACACTAACTTGCTTGAGGCGACACCAAAAAGCTTCACAGCAAGTGTCTGTCTGTGACCGCGATCTCGCCTAGAGGAAGCCACGACCACGTGTCAGAGCAGGGAAGATGGCCGCGGGTCGTGCTCGCCACCCGATGTGGAGTTCGCGAACGGAAGCAACTTTTTGCGAACGCTGCTGTTTGCGAACCAAATTGCTCGTGAACAGAAGTGTTCGTGAACTGAGGTATTACTGTATTTCAGCAGGAGGAGGGTCTGTGCAGTGATGGAACGAGAGGCAGACTTGGCCTGTACAGCAGCCGGGCTACCCTGAAGCTCTGGTTCTCTCGTAACTTTTAATAGAGTAACTCAGTGTTTCTCAGCCTCAGCAACTTGAAGATATGTGGGCTTCAACTCCCAGAATTCCCCAGCCAGCCATGTTGGAATTGAAGCCCGAACATCTTCAAGTTGCTGAGGTTGAGAAACCCTGGACTATCTGATCACTCACCTATTGCAGGGTCATTGAGCAAGTTAGCCAGCCTTCCAAGCCAGTTTTCAAATGTGTCTCGCTTCAAATCCTGCTTTATTTGGGGGCCATGATGGCAAAGAGCATCTTTTATGGAAGTGATACACAGAACATTGTCTTTGCATGGTGGGTTACATTCATCATTATACTGCTGTGCTTTTCCTTTCTATTTTTCTTTTTAAATATAATTTTATCGAATGTTTTAAAACGAGAGTGAAAATTAATACAAACTAAAATAGAGTGGGGGGGGGGAAGGAAGCAATAAAAGATAAAACTAAAGTGCAAAAAGAAAGGGAAGAAAAAAGGTAGAAGAAAAATAGAAAAGAAAGGAAAAAGATTTTAAAAAGTGGCTTCCAATCTTCTTTACAGCAGTTATAAGAACAATTGTAGATTTCTTTCTTTCTTTAAAGTTACATTATGACTCTCTTCTTTCTATAATCTATCCCGTCTAATTGTCAAAGCCATAGATCATAAGTTCATTTTTTTCTGTTTTATACAAAAACTCCATAAGGCGTACTTGCAAAAACTGCTTTATTTGAGCTGTCTTTGTCCTTTGTCTAAGACAAGAAGCTGGTGAGTTTTAACATTTTATCACAGGTCAGAAAATGCCTTCATGAGCTGAACAAAAGACAGTTTGATTTTTCCATGAGCCAACTGAGCTTGGCTTACAACATCGTGGTGGGAAAATATTGCTCTCCCTTCTTTTCATATTCTTGAGTTTTACCACTGTCTAAAATAATGTAATTGATTTTTTAAAATTATTTTTGTCTAACTTACAGAGGAGTGAAACCTTTTTTTAAAAAATAAAGTAGGTTTATATACAGTAAAATAAAGCACTTAATTTAGCGAAGCACAGAGAAGAAACTTAAAGAATGATATAAATGTTAAGGCAACTTGACAAGCGATGCACAGAAGCACGGGATTTAGTGAGAAAATAAAAGCATAAACATGTGCCCTATTTAGTATGCTTACTGTATGCTGTATTCTCAAATGACTTTTCATACTATTAAGTTCCATAGCAGCCAATAATACTCAACTTCCACATAAACATTTCTGATTTTTGTCTCTTAGGCAATGTAATTTCCTTGAAGTCACAATGAAGCTTGTACTGCATTATTCGAGGCAGGGGGATACTGTATAAGGCTGAATTGTGCACACACATCATTAATCCCATAAATAACTATTATGCATGCAGAAATAATAACTTTATTTCCTCTAGTTTCTGTGGAGAGTTCCTTATAAATCTGGATATTGTGTCTGAGATCAAGCTGAGAATACTTAATTAAAAAAAAGACAACACTAACTTTGGCGCTACGGCTTTGCAATAATTAAAAAAAACCAACAACCTAGCTAAGTCTTGTTGGATTGGAGCATTATGGCTTGCTTTTTCCAGCATTCCTGTTACCCAGTGTGGCTAGCTAGCTTGGTTTAAGAAAGCCACAATAAGCCGTTTCTGTAACAACTAGTACTGTAAGGTGTGTTACCTCTTAAAGAGGAGATTTTATTTGATATGGTTATTCCTGAATTGGGGACATGTTAGCCTTTGCCAGCCTGGTGATCTCCCAGTGTTTTGGAGTTGAGATTCCAGTGACCTTAACTAGCATAGCTAACCGCAAGAGTTAATAGAAGTTGCAGAAATTTTGGCAGGCCCCATGTTGCCCACCTCTGAATTAGAACAGAGGTAAGTAAATACATTTACCGTTGTAACCACGAGTCATAACAATGTCGCATGCCCTAAAATACAGCCAAGCAACATAACATTTAAATAGATGATAAAAAGAGCTCTAGATGTAAGAAAATCAGATCAAGATGAAACCAGGGCAACAATTAAGAACTTCAAATGGCTAGGTTTTAATAATAACGAAGCAAAAGTAGCCGTCTGTCTGCTAACAGTTGGAAACACATCTCCCAGAAGATAACTGAGTTGTTCAAATTCATCCACCATCAGTAATTTGGCCCTGATCTCATCATAAATGAGATCCACCAGGTCATCAGCACCACGGGGACAGAGATGGCGTTTACAAAATCTCCCTTCAAGATATGCCAAAAGGATGGTCTGTAGGTGAAGCATATACAACCCTTTTTCAGTGGGGCACTGGTAATATTAACCAGATAATGGGGAAAGCTGCTGTGTTTTTTTATAGTAATGATGCCAGGATGAAATTTTACTCCCATTTCCTTATTGGCATCCCTTTCAAGAAACTTACGTCTAATGTTTTCTCTGTTCCAGGAGCTGAGTTCCCCCAAAGCGGGTAGGGAATCCATTTGTAGGATAGGCAACAAAGGTTTGGCACATTGATTCCCAATTCTATAATGGAGAAAATCTGCATTGCACTTTGTTAGAAACATCCTTTTCCTGCAAAATCAGGTGCTTATGAATTTCTCTTGAATGTCTCTCGGTTTCGACTTGTCTTCTTGTTGACGGCGGCAGAGGGAGGTGCTGCTGGTGTGACACAGCTTTCTGTCACTTTAAGGTCTTCTGATTGTCCCCACTTCTCTTGAAACTGAATGAAAGATGGGAAGCTAGAGAAGCAGCAAACTTCTGGAGAGAGCATTGTACAGAGAAGGAGAAGACACTTGCACAGTTCTCTTTGCATGCGATTCTTGAACTAAGTGTAGGAACGTTGCATTCCATCCAGGAGGATTTCCCAAACACTTCTCTTTCTTTTGAAAGACCCAGTGAAAGCAAATCATGTGGCCAACCTTGTCTGGTCTTGGAAGCTAAATGCATACTTGGATGAGAGACTGCCCAAGGCTAAATGGAGAAGTCGGAAGGCACCCTGGAACACGCTTTCAAGGGCAAATCAGTTCCTTTGCTGTGTCTGGGTCCATGTAGCCACCAAGAATTGATGGCAACTTGAGGGGATCTTTATTTTTTTATCTTCAGAGAGAAAAAATCCAGCTCTTTTTTTCATGGCAGTAACCTGGACTGCCAGGGAGAGACATTAAGAACCCCATCAGTCCCTATGTTTTTTCCTTTGGCACAGGTATCCAATAAAACATAAATCATGTATCGGTATAGTGACAGGGAAGTTCAGTATTTCATCAGCAAACAGCTGCTGGGTCACAACTTCCCTTTGCTACTGGTGTGAGTGCTGAGTTTGTGTGTGTGTGTGTGAGAGAGATGTCCTTAATCTCTTTATGACAGCTTCTGTTTTATTCTTGCTTACTCTTTGATTGCTTCATCCATTTAGTGTCGATCTCAACTTCTTCTGTTGATGATTGCACTGATTGTTTTATTTCTATCTCTATTTAGTTCTTCATTTTGGAGCACCAGTATGTGCACTGTTTGCTTCCCCTGAAATGTTCCTCCAGCTGAATTTGGCTGGGTGTTTATAATTCTCTCGTCTGCTGGATGGATTTCTCTGCAGGAGCTAATATTCAGGAATGCTTACAGGAGTCCCTTGTGTGTGTGTGTGTGTGTGTGTGTGTGTGTGTGTTTAATAGATAGTCTTTTTTCTTCCAATATGTTGTCTGATTATTGCACTGCAATTTGAATTTTATTGAATCATTTTAGAGTATAATTTATTTCTGATCTTTAGTGCCTCTCTCTCATCCATGTCTGAAATAGCCTCCATTATTTCAATCACTCATTCTTGTTTACCTCTTTCCTTTCCTGTCAATTTCCTTTCTTTCCACTCCTCCCTACAGGTATTTTCTTGGTTTCCACATCTGTTCAATCTTCCAGCATCCAATTTTCCTTCTAATACAAAATAGCATATCATTTCCAACCTTTAACTGTGTAGCCCATCTCCATTCCACCCCCACACCCACCTGGTTTGATTAGGGTATAAAGATTGCATGCAGTAGGTCTATTTAAGGTGTTTTTTTTTAAAAAAAAAAAAACCTGTCCAGTAAATATATTAAAATTGCACAATTGTAAGTAGCGTAGTAAAGATACATTTCTGTGAAATTGCATTTCGCTGCTTTATACTATAAGATAGACACATTGAAATGACAAGAGGGGAATTCAAAATCAAGTCAGCAAAGTAGGATATGGTAGGTTGTGTTTATAATGCACATTTCAGTTATCTGGAGATTTTCAGTTTGTCAGCTTTCCCTACTTTTATCCTTCAATCCCATTTCCCAATAAACTGTTAAGATGCAGAGTTCAGGAATGCTATGTCAAGCTAAATACCCTTTTTGCAGCCCTAACATTATGAGGCAGGAGTTCCTACCTGACTTGAAAGGAATTATTATTACCTGATGCAGTGTGATGGAGGTTCAAGGACAGAAGCATTTCCTCAGCCCACAGCCTGAGCCTGGGAAAGCGAAGAGGATGAGACTGGCACCACCATAAGGAATTTGTAGTGTTTAGTTGCAGGCTTTGGGAGTTTACAGTTAGTCTGGAGAGATTCTGTCTAGCAGGTGTGAGCTAATAAAGTAACTGAGCTGTTCCAGTACTGTCTCGTGGAGTTTCTTGGGCTGAACCTGACATGCAGGAATGTTCTGGCAATTATGGTCCAAGGATGCTTTTCCTGTTTTAGAACTATGAGCATCTGTTTTGAAGGGAAGCAGTATGACCGTGGCGTTCTGTTCTTATAATGGGATGTGGGAATGACCTTGGGAGACAGGAGGAAGAGCTGCAGTCTAGGCAATGGTCAGATAAGAGGCAGCTGAGCCTGCAGCAGGAATGGGGTGTGGCAAACATCTCAGAAGGGACCCTCCCTGGTTTCTTCGACTGGAAAGGCGAGAAGGGAGAGATGTACTTTAAGACTTGCAAGTTTGTGCTAATGTATGGTTCACGAGGTCACAAAGAGTCGGACACAACTTAACGACTGAACAACAAAAAATCTTACAGTAAAGTTAGAGCTAGTGCTCCTGGGCTTGCTTCTTGTCTGGACTACCTCACAAGGCTGACTGTTCTGTCATAGTACCTACATGGTATATCTATGCAAACTAAAAAAAGAAGAAGAAGCATCAGAGCACCTGGGGCTTGGAGTTTGTCCTAATGCTTCTGGGTTTATTTCTGCTTTTCTTTCCAATATGAGACCCTACTCATACATTCCCTTGCAGGAAAAAAAAGTTACAAATGTAAAAGTGATTACATTTATAATGCAAGATATAATATAATTTTAAACACACACACACACACACAAAAACATTGCAAAAGGTGTGGGAGCCTAAATATGGATGCTGCCTTATGTTAGCTCAGATTGTTTATCCAGTTCGGAGAGGCATCAGCTTTTTGGCAAGAACTTTCAGAACATTGTTGGCCAATTCCCTTTTCCATGGAAATGCCAGAGACTGAAAGTGAATAATAGAATTTTCTCTGTTGAATGAAAGCCAACAAATTGGTTGCTGATGTAGCTGCAAGCAAATAATACTTGAGTTACCTACTCCTGCGTAGTCAGGCCCAACAGAGCTTCAGGTCCCCGATCTAAAGGGTATTGAAGTACCACAATCACCTCTCTTGGCACTGGATGAATATCTTCCCAACTATTTTGGAGGTATCTAGCTATACCTCTAATTGCCACTTTTCTCTGAATGATTTCCCCCATCTCCCCATAGAGTTTGCCTTCAGTTTCCTGTCAGTTTTTCACGTTTCATAAGTTGAGAGTCCGACATAGCTTTGCCGTTCTTTACATCTGAAATTTCTGAAACAAATTGTTTCAATTATAGCCACATCTTTGTTTCTGAGTTCCATCTGGTCCCTGTTCTTTGACAACTTCCTAGGGGCAGCTGCAACGTGGTGAGCATTTTATGAGCAAGGGGAGCTGCTGTGTACAGAGTTATGCTCTTGGCCTATCTGTTTAGTTCTCTACATAAGTGTCTCCCAACCTGAGCAACTTCCAGATGCATGGACTACAGGTCCCACAGTTTTCTGCAGGGGAAAGTATTGCTCTACAATGAATGACCAGTGGTCATCTTCTGCCTTTTTTTCAGCCACTTTTTTTTTTTAATCCACCCTTCTGGTCTGTGACTTGCATTGGAAATTTTCTGCGTGCAGAAGCTATGGCCCATCCATAATTTGGAATCAGCATCCAGCTGACCTTGGTTATGAAAACAGTTACACCAAGTACAATTAATACTTGGATGGGGGATGTTTGGAATTCCAGGGCTGTAGACTTGATTGGCAAATTTAAAATATTCCAGAAGGCGGCAATGGCAAACCTCTTCCATGCCTCAGCTGAGAAAACTGCAAGGATATATAGGAGCTGAACTTGACTTGGAGGCATCTTTTTAATAATTTTCGCCAAGCTCTGATCTCTCCAGACCCCTATTAGCTCCAAGTGCCCATATACTCTTTCAAATAAAAGTGATAAAGAATTGCACTGCTCTATCTTATTCAGCTCATAATTGTGCTCTTATTTCTATCTAATAGATATTTCACCTTCAGGAAGTACAGTGTTTGGAAGTTATTTGATTCTGCATTCATGGCATGCTTCCAGTTTGATAGCTATTTTCTCCTACTTATATGTTCTTTCAATGAAATCTGTCTTCCCTCCATTATCCACAGGTTCTTCTCCAGTGCGTACACAATTATTTTATTTTATGTCCCCTGAATTTGTAGAAACCTGATGCTAAGTCTACCTCTTTGATTTCTGATAAATGCCTGCTATTACTGTTAAGATATGTTTTCCTCAGCATGGCCACATTATCTTCACAGAATTCTCACCCATTAAAAATAATAATGTTATCTGTTTGCATACTACTTCTTCCTGATTTTCAACTTGATTCATAGGCAGAGAAACAGCAAATTTAGGGGCTATATGCGGATTGGCCTAAGCAGGCATTTGTTAAAGCTCAGATTCACATGTGGCTGTTTTACATATGAGTTCTGTAGTCCTGCTACAGAGATCCCCCAACTTTGGGGACAAGAGTGTACATTTACATTTTTAGGAACCTGTTGTGTGCATTTTTGCAAAATGGTGACTAAGTGTAACATAAAAGTAAAGTCTCAGTTATGATCAGTATTGATGATTTAAGGGCACATCTCTGGAATTTTCTTGGCAACAGTCCACAGGAAGTTTGCCTTTTCCCAATATTTTCTTCTTTACTTTCTGGTCTACTTTACAACCATGGAATTCCCTGGTGGTTTTGCATCCAATTACCAAGGAACAGGGAAGAAATGACTGAACTCTTAAGGGAAGACTTTTAGAAAAGATTGCTCGGTCCAACAGAGAAGAAACAGTGTGAAAGCCCCACCTTGATTTTCTTTAGGTTAGGATGGGACAAAGAGAAACTTGGAGAAGCTTTCAAGAGTGATCTCAGCTCATTGAGGTAGGTCAGGTCAAGAAACGGGCATGGCGGGGATTCCAGGAATGTTCTTTATTGTAGTATGATAGAATAGCAACATCTTGAAAGCCTGTGATAGTTTCTCTCTGCCCCATCTTATACCAGACAAAATCAAGACATTCTCTTGAGTTTCTTTCTCATGCTTTCGACTTTCTCAGGTTCGAGTAATCTTTTAACTGAAACTCCCTTTCAGTTCTCAGTGGTCTTATTTTGCTTCCTGGCACTCAGTAGTAGAGTTTGTGAATAGAGGAAATGATATTCTAGGGGGGCTTCAGAACATTTTGCCCTAGGATGTTCCTCCATTAAACTGTCCTGCCACAAGGCCAGTGTGTAACTATTAGCCAGTTTCAATGCTTAAGGAACTCTACATTGTAAGATATAATTAAGGTATAACTTTGTGCCTAAAACAGTGTAGTGAGCTGTGTTACATAGTGAGGTTGCCATCTGGAAAATCCCTAGAAAAGAAGTGTGCTCTTGAAATTTTTTTTTTAATTATTAAAAAATACAAATGGGGCTCTTAGCCACCCCCTAAAAATTAAATGCAAACTCTATTCTTCTATGATCTGATCTGGGGAATCTCTACCCATTTTTAAAAAGAAAACAGGGTGAAAATGTGCCAGATCAGAAATCTATCTCTAAAAGTGTCCTATATAAAACAGAGCAGGCTTCTCTGGTTTGCTTTGCTCGTGTATTTTTGCAAACATGTACAGCAAGAACGTTAGCAGAGTCTATTGCCATATATTTCAGTAACGTAGCATATGCATCATTACCTTCCTGCAGTCTAAATCACTTTGTGTGATTTTTGGAAGCTAAGAATCTGTTATTGAAAAGGAAGGGCCATACCTCAGAGGAGGCACATGTTCTGCATGCTGAAAGGCCCAGAATCAGTTCATGGTCTCTCCAGGCAGGGCTGGGAAGGCTTCGTGTTTGAAACTCCTACTGTTCATTACTCTGCTTCATCCAGAACAATAAAACAGAATTCCAGAGAATCCTGGGTTATTGTTAATAAGCAACATACAGATGCACTGTGCCTGCCATGTCATTATCAATAGGTCTTTCTCTCCAAGGAATAAACCAGAAAGCAACAGGAAGGAGCTTACTTGTATAAATGCGCCCAGCTTTCCGGCTTACAACTCCTAAGCCAGAAACTAACCCACTTAAAGCTAAATTCTGCTGTGAACCGAGTTCTGCACATGATCTTTTCCCCCTTTTGTATCCCCAACATAGAATGAGACTGAGAAGCTACATGGGACCTGCAGCGTAGCCCAGCTACATGGGACCCATTGCGTAGTCCAGAGCATAAAGGCCTCTTAGGGTCTGCATAAGAAAAAAAATAATTTTGTTTTGTTTTGTTTTGTTTTTCAAAATATGGCAGACAAGGACCAGATTTCAGTCTTATTTCTTAAGTGAAGCATCAGTCCATCTGTTCTGGAGACCGTGAGAAAGAGAATCAAACAACTCATAATACACCCACCATAAATGAGGGGCTGGAATATACTTACAGTGCAGTTTCCAAGGTTATACAATGTAATCCTTTTTCCTCGGTATTAAATCTGATGAATGGGTGATCCTAGCTTCTTTAGTCACATGCTGCTGGTAAGGGCTCAATGCAGAGCAAGCTTTGAGTGCTCCCACTTTGCCGAATCAGCCTGCAGCTGCTTTGCCTGGACAAAATAGGAAGCAAAACTTGGAGTGATTTATGATGGTGTTCCCACTTTACCAGCACCAGACTGATCAGTTTTGGTTTGGGTTTTTATGTAACCCTGTCCTACGTTTCTTCTAACTCCCTGGGAAGACCTAGACCCACATTTTAAAAATTCCCAAGCTACAGGTTATTCTCCCTGGCTTAGCACAATACGGAGTCTAATAAACTTCCTTAAGACTGGCTTGTTAGGGTAGCAGCAACCTGGGAATCCTGGTTTACCTTGATTGGAAGGCTGAGAACAGGAGCAAGGGAGCAGCGTACATGCTGTTTAAGCATGCTAAGGCCAGTTTTCCTTGGATTTCTATTGCAACATGCAGATGGGACCAGGGTTGATAACAGTAGATGACACATACCAGTTCTCTGACTTGGTAATACACTGCTTTTGAGTGCCTTCTTTTCCTGACCCATAAAAATTCATCAGTGTAATAGAAAGATGTCTTCAGATGTTTGGTGTAGAATGGAGCCTTCCACTCCCTGATGTATGTCCGCCTTTGTCTATCTCTATGCTAATCTTTAACTTTCCTTTTGACATAAATTTAGTCTGAAAAGTGCGACCTTTACTTTTCCAAAACCTTGTGGGAGGAAAGAGAAAATCAAATGCTAATCTCTCCTGTCTGTGTTCTTCTCTGTCATCTCTATGATCTGCCAGTGGAGGAATTTAAATCACCTTGAAACCAACACAGCAAATCAGATGCAGCCTTTGTTCGCTCCAGGCTGAAGAAGTAAAACTAAAACGTGAAAGGAAAATGGCATATTAACGGTGCTGCAGCATATTAATGTTTAACTGAGTTTATACAAGTGACTGGAATACATCACTGGACCATTTGTTCTTTTTATCTCTTTGACCTGTCTGTGGTTTGCCTTCTTGTAACTCCAGTGAGACATTTGAGTCATTGACAAAGAAAGTTTTGTGGTTCACCCTGGAATGTCTTTCTCACTTTTTGAACCCAGACTCCATTGTGCTGTTGAATGCTTACCTGAATATGATGATAAAGCTTTCCATCTGGAAAAGGTGTAGCAAAAATAATGTACGTTAGGATATTTATGAGTGAAAATATCCTTCAAAAGTACATTATATTAAATAAATAAAATGCTTGCACAGTTGCATATGTTGGAAAAATTTGTATTTGAGGAAAAATGAAGGAAAACATTTCATACTTTTTTTTAAAAAAAAAAGGAAAATCCAAATGAGTGGAGATAAAGTGAGGAAACAATAATGCAGAATGAAAACAAATTGAGATATTAAAAACCCAGGCTATTCAAATCACAAGGTGGTAAAAATGGAACCTTCCCCTCGTTCAGTTCAGAGTGTTCTTTTCATAAATGACGCTTTTACTGTGCAAGAATTCCTCATATTGCAAATAACTTAAACAATGATTGGATCTTTACAGTCTGCCTTTCACCAGACCAACAGCTATAATAGAGATTTACACACTGCCAAAAAATGCTGACTTACCAAACATACCTTATCTTTGTGGTGGAATCAAAAGAAAACAATTGAGTTACTAGGGGTGTGCAAATCAGCCAAGATATGTTTCAGATTGTCAGTTGTATTAGAAGATCTGTTGAAGCAAGTTACTTTATTTACAAAAAATAAGCAAAGTAATAGTAGTCGTCGTAATGACAACAATAACAATAAAATCAATAAAACACAATGTTAGGCAAAATAAAAGAAGTAGACTAACAAAGGCAGATTGGAGAAAATACTTTAGTGCATTTGAGATTATCCATATGACTTTCTAAAGGAAAAGCTAAACCAAAAGGCAATAATGATTGAGCAGACTTTGGGGACATCCCTGGAAATCTTCAATCAGAGGTCTCAATATAGAACAGTGTTTCTCAACCTTGGCAAGTTTAAGATGAGTGGACTTCAACTCCCAGAATTCCCCAGCCAGCATGGCTGGCTGGGGAATTCTGGGAGTTGAAGTCCACTCATCTTAAACTTGCCAAGGTTGAGAAACATTGATATAGAAAGTGGACAGTTTCAATTTCTGTCCAAGCAGCGCAGCTAGTAAAACATAGGATATGTAAGGACTGCCAATCACTTATCATAAAGGGGGCAATGGAATGAAAAACGAAGCTGACTTATACAGATGTTTGATTCAAGAAAAAGTAACACACACTTGTGCCAAAGTCCAAATCCAACAATTGAACGGCACTCAACTTAATTTGATGCATCAAATCAATTGGATTGTAGCCCCTTTGAATGGAAGCTTCCTACGTCCCTATTAATTCTGTAGAAAATTGAAAGCAATGGCAGATGGCGAGCGCTATTTTCCTCATGTCTTGCTTGTGGGCTTCTTTCATGCATCTGCTTTGCTGTTAGGAGAACAGAATGCTGAACTAAACAAGCCTTTGGCTTGATCCGGTCGCTCGCTTCTATTTTTGTCTCTCCTCTTTCATTCGCTTCTTCTCACCTTGCTTTCAACAGCTCGCTTAAAATGTTGTAAGGAGATTTGGCGTATTAGTAGAGCATATGCATTCTCCTGTTTTCATGTAAGATCAGGTGAAATGCAGCTTTTGGAATCGTTTTAATTTTCTGGGCTCTTGCTTCAACCCACCTCCTATGTAGCACCAGCCACTCACTTTTCAGAGTCTATGTGCTATCTTTGCGCTAACCCCGAAAGAACCAGCGTGCACCTTGGGAGTGCTCCTGGACTCACAGCTCTGATCAAGGAGCAGGTAGCGGTCCTGGACAGCTTTGTACCACTTCAGCTTGTGTGCCAGTTGTGCCCTTTCCTGGACCGGGGGGCTCTGCTTATGGTCACTCATGCCTTAGTCACTTTTCGACTGGATTACTACAATGGGACTGCCCTTGTAGAGCATTCAGCAACTGTAGCTGGTGCAGAATGAGGCAGTGTAGGCAGTTACAAACACACCTTGGTTGCATCTCTGCTCTGCAAGCCGTATTGGCTTCCAGTATGTTCTGGGTACAATTAAAGGTGCTGGGTGTCATCTATAAGCTCTTCATGGCCTAGGGCCAAGTTATTTGTGAGACCCCAGTTGTCGTCCCATTAATTCCAACAGGAAAGACACGGTGCAGGTCCCATCAGTCATGACGTCATGACAGGCCAGGAAGAGTGCCTTTTCTGTGGCTGCACCCTAACCCTGTGGAACACCCTTCCCTCTCAGACTGTAGTGGCCCTCACCCTGCTGGCTCTTCAGAAAGCCCTTAAGATGTGGATGTGTTCCCATGCATCCAGGTCAGAGTGTTAGCCAGAGCCTGTAGCATCGTGGCTATTTGCTTATATTGATCTCCCTCCTCAGCTATTGTTTATTTATTTATTTATTTATATTTATCTATAAATCAAATTTATATCACCGCCCAACTCCCCCACAAGGAGGGACTCTGGGCGGTTCACAACCAAACAGTTTAAAACCAAATAAATAAATAGTAGAGCATAAAATACAATCATTAAATATGACAAAATCCAAGCGATGGTGGTATTGTTGCAGCCTGGGACCAGATAATATTGGTCAGGTAGGACTAGGGAACCAGCCATCCCCAAAACTGACTATTCCCATCCCCACCCCATGCATAATAACAAAACCAGGTCTTCAGTTTTTTTCTGAAGTCTAAGACGGAGGGGGCCAACCTCACTTCTTTATGTTTATGTTTGATATATAAAATTATTTTATTATTTTTACATATTGTAAACTGCCCAGAGTTGATATTGTGAGATGGGCAGCTATATAAATTAAAGAAATAAAATGAAATGAAAAATGTAATCTTCAATGGCCTTAAAAGAGAGTTTTGAGAACTTCACGGAGGATAAACCCATTAAGATCTCTTCCTTTTAGAACTGCCATCCTTATGGGTCAAATTGGAGCTAATGCGTGTGACTCTTCAAATATTATTGAACTGCAACCTTCCAGTTCTCTGATTTGGCCTTACTAGCAAGGGCTGTTGGCAGCTGATACTCAACAGTATCTGCAGGATTGCACGTTGCCCATTCCTGGGCTACATGCTATGTTAAATCATGGCACAAGCCTTCTATCTGTGACAGCTTGAGTTGCTGAGTTGCAGGATACTTTCTTCTATGAGGAACACAGGAATAATCATGCTTATTTTGGCCACTATCCATAAGTATAAAAGCATAAATATAAAAGCAGACCCCAAACACATCATACCAGCAACTGCAATGAACTTGGAAGCCTTTCTTCATGTTTACCTCTGCCTCAGCTAATAAAATCACCTTATATCAACTCTTACTTGTTGCTTGAGAACATTCAGCAGCATTTAACGTTACTGTATCATCTGATAAAAGAGAGTTTACATAAAATTTATCTGCCCCTCCTGGATAACCCCTTCAGGAAGGGTAACAATGAGTACAAACATCTTGATAGATATTGCAGTGTAATCATATATAACAATAAGTTGGCATTGTTTCACTGAACGTGTTTATTTGGAAATAAGGCTCATTGATTTTAATGGCCTCACCCCCATTTAGTTATGTGTAGAATTGCGGCCCAGTTTCCTTACCTAGGGAAAAATGTCTAGAAACAGTCTTTCATTTAGGATAAATTGTTGTGCAAATACAGTGAAGCATGGCACTCCATTATTGTCCTCGAAAAAGCAAAGAAACAAAGTTGTCTAAGAGTGTGTTTATTCTGTGAGAAACAATCGTTTTATGCAGTTGATGCAATTGAGTTTTTCTGTTCTTTAATAGTGTATTTTACCTTAATACCTGCCAGTAGCTTGAATTATTTATGTAAGAAAAACATGAACAATAATCTTACAATGATTCTCTGAACCTTGACATAACGCATGCAAACCTGTCCCATTCCAACAGGCGCTTTGGGGGCTAGAATTGCTGTTGTCTGGCTACGACATTAATTTCTCTAGCTGAAAATAGATTTTTCGTGTCTTTTAACATAGTTATGACCTTTCTAGGAAAGAACTCCCTGCCGTCCACCGAGGCCACGGCTACTCTGCTGTTTGAAACTTCCAAAGGTTACATTTGTTTAGGAGATCCTTGGAATATGATTTTGGACTGTGAGCAATCCGGAGAATTCTCTCTATAGCCCAATAGATAGTATGTGGCTTTATTGAGTCAAGTGTTCTATATTTCAGTGTAAGAATGCTTACTTGAGTGGAGAAATGTGGAATGGGGATCAACATTGGCCATTTCATTAGTATGGAACATTTGGCATTCTTGTACTTGCCCCCAACCAATTCACTCTCAGACTTTCAAATTTCAGCTTGGAGAAGCTGTCCTCATTTTCTAGGCAGTTTTAGCAAAGTACTTCACAACCTAGCTACTACGGTATCTATGTTAAATACTTATTCTTGCTCTGTCCTTTCCCCATTCCAGAATCTTGCTGTGAACTCTATCATGAGTTCTAACCTATTTGGCATGAAACATTAAACACAAAACAGTCAAGAAATGAACCACTGAACAATGTTTCCTGCCTGATGATGCTTTTCCCAACACATTTCACAGTTTGTATCTGGTGAGATAAATTTTCAACAGTTAATGCTTTATTTTAGGACAAATGTCTGTTCAGAACAATTTAAATATCTGGTGTGCCTTGGTTTGGCTGATAGGGGAGAAAGAATATTTCTCTTGTGTTGCTCCTACATTTATCTGTGATGTGTTGAAGAGAGGTATGGTTTTAGTGCCATTAGCACTGCATTTCTGATGATGTTCCATTCACAAAGCTATTGTTAAGATATAACCCTTTGTGCTTTCTCTTAGAGTCGCAGAAAAATTCTGCCAGGAGTGAATTTGATCATTGAGCCTCTGTTGGGTTTCACAACAGGAACATTAGTATCAGTTACCACTAATGTTCAACATTCTCTGATCACAAATCTGCAGAAGTGGTGTGAAAAAAAGGATGCTACTGTAAGTTGCATGCAAACAGAAGTAGTTGTTTAAACAAAGGAATTTACACTTGAGAAACTTGGATCAAAGAGATTAACACAACAATGAATGAAAAAAGGATGAGCTGAGTTGGCATCAAAGCTTTATATGTTTCAAAATATCACAAATATAAATGGTTACAATTTTTTTCTGTTGTTTTAATCTGCAGAGAGAGAGGGAAAAAAACAGAAAAAGTGCTTTACTAAAACAGGAAACATATCAAACATTCACACATCCCTAGTTTTTAATCCCAGCTTCTGATATCTGTAATGTTATAGTATAGAAACAGACAATAGCCTTTTAAAGTTGACTTTACATACAGCTTTGTTTTCTTTCTGTTTAATTACACCCAACAGAAATATGCATTTAAATGATTTAAATCACCCACTGGTGGAGCCAGTCTGTAAACCATAATTATGGTGCTAAGGAAAATAGTTTTAAAAATTCATGCTGTTTGCATCTTTTATTATACATAGTGACTTCAACATTTTACTCTTTAAATAATAAAGGCAACATGTACATACCTTGAGGAACTGTAAGTGTTTAAAATGGAGCAATGTGGTAGAGCGGCTTGTTAGGGGATCACGATAGAGGCTGTGGGGTAGACTAAGACAAGTTAAATTAATAATTGTTTCCCAATCTTTTGATAGCTAAAGTCATGTTTTACCCACCCATTTTAAAATGTGGAAATATACCACTAATTCTTACAAATAGTATGCTTATATTTCATATGTCAAGTAGCATGTTTATTGATTAAAAAGGTACAACTTATACAGATTTGTGTTGAGTCATTGGAAGTTGGTGGCACACAAACTTAATAAATTGTTGTTGGTTGCACAGTCAGCCAGATGTTTAGGCTGGATTTGGGATTTTTATCCACCTATTGAGTCCTTCCCAAGGACCTGGGATAGGCAAATATTGTTGTTTGATGGTGTTAAAGGTATCGTTGCAGGATGTAAGCTGTTCCCAGTAAAGCTGCCTTTTGCAATGGACTGATGGTGATTTTGTCAATGTTGATGGTGTTCATGGTACTCCAGATGTTGTTGTTGTTGTTTTCATTTGGATAGGCAGCCCAAAGATGGTGCTGGTTTTGTTTTATTCATCTTGCTATACCTGTGGTAGAGCTCTCTCATCACATCCCCCTTTGGGATTGATTGATTGATTGATTGATTGATTGCCTTTGAGTCACTTTTTGACTCCTGGCAACTGTGTGGACATGTCCCTGCAGTTTTCTAGGCAAGGTTTTTCAGAAGTGGTTTGCCATTGCCTCTTTCCCAGGGCTGAGAGAGAGTGACTGGCCCAAGGTCACCCAGCTGGCTTCATGCGTAAGGTGGGACTAGAACTCACAGTCTCCCGGTTTCTAGCCTGATACCTTTACAACTACACCAAACTGGCTCTCTTGCTTTATTGATTATTTATTAAATGTACATACCACCTCAGTATAATTGGAGTAGGTGGTTTACTTTCTCTCTATAATAAAACACAACAGTAACAGTACAACAGTATAAAAAATAGAACAATATAGCAGTACCATTGAACTGGGTCCTGTATCAGGGCTCTGGAATCAATGTTGAAAGCCCTTCCAGAAAAGCCAGGTCTTTACAACTTTCCAAAAGGTCCTAAGAATGGGGACCATTCTTACCTCTAGGAGTAAGTGGAGGAAAGCCCTTACAGAGAACATGGAGTCAGGTCGGCAGCCATGGAGTGTTCCTGTCCATTAGAAAAGAAAGGGGAGTGGGCGTGGACTATGTAGGAAGTGGACTTGGCTGGTAAGAATGTGGCGTGGAGTAGTTGGATATACTCTTGAACATTTTCTTACAAGTACATTTGTATGCATTGACTAGAATGCCCAAATGTTTTCCAGCTTTTTCAAAGAACAGGTTTTCATTTATATATTGGGGGCAATGAATTCCTTTATTTCTGGCCCAGTGTATCATTCCATGTTGTTGTGATAATGTTGATATAAATGCATCTTGCCAGTATCATCTGAGAAGAACAGTAGAGAGCTGTAAGTTGACAATCCTAAGTGGAATAAAGAAAACTCACTTTTTTCAATTCATGTTTTTAATGGCTTATAATTGGAGTTATTATCTTGTCATCTCTGAATGAAAGCCAGTTTTTTGACTGAATGAGCATAAGTGATGACTTGGTTCATGGTAATAATGAAGAGACAGGGATGGGCAAGAAAACTTTGCATATAAATGAAAAGAAAGTGGAAATAGACTCTCTCTTTTGTAGGTAGTTTTATTTGTAGTTTAAGTTCAGGTTTTAAAATGTGGTTCTTCTATATTATCAAATGAATTGTTGCTAATTGCTAAAAATTGGTAGCAGAGTTTCCTTACATTCTGTAGCTGGAGAAACACAGAAAGTGTATTAGAAGCCTGTATTTGGGTTTTTCAAAGCATTGTTTTAAAAAAGGAAAGAATACTATCTCCAAAACTTTCTGCCCGAGTGTGGCATTTTAAGCCCAGGGAGGAGCCTTAAATCAGTGACACAGAACATTATTCTTTCTCCCCCCCCCACCCCGCCCAGAAGGTCTCTGATTTAAACTGGACATCTAGGAAAGGCTCCAGTCTAGCAGCCTGGACTAGCTAGGGCTGCTGTAAATCAGTGGTTGGGGGGCAGAAGTGTTGGGACTCTAGATAATGCTGTAATGCAACTCCCATTACCTCTGACCACCTGGCTTGATGAGAATTGGAATCCCATGATATCTGGAAGACTTGATTCCCCAAACCCAGTTGGTAGAAATCTGGTATGGGTCAATACTGTATATGTCCAAAGGGCATTCCATTTGGTCTAATTTCTTCGCAAGTTAGACCAATGCATGTTAGACAGACACTGCGTATATACATGCAGGAGAGTGAATATTTTTTCCTGAAATGCTCTTCTTTTCTTTCTTTTTTTAATATAATTTTTATTGAAAGACCATTTTACACAAGATTAAAAAAACGACAGAAACTTATACAGAATAGAAAAAAGAGAAAGATGCAAAAGAGTAAAAGAAAAAGTGAAGGACATCAAAGAAGAAAGAAAGAAAGAATATCTAAAGAAGCAACTTCTGATCTTCTTTGCAGCAGTTATAGGCATAACAGTTGCCATCTCCAGCCTCCCAAATTCCATATCTTGGTTCCCTTCTTCCCATAAACAATCTTTTTAATCAGTAAATCCCAAAATCCTGAAATTCTCTTCTTTTCCATTCAGTGGACACGTCAACCTTCAGTGCACAAGGATTTGTTCTTTCTTTCTGTGCAGCTGTCCCAACATATACTTGTATCAACACAAAGTCCCCACTGAGGCTAAGAAGACTACTGGGCTCACATGGTGGAGATCTAGATTAAAGTCTGCCTGACCCACCAGATCGGGGAGGCAGGGAATGTTACAGGTCCCCCCCCCCCCCATTAAGGAGGTCCATCTAGTAGGACTGAGAAGGACTTTCTCCATGGTGGTTCCCTCCCTGTGGAACATCATCCCCATGGAGGTAAGACTGGCCCCCATGTTGATACTCTTCTGAAAGGCCCTGAAGACATGGGGATCCCAGGTTGATACGGAGCCCATCAAGCAGTTTGTTTGAATGTATTGCTGTCACCAGGGGGGTGGGGGTGGAGTGGGTTTGTTTTATGGGGTTTCATTTCTGTAAGCCTCCTGGAGTCACCATGAGTGAGTTGGGCAGCCATATAAATTGCTTAGATAGATAGATAGATAGATAGATAGATAGTCCGTCCGTCCTCGGCCAGCCATGAAAGAAAGTGGGCCACTCTTAAGTTCAGCCCAACCTACTTCTTGGGATTATTGTTATTCCTTAGGGGAAAGAGAGGGTGTAAAATGTAAGAATTACTTAATGCAGTAAATCCTGTTCTGAATTTTGATGCATTTTTTCCCCAGATGGACACTGATTTTTGCAAACCTTTCTAGGCAGTTGTTTCTGTGAGGCAGCAGAGGCAGCTTTAGCAGATCACTGTTTTTCATGGTTAAAAAAAAAGTGACATACTCTTATTACATCTTCACTTCTGATATGAAAACATATTGAGCTGTTTTCATTTTTCTCTGGAGGATTTCAGTCCCAAATAATTTTAAAGTTATTCTTTAAATGGTTAAATATCTGCTGTAAACGTTTACTTTTAATACATGACCAATAGGTTTGAGGTAAGTCATGGAGTGTTACTTGATCCTATTTGACAGCCAACATTTAATTGTGTTTAGTATCTGATCACCTATGATAGATATTCAATAACATTTAGGGTTTGACAATTGACAGCTGGTGACATTTCATATTTGATATGTGTCAAAATCAATTAATTTTTATCAGATGTATGTACCCTGAGAGGATAGCCAGTCAAATACTTAGAATACCCAAATTCCCCATTTTCCAAGATTCTTGAATTACACCACTGTTTCTCCTACTCCCATCCACTCCCATCTGAGAGAAGTGAATAATGTGCCAAATAACCTCTAGTCATTCATGCAATATTGGTTTTAACTGAACTAAGTCTGCCTAAAAATGTCCAGGATGGCCCATCTTCTCCTAATTCTTATAGACAGTCTATCTGTATTCCAGTTTCTTGTCACAAACTTCCTGCCTATTCTCAGCTTGTTCTGCTGCCACTGTTACGTTGCAGCATTTCCAGTTGTTGATCACAGCAGATTGTACATTTTCCATAAACAGTTATATGGAGCAACATGATCTTCTCCAGTGTGATTCACTATCATTTAAAGCTGGCTATTGAATAACATCCCACCCCCAGCCATCATCCATGACATGGAGGAAATTAATTGAGTGATTGTGTTTAATGGATCCAGTGCTACTAAACTTTGATTCTTCCTGATTAATTTGGTTCTAATGATAGAGTTTTTATTTTACCATTCATTAATTCACTGATTTTATATCTCACTTTTCCTCCAAGAACTCAAGGTGTTCCTCCAGTTGTACACTTACATCTTCAACCTTGAGAGAAAGGTTAAGCTGGTTACTGGCTCAAGGGCACCTAGGGAGCTTCTGTAGCCAAGTGCAGACTTGAAGCTGGGCATACCTGGTTCTAGATCTTTGTCTAAAGCAATTTGCCCCACCAATTTCATTTATTTCTTTAATTAGGGGTTGCATGTGCTGACCATCCCCTTAACAGTTCTAGGCAGCTTCCATGGAACAATCAAAATGTTTATAAAAACAGCCTAACATTAAAGCCTAACAAAGAAATTACTCAGGTTGATTTTTGGCATTGTGTTTTTTTCATTTCATTGACTGATGAAATAATGATGGAAATCTTTGTAATCACAGTACAGTCATGAAAATGGCCACCATAATACTAAATTGGATTGTTCTGTGCATTTCAATGAGGATAGTACCAATTTATTTGTTGGAATATGGCAATGTTCTTGCCAAATTGGGTGGGACAGATGGATGCCCCAAAAAGGGAGGCAACGTTTTACTCAAGTGTGGAAATGGCCCGACAGGTAGACAGAAGTGCTATGATGCCTGTCAAGAGGGAGAGAGGAACAGATACAGGCAGTTATCTTTCCTTCTCTGCCAAATCCTAATTTCACTTGTAGAATCTTATCCCAGCCTCTCTAAAGTCTAAGAAAGATTCAGTCTGAAACCCTGGAGAGCTACTGGCAGGATTGGGTTAGATCCCATATTGGGATCTTTATGAGAAATTAAAATGGCTATCCTTGATGATAATTCACAGCTTACGATCCCAGTGCTTAGATGTCGGGCAACCCCCTAACCAAAAATTCAGCCACGACTGCCAGCAGTAAATATTAGGGCTGTGCAAAGTCAAGTGGGGCGACTGGATCCTGGGATGATTCAGTCAAATCATCCTTGGACTCCACTGTCTTCTCTAAAGGAAGTGACTGCGTTCCTCCAGGTCACCTATAAAGCCTCCTCTGGAAATGCCAATAGATTGAACAGGCATGTGTAAGAAATCTTTTCTGGATTTTGGAACTGTTCAGGCTTTGTGGCACCATGGAGCATCCCATTAAGGTGAGTGGCATTACACCTGCGTCCATGCACCTCCGTGGCACATGTACCATGGCAACTAAATATGTACCCACCCTCTTGGCTGCTGCAGACTTTCATTTGTAGGAGTGGCATCTGTCCATCTGTCAAGAGAGCAAAGAAGATAAACTTGACAGAAATATGCAGGAGCTGTTATCTAGGCAAAAGGGGCTGAAACTTTTTTTTTTTTAAAGTCCAGAACAATGAGATAACATATGGAAGTGGCCCAGACAGATGCCTCCCTAATTCACTGAAGTATAAGAAGGGGGAGGAAGTACAGCACAATCAGACTTGCAAGAGTCAGTATTATAGCCATTCTGAATAAAAATAATTTTCACCTTCTTGTGGTGGTGATTTCGTGGTCTGGCCTACCTAGCAGGGATGACAATATGGAAAGATGCTTTCTTTTCTTTTTGGTTGAAATGCTACAGCCTCCATGTGTTTCTGCCCATCTGGTGAGGTCAGCTAGAGTGAGCATGCTCCAGATCCCACTAATTAAGCAGTGTCACCTTGTAGGAGCCAGGAAACATGACACCTCAGTTATGAATCTTTTCCTGTAGAATGATATCCCCTACCCAGAGTCCATACTGCTCCCACCTTTTTGACTTTCCACAAATTGTTAAAGACCTGGTTGTTCTCCCAGGTTTTGGGCTAGGATGGTGGTTAAGCCCTGTTGTGGGTTTTTGTTGTTGTTGTTTTGGTTCTGTCTTCCCATTAGCTGTATTCTTCTCCTCTGTGTTGTTTTCTTTTATATTTCGTTTAACTTTCTAATTGTAAGCTGCCCAAAGTTGCTGTGCAGTCAGGTGACCTCAAAATGAAGATAAATGATAATAAATAAATACTGTCAGATTATCTTTTCTTCCATGAGATCAGTTGCAAGAACAACTCTCACTGTGTCAATGTTTTTTTCCTTCCACCTGTGACATTTTTCTCGAACTTCAGCCTTGTTTATTTGTAATACAGCTTTGGTTGGTGTTGATTCCAAACTTTGAAAATAGCTGTCCATGAATGTTGGGGCGGGGAGCACTTTACTACATATCTGGTAGCTTAAATGTTGCATTTTTCTCTTTCTGATTTTAGTCTGAAATATTTCCAGATAAAGTTATTTCCTTTGAGGGCTAAAATGTATTTATATACCTCAAACAGTACATTTTCCAGAGAACACTATGATTGAATACTATAGCCTTCCATAAGAAATATAGCTACAGTGCCATATAGGATATTCAAAGCCTCTGTGATTCATGTCTCATAAACTTTATTTGTAGTCTCAGTCAGATTCTGAATGCTGTGTAGCCAAAAAAAAAAAAGGGGGGGGTGTCATATTTGTATGGCCCAAAGTATTTTTACCATTCCTACTGATACCAACAATATATAGTGGTGTTTCTGAGGTATCTATGAACTATTGTTAAAAGTTGAACCTGCATATACATACATACATACATACACAAATGAAACAGTACTTAGAAATCATTACTAGAGGAGTAGCCTGTAATAGAATTGGTCTGTAACAGAAAAATATCAGCTTAAAGGCACCATAAAAAACTTACCAAATATATTATGACAGAAGCTTTCATAGAATTTCATGTTCTATGTTTCTTTCACAACCAGAATAAGCTGCTCACATCTCCTGAAGTGGAGAATAGAACATATTCAGTAGTATACCTCTTCATTTTTAAGGTACCCCAACACTACTTGTAGATTTTAATATGGAGAAATGTGTTTTCACAGCAAATAACCCTAATTCTCTTACCATTAACACACATCTATGGCCTATCTGGGTTCCAGAGGCAAGAGAAATATTCTTCAGGATTGGGATATTTTGCCACCCCATTCCAAGATCATGCTGAAGATTGCATCTTTTCTTACTTTTCCTTTGGCATTCCCTCTCTTTTGTCCTTCTGACAGAACAGAAGGTATTGTCCTGGTCACAAACCAAAATAAAGTGATTTGATGAGGTTTACTTGACTGGTAGGACAGCAGATCTATGAAGATTTTCATGCTTCCTTCTCAGAAGACACACCAGCCCTTATTGCTCACTGTGTGCTGTCCAAGGTATAGACAATTCATTTTTCTAACCGTGACACAGACCTGCTCAGACTTGACTTGACTGATTGTAATGTTCCCTGACCTGGGTATCCTCCAAAACTGTAGACTTCAACTCTAGAATTTCCAGTAATGGTCAAGCTGGTTATGAAATTCTGGGAGTGAAGCCTTCACAGCTAAAGGATGGCTAGGTTGGGAAAATCTGAACTGATGTGATACCAATCCATTAGGACAAGGAAGGGCAACCTTTGGGAGGTTTGGGCTAGAAGTTTTTTTTAGAGAGCTGAGGGCCCAGGTGGGTGAGTTTATGATGAAAAGTGGGCTGCAGATATGTTATATATGTGATGAAGTCACAAGTCATTTGATGCTGAGGGAGAGTTACAGCTGCTTTAAGTGAGTTTCTTGTCGATTAGCTATGTATGGGTTCTTGTAGATTAGCTATTAGTGTATTCCATGTTTTTAATACCAAAACATGAAATAAGAAAGATAAATAAGAAAAAAACTAACATGAAGCTGCTGAAACAGTTAAACTTTTTCTCCTGAGAGGAACAGGAAAACAATCATAGTGAAGACAATGCTTGCTTGTCTTTTTTGTTTCACTGATGATGGTGATCTATTTTTTTAATTATTCTGTAAAACAAAACAACATCCTTCCCAGCTGAATAGTTCCTAACGACTGGAAAGTAGCATCAGAGGGAGAAAAAAGAGAACATCTCAGATGTGGTTTATAGATGGGGATGAAAGTCATTAAAATTGATTTCTTGATGAACAACACTAGGGAAGCCTTCATCTAGATGTTTTATCAATTTTCAATTACTTAGTTCCTTCAAGACACTTTCATGTTCTATTCTGAAACACCATGTTACCCAAAAATAATTCATAAAGTAAATCAAGCTCATTAGATGTAAGAGACCAACACCAAAATATGTGAAAAGCAACAACTAGAACAAGTTGGTGTACTGTTCTCTTGACTTAAAGGAAATGATTGCTCAGGAATAGAGACATCCTGTTCTCATAGCACATTGGGAATTAACTTTGTTGAGGAAACTACTCTTCCTCAAGCATAACCTTTAGGTTTAGTGGGGCTCTCACAGTTAAATCAGTTTTAAATGCTGTACCAGATTAGCCCACAGATCATGCATGGAAATTAAATTGTTTGCTTTCTATGCCCAGGTCTGCACCTAGAAAGTTGGGAAAAGATAATTAATGGATGCCATATATATTGACAGATTAAAATTAGATTTCTGAAAAAGTGAAGTAGAAGTACTAAGAACATTTTTCCTTTCTGCATTGACACTTGAATTTAAATAGGATATTCCTTCCTTCCTTCCTTCCTTCCTTCCTTCCTTCCTTCCTTCCTTCCTTCCTTCCTTCCTTCCTTCCTTCCTTCCTTCAATTTGTATTGCCACGCATCTCAGCAAATGACTCTGGGTGGTGAACAATCATAAAACAAATTTCCATCGTCATACAGAAGTTAAAATTAAAGGATGTTTTTACAGCATTCATAAAAGATATGGGGATTTTGATACTTCTCCATGCAAAGGAAGTCCTACTCTCTTTCTCCTGGGTCATATTGAATAGATGGTGTAATTACAATCAACTCTGTAGTTGCAGCTTCTAAATAGCATTCAAAGATAGCTCACAGTAGAAGATGTTATCATGCTACCTTTCTATTGTACAATATACTGTGTTGAGGGTCACCAAGGGTTGTATCAAAGGCATGGCTCCTGCATTCTGGTCCTCTACAGATGCCCAACTTTCACACACACTAGAGTTAAAAGTTTGCTGGGATGAAGGCAAACCATGCTGTCAACATCTCTGTAGTTCTACCCATAGATTGGGGCTATACAACTTTCCCAGCCCAGGACAAAACTTAAATTTCATACCATTCCCATTTAATTAAAGTTCAGTGTAATTAGTATGATTACTCTCCAGCCATGATTTTAATAACTCCATCCTCAGATTGAAAAATGACAATTCGATAACAACATTTGGCAGCTACTGGGTACTGCTTCCCATGTTTTTCAAGGACCACATGTAGCCATGAGACCTAAGATGGTATATATAAATGCTAAGGTCTGAAGCAGGTTGATAAACACGTGTAGTTAAAAATCTTAAACATTTTCTCAAAGTGAGGGATTCTAATAAGATTGAGATTCCAACTTGTCAGGAGTCTTGTAGTTAAGTGTGGGTACAACTCCCCTGCAATGCTTAAATTGCAGTTTTACCCAGGAGAATTCTGGGAGTTGTCGTCATAACACATCTGGTGAAAACAGGTTGGGCAGTGTTTGAGATCTACCAAAGGGAATTCTCTGGATTTGATCTGATCTTCAATTTGATTTGGTCTCCAATTCACTTGCTGATCTTGATATGAAATCAAGTGTACAGTTATCCCAATGAAGTTGGCATTCTGACAAGATAAAATAATTAAAGAGACATTACTATAAACTGATGCTGGCCTGTAGTTTTTGCAGTCAACGGGAGAGTTGATGCTTGATGAACAATCCAATTAAAACTAGCAACAAAAGACCTAAAATGTCAGCCAAATTGCTTTTTAATAGTCAATGCAACCATCACAATGCATAAACATGAAATCTCTATAGAATTATAAAGCTTCGTGGTGAAACAATTGTAGAAATGAATAATAATTACAGCACCTTGGGAATTCTTTTAATAGATTCATGTTCATTATAAATATTTTATTGGCTAAATTCTTTTTTTAAAAAAAGAATGTTTCCCTGGACATCTTGTTTATGCATTTGTTATCCCAATTGTGTTTGATATTGAATAGATGAAATGTCTAACATTTTACTGTAGTTTTTAAAAAATTGGTTGAGTTTGTTTCTCAGTTTTTTTTCACTAATAGAAACTGTTTCAAGGCTGTCAGTTTTTTATGAGGGGGTGATATGGTCCCATTTCTGAAAAGATTGGCTGTTACAAACCATATTTGTTTGGGTGCTAGGGGTTATATGTCATGGGGTGGGGGGGGGGGTGTTTTAATTCTTGTACACCATTCAATCACTTGTTTGAGATGGGTGACCATATAAATAATCAAAATAAATAAAATTCTTACATACATTCTCCCCCAAAAAGTACATAAGTCACCAATCTACTAGTAACTGGCAAGTAAGCTTCCTTACAGTTATCATCAGCATCCTGGTAAGTTTCTATACTTAGGGCTGCCCACTTTCATTCTTTAAGTCCTGCAGTAAGGATGTCATACTACATTACAATTTAGTGTCTGTGTCCAATCCTGTAAAGCAGACAGTCTGCCAACCCCCTCTGTATTATATTTCAGAAGTAGCTGCTATAGTAAAGAAACTTGCATCCAGATCTAAGAGTTTCACCTTTAGAGAAGGATATGGTCTTCTTTCAAACTTCTTTTGTTTCCTTTAGAAGTAGGCAATCAGGAACTCTCACAGTCTGGCTGAGAATAAGACTCTTCCCAAGCTATGCCAGCATAGTAAATCAGTACATCCATCAGAGCAGAATAAAAAAAAAAAAAAAAAAAGCTATAGATTTTGTTCACTAAAATGTATCCAACATAGCAATTTCAACTTGTAAGAAACCCTAATCTTTGACCACGTATAAGCAATTGCTCAGCAAGAACCTAGTCAGCTTTAGTTGATCTTTTCCTAATATAATTTTTATTAAGAATGTTAATTACAGTAGTAAAAACTAATACAAACTAAACTTTAACTTTACAAACCTATATCTCTTCATCCCATATCCCATCCCTTATCTATAAGCAAATCCATAAAATATCAACTTCAATCCTGGTGTCAGCAAAAAGTCCATAAATTGTTGCCAGAACATTGCAAAAAAAAAGTGTTATTTTAACCTTGATCAGATAAACCAACTTTAAATTCCTTCCTTTTACTTCTAAGTCTTAATCTTTAATCCAATCAAACATTGTCATAGGATTTGATTTGTCTTCAATTCTTCTTTATCCCATAGCACAGATTTCTTCAAGGCTTCAACAAGCATCTTTTGTAGATCCAATAATAAAACATTTTCCAGGTCATTCTCTTAGTTTATCATTTGTATGTCCCTTCTAATTTTTAAAACTTCAGCCAGTTTCTTTTCTATATCCAGTAAAGCGTCCTTTTCCAAATCATTCTCTTGGCCTGTCATTTGCAGTTCCCCTTTTGGTATTTTCTCTGTCTTGTCAGATAAAATTTGTTACATATCTATCATTTCTTCATTAACATCTTTTAGACATAATCTATTCATAGAAGCAGACATCATTATTGACAGTGGCTGATATTGTAGGTACTAATTTCTGGCTCCATTCTTCAAAGATCTCCTTTAGTGTTTCCAATGTTATAACGTTTTGTATCACTTTGTAAATCCAAGTATTAACTGACATCAAACTAGGCTTGTATTTTTTTTTTCTTCTGCCTAGAATCTTTAGTCCCTCTAGTGTCTAGTTTCTAAAATCATCACTTATCTGTGTTATGACTTACAATAGGCAGGATAGGCAAAATAAGTCTGTTTCCCATGAGAAACTGTTTATTTTTTATAGTTAATTCCAAAATCTTATAGTAAAAGTCAATATTCCAAATTTGTCTGAGCTGGACCATAAAGAAGGCTGAGCACCGAAGAATTGATGCCTTTGAACTGTGGTGCTGGAGAAGACTCTTAGGAGTCCCCTGGACTGCTAGTAGGTCAAACCAGTCAGTCTTAAAGGAAATCAACCCTGACTGGTTATTGGAATGATTAATACTGAAGCTCAAGCTCAGATACTTTGGCCACCTAATGCGAAGAGAGGACTCTTTGGAAAAGACCCTGATGCTGGGAAAGATTGAAGGCAAAAGGAGAAGGGGACGGCAGAGGATAAGATGCTTAGATAGCATCACTGAAGCAGTGAACATGAAACTGAGAAAACTCAGGGAGGCAGTGAAGGACAGGAAGGCCTGGCACGATATGGTTCATGGGATCACGAAGAGTCGGACATGACTTAACGACTGAACAACAACTTAATCCATTTATAATTTTCTTAGATCAAAATCTTGTTTAGCTTTTTGCTGTTTATTTCAAATTCTTCTAGTTCTAAAGCTTATAATTATTTTTTCTTTTGTTCAGAGTTGAAGATAAACTCACCTGATGAATACTTTTCAAACTTGTCATTCCAAAGGTCTCTAATAGCTTTAAGATGATTAATAGACAATTTCCAAAAGTGGTTAGAAAGTGAGGTTTGCGAAGTTAGTGTCCTTTAAAAGGCTTTGCTGCAGTTGTGAGCAAGATGGCTGATCCCATCATCTCCCGGTGCTCAAACCCTCAGAAAACCACCATCCTACCGTTCTCTCATGAGGAGCAGACATCCAGAGTACATGACAGGTGATCTCCTGTCCTCTCCTTATCTGGAGAGGTTCCGAGGAACCGGTCTACTCACCAGTTCCTTGGTCTTTGCCATGATTGTCAGCTCCACTTTCGCAGAGCTGTTTTCAGTTTTCCATACATCCCCCAGAAGTTCCAGTCTTAGCTGATCTCAGAAAAAATAACCAGGGTTGAACTCAACTTGTACTTGGATAGGACACAATCTATTGGAAGACTGGAAAGATCAGGTTAGGGATAGATTGCAATGGAGAAAATCTATCTATGTAGTTGTTAGGAGTCAAAAATGACTTGATGGCACATACTTAATCAAGGACATAACCAGGAAGTCTAAAGCTGTAACCTAGACTAAGAAGTTGAAACAAAAAAATATTTTGGAAGAGGGCAATTGCCAAAAAAAAAAAAAAAAAAATCAAAACCCCACAATTCCATGGGATCACCAGGGGTTTTGCTTGACTTGAGGGATATTTTACTTACAGACTGATTGTCTGGGACTTCACATCAAGACTGGACTTTGCTCTCCACCCCTTGAAGGCAAAGCAATTTCACCAAAAAGAGGGCTTTCTAATGGGGATGGGATTTAGTTCAAGAGGGGGATTCAAACTGACCAATCATTATCCTAGATTAGATAATCTGATCAGGTATCTTCCAGGTACCTCTTAGCATAAAACAGAGTTCTTGGAAAATCAGTCTGGGGTAGAGACGCATATGTTTCAGTCTGGACATTCCTGAGCGTGTCCTTTGATTAAAGGAAGGTCTCTCACATGAGAAAGAGAAATAGCATCTCTGTACATGAAGTCATCTAAAAATTTATGTAATATTTCTGAATTGCTGTGATATTTGCTCTAGGGCATTGCAGCAAACTAAATGACAAGACTTTGCGTATGTGCCTAGATATTGTAAGAAATTTAAATGCAGTTCCAAGCCAGCAGAATGCCCAGAGGACAAAATACAGGCTTGGCAAGAGTACCTGTTGCATCTTGGATGGCATCTAAAAATGAAATAAAAATGTTCTGTATCTCTATCTATAGACATAGAGTTATGAACACTGCAATTGCACCAGCTTGCTACATCTCAGGAGATTTCAAGTTTCTTGTGTGAAGTTTCATAAAATTTTAGCCATTTTTAAAAACTGGAACCAACTGTGAGCAGAATCATATCAATCATATTGATTGAGACAAGTTGGTGGATTGAGCCCCAAACCTTGCTTTCTGAAAAACAGGCTTTGAGGAGAAGAAAATAAGAATATTAGACTGATACTGAGCACTGAAACATATGTTACAGTCTTAAAACAGATATATAGTTTTAAGTATATCAGTGGCTCATCTTCTGCAGAATTTGTAGATCTCACAGCAGTGCTGATCAATTTTAAAAGCTACGTAAGGTCTAAAATTCCATAATATTTTATTAAACTTTTTCCATGAATATTAAACTCTGATCTGCAACAACGTATTAGTGTAATAGGGAAAAACCTAGTGTCCCTTTAAGGCACATTAAATTCCTCATTCCTGAAATTGGTTACTATTTTTCATTAACCACATTTTATATCACGTTCCCCCAGAATGGATTTGTCTTTAATTTTAAGTATAGTTTGTAAATTTACCTTGTTTCAGCAAACCAATTTCCTTTTCTCTTTTATCTCACTTGCACCCAATCTATAAAATGTTATTCTTTTGAAGATTGTTTAAGATCTGTTTTAATTAGGGTATTTACATGCTCAGCTGTAATTATTGGATTAATTCTATGGAGAATAGCGTATATTTAATGCCAAACATTTTTTTGTTTGAACTTCTGGAATTATTGTTTTGATGTTGGGTTGAAAGTGAGGGTGGCTATAAATGGAAAAATAGGTGAAGTGACTGAGTTTTCTTTCATCTGTTAAAATGTTATGGGTCTGTGTCTATGTATCTCTATCACAAAATAATTTGATAATATGTAGGATGAGCTGCTGGTGAATCAGGGTAGTATTTGAATGATATCCCAATTGTTGTACAGTTGCAAGAAAAAGTATGTGAACCTTGTGGAATTTCATGGTGTTCTGCATTAATTTGTCATAAAATGTGATCTGACCACCATCTAAGTCAAGAGTATTAACAAATATAATGTGCCTAAAATAATAATACAAAAACAACTCTGATCCTTCATGTCTTTATTGAGAACAACCATAAAAACTTCATAGTGCTGGTGGAAAAAGTATGTGAACCCTTGAGTTGATCTCAAAAAAGCTAATTGGAGTCAGGTGTTAGCATACCTGGAGTCTTGTTAAGCCTTGGAGGTGTGGACTAGAGCTACATTGACTGATAAAAACCACTCAAACTTTTTGAGTTTGCTCCGCACAAGAAGAATACGCTTATGTGAGCCATGCCTCACCAAAAAGAGCTTTCAGAGGATCTACGATCAAGAATTGTTGATTTACATAAAGCTGGAAAGGGTTACAAAGTGATTTCAAAGACCTTAGAAATTCACCAGTCTACCATTAGGCAAACGATCTACAAATGGAGACACTTTGGGACTGTGGCTACTCTACCAAGAAGTGGGCACCCAGTCAAAATGACCCCAAGAGCACAACGAAGACTCATCAATGAGGTAAAGAAACAACCCCGAGTGACAGCCAAAGATTTGAAGGCATCATTGGACCTGGCTAACATCTGTGTTCATGAGTCTACAGTACGTAAAACATTGAACAAGCAGGGTGTCTATGGCAGCACACCACCAAGGAAGCCGCTGCTTACTACAAAGAACATTGCTGCACGCCTGAAGTTTGCGAAAGAGCACATTGACACTCCACAGCGGTATTGGCAAAATGTTTTGTGGACTGATGAAACAAAGACTGAACTATTTGGAAAAAACACACAGCACTACATCTGGCGTAAAAAGGGCACTGCATATCATCATGAAAACATCATCCCAGCTGTAAAGTATGGTGGAGGAAACATCATGATTTGGGCCTGTTTTGCTGCATCAGGGCCTGGCCAGCTTGCAGTCATTGAGGGGAAGACGAATTCCCAAGTGTATCAAAAAATTCTTCAGGATAATGTGAGAATGTCTGTACGTCAGCTGAAACTCTGTAGAAGTTGGGTGATGCAACAGGACAATGACCCAAAACACTGGAGCAAGTCCACAACAGAATGGCTTCAGAAAAACAAACTCTGCCTTTTGGAGTGGCCAAGTCAGAGCCCAGACCTCAACCCAATAGAAATGCTATGGAATGACTTGAAGAGAGCCATACACATGAGATGTCCAAAGAATATGACAGAGCTAAAGCAGTTCTACCAGGAAGAATGAGCTAAAATCCCTCCTGAACGATGTGCAGCTCTGATCCACAGCTACAGGAAGTGCCTGGTTGAGGTTATTGCAGCCAAGGGCGGGGGGGGGGGGGGGTCAACCAGTTATTGATTCCAAGGGTTCACTTACTTTTTCCACTAGCATTTTGAATGTTGAATGAGTGTGTTCAATAAAGACATGAAGGATCAGAATTGTTTTTGTGTTATTATTTTAGGCACATTACATTTGTCAATACTCTTGACCTAGATGACGGTCAGATCACATTTTATGACAGATTAATGCAGAACACCATGAAATTCCAAAAGGTTCACATACTTTTTCTTGCAACTGTATATGTTATATATTAAGGTGTGTGTTTCTTTAGAGATTGGGAGCTCCAACTCAGTTTCTTGACCTTCCAGAGAAATGCTGGATATCATCTTGAGGTGTGAGGACATAGAAGGGGCTGAGGCTAATCTAGATTTTTTTTTTCCCTTTCAGCATTTAAAGGGTGGGAAGATAGAACTTCTACAGAAAAGCCTGAAGTGATTAATAGTGTAAGGGAGGCACTGTGATTTCTGCAATCCACAGCTATTGTTAAAAGTTTATTAAAAATAGCTGAAGTTTGATCACTTAGGAGAAAAATGATAATCTCCTGCTCAGAGGAGCAATTAAGATTTCTTACAATTAGTGTGATGAGTTGTGTCCTCCATTTATGGTATACAGGGCACTAACAATCCATGGGAAACAGATTCAACTTCTATATCAGAACATATACAAGTTTGATTTTCATAGAGGATACTGATGTATTGTATCTACCAATTCACTGATTTGGGCCAAGATGAAGAGTCTTCTATCTGACATATGTGAAATGTTATAAAAGTATCTCGAAATGGAACAGGAAAGGGTGATTATTGGGCTATTATGGAGGTGGGAAATTCTGGTTCTATCTGTTTAGAGATCTGAGTTCCAGGTCCTCCGCTGAAGAGTAACTATGACTTTCTCAAGGGTGAGACCAGCTAATGCTGGAGAAGAAAAGCCACAGTAAGACAAAATGAGATTGATTTGTCTTCTTAGGGAAGACTCAAAACCTATATAATAAGGTAAAGTGTAACACTTGAAAATTAATAACTTATCACATATAGGATGGGTTGATTCTATTTGGAAGAAGCAGTCCTGAAGGTACCAAAGAGTCAAGCCATAGAGGACTCGGTATGTTAAAACTAGAACTGAGAAACTTGATGTACACCAATGCCAGATTCACAGCACAGGTGTTCTCGCTCAGCAAAAAATGAGCCATTGCATTTTGCACCAACTGTAGTTTCTGAGTTGTCTTCAAAGACAGCCCCATGTACAGTGCACTGCAGTTGCAATGATGGTATGAGGCACCATGTGGCCAAGGCTTTTGGTTCCAGGTGGGCCATAACTGATGTACCAGGTAAAGCTGGGCTAAGCTTCCTCCTGGCACAGCTTCCACCTGCCTATCCAGCAGTGAGCCCAGGAGACCTGTTGCTTCAGGTGGAGTGCCATCCCATCCACAATTAAATCAGAGTTTAAGCAGCATAAACAGTGGGTAAGCAGCAACTCACTCTTGCTTGATTCCACATCAGCCTGTTACGTCCCATTCAGATTCTAACAACTTCCAGACACAGGGTCAAGACTGCTACGGCATCTCTAGGATGGCACGGTGGAGCTGTGCATCACTGAATCATCCTTATTCTCAATGTACAGATGACCTCTCCCAGCCTAATTCCCAATCCCACAGATCACAACAGTGGATTTCCTGCAAACTTTGAACCTAACTGTCTACCACTATCCTATCTTGGCCTCAAAATGGGAATGGAATAGTGAGGGTAGATGAAAGTACATCAAGATTAAAAGACCACCTAATGGATTGTGACATTTCAAAAAGGCCACAATAGACTGGTGATCGTATATTAATATATTAATCATACATTAATGGTAGAAATCTTAAAACTAAGGTAATTTAGAATGCCAGGGAATATAGATAAAGGTGCTATATCAGACACTATGTCTGCTTTGCAATCAGACCTAAATGATCTCTAGCTAAGTTATGTGGTAGTACTGTTCTGTATGGCAAAGAAGACAGTGCAGTAAATTAACAATAGCAAAACCAACTCACTGCCTGAAATACTTTGAGCAGGACCAACACCTGGAAAAAATAAGTAAGAGAGTGCCAAAAGATTCTGCAAGAAGAGGAGGTCTCCTCAACCCAAGTAATTACCTGAAATTGAGAGGGTCACCTTACATTCCCTGCTAAGAATTGAAGAAGCTGTTGAAAACAAGGAAGTGGTTAAGAGGTACAAATGATTGCAAACATCCTGCAGATATCTTTGAACATGAGCCTAGGTTTGGGGGGGAGGTTGCTTGCCTCATTAATTTTAACCCCTTCTTTTAACCCCTACACTGGTCTGGTACTTTCTCCTCAATCCTGCATCCAATTTTATTCCATCTTTTTTCTTCCTTTCCTGGTACAGTTCCTCTTCCCCCAATCCCATCTTCATATTGGTTTTTTTGTTGTTGTTTTTTCTTATTTTTAGGTATTCCACTCTTGGCAATCTTGGTACATGCATTAAAAATAATCCCTCATAGCATGAAATATATGGAAATGGGGGCTGAAAATATGGAACTCCCCCACTCCTGTAGGAACATCGTCACATCACTGCTAGCCTTGCTCCCAAAATGACCTTTGCTTACAGGAGGAGGAGGAGGAGGAGGAGGGGGAGGAGGAGGAGGAGGAGGAGGAGGAGGAGGAGAAGGAGAAGGAGAAGGAGAAGGAGAAGGAGAAGGAGAAGGAGAAGGAGAAGGATCTCCCTACAGTAAAGCAGATCGGATTAATTCATATTTTCTGAGTGTGGCTGATTCCAAAAGCTAGTTCAAATTTGCAATTCGATGAGTTGATTGGAATGAACTTGAACTGTCAAATTGATTTGATTGGAAGATTGATTAAAAAGCATATGTGGGCATATGGAAAAGTCCGCTGAAAACTTCTAATCCATTCCACAGCCCTCAATTTGAATTGATCTCATGAAACCAATTGACAGTTCAGGGATTCAATCTGGAGGGATAATTAGATTGAATCACCTTCAGATTGAAGCTTTGCGCATGCCTGATATTTTGCAAAGAAGAACTCCAATCCAAAGCAGAACTTTAAGAGGAGTAAATGAGCATGTGGAGCTCTGCACGTTGAATACAAAACGTCTAAGGTTCATCACTTTTTAATGCATTATTTTAAATGTGCAATTTCAGCAGCAAACAATATAGTACTATAGTTCTGTCAAGAAATGATGGAACAGTTTGATTATTTCCTCGTTTTGGGGGTGGAGAAGATACAGTGATTTGTAATTTCTTCAAATGTGATATGAAAACGCTTCCCGATAAGCCTTAGAGAAGCTTACAAATAATTTTGCAGTTAACCAATTACAAGGCAGGCAAGGGAGACTTATTTATTGCCAGAAGGAGTCTCTTTTGCAGACTGTGTATGTATATATCTATATGGGGGGGGGGGGTTAAAGAATTAGAGAGCCACTGGACTATTTATCAATTGTTTTTGCTTTGAAGGACTACAGTCACAGAGATAAAACTGCGAGAAAGCATGCTTTAGTTTCTGAAGGAAAGGTGGGATAGAAACTCAGGGAATGAATTTGTTTAATATGATATGTTATGATATTACTGTAATGCATTTTGGGTTTCATGTCTGTTATGTTACTGTCATGATGTTACTCTAAACAAATACATCCTTAAACTTTTTTTTCTTTTCTTTTTTTTTCTTTTTTGGTGCCTTTGAGTGTTGCAGAACCCTCGTAGAAGAATTTCACCCGGGTCCTCATATGCTTTGAAATAATTTCTGAACCATATTCTCTTTCATCAAATGGAGTGGAGATTTTCTATACGCCAAGCACCGATTTTGCCTCTTCCTGAATTCTGAATATAATTAATTCAGATTGTAGGTTTAAGGTTGATCAGAAGTGGATCACCTTGGATGCTTTGCAATTTTAGGATGTTCGCTGTAGTTTAATGTTTGTGTGTGTTTGTGTGTGTGTGTGTGTGTGTGTTATGTATGTATATATGGTGCCTTCAAGTCAGTTTTTGACTCTGGCAACTGCTTGGACAGGTCCCTGCAGTTTTCTTGGCAAGATTTCAAAAGTGGTTGGCCCTGGCCTTCTTCCTAGAGCTGACTGGCCCAGGGTGACCCAGCTGGCTTCATACCTAAGGTGGGACTGGAACTCACAGTCTCCCAGTTTCTAGGCTGGTACCTTCCACCACTGCACCAAACTGGCTCTCTAAATCCTTAATAGTTCAGGATTTGTTTGGGTTTTTTTCCTCAAATCCAGTTTCATATTTCTGGCTTGACTGAATGATTGATTGATTGACTTTTTTCATTCATCTAGTTGGTTGGTTGGTTGGTTTTTTGGCCAGATACTCCACAGTACTTTATTAAGATAACTTTCTGGAATTTCACAAACAGAACTAGCTTAACTAATGCTCCTCAGAAACATCATCTTATGTATTTTCATGGGCAAAAAGGAGAGCCGGTTTGGTGTAGTGGTTAAAGGCAGCAGGCTAGAAACCAGGAGACGGTGAGTTCTAGTCCCGCTTTAGGCACGAAGCCAGCTGGGTGGCCTTAAGCCAGACACTCTCAGCCCTAGGAAGAAGGCAAGAGCAAAATATGTACTTCTAGAGATGTTCCCAAGAAAACTGCAGGGACTTGTCCAGGCAGTCACCAGGAGTCAAGACTGACTCAAAGGCAGGAAAAAAAAGGGGGGGGGGAAGATATAAGTATAGCTATATAGTTATATAGACACATAAGTCTATATATATGTATATATGTATGTACAGTGGTACCTCGGTTCATGAACTTAATTCGTTCCACGACTCTGGTCGCGAACCGAATTGGTCATGAACCGAATCAAATTTTCCCATAAGTTCAATGTAAATACGGTTAATCCATTCTGACCCCTACGAATGTGGTTGCCAACCGATTTTGGTTGCCAACCGAATCAAATTTTCCCATAAGGTTCAATGTAAATTCGGTTAATCTGTTCTGAACCATATGTATTTTTTTTTAAACCACAAAGATATGAAACAAAGTACAGTACAGTACAGTATGAAGAGAGAGAACGCTAACTTTGCTCGAGGCGACTTCTGGCATGGAGGACAGGAATGCAGGTGGGGAGGTGGTTATTGTTTGGAGGGAGAGTCCCCCTCCCTACAGGAAGCCACAACCACGTGTCACGGCAGGGGAAATGGCCGCGGGTCATGTTCGTCACCCAATGCGGAGTTCGCGAACGGAAGTAAAATTTTGTGAATGGTGCTGTTCGTGAACCAAATTGTTCGTGAACAGAAGCATTCGTGAGCCGAGGTATTACAATATGTATTTCCCGTCTGTCACACAAGAGGCAAGGAAGAACTGATTGAACATTACCTGTGTGGCCAGAATCTTGCATTCCTCTAAGACATTCTTGTCATGACCTAGTTCTCTGGCTTTTCATCAGACAAAATATATATCCAGAAGACTCAATAAAGGGAGGAAGTTCGGGTGCTTTTGCCTATTTGTGAGGAAATCTGTTTGCCTCTTATCTTAGTTTTCATGTTTGTGTCTTAAAAGGGGATTTTAATTTTTCTTTTCAGATAGCTATGGAAGTATCCTGCTAATGCTTCCAGTTAATCTAATCTACCAGGTTCTGATTATACTGTTTATTATTACACATTAATATTAATAGCTTCTCATAGAACAACTTCCAAATTAATTTAGCATGAAAAAGATTTCCATCTCTGATACCCACTTCCTATGGTACATAATTCTATTTTTCACCCCTCTCCCCACTCTCTTGGTCACTAATTCCCTCATTCCCTCTTTTTTTCTCTTTGCTCTCTTTCATTTTCAGAGAGAAAGAGATGTGCACAAAAGTAAAACCATTCATTCATTCATTCATTCATTCATTCATTCATTCATTCATTCAATAATGCACTCATTCCCCAAAAACATTTTTGGGGGAAGAGAGTTTGATAGAACTAGATAGTTTCTCCTGTTTTATCTTAATTTTAAAGTGTCTATGTTTGCAATATGAATGTTTCTTTCAGTTTTCCCCCCTAAATAGAATTCAGTGTTGGTGAAAGGAAGTGTTGGCTGAGTAGCGTCACACTCTCAAGTTATGACTGATTTGCCTTTATTCCCAAAGCATAAACAATACCAGGGAACCTTCAACAAGCTTCACCATTTGCTTCACTTTGATGCTGATCCCTGCAGTTTGCTGTAAATTCAGATCTACGCAAAATGCAGTGCCTTTAGCAGTCAATTTTGGAACATTTTAAAGGCGCTTCTATGTATCTTCAGTTATATCCATGTGGTGATGACTCAATAAAAACTCTAAGCCATATGCTATTACACTGCTCCCTGTATAAGGACTCTAGACAAATCTTCATTAATCTGATCTTGAAGAAATTTCTGGGTAGGGAGTGGGATTTCTTAAAGTTGCTTCTTTCAGACAAGGACTCAAAAGTATCTTCCCAAGTCGCCCAGTTTTGTGCTACCATCTGTAAGATACGCTGCACCATTAATTACCGTATTTTTCCGACTATAAGACGATACTTTTTTCTAAAATCCTTACCCTAAAAATTGAAGGGCGTCTTATTCAAGGAAGTCAGCCGAGGAGAGAACAGGGCGGTTACAAAACTGTGCATACTTTGTTTCTGCAAAGAGGCTTCCTCCTATTGCTAGCCTCCAATCACGAGTGAAATAGCTTGTCTCCCAAACAGACTTCCTCCAATCATGAGCCTTATGTAACTGACGTCAGCTGATGCTGAACAAACCAATTAGAGGAAGTCTGTCTGCAGAGACAAGCTATCGGCAGTTTCACTCATGCTTGAATGTAATCAGTTATGCAAAAGAGCCTGGAAATAGAGCTGCAGAGAGACGGTTTGGACCTCCTCCCACCGAATGTATCAGGTCAATGTTAACAATTACTAAATAAAAATGTGTTCTGCACTATCTTTAAAATATTGATTTCTTAATTTTGGGTTGGAAAAGTGGGGGTCGTCTTGTACATGGGGGCGTCTTATTGACGGAAAAATACGGTAAGTTTGGAACTTCTTATAATACTATTTTGATTCTGTTTTATTTTATTCTATCTGTTGTTAATTATTTTTAGATCTCATTATACTTATTGTTTTTCTGTGATATATATAGAAGTATGTAACAGTTCTACTATTAGATATTTTATTGGATCTGGCTTTAGGGCTGTGATAAACTGATTTGATTTGATCCACGCAAGATGAGCAGTGTTTCATAGGTAGACTTTCTGTGAGCTCTTCCACGACAATTTGGCATCTTCGACATATTGACTTAAAAGTCTAGACAAATGTTGCAATCCTATGAGATCCAGGCACTCTGTTCTTCGTTGCTTAAAAGAATAATTTGGCCTCTTGTTTTGCTTGCTTTCTTTCTGAATGCAGAAATGCCAGGGAGCTCACGCAACCAATTTACCTTCAGACCATTACCACCTCCACCGCCTCCACCCCACGCGTGTACTTGCAGCCGAAAGCCTCTTTCAGCAGCCAACTCCCTCCAAGCCAGATCACTGACAACCCGCAGCCAGCCTAACCCTGCTGCTCCTTCACCACCGAACACGCAGGACTCAGTGCACCTTCATAACAGCTGGGTCCTGAACAGTAATATACCACTGGAGACCAGGTACGGTGTTTAAAAATTTGTACTTGAACAAGTTGGTAAGCTATAAGTGGGCACGGGCCAACGAAAGCAGCACGGCAAGACTTAAATGTGTTGTATAGCACAGTTGGAAGAAGTGATTTAGGCCACCCATTGCAACCTTTTATTCCATGCAGGAATATACATTGCCCACTTCCTGGGCAGCTTTCAAAAATGCAATGAAAGTGGCCATACAAACATGAAATGTAAAGCATTAGAAACTAAAAAAGGAATAGCTTCATACTACAATATTGTAACATTAAAACATCTAGGTGAATGCATATGTTTTAACCTTTCTAACTGCTTTCTGAGCTTCAAATGCTTCAAATCAGTGGACAGTTGGTTCCATGACCTGGGAGAAAGAGAAAGCAGAATTAATTATTGATTTCAAGCACACCCTTAGTGGGACCTACCAAAGATGCCCCATTGATGACTTCAACGTCCTTAGTAGACCACAGAACAATAGACATTTCTCGAAATAGCTTGACTAAAAGAAAGAGGAGAAGGACTCAGCATTTGTATATTTTGCTTCAGCAATATGCTGACAACCACTAAATTATGTCAGTTTTATTTTCTTGGAAAATCATGATAAGTAAGTGTGCGTAAACCTGGGCCAAATAGTTTTCTTCTCTTTTCTTCTTCTGTGCACCATAAAGAGTACTGTAAGCTTCTGATTTCCCTTTTAAGCAGTTTCCCAATCTCAAGGCGCTATGTTTTGTTAACAGAGATCAATCAGACATCCTGAATCTGCATTTACTTAAAGCCACTGCAATAAACATTTGTGAAATGATTTTAAATGTTCAAAATTAGTTGAAAGCTAATTGCAACTTGTACATTAGGGAGACGGTGCAGTTGTAAAAGTAACATATGGATAAGCTTCTCTTAAGTGTTCGGCAATCGAAGCTTCAGAAGATTTATCCCAATGCTGCTTAAAATAACAAAGAAGAAATCTGTCTGTTGGGTTTTGGAAAAATAGATACAGTAACAGATAATGGACAATAGATTTGACAGGGATGCAATTCAATATGCAGAGGAATATTAAAATACTGTCCTATGACATAAGGAGAAGGCAGAATTGTTTAAGAACTCTTGGTTGAAAGTTCTGCAAATATGACAATAATATAAAACTGAGCATATACAATGCTGCAATGATTCTCTGTTATCAAAATATACCATCTCAAGAAACAAGGATTGTAAATCCTGGTCTTCTCTTTCTATCACAGATGAATTGACTTTTTAATTAGCTTATTAGTGGAATATCACAAACAAAGATTAAAATATGCAAATTAACAGGACTCCCTCACCCAAGCTTGCCCACAGCTGATATGATGGAAAGTTATTTCTAACCCTTCTCAGCCAAAAACCTCTTTGCCCCACATCTCCTGCAGTGATGATGTTACTTAGTATGGCTAGATAGATAGATAGTCTTTATTACATAATCCTGGTGTAAATATTATACAATCTGTAGTATGGCAATAAAACATTTGCAACCCCAAAACCCCAACTTGGAGAATTCTAGCAAGGCAACAGATATTTTCTAACTTTTCTGAGGTACACATATTCTCTGCTATCCTCCTATCTTTGCCTACATCAGGATCATAACATCCATTCTTTGTACTTTGAGTGGCTTTATAGGAATATTGTAGAGTGGATGTTTTCATAGGCAGATGCTTTACAAAACCCCAATAAACTGAGCACAACATTAATGTTATTTCTTTTCATTTGGAAGAACATGCAAATAAGAAACCACAGGTCCCATAATGTCTGAATGCAAAGAGTTGTGGTTTATTTTAGCTATGGTAGCAGGGGGCAACCTAGCACACACAGCTCAGGAGAAATGCTGGGCAGTTACCATCTTGCCCCATCTTCTCTTCCTTAGGCAGCTATCTTACTTAACCTAATAAGAAGGCTGGCCATAAATTTAAGGCAGAACAGATGGCTGTCTTCTCCCATCTCAAACTCATCTTCACCTCATGCCTCCAAGATGTACCAGGCCAAGAGATACTGATTAGCCTGGGGTTACCCAATACGTTTTTTGTGTGCCACAGATGAGCTTGGCCCCCTTAAGTCTAATCCAACGTTATACAGCAAAAACAGTATTATGCATTACTTGATCATCTTGGTCACCCGAGATGACCTGTCCTCTCATTCCAGAGGATGTCTGTACAGATTCTGCTTAAGGAGAATGCTTAGAATGGCATTTTTGTTTTCTATTTGAGCAGAGGCAAAGCCTTTCTCTTCCTCTTTTCTTTAAAAAAAAAAAGATTTAATGAGACTCACTGTGACAACTGATCTGAAGACAGATGATTTTTTCTCCCCCTTTGCATAGCTGTGTGACTGAAAGGAAGGGCGGGAGATGGGGGGTGGGCAGGATTCTTACACCATCAGACACATGGAATGGCAGCTGTTTTACTGTTTTCAATCTTTGTTGTGTAATATGCTGAAATCTATCTAATAGCCATAAGCTAGGTATTTTTGCATTTTTCGTTTGTTTGTTTGGAACACTTGTAATCTCAAAGTAGATTTAGAGGCATTTATTTCTGTCCCACTCTAATACAGAGAGAGATAATTCAGAATGCACATGCTGAGTGCTTCTAGGGAGCAAAATCTGATTCTTAAACTGATTGCTTACCATTAGCTTTAGATATATTAAAATATTAAATATTTATTAAAAATAAAATCAGGTCAGGGCTGTTTTTCTTCCAACTGGTTACATTTGTTTTTATAATCTCTTGAATATGTTTCCACTTTGTCCCTCAGTTCTGATAATATTCAACATGGCTTATCATACGCATCATCATTATTAAATGTATTTACTTAGTTTCATCTGAATATATTATATATTTTTAGAGATAAGATGTCTAAATAGTTCCTGGCCCAAATGGGTTATGCTCTAAAAGAGACTCAAGGAAGTAACAGAGAAAGAGAGTTTTGAGGCTAGGATAGGAAAGAGAAAAATATACATTATATCCAGTACACTTTATTCATCTTTGATAATGTAGGAAATTGTGTGTAGGATAGACTAGATTATTCTTGGTCCCTTCCAACTCCACAATTCTATGATTCTTTAACTTGACCAGCGGAGTGAATTTACAGATTGCCATTGCTGTAGTTTAAAACCTCTGGAAGCCACTTCTCTTGGTCTAGACCGGTGTTTTTCAAACTTGGTAACTTTTAAGATGTGTGGACTTCAGTTCCCAGAATTCCTCAGGCAGCATCCTGGCTGGGGAATTCTGGGAACTGAAGTCCACACATCTTCAGGTTGCAAGTTTGAAAAGCACTGGTCTAGAACAGTGTTCCCAGAGAAAGCCCAAGACCTGTTGCTCATGGAGGTAAAGAGTTGGATGGTGCCCCTTCCATCCAACTCTTTACAGAAGCCTCGAAGGGGATTCTTGCTTTAGCATTAGTGATGAAACAAGATCCTTCATTGCTTCAAAGACAACTGGCTAGCTTAAGGGGAGTGAAGAAGAGGATGCATGACACATAACTTTCTCCTGCAGTATCTCGCTGCCCACCATTCAACATTAGTAGCCTGAAGTCATTGTTTCACGTCGCCTAATCATAAAACTGGCTTCAGTGGTTCCAAATCGTTTCAGGAAAAGCTGAGCGTTAAAGAGGAACTTGGAAGATGTCAGAGGGGTTGTCTTATAGAGGCATAAGAGACAGGAAACCAAAAACCTTGATTTGTTTCAAGACGCAGGGAAGCTTTGCGTAACAGAAGATGGTTTTGTAGATAAGGAAGAAACCCTTTTACAGGCTTTGAAAGAGACAGGAAACCAATGCAAGGATTTAAAGAAGGGCACCAGGTGGTCAGGATAACAAGAGAAGTAAATCGTAGCATCATGGTAATCCTTAATAGCAAAGGTTTTAAAAAATGCAAGGGAAATGGGAAAAGAATGAGAACAGAGCAGATTTAAAAACTGTACATCGTGGCACATAAATACAGGCAGCATTAATGAACAAACAAATGAAAAGGTTTTCTGCCCTTTGAACATTTGGGATAATAAAAGGTGTTTAAACTGATGCCTAAAGCATGATAGAAGCTAGCCCAACTCTCTCCAGGTAGAAACATATAAGTAAGGCCCACCGACAGAAAGATCTGTAACTCAGCCATTATCTACCCTAACTTTGAAGACAGAGACACCCTGGGGCAAAGTCCTACCTAACCTCTACTAATCCTGTTGATGACACCAAGGTACTTAAAAATGAATAATGTCACTACTGTTTCAAGGAAATAACAATTGTGGAAAAGAGCAAGGATAACATTAAAAAAAAAAGCTGGGTCAAACAAGGATAACATTTTTTTAAAAGTTCAGTTCTGCACGTTCTTGTTGCCATCTTGCATGAATATCTTTTCCCTCTCCTGTAGGATAAAGGACTCATATTCTGTTGCCTCCTAAACATGTGTTGTTGACACCTCTGATTTGTCTTGTCACTCTGACTTATTGTCTTTATAGGATCCTTAAACTATCTATTAAGTAGAACGTACTTTCCATCAGCTGTCATTCTGATTGTCATTCTAGTTACTTAGTCACTAGCCAATTAGTTGGGAGAAGGTCCTACTGAATAGTAGAACTTCCTTCTGAATGGAAAAGCATTGGATTGTATTTTAAAGACTTGTTTAGATGTAGCAGTAAAGCAGCCTTCAGAATTCTTACCAGAATAAATAAGAGAGGGAGGGAGGGAGAGAGGGAGGGAGGGAGGGAGGGAGGGAGGGAGGGAGGAAGGAAGGAAGGAAGGAAGGAAACCTCAGCCGTGGTTTGTTTAGCATTGCGATAGCCATGGGAATGGCTAAACAAATTGAGTAGACCGTTCATGGTTTTGCTGTCCTGGTTTCAAATTATAGCAGGTGCTGAACTAGGAGTAGGGAATTCTATGGACCAGTTACACCCTCTCAGTGTGAGGATGAAGGCGACAGCAAACCAGTTCCAAGAAAACTCCATGGACTTGTCTTTGTAGTTATGACTAACTCATATGCATGCGTGCACACACACACACACACACCAATAGACTTAATATAGTTTTAAAAAAAGATTTTCCCCACAAATAACCACCAACACACACCCTCACCCATCTTATTATACAAGAGCCCTAATTCACTGGAGAGGTGGCTCAAGATAAGTACAATAAGTTTTTTGGTTCACTGGGAATTATTTCTTGGGTCTGATCTTGTCCAGAATCCAAGATGGTAACTGTTGCGCCACACTGATGGTCAGCATCGAGTGTATAAAAATGAAACATCTAGTGGTTTATTTCCTAGGGAAAATGAAACAACTTAGACAGTTGCAATGTTCTCCCAAATTAGAAGTTCTGAAGGCAATTATCAGACAGATACGACCCTTCAGTTAATGAGTCATTACTTATTATTTTTTTTAAAAAAAATCTTTCCTATTTTGAAATAAAAATAATAGCACTGCTTAATTTTTCAGTGCTTTTGGCTCTATATATGTTATTCTGACATGCTTCTTGTACATGTCATTTTCTGTCTAATTAAACAATAACTCTAACCTCACTTGGGGCACATCACATTTTTAAAAGGCATGCTGAGACTTAGAAGTTCAGTCTGACAATCCTTGTACTAAGATTTCCTTCATAATTCACAAATCTCCACTGTGAAGCAGAAGCTTTAAACCTGACTATTCACTACCCCACAGATGCCGTTCTTTTAAGCTGAAAAATGCATTTGCTGTCCCAATGACTTAAGCATCTTCAGTTCATGCTAGAGCAATTTGTCATTTGAGTAGTTCATTCAGTGTGTGTGTGTGTATACACCCACATATTATTTTATTTATTTATTTATTTTTGTCTGCGCTCAGTCATTACTGACCCTGCAGTGACTGCCTGGACGAATCCTTGCAGTTTTCAAGGCAACTGTTTTTCGGAAGTGGTTTGCCAGAGCCTCCTTCCTAGAGCAGAGCCCAGCTGGCGAGTGCAGGAGGCGGGGTTTCCGTTGCTTCGCGCCCTTTTCGGGCGAGCGCGGTTTCGCGCTTACCGGCAGCTGATCCCGTCTCTCTGTGCAAGGCGCTGCCAGCGTTTTTCCTCCCACCGGAGTGAGAGTCCCCATTTATCTACTCACGTGAGTTTTCGACCTGTTGGGTTGACAGGAACTGGGGGGCGGGGGGGAAACAGGAGCTCACCCTGTTAACGCGAAGGCTGGACTTGAACCGCCGAAGCATCAGCCATTTCTGGCCGGCAACTTTCAGCGTCATTAAGCCGCTGCGCCACCGCGTCCCCCATACACCCACATACATACATACAATGTGTATGTGTATGTATATACACACACATCTCTTCTGTTAGGAGATTCTGGGGAGGCTAGGAAAGAAATAGAGGGGAGAGTAAACATAAACAGTCAAGAGAAAGAGAGGAAGTCACTTGATAGCTTTAGCTCATAAACAGCAATTTGGCCCAGGTGGTGAGAAACCTGGGAAGAAACATTTCAAATCATTAAAAGAGACTCCACCTTAACAAATGCATGATAAATAAAGGTTGGGAATTCTTCTTGCAGCTTCCAGGTTTCTGTATTTATCCCCAGACTAGCATTAAAGATGTTTTACTGTAGCTCTTGCTCCCTTGATCTTTCCCAGATTGATAAAAATGTTGATCTGTTGATAAGCTTGGCCTGTTTCACAGTTCACATTTGTATGGAGAATTCTGAGCCACCATTAAAAAAAAAAAAAAATTGGGGTGGTGGTGGTAAACAATCCTTATGATGAACCTCCTTTCTGCAAAACTATTGTACAAACTCTTCCTGTTTCCCTGCATCTATGCAGAAACCCAAAATAACTTTCTGTACTAACTCTGGGCTAAGCTCTGATGATAAGGAGCTGGGAATAGAAGATAATTTAGATTCTCATAGGATATCATGCTCATAGGAAAAGGAGGAATGACAGATAAAGAATTGGCAGACATCTATCTAACATTAGATAGACAACACTGGTAGCTGTTGAAGGACTGTTGGCTGTAATCTAGAGAATGGAGGGACGGTCATCCTAGAAAGGATGGGGCAGTGTTTATACTGCTGAAGGCTTCTCAGTTTATGAATGGTCAGAAGTCCATGAAACATTTGAGGGTGATACCCAAAAAAGATTCACTAAAGAAAAAAGATTCACTAAAGAAAAAAAGAACACATTTCTGATCAACACCGATGACATGAGGATGTGCCAGAAAATGGATAGAGGAAAGAAGATAAAAGGTTTACCCAGCAGGGAGTCACCTGCTAGATCCAGGCCAGCTGCCAGGTCATCTGCCAATTCCCAATTGTTATGTATGTCCTTTTCTTAACTATAGATAGGAGTAGTTCTAGTTGTTCTAGAGCTGCAATGAGTCAGGCAGCATATAAATTTAATATATTATTATTGTTGGTTGCACAGTCAGCCAGATGTTTAGACTGGATTTGGCATTTTTATCCACCTCTCGAGTCCTTCCCAAGGACCTGGGATAGGCAGATGTTGTTGTTTGATGGTGTTAAAGGCATCGTTGCAGGATGGAAGCTGTTCCAAGTAAAGCTGCCTTTTGCAATTGACTAATGGTGATTTTGTCAATGCCGATGGTCTTCAAGTAGTGCTCCAGATGTTTTGGGATTGCACCCAAGGCTGTTCTTCCTCCTCCTCCTCTTGTTGTTGTTGTTGTTATTTAGAGGGGTACAGGCTATGCATACACATATGTTAAGCTCCTACCATAATTTGCTAATGCATGCATGTCTACCGTTGGCTACAACTGAAAATTGGAGTTCAGAGAAAAATATACATAAAAAGTCAAACGGTTACTGGCTTAATTATCTCTAAAGGAGGCAGGGGGGGAAGAGAGGAAACTCTTGGTAAAATAATACAAAGCAATTAGTGAGACTTAAAGGTAGAAACAAACAGGTTTTCACTGTCTAGTAAGTTAGGTAGAGAAAAGGTGGGATATTATGTGGCACTGCTGTTTTCAATCAAATCCTTTCAAATGGTTATATGTAGTCAGGTGACAATCCTATTCCCCAAAATAAAAAATGCAACCATTTTATTACAAGGAAAACAAAACAACTCCGCTGTTTTTTAGAGTATGTAGTTATTGCTGTGCTACTTGGAAAATCCTTTCTCAGAGAAGACTACAAAGAGAATAATAACCAAATTCAAATACAAAATGCATACTATTGCCTGTAGTTTAATAATGACAACCATATAATTACATATTCATATACAAACTTATCAAACTGTATGAATGCTGGCATGATTACTCAGAAGCTGAAAATTGAAATTTTCAATTTTCAATTGAAAACTAGGGAAATATTGTAAAAATCATATCTAAAACAAAACTAAACTTTGGGTGATGCATTACTTGCAATGTGGACCTAGAGCAGAGAACGTAGAACTTTGGACTGTGGAAATGGTATTCCAGTGATTTTAAATACTTATGGATGAATGTAGTTGCATTGGCAACAGTCCTGTGTTTGAGATGGGAAACCTTATAAATCAAATAATAAATAAATAAATTCATATTTTAACTCTGTATTACAACTATACCAAACGCATCCATATATACAGTAATACACACACACACACACATATACAGAGATGAAATTCCATAGGAAATTATTCTTGAAAATGTAGCCAATAATATTAATTATTCACTCTTTGGTGTTTCGCTTCATTCTTCTGTGGGAAAGGTTTATCTGAAACCCTTAGGAATAAATAGAAATTTTGAGGGGGGGGACAGACAACCATAATTTTGTTGGTCTTCCTGTGTTCATAAAAGCTTTTCTCCCTTATTTCATTGTCCATTTCCAATTTCATTGTCCCTGTTTTCATTGTTGGTCAAAATGGTCACAGCGCTACCATTTCTGCTCTTAAAGGAAGTGTCTCCTTCAAGTCGGGCTTGACGCTTGGTGACTTCATGGACATGCCCTATACTACAAAAATGCTTTTTAATTACCTTCTTCTGTTGTCATTGTTTTTAAAATATCCAAGTCTAACAAACAGTCCTGGAATTTTTTGCAGCCTCCATTTCAAGTACTAACCCTGTTGGACCTTGTTTAGCTTCTGACCCCAGACAAGGTCAACCTGATGCCACCACCTTTTGAAGCTTATTCCCACTGTTAACCTTAACCCAAGTCCTCAAGGAGATGAAACAATGGGCTGAAAATCTTTGGGCCCATCTTTTCTAGCAAATCACTCACATCTTTCCAGTTGCTTGCTGTCTGCTCCCTGACTTGGAAAATGTTATTCACACCTATCATAGTGATAGATCTCTGATAGATACCATGTGTTACCAGTCGTCTGTCATTACAACAATGATAAGTCCTGTAAAGCTGATTTTTAATAATAACCATACAGAGACTGTATGGTTATTGATATTAATTCACTTAATTCTAGAGCCAGTTCTTATGTGCTGGGGGTTCCCCTTCTCCTTCTGTTCCATTTTGAGGATGCCTCTGATCCCAGTCTTCACACATCTACTCAGAAGGATGTTCCATTGAAATTGGATGCTAATGGATCATCTCCAACAATTGAATAAAAATATACATTAGGGTTCTGCTATTGTATGTGAAAAGCATTTTATGGGAACTTAGGGGGGGGAAAAAACCAAAGTAACATTCATTGTCCCCATTTTGAATGTATTATCAATCAAATTAAAGTCATCTATGTGGGTTTGTTGAGAACTGTTCATTAGCCATGGTTGTTACCTTAATTTGGGCTTTGCATCGCTAACATATTGTTTCAATGGATTCTTTTCTGTTACTGGATCACTTAAACTGAAATCAGAGGTTCCTCAGGAGAGTGTTACATAGAATTAATCAGAATTCCTCCTACAGTAAAAAAGAGGAGTTGAGATTGGAAAACTTTTTGCCAGTGCTCTGTTCACTTTAAAAGCTCTCTCTTTCTGACACTAGTTTGTTGTGAAAGGAAAGCTTTTCTACAATATTCAAATCCAGTGTTTTTAAGATATGAAATAATAAAATATTGCAGAATTCCATTGTATTTAACATGATAGATGCTCTTCTGATTAGTTAAAAGGTCTCCTGTGAAAATAAGGGACCATTTTTTCTTTTAATACTGACATATGTTTCCAGAGCGGAGTGTGAAATGTATGGGCTGCCGTAGAATAAACACTAAGAGCAATTAATTCACAAAACAATGTTGAAGCATTATAGATACTTTTTCATGCCCAGAAATTTCATGCTCAAGAATTTCCTGCTATATATTCCTGTGTGGTTCACTTCCTGCTCCCTTCATGTTGTCATGTTTATGAGAGATTTCTAGTTTCAGTAACTAGGAACAGGGAGAAACAGAGAAAAGTAGTAGGGGGAAAAAAACTGTATTGAATTATGGGATGTAAAGACAGCTTCCCCTTTTTTTCACCATGTTGTATTGTTTTTGCATCTACTAATGGGTTATATTTGCAAACCATGGAAGAAAAAGGTTCCTTTGGATTAACTGGAATCCTTTCCTTTCCAGGTACTGCTTGGGGAAAAAAGGGTGGGTCTTGTTATGCATTTCTGCTGTGTTTGTAGACTTAATATTCAAGCATGCCAAGCTATGCTTACATATATAAACTCCTGAACAGCAATTTTCAGCATTTTTGCTCTCTATAAAGATTGCCCCATTTTATCAGACAGATAGCAAAGGCATCAAAGATGTGTTAAAATAGTGCTATCAACTCTGCACATATTCACCTAGATAGATAAGCGTTGAGTTTATGAGAATATTGTTACCATCTAAGCGCCACCATTTATACCCCTAATACTCAGAAAATAAATAACATTGTCCTGGCAGTGGAATACTGATATCCCATTGAACTAGCAATTTAAAATAAATTGTTGCCAGCAGTTCATCGAGAGGCATAACTTAATGATCATCTTAGCTTTTCTACAAATAATACATTTGCAACTTCTTATCGACCCGTTTCAAATCTCTCCTTTAAAGGACAAATGAAACTGATTTCTGATTGACACTCTTTCCTGAGCCTTTTTCAAGCTGCCCTGTTTTTTAGGGTTGCATCGTTGCCGTTCAGCTGTGGATCATTCTAAATTCCTTTTGTAATTATTGTTCGTTATCGATTGCGATAGACCTGAATGGCAAATATATTCAGCATTGTCTGGCCTTGTTTTAAAATTCTGATTAACATGTTTGAATGGCATATCACTGACAGCAATCTACCTTGCACATTTCTTAATGGAACAATAGATTTCTATGTTTTGAAGAAAATGGGGAATAAAATCAGTTCGCCATCTTTTATCCAAAAATTGTTAAAACGTTCTTTGAAATGGGAATGGGAAAGAAAGACTAAACAGAATTTACCATATCCTCCTTTTCCCGCATTCTGATCCTGGTGCTGCTTCGTCAGAGGTGAGTGAGGGATTTGCTGGGCTTTTGCTTTAGAAATGTCTTCCACTAGATTTCAGGAGGGCCAAGTTTTTTTTTCCATTGTACCCAGCAATATCTAAGACCCTCTTTTTGCAAAAGCTTGCTTTCAACAGCATTTCTGAAGGGCGGCTTTACATACTAGCCTAGACCAGCCTTTTCTAATTTAGTGGCTTCCAGAAGTTTTAGAAGTTCCCAGAAGATGAAATCCAACACTTCTGGAAAATACCAGTTTGGGAAAAGTTGGCCTAATAATTCTGCCCACAAACTTGAACCCTGAAGCTATATACTTGGATGGTGGGATATAACCAGAACATGGCCTGTGATAAGCTCTTAGCAATTGCTTTGGGTGATTTTGTAAATACGTAGCAGTAATTATCAGAATCTTAGCTAGATGGATTGTACTTCTTCAATTACATCTATCCAAAGTTGAGGCCAATAAGAGTCTTTCTATCAACATCAGTTGTAATGATATGTGGGAATGACCTTGGGAGATGGGGGAAGAGCCGCAAGCAGGAGAATGGTCAGAGAAGAGGCAGCTGTGCCTGCAGCAGGAATGGGGGTCTGGCAAACGTCTCAGAAGGGATCCTCCCTAGTTTCTTGGGCTGTAAAGGCAATGGGGAAGAGATGTACTTTCAGACTTGCAAGCCTAAAATTGGAATTCCTTCTTCCCCGCAACTATTAACTGGTAGTTTATGGAAGCCTAAATATAACCTTTTGATCTAGGAATCACTAACCATAATCCTATCTCACATATTCATGTTTCTTGCTGGTGTTATGGAAACCAAAAAAATCACAAGAACCTCAACAACTTGGCCAAGCTGTGGTTTATTTAATTATGATCTGTTGAATAAATTGCAGTGGCTGGTTTATGGCTTACTGTGATTTTGGAACCCAGCTAGAAAAAACCCCTGAATGTCACGTGGGCATCCAACAGTTGAATCTACAGTGTCTGTTTAGATGTCACATTCTGAGGAGCTCTAAGCACACATCTATCAAAGAAAATAACAGTTTCTTAATTTCCATTAAGAATAATAGCTCCTCTGACTTTAAGTCCATTCTCATTAAGCTGTCACGACAACAATGTCACATGGAGTAAATCTCACCCTGGAGTAAATCTCTCCGGCCTTCCGGAGAGATCTGAAGACCTGGCTCTGCCACCTGGCCTGGGGTAGGGAGGGAAGACATCAAGTATGGGGATGGCTAGTCCCTTAGAGGCCTGTTGTCCGCAGCTCTGGAACCATCAGCCTCTTGGACTTTCTCTTTCTTTTGGTAATGCTTTGCATAGTTTCCATGTTTTATGTAATTTTATATATATTTATTGTTTTAACGGGTCTTGTGAGCCGCCCAGAGTCCCCCATTAGGGGGAGATGGGCAGAGGTAAATCAAATAAATACATACATACATACATACATACATACATACATACATACTGTTTGATCAACATGTTCATTTTTGTACACTTTTGTAGAGTTAACAGTACAGTCCGATGCATTTACATTGTGTATCCCATATATATGGAGCTGTATTCTACAAGGACTAAGTAACTATGTGCAAGATTGTAGAATTATTCCCACTGGAATAATTATTATTAATTGGATGTCTTTCTAAGTAAATGTTTTAGGCTTGTAATACAAATAATTAATGTTAGCATCTAATGTTTTGAAGTGTTGAGGATTACTCTCTGAGAGAATGTGAGTTAGAATATTGTAACAACTGTTACGCATTTTTGTTGTTTTAAACTATCCTGTGAAGCATAAGGAGATATATTAAAAAAATGAAATATAAGGCTTAATGTGGCAGAAGTTAAGCACTTTTAAGTCTCACTGATTATAGTGGAACAAATATTAAGCAAAACTTGTAGTTTTCAACACATTGAAATCAGGGTTTAAATACTTTTAATGGATTTTGAAAGCAAATTCATATATTAAAATAGGTAAATATTGGCATTGCAATAGTGTCTAGATTTACTCTTTCAATGTATGTGTTGGTCTCAAAAATGTAAATTTGTTGAAAATATAGATTAAATCTTTATGCAGTATTTACTTCTTCACTTACACATACACACCCCTACTGGGTAAATAACTAATCAAATAGCTTCATTTAATATTCTGTCACCTATATTTCACACACTAAGTTCCCAGTAATTTCCTGTCCAAATTGTTGATGAGAACTTCCCTTTAGTTTTATCAATATTGGTAACGTCTTGTAATCTCTCAGTAAATAATGGTTCTACCTTTAATATTGTTTTAATTAACATTGTCATCATTACATATGTGATATAAGTTATTGTGTCATCAATTAATATTGAATCTAAGATAAAATCTTGCTAGCCCTATCTACAGAGCTATTCTAGCCTTTAATACCATATAGCTTGATGTCTCTTTGATATCTGATATATCTTGATCTCAAGAGAGGACATATTTTGTTATCTCCCAAGGCACTCTAAAGGTAATCAATGTTCTGCCTTTTTTTTTTTTTTTAATTAGTAACTTAAATTCTAAAACAAGGAATATGTTTTAGATGCCTGTGTTAACAACACAGTTGCAAACCATGCACAGTTGCAGAAAAGGATGTTGTGTTTAAAATGGAATCTGGTCTAGAATTTGATCACATCCAAATACATTGGACTTCAGAGGAATGTGCTTAAATACTCCCTTCAGAATTTAGCATTCTGTATGCAAATAATATTATGCAAATAATATTAAAAGGAATGCTGAAGATGTTGCTTGCTTGCATTCAAACTCTACCCTTGCCAATTGTCAATGCGTACGTGTTTGTTGTATATGCCTAGGAATCTACATGCACACATATGTATATCCAGAGTCACTTTGCGTGAGATGGGTGGCTAAATAAATACCATAAATAAAATAAAATATCCTCCCAAACTGATGAGATACTTCTTACAGCATATTGAGTATAAATCAGCATCTAAAAGTAAATTTGTCCTTAAGCCCAGCTGGAGTACCACAAGGGAGATTAAGAAGCAGTTGGCAGTCCTTCTGGGTGAAGTTCAAAGCTGCCTGGAAGATTAGGACCAGCCTGCAGATATATTGAATGGATTTTGGAAGAACATATGATGAAATGTTATATGCCTTATAAATAAAGCACTTAATATTTCCTCACAATCTATACTAGTTTGTTTCAGATTTTCCCTTTTGATAAGTGCTAATCTCTTGCACCATTATGTCCTGCAAAAAAACAAAACAAACCCTTTCTTTATAGGATTTATAATTTTGATTAATTCATCGCTGGAAATTATTTGCATGAGCTAGAGTCTTGGTTTAGAGCCCAGTTAGCTTAGAGCACTTGCAGGTGGCAAGACACCTATGATACCCTTCGAGAATGATCATGAATCTCCCCAGATGTAAAAAAGAAATCAGAAATTGCCGAAGCCTTATGGGATTTTCAGTGTTCTCATATGAGCTCTTGCAGGGCTTGATTGCTAAAGTCTCGTAAATGTTTACCCTCTCTTGAAATGTGGAGTTATTTCTACCTGGAGGAGATTATACCTGAGCGATCAAATATGAGGTTGCCCAGTGCCTGAAGACTATCCACCACTGGTCCAGAAGGTAGTTCTATTCATGCATCCAGAAATTTTATGAACTCTAACACGGCCTTATGAAAATGTATTGGATGGAAGAGGCTACAGAATGTGAAATATGCATTTGGCATAATGCCAGCCAAGCAGATTTCTCGAAATCTAATTTAAAAAGATAATAGTAAAAGGCATACCAAGATTGCATAGGCTGCAACTTATGTTTATTGAAAAAAATGCCTAATGAGTGGGAAAGGAAGTATCTTATACTGTAAAAAAAATGCCGCCAGAAACAGATTTATCTAGTAGTAAGTCCTATTGAACGGAATAACTATTAAGGGAGCATGTCTAGGAGAGTGCAGTTAATAATCTCATTTCGTTTAGCGTATATGCATTCTCTCTACGTGAAAACGTTTGAACTATGCTAGGTATTTCCAGCAGCATCCAGAGCAAGCCAGGCCTAATGACATCATCATTTAAACTCTGTGATTATGAACTTGCATCTGAATATCTGATTTACGTGCATAAGTCCCTGTATTTGCATGATGATGTCATCATGCACACTTCATCGTTGTCCCTTTCTGCAGAGGCCCACGTATACAGTCTTTGTTCCGCCTTCCTCGATCGGCGGGTGACCCTGCTTTTTCCCTTTGTCTTCTTTTCCTAGGCATTTCCTATTTAAACATGGATCTGGTTCATCTGCTATCTTCAGCGCTGCCAGTCAGAATTATCCTTTAACTTCCAATACAGTTTACTCGCCACCTCCCAGACCACTTCCTAGAACGACGTTTTCGCGACCGGCGTTCGCTTTTAACAAGCCGTACAGATGTTGCAACTGGAAGTGTACCGCCTTGAGTGCTACGGCAATCACAGTCACGCTGGCATTGTTGCTTGCTTATGTTATTGGTAAGTCCTGAATTTTATTGCCTCTTTCACTCCCACTTCTTTGGTCGCGATTACTATTAGGAGGAGGAATTAGACTTTTAGCTCATTATTCAGAAGCAAGTCTCATCAAGTTCAAAAAGGTAATATTCTTGTGATGTTTTTCTTGCTTTTTTTTTGGTTCCTTTTCCTGGTGTGAGTGTTACTGAGCTGTTTGTCTACTGATATGAATGTTATGTGTGTAATGGTATGTGGGAATAACCTTGGGAAACAGGGCAAAGAGTCACAGCCAAGGGAACAGTCAAATAAAAGGCAACTTAGCCCTCAGCAGGAATGTGGATGGGGCAAGAGGCTCAGAGGAGTTCCTCCCTAATTTCTTGGTCTGTAAAAGGGGACAGGAGGGAAAGATATACAGGTGAAACTCGAAAAATTAGAACATCGTGCAAATGTTCATTTATGTCAGTATGGCAGCTCAAAAGGTGAAACCATTATATGAGATAGACGCATTACATGCAAAGCGAGATATGTCAAGCCTTACTTTGGGATAATTGTGATGATTATGGCGTACAGCTTATGAAAACCCCAAATTCACAATCTCAGAAAATTAGAATAGTGTGAAAAGGTTCAATATTCTAGGCTCAAAGTGTCCCACTCTAATCGGCTAATGAATCCATAACACCTGCAAAGGGTTCCTGAGCCTTTCAATGGTCTCTCAGGCTGGTTCAGTAGGAATCACAAGCATGGGAAAGACCGCTGACCTGACAGTTGTGCAGAAAACCATCATTGACACCCTCCATAAGGAGGGAAAGCCCCAAAAGGTCATTGCAAAAGAAGCTGAATGTTCCCAAAGTGCTTTATCAAAGCACATCAATAGAAGTTATGTGGAAGGGAAAAGTGTGGTAGAAAAAGGCGCACAAGCAACAGGGATGACCGCAGCCTGGAGAGGATTGTTAAGAAAAGGCCATTCAAAAGTGTTGGGGACTTTCACAAGGAGTGGACTGAGGCTGGAGTTAATGCATCAAGAGCCACCACACACAGACGGATCCTGGACATGGGCTTCAAATGTCGTATTCCTCTTGTCAAGCCGCTCCTGAACAACAAAAAACATCAGAAGCGTCTTACCTGGGCTACAGAAAAAAAGAACCGGTCTGTTGCCCAGTGGTCCAAAGTCCTCTTTTCTGATGAGAGCAACTTTTGCATCTCATTTGGGAACCAAGGACCCAGAGTCTGGAGGAAGAATGAAGAGGCACACAATGCACGATGCTTGAAGTCCAGTGTGAAGTTTCCACAGTCTGTGTTGATTTGGGGAGCCATGTCATCTGCTGGTGTTGGTCCACTGTGCTTCATTAAGTCCAGGGTCAACACAGCCATCTACCAGGAGATTTTGGAGCACTTCATGCTTCCTTCCACAGATGAGCTTTATGGGGATGCTGACTTCATTTTCCAGCAGGACTTGGCACCTGCCCACACTGCCAAAAGTACCAAAACCTGGTTCAGTGACCATGGGATTACTGTGCTTGATTGGCCAGCAAACTCGCCTGACCTGAACCCCATAAAGAATCTATGGGGCATCGCCAAGAGAAAGATGAGGGACATGAGACCGAACAATGCAGCGATGCTGAAGGCCGCTATTGAAGCATCCTGGTCTTCCATAACACCTCAGCAGTGCCACAGGCTGATAGCATCCATGCCACGCCGCATTGCGGCAGTCATTGCTGCAAAAGGGGCCCAAACCAAGTACTGAGTACATATGCATGCTTCTACTTTGCAGAGGTCCGATATTGTTCTATTTCCAATCCTTGTGCTATTGATGTCATGTAATATTCTAATTTTCTGAGATTGTGAATTTGGGGTTTTCATAAGCTGTACGCCATAATCATCACAATTATACCAAAGTAAGGCTTGACATATCTCGCTTTGCATGTAATGCGTCTATCTCATATATTGGTTTCACCTTTTGAGTTGCCATACTGACATAAATGAACATTTGCACGATATTCTAATTTTTCGAGTTTCAGACTTTCAGACTTGCAAAATTGATGTTAGCCTTGCGAAGTATACCAGACAGGAAACACAGCCATACAAGCTAATTATACTTTATTGTAAGGTTACATTAATAGAACCTTGCAAGTCTGAAAGCATCTCTCTCCCCCTGTCCCCTTTACAGCCCAAATAACTAGGGAGGGTCTCTTCTGAGCCTCTTGCCCTGCCCACATTCCTGCCGTGGGCTAAGTTGCCTTTTATCTGACTGTTCCCTTGAGTGTGTCTCTTTGCCCTTTCTCCCAAGGTCACTCCCACATACCTTTACAGTCTGGGATAATAGTCTCCCTGAGATTCATATCTATCTTACTTTTTAAGGAAGATCCTGGCATCTGTGTTTGATTATAAACTGTTCAACATTTGATGACCTAGTCGATTTAAAAAAAAAAAAAAGGATAGGATCCACAACCAAGCAACATTCCATGAAACAACTACAAGGGCAGGGGAAAGTGATGATCCAAACACATGTCAGATCAAATATAGGCTTATATGTTGCAATTAGCATTATTTTTCTTTCTGCATTTCATTGACCGAGCTTCCACTGACTCTGAGAACTTTTGTAGGAAGTAAGAGTTTACACTAGCAAGTAAGCAGAATCAATCCAAAACGTAACCTCTCTTTATGCCTATAGTACACAAGCTGCCTTCAGGAGTTCAAAGGACATATAATATCCACATATACTGGAAGGGGAGTTGAGAGTGAGCACACTGGTCTCGATAGCCTTCATGTATAGATGGGGATGGTCTACAGCCATAGAAGCCAATTTACACAGTTCTGTACTTACAGTATCCTAAATATTTACCTAGAAAGATGGTGAGAACATGAAAGGAAAGGGAGGGGTGAAGATGGTTCACTCATACTCATTCCACTTGTTTGAAGAGGCGAGATGCACGCTGACTGACTGAAGAATAATCAATTCCCTTGATTGTTTTTAACAAGTAGTCCTTCGGTTGGATGCCACAAACAGCAGTCGCCTGACGGAGGCAAGATTCCAATTAAGGTCCAATTTACTAAAATACTTTTGGCCAACTTTTTAATGGTTTCAGAAATCTCTAGCTAGCGAAAGATTCTCTCGCAAAAAGGCAATGCAGAACTTGGCAGCCACCGAACAAGGAAGCGGTTTTTTGAAAAAGTTATTTCAATCTGCCAATTATTTCCTGTGTGTTTCTCACTATTTTAATTAGGCTCCCATTGTAACCGTTATTAATAGTGTCAGTATTATCTTTATCTCGGTTCATATGCTTTAAAGGAAACTGGCCAAGACTTGGTACTTGCAAATCGTTTTTAATATTAAATCTTTTGCTTCCACCATCCAGAAACTTCACAGCCAAACAGAGAATAAATCCTCATTAACACAATGTGCAGCATTTCAGAGGATACAGGGAGGATTAAAAAGGGCATTTTAAAATGAGAGGCATTTACTGTCACCACAGCAAAGACTTTGCTTACCTAACTTTGATACACTTAATATGGATCCATTGCTGGGATTCCTTAGATCATTTGAGATTTGGTCTTCTTTTCTGAAATTGTTCTTGAAATCAGTTGAAAGGTTTGGGGGGGGGAAGGGGGTGCTATTTTGTTCACGTGATGTTAGGGGGTTATTTATTTTACTACACAATTTATATCCTATTCCAATCCAACAGACTCGGGAGGGGGGTGGTCTCACATAAAATCATAATGTCTGCTGAACAATTAAAACAG